>OU015543.1:9967500-10567500 GCA_907165065.1 Caprimulgus europaeus
ATGCAAGCAGAGCTGCTGTGTGGTGCCTACAAGAAATCTGGGGAGGGACTTTTCATAAGGGCAGTTAATGACAGAACAAGGGGAAATGGCTTTAAACTGGAAGAGGGGAGGTTTGGATTAGATATTAGGAAGAAATTCTTTACTGTGAGGGTGGTGTGACACTGGAACATGTTGCCCAGAGAAGCTGTGGCTGCTCCTCCCTGGAAGTGTTCCAGGCCAGGTTGGATGAGGCTTTGAGCAACCTGGTCTAGTGGAAGGTGTCCCTGCTGCTGGCAGGGGGGTTGGGACTGGATGAGCTTTAAGGTCCCTTCCCACCCAAACCATTCTATGATTCTGTGAATAGCTTGGTGTTGTAAAATGCAGGCACTTTCTAGAATTGCCATTTCAGAGCTTGGTTTGCATTTCTTTTTCTGTTGATAGAAATAAAATTATTTAAGTTCCTATTTAATATGTTTATTTCATGTTTTTTCTTCAGTTAGACACCTCTACCACACATAGCTTCCACCTCTGGCCCTGCTTGTCACTACTTGTCTGCTCTTGAGTGCTATGGTTATTTTAAGGAGGTTTATTTGCTTTTGTTCTGGGGTTTTTTTTATTGTAGCAGCCATAGCAAAACTGCTTTGCTTATGTTCTTTCTATATTCATTCTTCTACGAGTTGGGTTGGGGTTTTTTTTAGTTTTGGTTTTGTTGGGGGGTTGTTTTTTTTTTTGAGTACTTTATAAAAACAGAAGCCAGTGTGTGAACCTTCCAGTGAGAAGCTTAACTATGTACTAACATTTTTCTACTTTTTTACTTATTTGATGGTACATTTTCATATGTGCACTTTAAAAATAACCCATATATTTAAAGATTGAAGTAATTACAGAATGTATCTGTTGCCCAGCTCCTAGGCTATTGCAGATAGAAATTATACCTGCATTTCAGTGTAGAGTTTCTCTAGCTATGTAAGACAGCAGAATTCTCCAGACAAAAGTAAGATATCTCATTAGGATTCAGGTAATTCACTTGAAAGCAGTTTGATACCTATGGTTTAAAGCACCATTTTTTCTGATAGTTACGGGAGTTATTAAATGTGGAGCAAGAACATATCAATTAGCAGGAATGCATTCAGACTAAAATATCAATAATTACTTGGTTGGCATTCGGGACTCTGAATTGCTCTTTGAGAATGAATTATATATGGAGCTGTAAATTTTAATTTTAGCCTATTAAGCTATAAAGAAAGAAGAATGAAATGGTCTTTGTGCTGTCTCGGTGGATAAAGTGTTTAAATGAGAGTATATCCCATTCTGAGGCAGCTTACCTTCAGTGCATCTGCTAAATCCTCTTGAGCAGAATTGCAGGTTCAGTGTTACGAACTCTGTAGGTCCAGGCACACAGGGAATGTGTTTAATAACGTCAGTCCTGGCATTGCTGACAAGGATAACCCAAGCTCCAGCAGTTGGAAAGGAAGCTAAAGAACTTAATGATGAAATCTCCTAGGACCAAGAGTGACTAAATACAGAAAACAGGTGGTGGTGGTGGGGAATGTTACCAGAAGAGGTGGTTTTGGTACCATCAATACTTACCTTGGGGTTACTACAGATTTCCTAACTCAGACAAACTCTGGTTACTCCTTCCACAGCTCCACCGAAGACAGTCAAGCCCCCAGAGGAACATCTAAAGGCTGAAAACATACAGCTCTCCAATTCCTTCAACTACAACGTGCTGCAACACCTCGGCCAGTTCCCACCCCTCATGCCCAACAAGCAGATCGTCGAGTCGAACAGCAACAGCCAGCAGAGCGCTGGTGGGAGCAAACCTGTCATGTCCTACGCAAGTGCTCTGCGGGCTCCACCAAAGCCCAAACCTCCTCCTGAGCAGGCAAAAAAGAATAGCGACCCTTTGTCTTTGTTTCAGGAACTTAGCCTAGGTAGTTCATCAGGTAGCAATGGCTTTTACTCCTATTTTAAATAATCAGATTATTTTTTTTAGAGAGAATTTAATTTTTATTTGTGTCGGTAGATCTAAGATAGTTGGGGCTTCACCTGTAGTTGCAAAGATTCCCTTTGTTTATATTAGTAATTATATCCTCACTTAATTGCTTTGCTGCTAGACTTGCAACTAATTTTTTTTTTTTTTTTAATTATATTCCATTATTTTGCATTTTTTGATGTGGGTCGTTTTTTGGAAGCTTTTCTGTAGGAAAACACACACATGTTATTTTTTAATTTGTGTAATGTTAATGATATGTTGCATTAAACTAGCAGCTGAGAGGTTACCTGTACAACTTCAAAAAAGGAAAAAAAAAAAAAAAGAAAAAAGAAAAAAAGGAAAAAAAAAGTTTGTCTAAATTGTATTTAAGAAGATTGTAAAGTAGCATTTACATTTATTCAATAACATTAGCATACTATGCTGGGTTTCTGTACCAGAAATGGCCAGTTAATGTAAAAATGTATGTTATTTCTGCTTAAATTCATTTAATTTTTTTTTTTTTTTAAATAAAAGTGCAGCATCTTCTAAATACTTTCAGTTTTATCAGCTTTTTTGTGAAGGGATGCTGCATTCTTAGACTTTTATAGTTTTAGATTCTGTATGATGTGGTATTGTATTTTCCATCCACTGTAGGGTAAAGTAAAGGCATTCTTTGCAGACACCTATGCCATTGTTTGGAAACATTCAGATAAAAAGTATTGGTATACTTTAAAATAAACCATTAAAAAAAAAAAAAAAACAAAAAAAAAAAGAGGAAAAAAACCCAACAAAAAACCAAAAAAAATTCTACATTTTATTTTTGGACAAGCTAGTAATATGAGCTTGTTTGAAAAGTTAATTTGATAGGTTTTTTAAATGAATCATGAAGCTGAAAATAAATTTTTAGGTATGTTGGTGCTTAGTAGATTTAATAACTATTTTAAAAAAAAATGCGTGAATTTAGTAAAATACTTTTTTGTTTGTTTGTTTAATTTTTTTTTTCCACTATGCATGTGTAAATGTTTGTAATCTGGCTTTTTCCTCCCCCCTTCTCCAGTGGTATAAAGAATTGTGCCGCTTTAATTTTTTTTTTTTTTTTTTTTCCGGTAAAACTTTTGGTACATTATTTGATGTTTACATTAAAATGTGACATTATACAAGGAAATTCAGATATTTTGCTAACTGTTTTGTTTGAGGAACATCATTAAAGAAGAGATTTAATGTTTGTCAAAGCTGTATCCAAATTAATCTAAATCCTCTGGGGATAAGAATGGTTACCAGGTTATTTATCTATATGAATTCTGCTAAGTTCTCCACAAACCTGGCCCTTTAGGAATACAAACTGAAAAAAATAGAAAAAAAAACCAAAAAAAAAAGGGATATTTAAAAAAAATTAAAGAAATAAGTGTGAATGAAAACTCAGAAGATAAACTTTGTCCATAAAAGTTTCTGGTCTTGCACACTGTTCATACTTCTAGAGCTGGGGAGACAGAGAGGGGTGTTTGGATCGTCTCTCCAGATACACTCGTCCTCCTTTTACACTTGAAGAAATAACTTTAAATCTGGGAAATATGATGCAAGGACTGAGCTGGGTGTATTTGCAGTTTTCCTCCACTTATCACATGCAGGAATTAACATTTTAGAGCTGTGTGGGGGTGATTTTCCAATTTTTACAGCTGTCCATGGGACACCTTACTAATGAGCAGTGGCTGCTGCTGTATTCAATCAGATTTTTGCTCTGGTTACAATCAGCTTTGGTTGTTTTTTTGGTTTTTGGTTTATTTTTTTGCGTTTGACTTCATGTTTTAAGGCAAGGCTCTTTATGTAACGGGGTCGATTTAAACTCAGTACACTGCAGAGGTTTGCCTATAAATTTTTTATTATAAATCTTTGCTGGTTCATGTTTCAGACACTTATCTGAAAAAAACTTTTTCCTTCTTTTTTTGCTGTAAAAAAAAAAAAAGAAAAACAAAAAGAAAAAAGCCCGCGTAACTCATTAATTTATTTCCTCATGTCTATACCAAACAAAAGATGCTGGGGGAGGGGAGAGCCCCTGCCAAGTTCTGCTTAGCACTTCAGCATATGGCATCAAATCAAGAGGACCCAAAAAACGAGTAGAGGCCAAATTCTGCAACCTTGAATCAAGCAAAACTACTGTTATCTGGTTTTTGGGGGTTTTTTTTTGGCTGAGCTGACAGCTGCAGAAATAGGTCCATGGGAAATTCATTTGCGAGGGCCGGGGCGTGTGCTGGGTGTCTCAGCCTTTTTTTTATTTCAGTGGAGCTGTGCCAGTTCTCCTCAAAGGAGCTCCTGGCACTGCTGTGAGAGAAGAACAACAAAAAAACCCAACCAACCCAAAATCTGTGTGCCTGAGCGCTGTAGCCTGTGAAGAGTTCTGGAGGAGATGTGCGAGACGGTGCCGGAGGAGCGGTAGGGTCCCAGTGCACTTCACTTCGCCGAGCTGGCATTGTCATTTCAGGGGTTTCAAAAATCACTCATTTATATGGAGCAGTCTTTTGATTCTGTTCACCATATTTGAATATTAAACTAATAAACATCACTTGTTAATTTACTGCTATCTGTCCATTAGTTAAGGGGGAGATGGTCGCATCTCACCACGTTTTATTCTTGTTTCCGCTGCTATTTTATCCACACTGAAAACGTTATGGAAAAAGGAGCATTTTTCTCTCTGACTTAAAATTTTAATTCTATAACTTTATGAAATTCCCTGCTGGTTTTGGTTATATATTTTCATCAGTGCTCTCACCCAGGAGTTTGAGGATGGTGTGGTAGAGACCTTCCAACTGTCAGCTTTGGAAATGTTTAACATGAATCAGTTGTATTTCTTAGAATTAATTTTTTGGCAAAATATTATTTATTGTGAAGTGCCTTGTCGAGCCATTATATGCCATGGATGTAGCCCTGAGTGGGATCTTTTGTTTTTAGAGCAAATTATCGGATGTTTATTGAAGTCATAGCTGTTTAAAAAGCCCCCAAACTGTATTGTCAACTCTGCTAGAGCTTTAATTGAACTCTTATTAAAATCAAATTAAGCCTTACAGATGGCTCCAGTGGGCGCTGGCTCAGGCTGCACTGTAAATCCAGAGCTGTTGCAATTATAGTGAAAATTCAAAATTGGGAGTTTAGATGCTTGGTTTGTGTCAGTTGTCTCAACTCAGAGGAGTGAGTGGAGGTTTGGACATAGACACCAACTGAGTGTTGGGCTCCTTGAGTTTTTTTATAGCTAAAATGTCACACTTAGAGTACAGTTAGGGCCAAATTCCATGTTCCTTGTCCAGGAACAGACCCCCTGGTGTTGTCTGTGGAAAAATTAAATGACAAGGTCATCCCAATCTAAATTGAGAAAGCTTGACTATAATATCAAGAATAAATTCTGGTTTTATTCTCTTTAATTCCAGTTTTTCTTGAAGAACATCTGGATGTCTCCTGGGAGGTTGGCAGTGTGGTGTTGAGAACTAATAAAGACTTGAAAGATTTTTTTTAAAAATTACTTGAACTCTAAAAAATTAAACTTTTTTTTTTTTTTTGCATTTCAAATAGAGTTTCTTCCCTTTAAAAATCTGCTTACTGAATGCAGCTGGGAAGTTTCCCTGTGTCTTATTTGAAGACTGAATTCTTATGCAACTTCAGGCTTTAAACTTGGCCTTACTAAGTTGGAACAAGAAAGGGGAGGAGACGCTGCTCGCTCCTGTGAGCGCAGAGGTGACTTGGAGATGGGTTATGAAATAACATTTACATCTTTTGAGGGGACAGTGCTTTCCTTCGGTGTCCTGGGTAAATTTTGTTCTGGTGTGGGATAGGAATGTCCTTGTCCACAGCTTGCTGGGTTTGCTCGTGCCTCTCCTGCCTGTGGTCACCAGCCGATGGCTGGGGAGAGCTCTGCTGCTGCCGGGGTCTGGGCAGAGCTTTCGTGGTACATCCCCATCTCGCTGCCTTGGTTCTCTGGCTGCTGTGGGCTCTGCTCTTGTGTGCTGCTCTCCCTTCTCTGTGGGACACTTAGGTGCAGTGGATCCACCTGGGGACATGTTCTTGGGCCCATCCACAGTGTCAAACTCCTCGTAACCAAGCAATGATGTCTCTCTCCATTGTATCTAGTGCAAATCTTCACCCTTTCTAATGCTTAGCTGCTATTCCAGTGGCATCCTTAAGTGCTTCCATACAGCTAATAAATAGCTGGCCAGTTAGAACCGAAGCCCCTGCATCCATATATCCTCCTGGAAGTTGGCATCTAGTCTAGTTTGCACTGTTTTCCTTAATTGCATGGGCTATGGCATTACTGACCCTTAGCAATATGTGAATGCTTCTGTTGACTTTACAAACTCTGTGAGTTCTGTTCCCTACTTTGATTAATTAATGTTTTGTTCCCAGGTTTGTCAAGTTCAGCTGTTTTTTTTTGCAGAGCTCGTGCTCTATAAGCAATTCTTGTGCTATATATATAATATCTGAAGGAGCACTGAGAGCAGCGTGTTTGACCACTCCAAATTTTCTTTTTAGAGTGAAACTCTGAACTCGAGCCTATCAGACCCTGCACATTTCCAGAGCACTAAGCCCACGGTGCTTCATGCTCTGCCTGTATCATCATTCAACTCATTTCATTTGTTTTGTTAGGTTTTTTTTTTTAAGTTTCTAGTTTTCCCTGGGAAAACTGCAGACAATTAACTTGTCAAGACGGATGGTGATGATCTATGGTGCCTATAAAAAATGTGCACATCTTATTCCTTGACGTGAAATATGGGTTATTTCTGTTGGTATAGCAATACTTGTGCCAGTATCTTTTTGTTGGTTGTGTCAGGGAGTAAGGACTGAATCATTCTAAGTTCTTTCCTTCACATAAAGTCAAAGGATTTACAGCAAATGTCATGAAAACATCAGTTTGGTGTGGGGGTTTTTTTTGGCAATGTTGGTTGAGAAATGTTGAAAAGTTTTTGCTTCATTGAGGATTAAGATATACTTCTAATAAATTACAGAAAATGATCTGTGAGTTATCTAAGCCTTCAGAAGATGATGTCAGTCCATTTTTCCAGAAGACTTGCTCTCTCCTGAAGGGCAGATGCTTTCACAACACCTGTAAAGCCATCACACTGCTCTCCATGAGACCAGTGGTCGTGGGCACAGAACTGAAGCAGAGCCCTGGGCTGCAGCCCTGCCAGGACAGAGCTGTGCTGCTGGCTCTAGTCGACAGAAAGTCGGTCAGAAATCAAAGTTTATTCCCTTTTCTGCATGTCTTTGTAGAAAGCAGAGCAGGTCACTGTGTGTCTCGATGCACTGTGTGCATATGTGATGTCTATGGCTCGAATTTATGTTCAATAGCTTCGCTGGAGCCAGAACATCGATCAAGTATGACAAAGCGAGAACAATCTCATCTCCTACCTCAGTCAAAACAAAGACCTGACGCTCTTTTCTTGCCCCTTGGTGAGAATGGAAAGAGGAAATAATTTGAGTAAAATAAATTTTCTAGTATTTTTGATGGGTAGATGAGGTGCTCAGAGAGATGGTTTAGTAGTGGACAGGTATGGTTGGACTAGATGATCCCAAAGGTCTTTTCCAACCAAATGATTCTATGAGGAGATGACTTTAAAATCCTGTTGCTATGGGTGCAGTCTGTGGTACAGAGCAGCCTAATACTCCAGTATTTAAGTTATATTAAACATTCCAAGAGGCACTCTACCCTCATGGGAAGCAGAAGCTTAATTTGAAGTTTAAAATGAGGTTTATGCTATAAACAGTATCTGCACATCAGTCAGGTTCCTGGGATGCAGATGTCCCGTGAGCTCACTGGATGGAGCCCAAGGGCTCGGTGTTAATCTCCAAGGCTCTTCCTGGGGCTGGCAGGATGTAGCACTGCAAACAGCTGTCTCTTGATGTTGGTGACAACTTGCATTGGGTATGTTCCTCAAGAGCTACCAAGCCCAGGAGAGAAAGTGCCCCACTGCAGCGGGGCCATTGCAGGGGGGGGAAAAATTCTCAGATCTTTTGGACCTGCAGGAAATAATTTCCACAACTCTCAAAGTAAGGAAAGAAAAAAGAGGTCGTGGCCACAAGGAAGCAACAGAACGGAGAGGGATCAGTAAAAAAAAAAAGCAAGTAAGTATACTTGTGCTTTTAGAATGTCAGGCTGATCAAACACCCGAGCGTTGTGCGTCTGCTGATGCTTTTCAGGCATGGGCTAAGGGAAAAGTAGGGTTTTGTACAGAGATTTTTGGAATGTCCCCTTCCCTTGCTGCAGCCACCCATCTCTGCACCCCTGCGTGCTCCAAAGCAGCTGACCTGCAAGCTCGGGGTGAGCTCTTGGTCCCCTGCCTGGCTGGGACCAGGTGGTTCCTGCTGCGGGACCTCTCTGCAGAGAAATGCTGTGCCGAGCGCTCAGCTTGCTGCTTGCTAAACAGGCAGCTCTGTTCTTCAGGGTTGTGAGTCTGGCACCTTTTCTGCACATTAAATTCGCACAACACAGCGTTTAAAAATAAGGGGAACAGATTCTCTCCACGCCTGGTGCCTAACAGCAAATCTTACACAAACAAAAAGAGCCCTTGGTGTCTTCTGTTGCCCTGACTCTGTGATTTAACACTAGGGCTTTGCAGTGGGGTGGGGCAGAATTCAACAACCAACATCTCAATGCCCTGTCACATGCAGTGCCCTGGGGACACCCCGGGGTGGGTGCCTTGAGGAGGGGACAGGCAGCGACATTGGTATCTGAAGTGGCGAATGGCACGTGCCCAGGGGACCGAGGGCCAAAGGTGTCGATGGGTCTGGTAGTGGCAGGACCAATGTGTGGGATTTCATGGTGGCTGGTGGTAGTGAATTGTTCTGTGAATGACTGATGTGTGTTTCCCACTTGGTTCTTAGGCCATTTCCCAAACCTGTGTGAGCTCCCGTTGCCTGTGTAGCAGACAGGTTCCCATCCCCATGCTCCTTTGATGACTCCCTGACAGTGAGGATGTTTCTTTCACATTTTTGTGCTACATTCCTGAAGTTTTGGTGGCCATTCCCTGCTGTTTGCTCAGCTGAGAGAATGAAAACTCAAACTGGTTACAAGTGCCCCCCCAACACTCTATTCTTCTTTTTCTTTTATGAAAACCAATTTTGTTAACTCTCTCAAAACATTTTTGGTTCCCTGGCAGGGAGATTTGGATACAGCAGAACAAACCTGCTGTATGAGCAATGCCTTTTCCACCATGAATCCCAGTGACCCAATTAATAGATGGGTCCTTCATCAACATTTCTTAACATCTGGAAAAAGAAAATGCTTCTCAGTCTTGTAGTGACCACACAAAGTCATGAACGATGAAAAAGCCCCAACTTACAGCAGACAATAAAGCTCAGCGTGTTTAAGAGCTTTGGGAGGCATCTAGCTCAGCCAAGTCGCTGTCTGTGGGTGTAGGGTCTTGCTGTGAGCTGTGTGTTTTCTCTGCCCCAGGAGTAAAGTGAGCACAGAGAGGCTGTAAAACCTCTGGATCCAGGCCAGACCCCAGCACTCACTGGGAATCTTTCCATTGCCCTCACTGGAACCTGGGCAAAGTGGTTCAGCCCTGACACAAGCTGGAGCGGGCGTGGGATGGCTGAGACCTTCCAGAGTTTATCTGAAATGTGTATGTTCTTGCTCATGGCTATCACAAAGGGGGGTAAGCTGCTCCTTGGCTGGCCCATCAAGATAAGAAGCCACCTAAAAATTAGTCAGAGAAGAAGCTTTGCAAGAGAGAGAGATGGTGCTTCAGAAAAAGTGTGGGCAAAGGGCTTCCCAAGACCATGAGATGTGCCACCAGTCTGCATGGGGTGATGAACTTAAACTCTTGTCCCCAAACCTTGCTTATCTCAACCCATTGCATGACCAAGGTGAGGTCATTTTGATGTTGATGGCTGCTTTTCTTAGATGTGTTTGAGCATCCCAACCTGGGATCAGCCAGAGCAGAGGTCGCACCAACTGCTTCCTTTTCTGTTGTCACATGTAAATGATCTCCCTAGAAACTAACCTCTGTTTTCCTGAACAATGAAAATGCAAATGAAGAATGTCAGCTCTGTACCCAAAAATAAGATTTCAAAACCATTTAGCATTCCACAGAGGTTCAGTGACAACTCGCAGACTCGCGGTTGTCTCTCGTGATGAGACGGGCAGAGCTTTCCCCAGCTCATGCTCAGAGCTGAGCACCAGTGAATGCTTCATCCCAAAACTTCAGAATAGATGTGTTATTTGTAGTGCTTTTCAGCTTCAAAGAGCTTGAAAAATATTAATGCAACTGCACAAAAGGCTTCTGTTCTCGCTGCCACTCTACTGATGGAGACGTGCGTGAGCCTGGCTGGAGGCTGCCGGGGCTCAGCGCGCCCGGATGGGGTCTGGCCACCAGCAGGGTCATGGGCAGCCCCTCGCACCAGCACGGAACTGCCGGGTAACTTCTTGAAATGTTTGAACATGTCAGGGTTTCAGATCTCTTCAAACTAATCAGACATTTTATCTTCTGAATTCTGTTTTCCTTTAGGATTGTGGACAGGTAAGTGTGGAGGGAAGGACGCTTTGGGGTTTCCTTTTCTCCTGCTTTTTAAATTATCAGGTGAAAAAAGTGCCACGTAAAACACATGGGGCGGAAAAAGTTATCAGATTGTGAAAACTGAACTGTAAAACAAGAGACACCCATCTCTAGGTGCTGGGCTACCACAGTGGTGCAAAGGGCTCAGCTGGGGGAGTGTGTGGGGCTGGGGGACCCCCAGTTTCCCCCCAGAACTGTGAGGGGTCTGCAATGCAACCAGCCTCCATCAGCGATGCCTCGGCGGTGAGTTTCTTCAGGCGTGCACAGCCAGCCATGAGCTTCTGTAGTGTTTGCAGGACTGATTCTCCCGGGTGTTTCAGTCAAAGTCCTTTCCTCCTTGGCAGCTGCCTCGGAGGATTTTTCCTCAAATGTAGTTTTCTGTACATATGCAGCGAGCAGAGCATGGGATTCTTAAAAAAACCCATTCATGAGGAGCAAATGAGAGCTACGTACAGTAAATGCCATCCAAAATCACACTGTCATTCTGGACCTGTCAGAATTTGATGGGCCAAGTGATTCATCCATCAAAATAATTTTCCAGCAGATCATGCTACTAGAAGATTATGCCTTTTACTAAAGGAAAATATCACTCTTAGTGTTGAGCACTTCTTGGCTTTGCCATCAAAGTTTAAGCAGAACAGAAACTGTCTTGTGGGTTTTTTGTGCTTAATTCAAGAGAATGGAACTGCAAGGTGTAAAGGTGTAGGAGAAATTTTTGGCTAGGCAAAGTTTTTTTTTCTTTAATTTTAACTGTTTACTAGAACAGTGTAAGGATCTTCAACTTACTGCAGAGCGGTGAGGTGAGTCCTCGTGGGGAGGTAGAGGAGCACAGCGTGCATCCCAGACTACCCACAGAGCTAGAATTTCTCACTTCTCTGACCCAGTGAGATGTAAAAACCTGATATAATTCATGGATCTGCTCCTTAAACCTAACTGCACCAAACATCTCCCTAAGAAAGCTGTTTTCTTTGTGGCACAAGCTGTCTCACACGCAGGTTCCCCCCACCCCAGCTGCACCCCATGACCTGTGCTGGTGCTGAATGCTCCTTCTGCTTTCTCAAAAAAAAGAAAAAAAAGAAAAAAAAGAAGAACAAACAAAGCAGTAATTGCAACTGACCATGGCTTGTTTCAGTAATGACTTCGTTAATGGGGTGCACGCTGCACAGCACCACCCAGACATTTTAAAAAATACAAATCTTGGCAAAACACTCTCTGGCTTTTTTCTCATGGGTGCTGGGAACATCAGTGCTCTGGTTCTGCATCCATGCAGGTCTCCCAGGGGTTCTGGGGGAAGCGAGGCAGTGCGATCAGGAGGAGGGCGATGCCGCAGATGAAGAGCAGGACGAAGGAGGAGCAGGCACAGGCGAAGGACCAGGAGTAACTGTACTCAATCCAGGCTGTCTCCTTGCTGTCGATCATCCTCTTCACAGATTGTCTCATGACTTCAACAGAGATGATGATGCAGAGACCTGAAGGAAGGTAGGAGCAGTGGGTTGAATAACTAGCTGTCAATTTTTCATCCTTAATTAACTACCTCATCTGTCTTTTTGCTTACAGGAATTGCAGTGAGATTCACAGGTGAGTCATCGACTGTTTGAAGGAACCAATGCTCATAACTGCTCAGAGCTCTGCTATCACCCAGGCCAGCTGGGTCAGCTGGTGACTTGTTGAGTGTGATCTTTTAGGGAAGCTTGGGTGGGAAACTCAAAGTGGTGGAGGAATAACTGTGTTCCCTATGCTGCTTTTCCAAAGGTTGAATAAGAGTTTTACTGAGGTGACAATCTGCACCTCTGTCTTTCAGTCATTGTGGCACACCAAGGTGTTACTTGCTCTTCATGTTTTGGGAGACAGCAGTGTATTTTGGGCCTGGATCAGCGATGGTTTTGATTTGAGTCTTAATAAATGAGATAGAATAGTGTATATCCCTGGTTTAGACTGGTGGTGGAACTTAATATCTTAGAAATGTCCCTTTTAAAGGTAGGTGGAGAAAATACAGACAAGCTGCTGGGTAATACTTGTAGAGCAGGACATTTCTAGAGCTCTTCAGCTGGAGCACCACAGAGGGACCTCTAGTCTAATTGTGACTGGGAAGAAAATGCCACTTTCAGGGCATTTTCAGAAGTGTCTCCATCCTCCTAGGATCTAAGTCTCTCTGTGTTGTCCTGTGAACTGAGTGTAAGTATGTGAGTACCCAGCCTCCTACCTGCAAAGGTGTAGAACATGGATGCTGGCTTCAGCAGATAGTCCCGCTTCTTCCTGAAGGACAAGAGGACGCAGATCGTTCCGATGATCGCAAAGCCAACGCTGAAGATGGCAATGGCTGCAGCTGAAATGCTGTATTCTGCCAAAGCAAAACAAACACCAAACGATGCAAATACCTGCAAATTTTGAGCACTGTCCCATCGTCTGGGGTGACTTTGCAGTAGGTCACTGAGAAATACATGTGCTCCTGCTGCTATGGAGAGGTGGCTCTGGGGAATTGAGTATTTCCCTCAAATAAAAGCAGGGGTAAGTATTGACCATGTAGCTTTTGAATGCAAAGGGTATAAAATCAGAGCAGGAGAAGGAAACACTTCCTGAGCACTTCCTGAGGGAGCAAATGGCACCTGTGTTGGTCTGATGAAGCTCTGGGCTGGAGCTGTTTCAGCTCTGCTGCATCGATGTTCCTGTTGAAGCCTTACTGGGCTTACTCCACGCTCTCATTTCTTCCATCACTCTGCTCTCAGAGTAAATAGGCAGCTCGATGCTATTTTTACTCCAGATCTGTATTGCAGAGCCCCAGCCAGGCCCCCGTGCACGGTGCCGATGTCCCGACGCAGAAGGACAGCTCCGTGGGGCCCGAAACCCGGGCAGGCAGAGCAGGGGGAGGCCAGAGGGGAACTCTTTGCCTAGCATAATGTTTTTATTTTTTTATTTTTTTCCTTTAAAACAATGATTTCCAGCTCTGTGAAAACCCAACCTCTTCAGGGCAGAGGATTAAACCTTCCATAAAATGTCCTGGTTTTTGTTAAGCCAGCGGAGATGGGTGCTGGACACTTCCCCCGGCCGCAGCACGGTTCAGCGCCCGAGTGGAGGGGGAAGAATTGCTAATTAAAGAATTCAGGCCTTCATTTACATATTGCATTCGTTTTCAGATTAGTTTAATATTTAACACATGTAGCCATGTGTGAACATCACAGTGCCTGATGATATTTGCCTTTCAAGACATTAAAAAAAAAATATCTCCCAGGCAAAATCATGAAGAATTTTTTTGCTTGTTACTAATTAGCTGCCATCAAATCATAAGTGTTTCTGTGAAGGGAACAGCAGCTCGCTCTTTGTTCTCATTGCTTTTCATACCACTGTTTTCTTATAATTTCCTTAATGTTTCTCTTCACTATGCACTAGAACTGCCTGAAAGAGTTCATTTCAATGGAAAATCTTTTGCTGCGGCTTAAGCTTTTTCTTTTACTTTAAAAGAGAAGTTCTTCCTGATTTATTAATGATATTACTAAGGTGGCAGTGGGTATGTTTTTATCATTAGATGGCTGGACCTGATGGTATATAAGTGAGCAAAAGCAGGTAGCTTGGATATGTGCTCTGCTATCCACTTACATTTCCCCATCTTTCCTGTCTTAGGAAACTGGGTTTTTAGAAAACCCCTGTGCAGAGTTTTCCACTGTTATAATTTCCACTGGAAGCAAAGCAGATGATTGTTTAATATGTGTAATGTAATCATCAACTCATTGACTCCACAGCAAAATATGTCGTGTGGCAAACTGGAAAGGGATTTGTCCTTAATGAGAGGGCGAGAAAGAGGAAGGAGCACATTAGATGAGTGCTAAAAATATTTCACTTTACCAGGGATTCATTAGAAATGTGAAGTTTGTCTGTGAAAGGCTGTTTTCAAACCCCATCCTCTGTAAATACTGACTGTCCCTGTCTTCGGAGGGTCTCTGTTCCTTCTTCCCATTGATTGCTCTTGTTGGTACATGATTTTCATATAAAATCAGTATGAAGCATAAAATTCCTCATGGTCTTCACAGAGTCTCTGCACTTCTTTTCAGGGTCAAGACTCTAGGGTATGATTTATTCATTTTGATTTTATTAATGTCTTCTTCCTTCCATGGTAAAGGCTCAGAGTGTCGCAGATTGTGACAGTGTTGTAAAGTAATTTTTGCCATTTTCATGGGTATTGACATTGTTATGTATTTATGGGACAACTTTGAGTAAAATCACACTTATGAGTGTGATCATATATAAAAATTACTCTTCTCAGGAAGCTGGCATTTGATCTTGTTCAGAGCATTTTTATTTTTTTCTTCAATTTTTCCCAGTTTGTGGTATCTGATAGAAAATCCTCTCCTGCTTTCAGTGGAACCAGGGCTGAACCCTCATTTTGGGGAACCCCTTTACCTTAGATCTTACATGCACCTCAGTTAGGAAAACATTTTTCAGGATCATTCTTACCTTTCTGGGTGGTTACTTCAAATATCTCGGAGCTCTGTCCTGGTGTGAAGTGCTTGAAGTAGGAGCAGTTGTGTTCTGAAAGAGAAAACCCAATTTAGTGTGCTTAGAAATCCCTGATAAAGTGTAAAATGGAATTTGCTTTTTATTGATGCATCAAAGTTGCAACGTCTTCCAGGTTCCCCACCCTTGGTAACACAGAGAAACTGGAGTTGGATCTGTTTTATTCTGGAGCAGATGAGTGGCACACACATGCCAGGGCACCAGTTCCAACACAGACAAGGCTGAAGCCTCCTCTGATACCTTCTGTGGGCTGCTCCCCCCAAGAGCTTTTCACATTGATTGCTCCTCTGTTTAAAACATGATTTACAGATAATTGTTCTCACTCTGCCTTGGCCATCACATGCTCCTGCCTCTCTATGTAGCTGTATTTCTTGGTGATGAGACCTGCGTGCCTGCAACTGAGCTGGTATGTCAGCTGGCCTCCCCTCACCACTGCCAACCCACTCCATAGTGGCATCACCCCCACTTCTTTGGTCAACTTGGACTCCAAAAAAGGAAGATGGAGTGTCCTCACCCACCTTTTCCCTCCCAGCTCACCCCTCTTCCCGCTCTTAGCCCCCTGTGTGGGCGAGTTTGCTGCATGGGGCAGAGGTCACCATGCTATGGGGTGCAGCAATGAAGCAAAGCACATGTTGTTTTACTGCAATAGGGACACTGAGGGCTTTTTTTTTGGCTGTTAGAGCAAAAAGATAAAAGCCATTTGAAGCCACAAGCAGTTGTCCAGGGGAGGGAAGGGCTGATCAAAGCCATACGAGTCCAGGGTGCAGAGCATCAACCTGCCTTAACCAACGTTCACTCCCATCAGAGCAGTCCACTAAGTTAATGTGCTAAGATAGCAGAGTTAGATGGTGGGAACTTGATCAAGTTCCTCTATCTGGACTTTACGTGAGCACACTGCCATGTACCTGAGATCATAGAACCATGGAATGGTTTGGGTTGGAAGGGACCTTAAAGCCCACCCAGTTCCAACCCCCCTGCCAGCAGCAGGGACACCTTCCACTAGACCAGGTTGCTCAAAGCCTCATCCAGCCTGGCCGAGAACACTTCCAGGGAGGAGCAGCCACAGCTTCTCTGGGCAACCTGTTCCAGTGTCTCACCACCCTCACCGTGAAGAATTTCTTCCTAATATCTAATCTAAAGCTTCCCTCTTTCAGATTAAAGCCATTTCCCCTTGTTCTGTCATTAACTGCCCTTATGAAAAGCCCTTTCCCAGCTTTCTTGTAGCCCCTTCAGGTACTGGAAGGTGAAATATTTATAGAGGGGTTATAAAGTGAACAGGGCTCAAGATTGTGGGGCCAGGGGATACTGGGAGGAGGGAAGTTGGTAGTTGAGTCTCTCAATGGCCATGTTATTTTTTCGTATTTGGCCTAGTGAGAGTCACCCAGAGAAGAGGTGGCATTGCTGTCACCAGATCCACGGGAGGCTTTGAGCCTCAGCATCTCAGCAGGATGGGGAAGGGTCGGGTGAGGAGCTGCTGACTCAGAGCTCTGGCAGCAGCACAGGGTGGAGGGTGTTCCCTCTATTTATAACCAATTTAGTTGAAGGTTTGAAGGGGCGTGGAGCTGGGAGAACAGTTGCTCGCCAGGAATTTGGCTGGAAGGGTGCAACCGTGGAGACGCGTTGAGCGGCGCCGGCTCTGGTTGAGTTGTTCTGCTGAGCTGGTCTGGAGAGGACATGCTCAGCACCTGCCCCAGCACCCATCCTGCACCCCTGGGTTGGACTCCCATCAAATCCAAAAATCATTCCAAGATTGCTCGAAGTACAGGCACTGCCTGTGGCGAGGGGTTAACACCAGCATCTTGTGTCCATTAAATAATGGCGTTAGCTCTGATTGCCAGGAGATGCTGGAGAAAGTCTGGAAGGACTTTGTGGTCCTCCTCAGCACCTGAGCCAGGACAAGCTGCTCCAGGGCAGGTTGTGAGGTAAAGCCTGAGCCAGGTCCTGAGTGCAGGACCATGCAGGGATTCTGCCTGGGGACACGTCCTGCAGCTTGGCACTTGTTTACAGCAGTAATTTCCAGTGACAAGAAGGTATGGGAGTGCTCTACGTTATCTGTTGGGTCTTGGGGTTTTTTCCTGCCGCATAAATGGCAGATTTTGGAGTTACTGATTCAAGGAGGATTTATTTTCTCCCTCTCAGAAGATAGGCAGTTGTAAAGCAGTGTTTCTGGGCCTGTTAGGGGAAGATTCCTTTGAGACACTCTTATCTAGTTAATTTTATAAGCTGACGTTTATTTCATCTGCAGCTTCTCCTTGCTGGACACTAGGTTAATGTCCAGCTCTGGCATCTGTGACCTGTTCTTTACAATCCTTGTAAATGACTGAAGGAAATCTATTTGTACTCAGACTTTTGAGACCAAAATTACAAATTTTGAGCCCCAGAGCAGAGGTTGTGTCCCTCTGCCAGTGACTGAGTGGTGGCTGAGGCTGAACATCCAGCCTGGTGATCCTGGGAATTCTTTGGCTCCTGTCCTAAAGAAGAGGGAGATGAGATGAAACAGGAACACTTATTGGATTCTTTGGTTTGGCTTTTAATGAATTCTCCAAAAAGGCTGAACTGACTCGACAAACTCAAGGTGAAGACATCCAGCCATGATGCAATGATGGGACACAGCACAGCTTTGTGTCCTTTGCAGATGAGCCAAACCAGCCCAGTCCACCCTCCAGTCTGTGAAGGCTCAGCAAAGGGAGAGCACATAAAACCTTCTTTTAGAGATGGATTTGTCTGCAGGAAAAGAAGCTGCCTCTGTGTCTTGTGGCTTATAACAAAGCTCTGCCAAGGTGAACGGGGTTATCACAGGTGTGGGTTAGCTCCAGGGGAGGTGTTCTTGGAAAATGCTTTTATTGTGGGAAAATACAGCTAGATCGTTTTTGGTGACATGATATATTGTTTTCAGTTTAAAGATGCTTCAGTGCTCTGCTGAGCTGGGAGTGTCTGTTTCAAAGAGGCTCCCTGTTATTTAAGAGAACTGAGGCACTTCAATGCCTCTCTGGTGCCATCATGAATAAGAGAAAAACCCATTTGTGTCACAGCACATTTACATAATGGATAGGATTTAAAATGGGTTTTATAATGGATGAAAACTGTGTGGAAATCTTTATTTCTCTCCATCCCTTAATTGCATTATCTCTGCCACGAGGTCACCTCAGTCTGCTGATGAGAACAGTCCAGGGGCTCTGCGGTCTTTAGGGCTCATGTGAACTTCATGGCTGTAATGTGGTTTATCATAGTGTCCTCCCCTTTCCAGGTGACCCACCCTTGGTGGCCCCTGTGGCCCCTTCTCTTCAGATCCACCATTCCTGGATGACCACTGTGCAGGTCGAATGGACCAGCTCTTCTTTCCTCTACTCGTGCAGAACCTCTCCTGCTGCTCACTCCCACAGGGCTGGACAGCAGCTACAGCAGCCATGGGACGCAGCGGAAGTGTGATCCCATTGATCTATGGTTGAACCTTGAGGTCTGCAATGTGGAGACTTCATAGGGGAAGAAAGGGCAGAAAGGCCACCAGATGTTTGGGCTGTGCAGAGTTTCAGGTGGCAGCTGTCACCCATGAGCATTAGAGTGACAGGCTGGGAAGGGGCTGGAGTCCACCTTGCTCTTGAAGCTGAGATGGACCCTAGTGTGTGGGGCTTTGTGGCAGGCTGGATGGATTTTAATGTGAGGGACAGGACCTGCTGCTGTGACTTTAGGAGGTTGTTAAGGTGAGGGCTGAGTGGTGGAAGGGGCCAGACCTTGGGCTCTGACCTGGCCAACAAGCCAGGGGAAGGTCTTTGACACGCAGAGTTTTGGAGATGGTAGCTCCAAATGGTTTAATTTCGTACCAGTCTTGCAGAGTGAATCACTTGTATGGACAAGGGGAATGAGACAACCCTGCTGCTAACCCAGTTCTCCAGCACTTCTCTCCCTCTCCAGTTGCCTGAACTCAGGTTCCCATATTTCCAAGGACCTATTTAACCAGCTGGCAGCATGCACAAGCTATAGAGCATCCCTGCTGCTGCCCTCTTTGTAGGACAACACCTACACTGGCGTTACGGGCAGTGAAGGTGAACTCAGTTTACAACCAGTAGTAAAATACCCCAGTGTGCACTGATCACGCTTAAAAATGTCTCGGTGTTAATCTGAATTTGCTCAGTTTTAATGGCCATCTCCCTGATCTTTTTATTTCTTACAGCAGGATGCTGAACCCTTTCCAATTTGTCAACATCCTGTAAAATTTTAAAGCTCTGCTTAAATCACAGCCCTGCTTTGCGGACTGTGAGCCAAGCCATCCTCCTCATTTTGCACTGTGCTGAGCTCAAAACCTAATAAATAATGTTAATCATGCCATCCATTTCCTCCCCGGGGAGTGGCTGGTAAATGGTTATCCACACAGTGATAAATTCTTACGTTTCTTTTGCAGTCCTGGCAGTAATGTCTGGTTTAGTCTCATGATTTTCAGGAAAACCAGTGCCCATATCTGCTTTTTTTTTTTACTGCACGTTTGTTCATTCACATTTTTCTCGAGTGCTGCAGGTTTCACAACCCTGGTGTTTCCCTGTCGACATCTCTTCCCAGAAGTGTGAAATCAATTGAACCTGAGCCGTGCGGACGCAGCACCATTTAGCAGCCCAAATCCATGGGGGCTGTGCTCCCCCCCTCCACCCCACGCCGTGTTCCCTGCCTGAGTGACACGAGGATTAAGATATTTAGATTATGAGGTGCCACTTTCACCCTGTGAAACCACAGATGCTGATTATGACAGAGGGTATTATCTAAATTCCCAAATATCTTTAAAAACAGGAGAACCACCTCCGGTGTGGGGTGGGCAGCTCAGCCCCTCTGTCATCACCCAGTTATGCGCTGCACCCGGCAGAACGGCAGCGCTGGGACGTGATTCAGGGCCTGTGCAAGCACATGCTGATGTCTGTCAAAGATAGGAGCTGCTTTCGTGCTGCCCTGCCTGCAAATCTGCGTTTTGCAGACAGCTGGATATTTATGAGTTTTATATTTACCCCGTGGTTGTGCAACTTTGCTGTTTATCCACCAATTTCTATTGTTTTTTTTCTTATGTGGGATTTTTCCTCCACATGCAAAGAAAGGCATAGAGTGAGGAATATGTTTCTAGGCACATAAGTACCTTTGGGAAAGACATTAAGCATATGGATGACACGCTCCCAAATTTGGTTAGAGGCAGATCCAAATGCTGTGGCTGAGCTCCTCTCTTCAGAACATGTAATTTGGCCAAGGAGATAAAGAATTGCAGGAGTACAGGGAGTGTAGTGTAAGCCCAGGCAGTAAGATTTTTCACAGGAAATTTTCAAATATATGTTAACATATATATTTCATTTCAAGCAGCGAGTCTAACATGAAGGCAATCCTGTTATTTCAGTTCTGGAAAGCATCCAGTCCCTTCTGAGCTTTCTAAAAAAGCAGCGTAGCTGGGTCAGGGAGGGAGTGTATTGGTGCACGCGGCGTGAATGTTGCTGACTTTGCAATCAGCAAAAACATAATGAGCTCCTTTTACCATGGGAATGGAACAGTCTTCCCGGAAAGCAGCCGTGCCTGCTCCTCCACTGCCCTCTTTATCGAGCAGGAACTCATGATGAAGACATGTGTGGGACCAGGCTGCTTCTGCCCAGAGGTGAGGAGGCTCAGTAAGTTGTTAAGAAATTGCTTCAAACTCAGTTTATGACTTTTTTTTGGTTTTGGAAGTTAGCAAAACGTACTGCAGGTCCCTCTTCCTCCCTGCCCTGAGGAATGGTTGTTCCTGAAATAGCTCAGAGACAACCTAATGCCCACCACTCTGGAGGCTGTTTCTTCATAGCTGTGTGGATCTGGAAATCCTAAAGATCCAGCTATGTATGGTGGAGCCATAAATCCTCTTTCTTGCCCGCTGCCATCAGCATGTCTGGGTGCTGTAGGACCTTTGCCTGATGCCAACAAAATTTCCTCCATCCCAATTTCACTCTGTGATTTCCACCGTGCCCCATCCTCCTCCCCATCTCCCTGACACTGTTGTTGTTCCACAGGAGACTCAAATATGGTCACAAACAGACGTGCAAGGCAACACAGCGCACACTTACAGCAAGAGGGATGAAAACAAGGTGTGTTTGCAGACCAACATGCCACCAGCCCCATGCAGCCCCACACCAAGTTAAGTGCCAGGGTAACAAGGACTCTACTTTCCTTCTGCCACATCCTGCAACCTCCTAAGCAAAGCCTGGCGTGGCCGCCTGGTGCTTTCTCCCATGCACTGGTGGGTTGTCACCTACCTCCTGGCAGGCTTATCGGCCCGCAGCCCTTCTCTTTGGGACCTTGCTCCTGCACAAAAATCCGCTTTGTACAGAGTCGCCAGAGCCCGAAATGAGCCGCTTCGCAGGTGGCATTGTATGTCTCCACTTTGGGGCTCAGCACGGCCCAGTGATCAGTCACTACGGCTGCAAACAGGAGCGAGACACCAACCAGGATCACGGAGAACGTCAACCGGACCTTCAGGGGTTTGTTCTCATCCATCCCGCTCCGGGTGGGTGCTCCCGGCGGAGCGCGGCGGGCGATTCGCGACTTCTCCCGAAATCCTGGCGCATCTGAGCGATTGCAAATGTCAGGGCTGGGGAGAGCGGGGCGGCTCAGGCAGCTGCTGGGCTGTGTCAGCCGGCGCAGGGGGGTTATTAATGCACATAACGAGCGCAGCGCCCGGCCGAGCTCAGCTTTCTGCCCCCGTCCCGCCGCCTTTGTTTTGGATTCCCCCGAGCCGACCGGGCGGGCGCTCGCTCAGAGTCGTTACAGCCGCTGTTCAAAGGCTCTAATCTCTTGACTTGTGGCATGCCCAGAAACAGGCATTATAGGATGATTAACTTTTCAACCCGGTTATAAAAACATCTGTGTTTATAGTAGCGTCGGGTCTGAGTTCAGTCTGAGCTGAAATAGCTTAATAACCCCGGAGCCTGCAAGGACTACAGAGCTGGACATCCCTCCAGAGCCAAGCACTGTGGCTTAAAAAAAAAGTGGCAAAATAAGCAAACTTACTTATTTTATTGTTTATTTTTATTATAATTATTTTTAAATTAACCTGAAGTATTCTGAGTAGTCTTTTTTTTTTTTTTTGTACTTATTTTTTCTTATACAGAACCTCTCGAGTGCTCACTTGCTTTCCCACCATCCAGCCTTGCCTCAATGTGTATAATGACTCCAGCATTCACCCAGCACACCCTTTCCTTCTTTTGGAAGCTTCTTCTGTCACCTTGAATCCAGATTGCCAGGGCTGGGGCCAACCTCTCTCCCTCCCTTTGATGTTTCAGCTGATTGTAAAGCTAATTTGATGATAATGTCAATGCAGAGGCCACTATGGAGATGACATTACAACCATGATGTCAAATGGAGGAGGGTGACAGGACCTGAATATCAGAAGAACGGTTAAAATAATGCCAGTGGAAAGCTGCAAATATCATGTTATCGTGTCAAAATAATGTCAAAGCTACTCCTGGCCTGTTTTATGAACACCCCAATTTGATGTCAGAATGAAGGTGTAGAGTATCAGCTCAAATTAATGAGGACAATCTGAAGCAAGGAGTGAAGGTGAAAGGGGAGTGTGAGAAAGGGAGAGAAAACAAAGAATAACTTAAAAAATATTGATCTGAAAGAGCTGTAATTGAAATATGACTTACAGGGGTTAACATCACTCTGCTTGATGTGTGACTAGGCTGGCTTAGACACCCCTGGGGAGCAGGGTGACATGTCTGAACCTGGGATGGGCATCTGATGCTCTGGTCCTGCCAGGGAGGTGGAGTCATGGGAAGGAGCAAAGGGACATGGTGCAAAACCAGAGAGGAAGGGGACTGGGGAGGGTGCTGGGGATATGGGGCAAGGCAGGGACCAGACACCATGGGCACATCTGTAGGAAGATGCTCACAGCATCTTGGGTTGGAGTCTGGGAGAAGTATTAGAGGCTTACATTCAAACCAGAACTACGAGTTCTCATGGAAGTGGAAAGTCCTAAAGAGAAGAGATTTTAAACTAGAAAAGGAATGCATTAAAAATGTAATGCCTTTTCTTTTGAAGTAGTCTCCTGGTAAATTTCACTAGACATCAGTCGATCTTAGGAACTGCATCTTGTCTTTGCTTCCTTGATGCTACAAACTCCACAGGTCCTCTGCAAGTTGAGCGTAAGAAAGTGAATATGTGCTTGCAAAATCCAGGCACAAAGCAAGGTTCTGGTGGCTGAGGGTGCAAGGGATAACAATGATGCTTTAGACTAATTACAGCCTGTTGGTGTTGGTCTTTGTGTCTCTTCCATTGTTGGCAAGAATTATGCTTTTTGTTCCCATTTAGGTACTCTGATCCAGGTAAGTTCCTCAGGGTTTGGCTTTGTTTTGAATTTCCTAATAATTACCAGGAAACAACTAAAGTGAAATGAGAAGGGAAAAAATTAATCCCTCCCTCCCCTCCCTGCAGAGAGGAGCTGGGTGCATGAATGAGACTCAATGAGCTTCAACAGGAGAGAGAGCAGCAGCTTCCCTGGAGATTGAAAACTCACCTTACAGCAGCTAAGGTGGAACATTGCCCCCAGCCCCAAAAATGTGACCTAGAGCCACTGGTCTCTGGGGGAGAAACTATTTTGCGGAGCTATTGCTTCCCATGGACTCTGCGAGTTTGCTACAAGAGCTGATGCAGCCGCATCGCACGGGCGCTCGGTGTGTGTTTGGGGACCACTGGCACGTATTTAGTGATCACCACTTGTGGCCCCTGCAACTGCTGTGGCAAGAGCCAAAAGGCTCCTCTGCCCACGGGCTGAGCCTCTGTCCCCAGCCTGGGAATTTCTGTCCCAGCATGGAGGTGAATTTGCCCTCCATGGGAGGGCTGGTGGGCTGGGTGAGAATCTGACAAATGCAGAAGCAAACTGGTTTCTGGAGGAGAAAAGCACTAAAGGAAACCTCAAAGGTTGCTTGCACATCCAGAAGACCGCGGTACATAATCCTCCAGGAACAGTTCCCGCAGTCTCCCTGCGTCAGCTGGCAAGCATTCACATTTAAAAATCAATATCACATGAAATATAAACAGACTATTAATGAGGACCTGTTGGGAAGCAGGGAGGGTTGTAATTAGTTGCACTTTAGCAGCAGTGAGTGAAAGACACAATTATGTTTCTCTACTGGAGAACATGCTACAGGAGATGTCTCAAGACCAACTATTGCATTATTTTGTCCCTAGCAGAGGCGTTGGCTTGGCTCTGCTCCCAGCACTTGCACTCTTCTGTATTTCTTCCAGACCAGCCTCAGTATTTACCAGATTAACCAAATTCTGCAGTTCCCTTCTTGCAGAACATTGCTCTCTGCAGAAGACCCTTCCCAGGTGAGAATGACTCAGAATGGGGGAGATTGTGCCTGGTCTGCTCTCAGCTCAAATGCATTTTCAGCAAACAGCTTTCTTCAAACCGGAGCTCTTGAGCAATCTTTGAGCTCCTGAGCAATCTTTGAGCTGAGCCTGTATTACCTCGGTGTGGTGAGACCACCATGATCATGGTTGGCGCTGCATAGCTGATATCCATGAGTATGGCCAAAGGCACACTCCAGAAGCTCCCTAACTCTGGGGCTGAAATCCTGCTATCACTGAAGGTAAGAGCAACATGTGTGTGTCTTTTGGTTGTGTGTGGGGTTTTTGGGGTTTGGTTTTTTTTGTTTTTTTTAATAGACTCCCATAGGTGTGAAGAAGGGGATACAGCCCCTCACCACCAGACACAGCCCAGCCTCTTCATGGCACCAGCCCCATGGAGTGGGTCCTGGACATCCCAGCCACTGCCCATGAGTCTGATCTGCAGCTTGGTTCTCTTAAAATGCCGACGGCCGTGGCGGCCGTGGCTTCGGTAAGCGATCCCTTCAGCTCTGGTGAAGCGAGGCGGCGGCGCCTGTAAGATGAGCCGGTTTGCAGACAGCTGCAGAGCACTCCTCATTCCCTTTTATTTTCGGCACCTCCCATGTTTGTTAGTTTTCTCATTCCAAGGAAATGCTGCATCCTCCTCGCTGGACTATTTTCCTACTTTCTGAAGCCTTAAGGACTCTCTTCTTCCCCTCTAACATCACTTTTTGATGCACCCCTGCTCAAAGCAGGGCTGCCACGGCTCTTGGGGTCACTGTTCACACACTGACTTGCTCAGCAATGAGCCTTTATTTATTTTAGTTCCAGGGAACCAGCTTTGGGCTTGAGCTTTAAATGGCTTCACTACCAGGTGTCGGAGGCATTCGAAGAAGATTAATCCCCTGCCTCCCTCCAGACGTGCCAATTGATCACGCGTACGGGGAGAGGCAGGCAGATAGAGATACGTGGGCAGTCTTCATCTTCAAAGACAATCCAGAGGCTTAGGAACCAGGAAGGCAAAGTTAAAAGAGATATTTGAAGTAGAAATACTGTCTCTGATACTGGGATGGTTTGGGATGTCTGGGAGCAGTGAGAAGCTGCTGACCTGACAACCCATGATCGGCGCCGCTCGTACCGCTGGGATTTGATGGTGGTGATCAGAGCAAGGCTTTCGTGGAGTTCCAGCACAGGGGGTAGAGCTTTCTTCAGGCAAAACAGGCAGGAGCAGGGAGAGAAGGATGCTCGGAAGCAAACTCACATGAAACCTCCAAAGGTGGAGGCAAAGCACAGGCTTGTGGCTAGCGCTTCAAAAGACACTGGCTTGTTTTTGTTGATGGGGGTTTGCAGTGCCTCTGGCCACCAAACCAGTCTCAAACCAGGCACCCAAACCACAGTGTCTCTCTTATGGGCCAAGCTTAAGCTGCAAATGAGAAGATTTTTCTTAGTTTCCAACCCAAATGACTGGAAAAATTGAGAAGATAGCTTATCCTGGAGATTTTGTGGTCTGTGGGAACACAAGAATAGTTTTTTCTCCTTTGATATCTTGACTTCCAGTAATATTCCCATAGGTAGAAATGTGAAAAAAAAACCCAACAGAAATCTCAGCTCAGAGAATTTGGAAGTTAAAAATCTATATACTTTTCTGCACACAAAAATTGAGACATTTAAAATGGTTTATTTAAAAAGTAAGGATTAAGTACATTATACATGGTTGTGATTATACCGGTAGAACTGAAGCACAGTGGAAATAACACTTTAGAACTGCAGACAGAAATCCAACCTCAAGGGACGTGATATATTAGCCCTTGTGGATATGTGATCCATACAGAAAGAAAAGGAAATATAAAAATAGTTTGTTGTTAGATGTACAGGTATATGAAGTGGTTTCTCTTTTTCCTCCTATTGTGTATGAGAAACTAGGAAAAGAGAGCTGATGATACACCTGAAACTTTGTTAGTTGGAAAATCAAATCTGATCCAATAGCATGGGGGTTTTTTTAGGTCTGCTGTTAGAGTATGTTATAGGATAATACCAGAAGACTGATTATTATGAATGATACGATGATGATATCTGCAGGCCTTGTTGAGAAACAGGGGCTAATTGTGTCCAGGGAAACCAGAGAGATGTAGAAGAACAGATGGTTGGGTTTTTTTTAAACCAGCACTAAGTGGTTTCAAAGTCCGAGCACAATCTAATTCTGTTCAGTGAGATCAGCCACGGAGCAAGACACTGGTCATGGCCAGGAATGCTGGAAATTTCTTAGTTTTGTCAGAAACAAAAGTTTTCCACATGAAAATACTGATTTTTGGAGGCTTTTTTAAAAATGAAATTTTCAAATGAAACCACCTTTATTTTTTTGCTTTGGTAGAACAAATCACTGTGCTGCAATTTGACACAGACCACGAGTTTTAAATCTCAGTCCCCATTCTCCTACAGGAAAAAAGCTCTGGTCTCTGTTATCTCCCTGTTCCTTTGTTCCCTATCCAGATCCCATATCCATGAGCATCCCATGAACATTTCCCTGCTCCAATTCCATCATTCAAAGGTACCTGCTGGAGAAGGAACGGATGCTCCAGCCCGGACCAAAGCAGGGTACTGGATCTGGAGAGCTGCTGAAACCAGCCCAGCTCTTGGGGAGGAGGCTCTGGTAAAGAGGAACATCCCAAAACCTTTGGTAAGATTTTTTTTTGTTTGTTTTTTGCCAACATGGTGTAAAAATACTGCACGTGCTTCTGCAGGTACAACCTGGGCTTGAGAAAAGCCTTGGACTTTGGCTGGAATCAGATGGTTGGTTTTAAACACATTCACTTGGAGAAGGACAATTAAAAGAACAAAACCAAGGCGCGAAGGAAACCTCACACTGTCAACTTCCAGTTCAGTGTACATGAGTTTGGAAAAACAGCCTATATCTAACTCCTGGTTTTAAAGGGAATGGTTTTATTCTTAATTACAGTAAACACGGATGAGGACTTATTTCTAACTATTAGTTTATTAACACAGTGGGAAACAAATAGTTCTTGGAAATTGCACTTGAAAAATACATCGACTAGAATTAGATGTAAATTAATTAGCACTTAGTATGACACACTAATGAGACAGAAGGTTTGGTTTTTTTTTTCATTGCAAACTTCTACTTCTATCATAGCTAATCAAAGTATTTTAATATTACGAAGTCTCAAAAAGTAGGAAATAATTTATTGTTTGAAAGCATAAAGATTCTTGTAAAAAAAACCTTTCATCAAGAACTTTAATAATTTTAGAACTCTTTTATGTTGTCCTAGCCGAAAAGTAGGTAAAAAAGTTTTCTTGTCTGCCTCTGTTTGAATTTTTTTTAAAAAGCTTGTGTAATATCTTTCTCCATAGTGTGTTGATACAGAAAGTAGCACAACATTTTCTACTTTTAAATTGTTCCCATCACTCCATTCGCTTTAGCTCTCAAAGTTCAAAAGTTTGAAAAAAAAGGATCCCAGCAGAGTTTTAACCTGAATGGAAACTCTTAATAAGCAGGGATGAAGGCTCCAACCCACCTCCGCCAAAATAACGATGCTGCTCTGCCAGGCTGAGGGCTGAGCAGAGCTTAACAGCGACTGGGGGAAGACTCTAGCTTAGAATTGAGAGTTGTGTCTTGGTCCTTGCAAGGAGAGAGGCTTAAGCAGGGTTTATATGCAGGGGAGAAGGGGTTCAACTTGCTTTTTGGGATGTTAAGGCAGCTCCTCCAGGATTTTCCTGGAGGACTTGGTTCCACTAGCTGACAGCCTCGTATCTAAAACACCACCGAGTCACTGATGCTGTGGCCATCACAGGATAAACTCAGACTAAAGAGGTTTTAACGGTTTGGCTGAGATCTCTCACCATCAGTGAGCCAAGCTTTCCAAATAACAATTTATTTTCTTGTCACCACTTTTCTAGTCTTCTGGTAGCAAAGATTTTCTGGGCAAAGAAGACAGGTATAGTCAAAGGAATCTACAGGAATTAGATGCTCCTTTCTCTCACTGCACCTAATGCATCCAAGGGGAATCGGGCACCTCATTCTCCTATGGCTTGGCCAGGTGGTCACTAAAATCAGCATGAATTCTATTAAATTAAATTGCCTTTGAGTCAGGCCCTCAAGCTTTGAGATTCCAAGCCTAAATGTAAAAAAATGAAAGCAAGAATTATAAGAAAAAAAAAATAAATCAAACTTTTTTTAGAAACATACAGAAGCAAAGGTTACAAATGAGTTCCCCTCTTAGATGATGCATAGAGTTTTTTGTGGGCTCTCTGCACGTAAGTAGATTCATCATTACAAAATAAATTAAATTAGGTCGAACCATCATTTCCATCTGAAAGCAACCATACCTTGCACCATGCGGCACTTATTCATAATAAAAAGAGTTTAATAAATATCCCATAAACGGTGATTATTTTTGTTCTGTTTTAAAAAATACAAAGTTGTCATCCGTTCTGTTAGCACTCAGTCCCCGTTGCTGCAGGGAGTTTTGCTAGTCCGAACACATCAGCTCCTCACGTTCTTACGCACGTTGCCGAGATATCCTAGTTTCCAGTAGCGTTAGTGTTGCACTTGTGAAGCAGGAAGGAAAACGGGAACGCAGTCGCAGGGAACCGGTGGCTTCACCTGCGTGGGCCACCCCGGCTCAGCTCTGCTTCTCGCTCTTGCTATGAGAAGTCCATAGGGGCTCCTGACAGACAGCACTCAGCACCTTGCCGGATCAGGCACTAGGGCTAGTCGAAATAAGAATTCAAGTTTTCTAAATGTTAGGCAAGAAATGATAATTGCAAATATGCTCAAGTCCCACCTACTTTAATCTTGCTCTTTCTAGGTGTTTCAAGATGCACCCACCCTTTTCTCCCTGACCTGCATGGCCCAGACAGATGCCTTACACCCAGAAATGGGAGACCCCCTCACCACCCCGTCAGGGAGTCTGTAATGCTCAGTACGTGGGTGCTGTACGGTTTCAGTAGCACAGGTCAGTTTTAGAAAGTGTTGCCTTCAAAAATATTTTCCTTTTTTCTTTTCTTTTCTTTTTTTTTTTTTTTTTTTGAAAGAGGCAAAGCTTATGCTGCGTCAAAGGACAGTGGCTCACTTGATGAGTAGTTCATATTCATCCTTGGACTTGGTTATAAATCATATTTGCAAGTTTGTATGAAGGGATCTCAATTTTAGAAAAAAAAAGTACAACAATTTTTCTATAATCCTTTAAAACACACTGGTGGCAAGTCCTTTACAGTTTCTTCACAACTTTGTACACACTACAAAAGTGCAGGAACACGAATTGCCTTCATCTCGTGACACCAAGAACTGAAAGAAACAAACTCCACATAGCTTCAGAAAAAGCTACGAGTGTGTAATAACTTGATGATGGTCCAGAGGATCTCCACTTGCTGCCTCAACACATGCCACAATTAAAGAGGTGAGAGGGTTTTTAACATCACTCCTTCTCTTTCATGACAGATCCATTCTGTTTCGATATTTGTTCAAAAAGCATGAGGAAGGAAGGTACTTCAAACAGGCGTCGTTCTCCTGTTGACCATGTTGACATGGAGTCCTTCCTTAAATTCCTTCTGAAGGAAGTTGTGAACCTGCAGAAAACTGGCTTCTTGGTCCGCGTTGTAGCTGGCAGCCGTTGTAACCTTCAAAGGCTCTCTGGAAAGAGTGTACATGGAAATTTCGTTCATGGGAATGGTGCTTGCTATCTTCATGCCAACTGGAGAAATGTCTCTAGATGGAGAAGGCTCTGTAGATCGAGAACTGGATCTGGATCTCCGCCTCCTGTACCTATAACTCGGCATCCTGGCATAAGGAGAACTGGAAGAAGTCTTAAGGAATTCCCTCTTGGTCTTAAACCTCAGCTCTTTGTTCTTCTCAATATAAATGTTCACAGCCAGAACTCCTATGGTTTCAGCCACAATAAAAGACAAGGCTCCAAAATAAAAAGACCAGCCATAGTTGTAATGGTTCTTTTTGTCCTCATCTCGCTTGTCACTTGGGTCACCTGCATTACTTGATATGTAGACTATGATCCCTATGATATTACTTAGTCCTAGAAGAGAAAAACAGAAATCAGTGGTTATGTGGCCAGGAAGATAAAATTCAAGCCATGTTACTTTCTGGACCTGAATGGTTCCAGGATTATGACCAGGAAATTTTATTACATTTATTTACTCTTTCATTTATCTTGAGATTTCTTTTATTCTTGAAAACCAAAGAATTTTCTCACAAGGATACCAAAAATATTCCTCGGGATTTGTCCCCATCTCTTCATTGTCACTGAAAGAAGTAGCTTATGGGAGCTTGCTAACACTGTTAGTGTGATTCTGACATTCAGAATAAAAATGAAAATACATTTTGAGCTCAGGGCTATGGCTGTTCACCTTGATCAAGATATGTTCTCTTCCACCTTGCTGAATTTTCATCTAAATGCAGCCTGCTTAATCCAAGCTTCGGGGAAAGCTATTAACAATGTGACTGGCTCTCAGATGTTTCTAGTATTAAAAATGGGCTCACCTCTCATTGGTGAAATTTTTCTCCCATCATATAAAAGAAAAAAAAAAAGACCCTGGATGTAAGAGGCATCTGATTCATCTAATGTTTAACACATTTTAAATAGTGTAAAACCTGCTTGTTACTGACCTTAGCTTCCTTTTTCAGGAAAACTAAAAGCTTTTCTAGAACATAATTATTGTAGAGCTTCAAAAACATATTTCTGTCTTCAGAAATTTGCCTAACGTGATGTTGCCAGTGCCTTCGATCCAGGAAAGGGATACGGGGGAGAATGGCCAACAAGCTTTTCCACAGTCCTCTTCAGGTTAAAAAAGCAGTGCTTCTGAAGGACTCAATTTAAGAACATACCTGCTGCAACAAAGAGAATCCCAGCGCTGAGAATAATGTTGTTTTTGCTGTTGTAAATCCTTCCTGCTCCGACACAGAGTCCTCCCAGCAACAGCAATATTGTGCTTAGGATGGGGAACACACTGGAGGCACGGACAATGCCTGGAGGGGAGACAGGTAGAAAGGCAAGACAGACAGTAATCATTTCAGATGCCTCTTCGAGTGCTAGTGTGGAGATTACAAAGCCTCAAAACCCCTGGCTTTTGCTGTAATTATCACTGATTCTGCATTTCTGGGCACCTTTTTGGCAGCCAAGGCCATGGGTAGGTGGCCAGTGTGGCACAGACACTCTCCAGTGAGTAACTTGCATGTTCTGAGCTTTCTCCTAGGAAGTCTGGTGTTATTGCCATTATCTGATGCCACTGCATACAGAACATTTTTGACAAAGCATGAGGTAAGTGACAGGAAGACCTGGCATCACGTGGGGAGCAGCACTGAAAAATTCATGAGCTGGCCATGAACCCTACAATGTTTGGGGATGGCTTGAGCCCACGGATCTGTTCCTTGATACGTGTGCACGGTGAGCAAATTCTAGCTCTTGAAGTCTGCAGCATTTGTGTTACCAGCCAGCACAGCTAATAACTGTTTTTTTTTCCTTTTGTTGAACATTAAGGATATTGAAACCTTTCAGATTTCTAAGGAAGAAATTTTAACAAGTGCATCTCAGATGTTTGTGTTTAGTTTCCTGAAAGCTAAAGTAGAGTCATTTAAAATTCTGTATGCTTCAGTCCATTCATCTGAATGAGCTATAAAACCCCTGAAAAAAAATATTAAAACACCACTTCAAGCCTGCTTTCAAAGTCAGGTCACTACAAGACTAAGCAGCAGTTGAAAGCAAAGTGGCAGGGAGGGAATAAAAGGGCTGAGAAAAAAATAAACAGGCACAAGAGAGAAGTCTGTATTGTAAAAACCAACGGGGTAAAACCTGGTGGCTGTTCCTGAAAGGCAGAGTGAGGAAGCAAGTTATATTGTTATAGAGAGAGGATGTTTTGGAAGAAGGGGAGATAAGATGCTGAAGAGTGCTGTGGAAAACAAGATTTCCTCAAAGCTGGGGGCCACGGAAAGGCAAAGGCATGGAGGGGAGTCCTGGCATGGTGAGCGGGTGCCAGGGCACGGGGATGCCTATGATGGGTGGGGGTCTGAGGCTGCTGGAAACCCCACAGCACACCAGGAGGACATGGGAACCCCCAGGGCTGAGTGCAGGGAGAGGAGAAAACTACCATCTGGCCCGAGCTGTGGACATGGTGCCATCGGCGACGTGCCCTCTCCCGGGTGCCACCTTCCTGGCTGACGCTCACAGCCAGCGGCACCCGTTTCCCGAGGAGAAACAGCCAGATGTTCCAGCTGATGCTTTCTCATTCCACTTTTGATGGCTGTGGTGTTCCCAAGTTACTGAATCGCTTCCTAACGATTCCCCTGGTAACTAGTGGCAAAAACTCCCACTGCCTGTGAGAGGGACAGGGCTGGGTGTTTAATAACAGCATCGCTTCTGTGCGCGTCGCAAAGCTCCCGTAGCCCCAGCCACCGGCCCAGCCCTCGTTAGGAAGGTGCAAACCTAAAATAACAAAGACAATCGCTGCCTGGGAAGCCTCTGTCTGTATCAATCTAAAACAGCGAGAAAAGTCCGTTTCCTACCAAAACTGGCCTCGTGGCTGCACGTGTCCTTTACAGACGGGGCCTTTTCTAACCGGATCTAAACCCAATTCACTCGGATGCATTACTATTCAGACAGTGTCTTGTAATAACTGGCAAATGCAAGTAACGAGGGTGTAAGGTCTCTAATCAAAGCCTGTTGAGTGCTGAGAGCCCACTCTGTTGTCCTGGGTGTATCTCCATGTGTGGGGTATGAAATAACCCTGCTTCAACTTTTGGGTCAATTTTTAGAGTCAATGATTAGAAAAAGATTCTCAGTCAGTCTCTGTGCTGCTGGACCCCAGATCACTGCCCATCTATCAGTGTCCTGGCAAAAGGCAGCACAAGCTTAAAATCTACTGTAGCTCACCCTTTCTGGTTGTTGTTTCCTCTATTTTATGGTCATGATGTTTATAATGATTTCAATTAAATCAAAAAGTTTTCCCAAAATGCTTCAGTGATATCATCAGAAGGAACTTGCCAGATATACCAAATATAGGGAGTGGGTTGTTCAACTTGTAGCAATAATCTCCAGAGATAATTTTTCTATATTAGGTAATAAATGTGAAGAGAAACTAAACACACAGTGTTCTCTTCCTGTAAAACCCTACAGTACATTTTTTTCCTACAATGTGTACTTTCAACTCTGAAATTTAAAAGGAAGCTCATAGGTACCATGTACAATTTACATATATCTCCCAATACTGGTAATAAAATGACAGCACATCAAAAAACATTAAAGCAATCTGGTTTTTGCTTTCTCCCTTGTTTTTTTTTTTCTTGTTTACCCTCCTGTCTGTTTGCATCGGCTGTTCTGCACCGCTATGTGTTGTGACACCTCCTTCAGTGAAGCTCCGCAGCGTGTGGTGCTGCTCCTCCTCATGGGGCTGTGAGCCTCAGCGCTTTTATTCTTCTCTGAAAGGCAGGAGCCAAGCAACTGGCTTTAAAAAGGGGATGCTATAGCACACAGGGAAGAAATCCATGAAAGCACAGAGATGCCTTTGACATGGGGTCTCCGGTCCCCTCCTCATGGCTGCACTTTTGCATGGCAGCAGAGCTCAGATGTGCTCATGCACGCTGTGAGGATGAGCATGGCTGAAATTCCCTCTTCTGCAAAAGCAGATGGGTGTGTGTTTCCTGCAATGCTGGGTGGGAGCAGTTTGGTTTTGGTGTGCCTGCAGAAATGCAGGAGAGGATGGAAGCCAGCGCACACGTGAGCGGCTGGCCGAGGCTGGGGGCAGCCCTGGGGACTGCATGGGCTTTCTGTGCACGGCAGCCATACCTCTACCACTTGCTGGGGCTCTGCACAGATGTGTGATGGGGATTTTTTTTAGACACAGAGACTGGCATGTGTTGTCAGAGGGAAGGTTCAATAGGAGGGGTCTTATCTGAGCTCCTTTGTGTGTGTTAGTTGTCACTGTGACTGGTGTTTGCTTGCTTCTGCAGGGAGCTGCCTGAACACTGAGGGGCAAAATTCAAATGCCTGCTCCTACCCACAGCCTGGGCCAAAGTCCCCTAAAATCCGAGGGCTGGAGCACCTCTGCTGTGAGGACAGGCTGAGAGAGTTGGGGCTGTTCAGCCTGGAGAAGAGGTGGCTCTGGGGAGACCTTCTAGTGGCTTCCCAGTACCTGAAGGGGCTCCAGGAAGGCTGGGGACGGACTTTGGACAAGGGCAGGGAATGACAGAACAAGGAGTGATGGCTTGAAACTGGAAGAGGGGAGATTGAGATGAGATTTGAGGAAGAAATTAGTCACTGTGAGGGTGGTCAGACACTGGCCCAGGTTGCCCAGAGAAGCTGTGGCTGCTCCTCCCTGGAAGTGTTCAAGGCCAGGTTGGATGAGGCTGTGAGCAACCTGGTCTAGTGGAAGGTGTCCCTGCTGCTGGCAGGGGGGTTGGAACTGGATGATCTTTAAGGTCCCTTTCAACCCAAACCATTCTATGATTCTAAGTGTGGAGCAGGCTGAGAGCCCTCGAGCCCCACCCCAGATGCACACAGCATTGATGCCTTTGTCTAAGCAAGACAGAAAAAATAAGGGTTACTCCCAGCATGGCCCTCCAGGAGACTTATGCCAAAAAATGACTAAAAAGCATGATGAATGATACAGAGACAGCAGATTGCAAAGGTGTTGCACAGAGGGCAAAATTGGGACAGAAGGTCTCACGTCTCCTTTGAGACAGGATGCAAATATTCCCTTGTCTGTGTCTAGTTAGACAATGATTTGGTTCCTATTACATGGACGTATGAGCTCATTTCTTCTGGATTTAGATACATAACCTTTCAGCAATCTCTGAATGAACCGTACGCATTCGAAGTGGAGCTGCAGCTTTTCATACAGAAGTTAAAGCAGAGGAGTCCTGTTTTCTCTGCCGATGATGTGAGGATGAGCTCTCCTCTGTGGGGGAAGCAGCTGAAGCCTGGTTTTGCAGAAGACATAAAGGGTTGTACCAACTTGTTTTTAAGGTCTACTTGGAAAATAGCTTTTAGGAACACCCAGCACAAGTACACTTACAAACAATTTACCAATCTCATGTCTTCCTGAGGAGCTGTAGACTGTTTTTCCCAATTCTATCTTTTCTCCAAATAACAAAGGCTTAATACACTTTTATCAAGATGCTACTTAATTCTTCTTTCCTTTACAGTGCTTTTACTAAGGATGTTTCTTTGCTCAGGCTGACTTGGCATCAATTTAACATTAGTTCCAAAGCTTTGTATGAAAGATAAATGCAGCCGTGCGCACGCTCTGCTAGTCTGCCTTCACCTCAGCACTGAAATCACACCACCCAGGCACTATGATTGATTTAAAATGACAAGAAAAAAGATGAAAAAAAGAAAATCTAGGTTTTCTGGTAAAGTGTACTTTCTGGAGATTTTTATTTTTCCTTCTTGTCTTAGCACCAAGACATTGTTTCCCACAGGGAGCGGAAGGGCAGCGCGGTTCTCTAAGTGATGTTTCAGGTAATTAATAGCAGTGTAATTGAGGAGTGTTTTGCCTTGCTGGGTGTAACATGCAGCAGGGTTACTCGTCACCCTGAAGCTTTCCCAACACCTTGTGAACCTCCTTTGTCTGGCAAAGGGCACTGCTTTGAGCCCACCTGGTCAGCTCTTTGGCTCAAAATGAACAACCAGGCCAGGCATCCTCTGGGGAAGGGGAAATCTAACCCAAACTTTGCAGGTTTCATGAAGTTGCATACTCAGGTTCCAAGACCCTCAGCTGAGTGAATGGTCACCTGGAGGAGATGAAATGATTCCCCTTATTGCAAGCACCAAGTTGGTGGATGAAATTACTTCTGTGGTGGATTACACACCAGCACAGAGCAGCAATGGTTGGCTGTCCATGCAGAGAAGCCACAGCCCATGTTCACGCTGAGATTTTGCTGTTAGCTGCAGAAATTTCATCTTCCTTCCTACAACACAGTAATTTCACTGCAGGGGGAGGTGGCTCAGCAGCTGCAAATGATGAGGCTTGTATAAGGGTTGGGTTTAAGCATTAGGAAAAGCTTCCTAATGGGCTGGAACCCACTCCTCAAACCTGGTTTGATACACTAATCAGAAAAATACTCCCTCTGTAGAATATCCCTGCCAATCTGGGAAGGATAGCTCTAGTTTTCATTTGAAAAATTTCTACAATTTTTAGAGAATGGGCACCACAAACACATGCATTGCCCTGGCTGAAGAAAACCCTTGAAATGGGGGTCCCCGAGGGTCATAGTTGTGTCAGCTGCAGCATGAACTGGACACATGTCACCACTGCTCTCTGCCACCCAGTTTGGGCCAGTCTCTTGCAATGAATAAAACTCACGTTGGGCTCTCCAGAAGAGAAACCCAGGTAAGTCTCTCTGGCCATGTCTGTTAATCCTGTGTATCAGGTATTAATTTTCAACTTACGGAGAAGGTATTCTGAGCTGTCATGGTCATAGTCATTGTCTTCAGGGAAGTGGTTGATTCGGAAGCAGTGTCCTTTGTAGATTCCTAAATGAAAAAGCAAACATAACACATAAACAACAGAACCAGGTAAATGCCCTTCTGCCAGCTCTGCTTTATTTCCTTTTCCTTCTAGGTTGTATAAGTAAATTATTCTCCTCTAGGTCAGCTGCTGATTTTTTCAGTAAGTCATCTCTAAGGTCACAGATTTTGGGCAGAGTGGGCTGCAGCCCAGCTGAAGGAAGGGACAGGCAGGATGCCTGGGCTCTTTTGTTCAGTCTGCCACCAATAGCGTTCTCTTGAGTTTTTTAATCTCTCTGTGATTTACTTTATCAGTGCCACATTTATCTTACAAGCACACTGAGTTTGCAAAGCTTCTCTTTGACTGTCACTCTGGGTCCCTCTCCGTGGCTGGGGCTCCACAGCAAAGCCGAGTGCCAATCCAGCACCCATCACCCCTCCTCTCTCGTCCCCAGTGACGTGCTGCTTTCCCTTATCAGAGCTGGTAAATGTTGAACTGTCTGAGGCCTCTTCAATTACTCTCTAGGCTGGGAAAACAAGTCCATAAATCTCTTCCTGCTGCAATCTAAACCCATATGTCCCCCTCAAGGTTGGCTCAGCTTTTAATGGCATATTTGTTTAGTTAACTGGGAGCCTGTGCAGTAAGCCAGGGTACGAGTGTGCACTCCTGATACCTGAAGGAACAATACCAGAGTTGGCTGGATGAACCCCTCGCTCGACTGAACAAGATGAGGTTCAGCACTTTGGCCATCTGGGTAAAGCTTTACATTTAGTATTTTGTATTATTTTTTATCACGGTTATCCAGAGCCACATCCAATCTCAGCTGCAGTTGGGTAGCTGAGGCCGCTGTTGCACAGCGAGCTGCGCGGGGACCTCTCCCCTGAGAGCTCAGCGCCGGAGCGAAGCCCTGAGGTGTGATTCTGCCTTGGTGCTTCCATTATTCATTAACCAGCGCTTTCATGCTCAGGAACATACATCACCCAGGATGAGTTATCCTCTCTGCACAGGAGTTTCAGTGCTTACAGCTCGAGCTGGCAGAAGGATTTAAAAACCATCAGTTAATACTACTTTACCAGAAGCACATCTGCAGTCTGTAGGATATAAATGTGGATTTATTTCACTACCTATTACCGATGATTACAAAGATCTCAAAAGAATTACTAATCCAGAGGATTTCAATTGCACTCTCTAAGTGTCAACTGCAGGTTTGCTACTACAGTGCATTTAATTCTTCCAGTAAAGGATGTATCTACTCTAATTGAGGTAACGGCTCAGGCTTTCTCTGCACAGCACTTCAAAGGCTGTGAACAAGAAGCAAGTGGCTCACGTCACATCTGGAAGTGACACACCTGTCCTGTCTGCCAGGATGAGAGCACTTCGGCTGGGACTGCTCATGCTACGGGTGTTTGCCCGTGCATCCCCCTGCCATCAGCTGCTTTCTTGCTCCTGATGGCTCTCCAGCAATGCAATCAAAAATTCAGATTTTAAAGATCCCACTGCTTACTTTTACAGCAGTTCACTCAATGAAACTAAATCTCTCCCAGCCTAACAGGGCCTTTGAGACTGGATGGTCATTTCTTTGAGCCTCTTCATTATGGTGTGCCAATTCAGAGGAAATACATTCAGAGTATGGCTTTTTTTTCCCTATTCATTAAGGAAAAAAAAATCTAAACAACCTTCTCACCCTAATATCCTACGGAAATAGGCTTTTCAATGACTCTGTGATTGTGTGTGTATAGGTGGGGCTGTCTGTCAGTCTCTATGTACTTCAATAACTTTTAAGGTAGTTGGTTGCATTTATCCAAAGCTGCTAGACAAGTGGAAGTATCACAAGTAACCAATCTCCCACAGCTTCTGTGCAAACACGAAGGAGAGAGAGCTCTGTCCACTGAAAGCTGCTTTGTGAACTTGCATGTTCCCATGGCATGGACATGGACTACAGCCCAAATAAATGTCCCACTTCCAGAAACTCAGTTAAGAGACAAGATGTCTGTGAGTTGAGATGTTCCCCAAACCTCTTGTGTTTGCAGCACTGATGGACTGATGGAGGGTTTGGGGCTCTATAAAATGGCCTAAAGTTATTAAAATTCTGAAAGAAATGGGCCCCTTAACAGAACTTTCTCCTTACACAGAGGCCATGAAGCCATCCCTTCCACTGCAGGACTGAAACATGGCAGTGGGACAGGATGGGTTGGCATTAGCAGTGTCTGGGCTTTTCCTCTTTTATGGTTGGAGACCTTCATTTCCTGATGCTTATATCTGGAGCCTTTCACATGAAAGAATATTATCAAGTCTAGCAGAGGTGAAAAAAAGGGAACAATTAACCCCAAACAGAAAATTCTAGACAAGCTCGTGAGTTCCTTTGCATTTCCAGTTTTTAGGAATACTTGAGACGGGTCCTTCTGGCCAAGTTTTCATAGAAATAGCAAACGGCTGTGAAATTTGGACTTGTATCAAAGCCTGAGAATCTCAAATATCCTTCCCAAAATTTTTGCTGTAGTTCAGCTGATAGTATTGGTTCAGGGTCCTCTCGAGTGTCCGTGGCATTTGATAGCTAATAACAGCAACAGACTGGATGAATCTTTTCCATAAACTTAATAGGTGTCATATAACTCAGCAGCAGCTTATTAAACTCTCAGTGAGGCTTGAAGTTGCTATCAAGAACTCTGGTGATCCACAGGGTATTAAGGGCTCTTTTAATCCACAAAGTATCAGAAACAATATTTTGCTAGGAAATGTAACAATATCTTTTTTTTTTTTTTCATAATAATGGACTTTGAAAGTCAGGTTTGGGAAAAAGGAAAACTAACTGAGAGGAAGCTACTGAAGCAGCAATCAGCTTTAAAAGCACAACAGCAGAGTGTGACTTGTGCTTCAACACAAAAAATCAAACCAAAACAAAACAGATTTGGTGAAATACCCGGTTCTGTGCCCTAGCATGTAAAGCAATGCAAAAGAATAAAAGCCATGAAATAGGAGAACACCTCAATTACATTCAGTAACAACCATTCTGCAGCATCTGCACAAGGTCTGAACTCCCTGAAGCTCTTCTCAAAGGCTTCACAGAGGATGCCTTGAAGAAACGTGCAGACAAACGTGGCTCTTGGTCCACACTCAGTACAGGCACACCTGGGCTGTTTCCCACACCAGGGTGTGACGTGGAAGAGTGATTTTTTTTCTTTCCTGGAGTGTGAGCACACCGTCCCTTATGCACTTTAGAGAGAAAGATGGAAAATTTAACTTCTACTTCTGTACCCACTAGAGAGAGATAAATAAACTGCAGTCACTGCCTAACAGATACTAAAATATTGAGAAGCACTTCTGGATACCTCTTGAGGGTAAGATATAATATCCCACTGAGATGCTGTATTACTCCTTTCTTTGAATGATTACGGATATGTTTTAAATGATGCTTTTAGAAATACAAATATTACAATGTATTTTTTCCTCATAATAACAACAACTTTGTTCTGAACTTTGCACCAGGACTGCAGGATCTGTGTTAATGATAATGAAGAGAGAAATTTTCTCAAGTGTTGCTGATGGTGTAAGAACTCTTTTTTCCCACCAGTTGCAGTGTACTTAGCTGACCTTTAAAAACTAAGAATTGTTTTTGACTCGGCTTTACTCTCTGTTCAAGGGCTTCTCCTACAAGGTTAGTATTTCCCAGTCTCACTAAGTGTTGTTCAGATAACTATAATTAGAGTGTGATGTACTCAGATAATGTGATAAGGGAGGGAATGGTAGTGCCTAAATGAAGATTAAGTTTTGTTTTGGGGTTTGAGATCTCAAAGCACATAAAGTTTTCAACAATAAATCAAAGTAGTGATCCCACATTCTGATGACATACTACCTTCTCCTTGCTCTTTCTCAAATAATCCTTTAATAATCCCACCTGTATCATCAGAATTGTTCACTGGGTTTATATTTTTTGATGACTGAGAGTGATAGTTAATGCTCTAGGATGCAAATGCTATTAACTTTGTGGCCATGCGTTACGTGATCACGTTGTCGTTGGCCATACCATCAGCCATTTCGAAACAACCATTTCCTGTGGGTACTATTTGCCAATGACAACATTTCCTGATGCCCTGGAAGTGTTTCCACAAATCAGCACTGGAAGATGGAGCACTTAAATGTCTGATAATATTTGTCAAGGCAGGCTGTACTTTTGTTTTCTCCTCTGCCCTCAACCTGAAAACTATCTACAGCAAGAGCTTTCCATAACATTTGTGTTCTGCTGTCATTTGAAATAGGTTTCCACCATGCAAGACGCGAGCAGCTTTGCAGCAGAGGACCTTGTCTGCAGGGTACTTCTGTCAATAGCAATTTTCGTCTCCTTGCTCTGAGCACGAGCTTACGGGAGGCGATATCTGATAGCAGTGGGAGACACATGAGGATAGATGGGTCAAGCTGCTGCCTCCTTCTCCATCAACAGCTTCTGCAGAGCTATTGCTCGATTAACTATTTCATCTACCAGCCCTCTCGACTGCCCTTGGTGAGACTATGCAGGAAAACATCAGTTTTGGGACTTGGTTGAGAAACCTTTCTTGCTTTCTCATGGGACACTAGACATTTGCAACCTCCTTGAGTCAACCACACCTCTGCCAACACGCCACATTCTTGCAGCTCTTGAGCAGCTACAGATACTCAGTGCACACACGTGCACACTATTAATAGAGTTAAGCAGGGTTTTCTCCTGAGGGGGAGATGATGGAATGAGTGCTATGAATGTCAACTGCAGAGGTGGCCACGTGGCTACAGCAATTACCTGCAGGCAGGTAAATACACCCCGCAATGTCCAGCCTAAAATCACACTTATCAGCTGATTTCTTTCCGGCAAATGTGTGTTTTCTGGGATGGTTTGAAGATGTGGAAGGAAATTATTTTCAAGATAATTTGACAGCAAGTGCTTGCAGATAACAGGGAATACAAGTTGCAAGGAGCTGACTCGTATAATAAAAATAAGGCAATTGGTAAGGAACTACAGGAAATCTGGCCCAGTGGTTCTGTTTGTTGCATCTATTCTGTGATTAAATGCTGTGCTTCAGTTCCAGAGCCAACCATTAGCCTGATTTACTGCAACACTCGGATATCTGAATGTTCAAATGACAAGTTTTCTGAATGTATCAGTACAGAGAAGGCTGACTGGCAGATAACATCACAGGCTGCAAGAAAAGCCACATGCAGAGTGAGGCTGTTGTGCTGGCAGTTGCCTGAACACAGTGTCCATCTGAGCATGCCGGGTGGGACTGGGTTTCCTTAATGGCATGGCTTTGCACTTCCTTGGACAACAGCGGACAACCTCTATTTATAGTGAGGGAGAGTGTGTCAGCGCTGGACCTTGCCAGGGGAGAAGGGAAACAGTTATGTGTTTTTTTTTTTCCTGAGGAAGATTTCTCTGCTGACAGGTTCTGAAATCCTTTGCTGTGTGATTGGAGCGATAGCGAGCACAGGAGATCAGACATGCCAAAAAATGTTCCTCTACACAAAATTTATAGCGCGGAGTCTCTCTGCGCTCTGTGCTCATTTCTTTGATTTCCCACCAGTACAGCTGCCCTGTCTCCCTGGATTGACACACAACAGCGAATGCAGATGCTGAGTTAACTTTCCTTTAATTCCTCTCATCATAAAATAACCCTTGAAAAGAGGAGTGTGGGGGGGTGCACCTCCTTTTACTTTCAAAACCTGCTTTGTGGTGCTGATGCTCAAACAGGAACTATTAGGGTCCTGAGCTCTCCACTCAGGCCACAAGGAACAGCATCAGATATTCTTCTGTGACTTGGCACTTTCTATGTTAAATTGTCCTGAGTTTGATTATTTGTCTCCTGCTGTTTGTGGAGAGTTTCACAGGCCTGTCCTTAAGTTACTTGAATGAGCACAGATCCTGTGAGCCTCTGCCAGAGGATGTTTAATGCTGTCATTATAAAAGAAATCATGAAGTATTGATGGAAGTTGTGTGCAAAACACACCCCATCTGAATTTGCTACCCCACATCGCTGCTGTAACACCACTTTCATGGCCACTGAGGATGGAGCCAGCAGAGAAAGAAGCCTCAGGAGGTTAAATGCACATTTATTGGGTGTCTGCCTTCGAGAAAAGTTTGGTTGTTGCGAGAGCCTCGCAAAGCTGGAAACTTCACAGCATAGGTTGTTTTTGAGACAGACGCTGTCTGACACTCTCTGAGTCCTGCCAGTCCAGGAAATATTTATCCATATGACAGTTTGTATTTTTGATTCATCCTGAAAGTGAATTTGATGAAGAGCCCTGCTAGTACCTGGGGTTATTGTCATGCTTTTGCCAGAGTAGGTCTTATTCTCAGAAAATGCTTAGGATCTAAGAAGATTAGAAGTCCATTCCCATAACTTTGGGCTAGCATGGTACCATAAACCAGCTGACTAGCAGTAGTTGTCCATGTGTTCCATGGTCAAACTAAAGCAAATTCAGCTCAGCTGAGTCTTTAAAAAGAATTTATCCTGAATCTTAACCATGTTTCTCTACAGGTGTTGAAATAGTGAAACAATAATCTTCTATTTTTCCTCCTAAAACTCCTTTCCTTCTTTCTCTGTCTTTCATTCCATAACAACAATTCACTTATTTCTCATCGGTGGGAGCTGCACTGCCTACTTTCAAGCAGCAGAATTAAGGGCCAGATTTTGATTCCAGTGCAGTGGACTCAAATCTGTCTCACCCAGCGCTATCAGTAACAGCGGTATCAGAATCTGGTCTTCTCCCTTTGTGGGCTCCTACTTTCCAAATCATTTTCTTTTTGCCCAGGAAATAAAACCTTGAAATGTATGAAATTTGCCCCACTTTCTTCCTTAGGAGCTGTCAGCTCTAACAAACCCGTTGGGTTCTTCTTTTGATCTATTTTCAATTGTCTGGTGGGCAAAGCAAAACTCCTCCTCAAGTCTCTTATTTTCTTATCTTCTGCTGTGACATGAATTTCCCACTTTGCCAGTCCTCCCCCTTTGCTGCCTACAGACCCTGTGCTGCTCACAGCTTTTCATCCATCCCCTTGGTGCCACGTGAATAACTACCGGTCGCTTTTGCTGCCTGCTCTATCTTGCTCCTCTTTAAAGTTTTTAAATGCAAAACACCTTCCCGGTGTGTTTAACACCTTGTGAGGGCTCTGACCGTGATGGTGGTACTGGAGGAGACGTTCAGTGAGCATCTCGCAGCTGCTTCTGCCCACACACTTGCAAAGGAGCTGATGTTGGCAGGGGACCACACTCTGCTCTCACTCCAGCCTTTATTCTTAGCGCTCACCATTTTCCTCAAGCCTGGCCAAAGCATGTTTTCTCTAGGAACAGGTCTCGGTTTATTTTGTCATTTGATGTGCTCAGGCCCTCCATTAACCTCACTCCACTTCTTCTCTTACCTTCACATAGTAGTTAATGGTTCCTTCTCTATTTATCATAGACTTCTGTGAGGGAAGAGACTGTCTTATACCACCACTCTCAAGTGTTTACTCTGGGATATTATAATCTGCTTTCCCCAACTTGCCTGCACTGTGGCAGTTCTGATCTGGTTGCCTTTTGCTGTCTTCAGCCTCTCCTTGGTGCTCCTCCACAAAGCCCTCTCTACTGGAAGCAGAGGCAGCTCACAGCTTCTCCTTTCACCATATCCCTGCAGAACGAAGGTTGTGTTCCTCTATTCCTTGCATTGCTTTTTTCTACAGTGGTCTTAAACTGTAGTGGAGCTCACGTTCCACATTGCAGAAGAACCATCTCCACTGACCTGAGTGCCAATTTCACAGCCATAAATAGCAACCAGTGAGGTTCTCACTTGGGCAGTTTGACCTTCATGTCATGACCCACCCTTTTCTCTTCTAAGACTCTTGAGTTTCCTGTGGATGCTGAGTTTCCACTGGATGCTCACCACTCCCCAAAGAAGTTGACCACGTAGGAGAACATGTATCTTGCTTAGGTGGTGAAGTCTGCTGTTGGGTGGTGACTCCTAGTTCTGGCATGAAGAATTTATCTCTCTGAGCAATATTATTTTGGCATGCTGCAATCCAGGACCTAACACCTAGACACTATTTTGTACAGGCTGGTAAAGCATCTCCAGATTCTGGATCACCTACACCAGAAAGCATCCAGGGAAATGCCTAGAGAGGCTCAGGCAGTTTTAATTCCTGTGGGTATACACAGCCTCAGCAGCTGACCTTCTGTTTTCAGCTGGGCAAATATGATCCAAGATGTTGTGCATTTGTATTTCTGTGTAAGAAATGAACAGAGGGGAAAAAAAAAGTGCTTAGCTGAAGAAGACTTTAAAATTCTATGACAGCCTTTTGTTCCATTATAAGGTTTTATTTGAGACCTTGACTGATGTTAGAAAATCCCTGGCAGCGAAACTCATTTCCCGAAGATTCACCTCACCTGCACATCTGGGAGCTAATAAAGCACATCACAGTGTCTGGCTGCTGTCTTTTGAATTCTCTTCAGTCATTACAAAACTGCTGCCAAAAGTACTGAGTGTCCTTGCGCTACCACGGCGAATACCAACAATATTGGGGAAACGTCGGAGAGCAGCAAAGTAGGTGAGAGTTGGTTGTATGTTACATGTTGGTTTGAGCTACTTAATTTCCATTTTCTTCTGAGTGTTCCTCTCATAAACCAGCATTTTGGCCACAGAAGTAATGACTGAGGTTATTCAGCAATGCTCCTATCCCTTTCCTTAGCCAAACAGCAGATCAAACCACGTGGTGCCATATTCTACCACCACTGCTCAGGCATCTCCAGCAACCCCTTCTGTGTGTTGCTGATGATCTTCCTACTGCCACTTGGAATTTGCTCCTTATTATCCATGTCCTCTTGTGCTGCTGCTTGGATGGCAAAGAGGGGGAAATTTCAGTGGGTATTTTAGTCTTTTTTGTTGCTTCTTTGTATGGAGCATTTGAGGGAATGACTCGGTGTTTTCTAGGGAGAAAACTGATGTGCCATTTGCATTTTGTAAATCATCTGCCCAGCCAAATAGGGGCAATTCCTCAACCTGGGTATGACAAGATTTTTTGGGGGCAACGTTGATGATGCTGCTTAAAGAACTTTTTCAAGTCAGAGCTAAGTTAGCCCTGCCACAGCGAGTGTTCCCATGCCTGGCTCAGTCCCAAGAGACTGTCAACATTTCTAGTTGTCATGGGGTTGTTAACTCACTTTTCTGTGTCTGCTTTTCTATCTGCCACCACGGCCCACGCTTGCTGTGTTCTGCCTTCACACCTCGTCTCGTCCTGTATCTCATGCCACAGTCCTTTATCCTGGCAGCCCAGAAGTTTGTCTCACCACTCATTTCCATACTTTGCTCCACCGCCGCTTTGCCAAAGCTGCTTCTGGGTGACGGATATAATCGTTCTCTTCCTTTTGAAATGAATGTGGAGCTCGAATAGAAACCTCCATTAGAGTTTTGTAGTTGGCTTTTCTACCTTAGCTAAAATGGATTCGATGCTTGGGGAGTTGGTGTTGGCTTCTTGTTGGCTTCTTAGGTGAGCATCTTCACCCATCACAGCTTCAAACTGAAAGTCAGATGAATTTCCAGCTCTTACTTACATTCTGGTCCAAAATGCCTTAATTTAAAGAGGCATCAATTTACTTAGTAACCAACAATGCTTTTGGCACAGTGTGTCAGAGGCTAACATTACTCACAGCCGTAACTGCACAGTGGCTATCATAGCTCCAACACCACAGAGGACAATGGGAAACAAGCTGTGGTGGCCTGTACGCTAGCTAGGATTCAGGAATGTCTTGATCTGGATGAAAATGCACTTTTTTCCCCCAAAATATTCTTGACCCTGACATACATTTACTGGTACAAAGAGTGCTCATTCAGGCAGATTGCTGCCAGTCTATCAATCATTACGAGAGGGCTGATATGCCAAATTTTCCCGGATGCAATTTTGAGAGCAGATAGTCATTTTGTCTGATGAAGCGTTCATATGCTGCAAAATGACAAATCGTGTTTATTTTTACATTGTCAGAATGTGCTTTTTTTCCTGTGTTGGCACAATTGGAATCAAGTTTCCCTTACAGGATAGTTTGGTTTTTATCCATCTGGTTTCCCTCACTTCAGTAAGTCATCAGTTCTCCCTCATTAACATGGTGATCAACCAGGGCTTGATGGCTTCAACTCTTACGATCACAGCATGTCTATAAAGCCTGTATCATGGCTTGTCACTACCTGGGGGAGGAAATTTAAGGAAATGGATACTCACATCTCTTCAAAGTCCCTACTGAGTTTATAATTTGCGACATAGTCATGGTCATGTCTGGGGAATGAATATGGTTCTTGAACTATATGAAAAATACCCAGTACAATGTGTCAGGCTTTGTCCCCTGTATCATCTGCCACCTCAACTTTCATACATGTGCAGCCTTGAGCTATTGCCTTCTTGATTTCTACTTTAAACCCTCTTAAACTGCCTTTTTTTTCAGGTTCCTGAAACGCCTTCATTTCACAACAGGTAAGGTTTGCAGTTGTCATATAGCAGTCTAAAATTTAAGAAGCAGCTCTCCAGAATGAGGACCTGGGTAATCCTTGGGGATGTTTGGGGTAGCATGCACAGAATACTTCTGTAATGGAAAAACTCTCCATAGCTATTCAGTAGAAAAATTGTTCATATTATTGATACGCCTTGTGAGATCTCTTGGTATAGGAGAGGCTTACGAGGCATCATGTAATTACCTCTCTGCATAAAATGAATTATTGTCTGCTCTAATAGCAGGGAATGTCTCCAACCTGACATCTAGAACTGAACTCTTCTTTACAAACTTTCTTTTGGCTCATTGATGCACCACAAAGTTTTTTTAATGAAAAAAAAGCAAGGGTTCCATTGGAACGTAGTGATATAGGAACTCACTAGTTAACTGATGAGGAACATGCAGGATATTTGCATACTCCTGGAATCTTGTCATGTTTCCATGCTTCTTCAACCCATGGTGATTCATTGTAAGATGATGGCATTTAGAAAAATAGTTGGATATTGAAGAAGCAATAGGGAAATTTCACTCCATAAATCATCTTAATTGATGGGAATGCTTGCGATATGTCTGTCTTCATAATGCAGTGACCTTGAGTAGGATCTGCATTCATTTTGGAGCATGTCTTCCTCATTTCTATGCCAGCTTGTTGAGTTATACATAGAAGCTAAACCTCTAGAGATTGATCATGCACAATCAATGATGCAGGACTGAAACAAGCCAGATGACAACGGGAATCTAAAGGTTAGGAGAAGGGGGTGTAACTGCCAAACCCTGCTGATGGCTGGTTTTGGGAAATGCAAGGCAAAGGTTTCAAAAATCATCTGTGTGATGTATTAGTGGAAAAGATGCTCCTCGAGGAGAAATTAGTGTGGTGCATCCAAGTGACCGTGTTGTCTAGTTGAATACCCAGAGCTAATGTCTAACCTTGGGAACAAATATCAGAACTGCTGGCTGGAAAGACAAGGTTCCAGTGTGAAAAAATAAAAGGGACAAAAATATTTTGCAACTGTAATTTATCCTGGAATAAAATATAAAGGAAAGATGAAGGGCTTTAGATTGAATTAGAGTTTTTACTGATTTGGTTATTCCTGATTCCTCGCAGTATGTGCAACCTGTAAGGTGCCGCACCCTCACGGAGGGTAGGCATTGGCAGGCTTGGGTGTCTCGGGTGTTTGATGGTAGAAGGTGCCTCAGCAGCCAGGATGGTGTGTCCCTGGCTGTGGTCAACCTCCTGCAGGAGACAGAATCATGGAATGGTTTGGGTTGGAGGGGACCTTTCAAGGTCATCTAGTTCGATCCCCCTGGAGTGAGCAGGGTCATCTTCAACCAGATCTGGTTGCTCAGAGCCCCGTCCAACCTGACCTTGAATGTTTCCAGGGATGGGGCATCTACCACCTCTCTGGGTAACCCAGGCCAGTGTTTCACCACCCTCATTGTCTTCCTTATATCTAGTCTAAATCTACCTTCATTTAGTTTAAAACTAAATGTCCTATCACAGCAGATCCACTAAAAAGTTTGTTCTCATCCTTCTTATAGGCCCCCTTTAAGTATTGAAAGGCCATGATAAGGTCTCCCCAAAGATTTCTCTTCTCCAGGCTGATCAACCCCAACTCCCTCAGCCTGTCCTCACAGGAGAGTTGTTCCAGCCCTCTGATGATGGGACAGGCCACTCTCTCTGGGACATGTTGACAGGGGGAGGAAAATGATGAGCAGCTCTGGGGAAATAAGAGTTTAAGGTGGAAGGCAGGGAGCAATGAAAAAAAGGAGGAGGAAAAAGGGGTGCTTTGGGGCAGAGCGGGGAGGAAAGAGGAGGTGGTTCACAGGGGAGGAGGAAAGGAAGTGTGGAAGAAAGCAGGAGGGAGAGAGAGATGAGGAGGAGATGGGAAGGATGGGCAGTGGGTGGCTGAAGCCAAGGAGAGGGCCTAGGAGGAGCTTGGCAGGTTGGTGGTGCCAGCAGAGACAGGGACCAGATGGTGACCTGGGTCCTCCCTGAGCAGCTCAGCCCATGTCCACTGCCCTGCCTGGCTTGGTGTGTGCTCTGCCGAAGAATCAGTGCTTGTGCTGCTGAGAGAAGGTGAAGGGATGCACAAAGCCACTGCCTGACAAAAATTAAGAGCCTGAAACTTCTAATTCCTAGGATTGATTTAAATAGTTACAGTTAACAAATGACCTAATACATAAAAATGGAGATGGCTACCGAATAGATCTGTTTAAATGAACACATGCAGAAGAGATTTAATTTGGCTCCTGCACTTGAAACTTTCTATTTTCTAATGCAAACTAAGCAGTGACAAATAAAAATGAGGCTGCAAAAGCAGCATGACCTCTTTAAGCTTTAATTATTCATGAGAACTGTTTTCTTCTCTGCTGAGATTCAGAGCAACACATTTAAGCGGGTTCCTCTCAGGTTTATGGAAGATGTAACTTCCTTGTTACACCAGCTAATAAATACAACTAAGCACGATGATGCAACAATATTTGTAGAAACAGATTTGGGAAAATGCATTTAATGAATCAGAAGTGCCTTAATCTAGTCAGTCTTGATAAGCAAAGCATAGCACGCAAAATTACAATGCACCAAGGCACAGATGCATAAATATTTCATTGTCAAGATTTCTGAGTTTACTTTCAGTATTTCAGAATGGCATTTTACTACAAAATGTCTCTTACCAGCGTTGGGGAAGGATAACGGTGGTGGTAGCTTTGGGCAATCCAATCTGGGATCTTGGAATTGGATTTAAATAATGTACCTGAGAGTCCCAGCCCTTAGCAGCATCAGGCACATCTGCCACTGTAACCAGACGTGTTTATTGCTTTTTACCTTCCTAGGACTGCATGGAAATGACCAGGAAGCTGGGAGGAGAAAACCAAGAATTTTTCCTTCTGCTGGGAAGAGGGGACAAAAGGCAGGAGCCCCCCTGCCCGGCTGTGCTGGCTGTTGTGCCTTTGACTCCCTCACAGCCTTTCCTCATCAGTGCTTCATCTCTACCCCTGCCCTTGTAAAACAGCATCTCAGGGAACATATTTTCTCCTGATTTTTGAAAGCAGGAGAGGACCAGTTTGTCACCACCTTGGCGAGCCCTCCCGAGAGGTCCACAGCTCAGGAGGCAGGCAGCGGCTCCGACCGCCCGGGAACGATGCCATGCACAGAGGGAGATTTACAGCTCCTCTCCCCTTCAGACACTTCATCTGGTGCGAAGCAGAGCTGACAGCTCCTCATTTCCAGGTATTACAAACTCCTCTTCCTCCCCAGGAGCCTGTATAAGTTGTTTGGGGTCCCACATGCAGACCCCCAAGGGAATCATCCTTGTGGTGGTCCTGGCAGACGGCTGCAGGCAGCCCAAGGGCAGCCTTCCAAAATCTGCTCCTCTTAACGGGGCCACACTCTGGTACTTACTCAATCTTTACAACTCCGTGATATGCTGCCAATATATTTCTGCCAAGGAGACAAAAATACGTCTCTTCTTCCTACTCCCTCAGCCTATGAAAAATCTCAGTTGTGTGCAAAGAGACTCTGTGTGTGTGTGTATATGTCTGTGTATTTGGGGGGAAAAATAGAGTTTCTGTTAATTTATTTTCCAGTTGAAAGTCTGCCTTGTAGCCAGGGAAGCACTGTTTTCACCATGTATAAATTTGGGCAGAAAAGCCTTTGTGCTGAGCAGAAATGGCAACGTGAGCAGTGAGAACTGGGAGCAAATCCTTTAACTGCTCCATGTCCCAGGTTCTCCTCTCTAGGATGGATGGCTTATAAAGAATTTGGGGATTTATGGGTCAAGGAGCCCTATATTAGCAAAGCTGTCTAATAATGGGTGAAGAACAGCAAAGTCCTTCTAAGGCGGGGAACTCTCTTTAAAAAGTGCTCAGATCTCCCCAAGGGCCAGAGAGACTCCAGGTATTTAACATGTTAACTGAAGTTATCTTTTAATTAAGCAAGACTCTCCCACACAGCCACGGTCTGGGATTCTAGCTATGCTCTCTGAATGGTTTGGGTACTTTAAAAGCACTTGGTACAAAGAGGAGGGATTGAAGGCTTTTTCTAAGCTTCACAGCAACTTTGCCAACTACATGCTCCAAAAAGGTGTATTTCTTTTTTCCCTCCTTCCCCTCCCTTTCCCCCCAGACCTCGCATGACTTCAAGGCATCAAATGTTAATGAAAGTTTGCCAGGCTTCAAGGGCTGTGAAATGGAAGTTAAAACTCCTGCACCATAGGATGGCTCTAAAAATACTCGGTCATGTTGAAATATCAACCGTCTCCAGCAGCTCTCCTGCACACAGTGCTACCGCTGCATCAGGGCTTTCTTTCCCAAATAAGCTCTTGAGAAAGTTTTCCTAGTGACTATAGATCACTCATGCTCCATCGACTGGATTCACCTGGTTATGTGCCAGCAAATACCTACTGAGGATCTGCCATGTCATTTATCTCCAACAGTGCTGCCAGGGAATTGCCAGCATCCGAGGGGCATGCACCAGTGCATGCTCGCTCTGCCCTGACTCCATCCAGAGGACTCCTAAATGTGATGTCTATCCCCTGGGATGAGCACAACCCAAAACACCAGCCCTGTGGGTCTGCCTGACATCAGCTCACTCACCTTTAGGGTCCAAGTCCCGAGCTCTGCTCTCTATGTCTTTCATTGTCCAGGGTGCTGAGACTTTTTACAAGGGCAGGCAGTGATAGGACAAGTAGTAATGGCTTCAAACTAGAAGAGGGGAGGTTTGGATTAGACATTAGGAAGAAATTTTTTCCTGTAAGGGCGGTGAAACACTGGCCCAGGTTGCCCAGAGAAGCTGTGGATCCTCCCTGCTTGGAAGTGTTCAAGGCCAGGCTGGATGAGGCTTTGAGCAACCTGGTCTAGTGGAAGGTGTCCCTGCTGATGGCAGGGGGGTTGGGACTGGATGAGCTTTAAGGTCTCTTCCAAGCCAAAACATTCTGGGATTCTATGGTTTGTAGGCTGAGTTTTTGCTTTTTAGGCACAGGAACACCTAAATCCTTCCATGGATCTGCTCCTAAGTGCTCTCGAATAGGAGAACTGTGCTCTCATGAGACATCAATGCTCTTCTGCAACGGCTCCACGTGCCTCAGGTGATCTTAGCTGATGCATCTTGCTAACTGGCAAATACTGGATATGCCAGGTGTACCTCTGTGGACTTCTGAGGGGCTCCAGCAGAGATCCTGTGACCCTCTCCTATGCTTTAAAGGTGTTTTTTGTTGGATTTTTTTTCCCCCAAACAGTGCTATCATGAGTGGGAATCTGAAAGCTGCTTTTCCTGCACCACAGACTCCTTTTTCTTCTCTAAGAAGTGTAACATACTGTCTCCCCGTGAAGCAAATGAGGAGCCTGAACACAATGATTTGGATCGTGACTTCAAGCACAATCTTGAACACGGTGTCTAACCCGTTCCCATCAGAGGAGAAGCCACAGGAGGCTGTGACTCAGCTGCACCTCTGAGTCACGCAGCATGATGCTCCTCTGCTCTCGAGGGACAGCACTTTGCCTGTAGCCTCCATCAGCAACGAGCTACGGCTCTTCCTCGCTGCCTCAGACCTTAGCGAGATGTCTGGACCCTGAACTCTGGCCATTCCCTGCTGATCCGTGTCAGGGGAGGGACAAGGGACACCGAGAGCGTGTCCCCAGCCCGCAGCTCCAGACCCCAGGGGTGTATTTCAGTTCAAGCATGTGCTGAAAGTTTTGTGTTCCCAGGCCTGGGCAGGCTGCCCGGCTGCACTCCAGCCCCGTGTAAGTACATTGCGAGTCAGGCTCAAATTGCTATTTTTGAGCAAGTCACTAGAAATAATTCATGTAGGTGCAAGTTAAAATTCTGCTTAAAAATCACCCTCTGCCTTGGAAGCTTAAAACCTGGGAGATCTACAGTAGCAGATATTGAATTTAATTTTACTAGGTTCTTTCCAGCTTAGAGCCTCATCCTGCTTTTCTTCGCTTTAAGGATCTTTTCTCATGCAAATATCTCCAGTGCTAGAGCTGGTAGGATGTGTAAGTGTTGGGAAGAATCTGCCCCTTTAACAGGACCAGGTAAAGTCTTGCAGCAAACACTGAAATGCGTGGTATGTCTTAAGTGAAAGTTCAAGTAATAAACCTTCTTCTTTTCAGAATTTCAAAACAAACTTCTGAATATTAAGTTAATTTATCTGATGGTATGAGCCGAGGTTTTGGAAAGCTGGAATGTGCAGGTTTGTGTGTGTTAACTGTGTGAGCAACAGTGCAAAAGGCAAATGCTTTTTCATCCATATGAGTTTCTGTAAATTGTATTCTATTCTTAGGACAGTAAACATAACACCAAAAAAAAAATCTAATAATTTAAACCTTGCAGGAAAAGAGGCAGGAGTGATGGGAACCTCTGGAATGATAAATGTATGAATTTATTCTACTGCCAATGTGGGGTTTTAAATTAGTTCTATTTTTCTTTTATTTCTTGTTGTTGACAAGTCAGGTTGCTTTGCTATCCAGTTATAATGTTTACAGATAAGAAAATCTTGAAGGTCAAAAATTCTGTTCTTAGTTATTCTTGTAGAAGGTAATCTTCTTGTGTTGGTGGCAGTGCGGAGTGATCTCATGTCGCCATGGGTACCTGAATCATGCCTGTCTAACAGCAACGTTCTCCATTCCTATCGCCTCCTCTCAAGTCATTACACAGAAAAAAAAAGAAGATAACTACAGGAAAAGCTTCATACATGATGCAAATGATGGACTGGAGGAAACACTTTTCTGTAGGAAAGCGCACTGTGCCAGCGGCCTCTCACCACTCCCATGCACACTTAGGGTGGTAAATCAGTTTGTACTTGACTGTGACCCATAAGAATTTTGTCATGAATGCTCCAAAACGCAGATTGAACCTGACGTCTTATTGGTGTTCATTATAATGCCTACTTGTAGACATCAAATCTTCCAAAATTCAGATGGGTAACTGTCCCCACGACAGCCTTGACCTGGGGGATCCACAGCAAACTCAGCCACAGCTGGAATTTGTGTTAGGCTGGCACGAGGAAACTGGAAAATTGCTGAAATCCAGATTATAGAATCATAGAATCACCGAATGGGCTGGGTTGGAAGGGACCTTAAAGCTCATCCAGTTCCAACCCCCCTGCCAGCAGCAGGGACACCTTCCACTAGACCAGGTTGCTCAAAGCCTCATCCAACCTGGCCGAGAACACTTCCAGGGAGGAGAAGCCACAGCTTCTCTGGACAGCCTGGGCCAGTGTCTCACCACCCTCACAGTGAAGAATTTCTTCCTCAGATCTCATCTACATCTACCTTCGTCCAGTTTAAAGCCATTACTACTTGTCCTATCACTACCTGCCCTTGTCAAAATCCCTCCCCAGCCTTCCTGTAGCCTCTTCAGGTAGTGGAAGGCCACTAGAAGGTCTCCCCAGAGCCTTCTCTTCTCTAGGCTGAACAACCCCAATGGGGGAGAAGTGAGACCAGCATCTGCCCACAGCTGATCATGGCAGAGACATGGTAGGGAAGCAGAGAAGCATGTTGAAATGAAGGTGAAAAAACCCCACAACCTTAATTACACCTTCCCATGCTTCTGCAGGTTCAGTTCAGTGCTCAAATACCTGCTGGATGAAGCCTTCCTTGACAGTTTTGTAACATCTAAAAGGAAGAAAAGAAAATGAAGAGGAAGCAAAGTGTACGGGCCTTGATCGTGACAGGGCTCCAGCTCTTTGAACGTTAGCTCTTCTCCCTGTACAGCATGAAAGTTTTTGGTCTCTGCTAAATTGTGGTTTGAGTCAATGTGGATGGATTACGTAGATGAAAGACCTGGAGCAACAGTTTCTAGAGGCTGACAGTGTGGTTGTGGATCAAGACTTCTGCCTTTATTGATGGGAGGGACTGAAGCCTCAATTTGGGTCTTTGTGCTCAAAGTCTTTCTGCAATCTTATTTTAAGGGGAAAAAACCCCACACAACAACAACAATAACAATAAAAAAAAGAATTGTCCCCAGGAAGGGGGATCGAGCTGTGCAAGTTGCACATTTTTCTGGATAGCAGGATTTCCTTTTTACTAAAACATTTCTGACTCCAGTAGTACTCAGCAGCCAGGTAATCCAGAAACCTCAGCTGGAAGGTTTGGACCTGCAGATTCTGGCAACGAGACAATACAGTGGAAATCAGATAAACCAGCTTGTACATACCACCTTGCTGGGAATTAGAACTGTCCCTGCATTTCACTGTTGTACAATTGATTTTCAGAAGAAGAGCTTTTCTTTTACATGGTCAGGGGGCTTAATTCAACCCTGGAATAAATGGGCAGCTAACAATGGGCCAAACTCAGCTCGGATGTTGCTCTAGTTAATTAAGAAGAGTAGTATCAGTGCTAAATTTGGCAAGGAGTGATTAAGAGACTGCCTTCAGAGACAGGGAAGAAAAACTCTTGCTTAGCTCATTCCATCCAGCTCTTCAAATGCAAATTAACCTGTCAACATCTGCATACAGCCACACAGGGCAGCTGCAAAAAGGAGCCTCCAGCACCCAGAGGAAGGGCTGCAAATGTTTAGTTCCAAACAGCTATTTTCTAAAATAATTTCTAGTAAATAAGAATACATTTAAAGTGGTAAACTGAGCATCTGCTGCACGAAAGGAATGGAGGACAGCATGCGAAAAGAAACATATGTCAAGTATGCACTTCAGATGCATTAACTACTTGCCTCCAAAACAGCAAATTTAAATATATTTGCAGCAAACCCTGAGAAAAAAATTCTCTCTGCAACCTAAAGAAGAGCCACAAATAACAGCACAATTTAAGCTTGGCCATACCTTGCCTTTCCAGGGCTGGAAGACAGCATTCATTGTATTTCAGCTGCTGCCTGGCTTCTTTTACTGAGGAACACGTCGGGAATGCCAAGCCCAGACGGTTTTTGTTTGGAGCAAACAATGTCCTTTTACCAGTACATTTAAAAATGCAGCAAAACAAGTCACTGCTGGAGCCAAATCATACCAGATGTGGTTCATAGGAGAAAAGATATGAAAATACCCCTCTGCTTTTTATAAAGTATCTTATATGCTGGCAGAAGAGATGGTGACATCCTTACTCGGACCAATTCAGCAATGTGTGCAGCAGGAACCAAGCTCCGTCGCTGGAATGGAATTGCATCACTTGTGAGTCAATCTCTTTTCTTCAGCACGCTGCAACTCAGGAAAATTGTATTTCACTGTTTTGTTGAGCCCATTATCCTCATACAAAATCTCTACTGGCTTAACTGGAGCTTTTACTTACAACACAAGTACAGGACAAGGCCCTTTCAGCAGGGAAGAGATGGAGAGGCTGGATTTCAGCTCTAAAGGGTGCAGCTCTTCTTTACGAAGCAGCATGCAGGAATATTTTTCTCTTGCTTTCAGTAGACTGGGGCATAGAACAAGCCCTGATGTCTCCTTTTTTTTTTTTTTGTCAGGGGAATAATCTCCCCACCAGAGCTGGGACACGGTGCTGTTTGTCAATCTGCTGAGGCTCTGCTAAGTTTTTGGCCATGCAGCCGTGATTTTTGGGTGGTCCCCTTAGGAGAGAGGGAAACCAGAACAGAAACAAGTCATGAGCAGCAGCATTTTGCTGTGATAATGATGTGGCATAATTAAACAGGAATTAAAAAAAAAAATCCACCTTTAGGAAAAACCTGTGGCTTGTGCCAACACTTTTACTCATCTGTGGGTTTTCAGCCTGAATCGGGGCTGAGGAAACAGCAAAGATCTGTGACTCAGCTGGCAGCACTGGGCTTTGTCCTATTCACCTCAGTGTACTGTGGCATCTTACTAACTAACATAAAAATGAGAAGATGAAGGAGAAAAGCCTCTGGAAAATCCAGAAACCTGCCAGACACAACGGTGCTTCCCAGGGAGAACCTCAGAACGGAGATACTGCCTCCTGCCCCTTCGCAGCGCCTTCACCTCTTTGCTCAGGTTTGCTTCAATATTCTTTTTTTTTTTTCCCCTGATCCTGGGAACTATAATTATGGAAATGAAGAGCCTCCACTGTAAGAGCAGTGAACTGACATGGCCCAGCAGCGGAGCCGGGGTTTTAATCCCCTTGGCTTGCAGAGCAGCACAGTGTGCTACTGAGTGCGTGTCCACCATGGCAACAGCAGTGGTACTCCAAAAATTCGATTTCCACGGTGCCCCTGGGCCTTGCCTTGACATCTTCATTGTTCCACAGCAAAATAAATAAATAAAAATCCAAGGGTAGCATCAAGGCAGTGCGAAATATGGAATGCTATAGACCAGGGTTACCTAATGGTTAATTTAGAAAGGAACATATCATTAAAAACGTATGAAGATGGCTACATATTGATGTTGTATAAATATTTAAAGGGATGCCTCTCATAAGGGCAGTGTTCCAAGCTATACCTAAAATAACGTGTGTGAAGGAAAATTAAAAGAATATTTCACCATTTGGACCTGTTTAATCTGCCTTCAAAAGGCTTTTTCAGCCCAGCTACTGAACATTAGTATGGGAAAGGATATCAGATAAAACTCATTTTTGGTGTAATTTTACCAAAGTCAGCAGAGTTAAACTGAAGATGATTTTTCTGGCCTTTTAAATAGAGTGTAATTTTCTCCATGGGTAGTTATTAAATGCTATTGAGAGAGATTGCTGCTGCTGTTGGAAAGGCTTTCTGGAGAGGTCACTCTGTCCCATGTGAACAGCATCAGTGAAAAAAACAGAAGGTTTGTAGTTTTTACAACTTGAAGAGTCCCTGGGGGCTGTAACTACACCACACATCACTGCCTGACCCAAAGCTCAGAGCACATATCTCTCCTGAGTTGAGATATCCTGGCCTGACGTCCACTCCTACATTACAGGAATTCTACCCACAGAAATCACTTAAAATATTGGAGGGGGCATTGCAAAAGATATCCATGAGGATATGTGGTCCCACCTCCATCAGAGAGGACATATTCCTGAAGTACACTTTCTGAGGCTCAGCTGCTCCATGTTGACATTTTGGGGCTGGTTAGGGTTTGTGTCCCTTTCACCAGCTGTCCTAAGCACTGGTTGAGAAGGACATTCTCTATCCTTCTTTCCTGGACTCTGATTCCTGTAGTCTTGTCTGCACATGGACCAATTTGAAAGGTGCAAAAATGCCCAACTGAGCACCTGCTGCATGTCATGACATGACAGACACCTCAGGCTGAATAAGTCCCACACTAAAAGGTTCCTATTTTTTTGGCATTGGCAAGATTCGCTTCTGAGAAGGCACCGTTGCTGTCAGAGCTCTCAAAAGGCACAGCAAGGACCTGGATCTCAAGTGCATGGCATTGTCCCTCACACGGAGTGCTCACCAGGTACCCAAATTGCATAGACAGGCAGAAGCCAAGTCATAGCCCAACATTAACCCTACTGCAAGTTGACATAGGCAGGTCCCCACCCTGCACACACATTTCCAGAATTGCTCTTTCAAAGCACCTGGGTTTTCTTCTCACCTATGCAGGGAGCTCAGCTGTCTAGCCAAGGACCCTGCCCTGTCTTGCAGAAATCAGAAGCTCAATTCTTAGGCAATGCAGCACCAAACTCTGCCTGGATCGTGCATAAATCAAGACAAATCTTGGCTTAATTGGGGGCCAAACCTGGAGAATCATTTAACCATTTTACAAAAAACCTAACTAGAAAGACTCTCGGGATGGAAACAGGAACACACGAGACCTCACAATTTATGGATCTATTAACTTCCCACTGGTGAAATTAAAATGCAAAATAGTATCTCTAAACAAAATTGTGAAGCTCTGTCCCTTGAGATAGTTAAAAATTAAATGGGCAAAGCATATACCAGAGGACCTATTTTTACCCTTGTAGGACTGTGGGCTAGATCGTAGGTATTTTCTCTCTCTCACAGCTACAATGCTGAGCTCCCAGAAAGGATTTATCTGTGAAATACAGTGAAGCTCAGCAATAATTACCCATTGTGCTATGTGATGAGCCATCCTTTTGGTTCTTCAGTAACCCGTGCACCTGGACTTTAACTAAAACCAAATAATATGCACAGAAAACATTTTTATGTAAGAGGAGGTGAACATCGCTAAAAATCAGAGAGCCTTTGTATGGCATGCCAAGCCGCTGAAGCGAAAAAATGTCTTCAGTGAAAGGGCTCAGATGTGAGCATGTTTCAGTGCACAGCTCCAGGAAAAACTCTGATAATAAATGTGAGCTTGTTATCGTTGCTTTTCAGTGGGAAGTAAAGCCGGAAGCAGGGTCGTGCTGGCTAATTGAAGCTTACATTTTCATTCAAGCACTGCATTTTAATTATAAACCGGTGACACAAGTGTCACTTAGTTCTTATCCTGTTTTAAGTGTGTGTACGTATAAAAAATATTTTCAGTTATTAATTTATTCTTGTGATCATATTCATTATCCTACATTATGTCTACCAGGCACGTGTCTAATGACATGTTTGATACATGCTAATTCTTATGCCTCTTTTAATACAGGGCTTACAGACACATTTTGGGCTGAACACAGTGCCAGTTGGCCACCAAAACAGGTGCACATTAATGCTAGAAAATCAGCGTTAGGAGCTGTGTACCCATATTCTAGCCAGCTGCAACCACTTGCTCAGCCCTCCCGGGGCACAGCAGTCATGCCAGAAGAAGGGATAACCTGTGGGACTGGCTGCATCCAGTGCTGACAGTGAGGTCCTGGCTGCCCAAGCCTGGCCCTGATCCTGAACCATTTCCCATCGCCCAGCTTCTGCGTGTGATCCTGATTTCCTCTGATCCTGCAAAGTTGAGAGTCCTGGCTCTTTGCGCGGCCAAAGCCCTGGGTAAGACTTAGAATTCAGGTGGAAAATCTCTGGCCTCTTTTTTCCTTCTCTATGGGGTTTCGCTGCTGTGTCCAAAGACTGTCTCCACCTAGAATGCTGCCATTTATACACAGAAATTAAAATAAAATGAGGAAAAGGTCACTGGGAATTGGCTACCGAGAGAGATCAAGTCAGACATTAAAAATCAGACCAAGAGTACAAGTAAAAACAAGGGGAATATCCCTAGAAAGCAAGTTATGAGGGTAAACCTCTTTCGAAGACACTGGCTGGAATGGGATAGCTATTTTTTTCTCCTCTTAATTTGCTACCAAACCATAAAGAGGATTTTACTTTAATAAGCACGACCGTAGCGGGACACTGCAAATGAATTGTTCGAATGGCTATAATTAGAAGTAATACTGTGAACACAGCCCTAACATCAGTCCTCAATACTACATGTTTTATTTCAGGTCTTGCATCTTTAAGGATCCCAAAGCATCTCCAAAACTGTCTGCATTTGCCAGTGCTAAAGGCAAGGACAAGAGTACAGCAAAATGTGCAGAGCAAAGGAGAAACGCGTACCAACCTCTGAAGCAAACCTTCACTGAGGAGAACCACGGGATGTTTAATGCAATGATTAGCAGAGAGCAGCATAGTCTTGGATAAATATTTTTGGAAACACCTAAGTAACTTAAAACACGAAATCCTGTTGACTCCCAATGCAACACACGCTTCAAAGAGAAACCTTCACTGGAAAGACGTTTAGAATAAGCCGTGGTCTTTGAAAAGGCTACACATCATCTCGGAGGCTCTTCTGTCGACAGACAAAAATGTGTTTTCACAGCGGGTAGAGCTGGGGGGACGTGGACCAGCTCTGATCCAAATGCAGGGTGGGCAGATCCAAGCAACGTGAAGCCTGAGCCAAGAAACTCAGTCTCTTGCCAGGTTTATTGGCTTGGGTTCAGCACATGCATAAATGTAGAGGAGCTTTTGGATCGGGAATGTCTGCGTCCTACCGGTCTGTCTGGAAGAGGTTGGTCTGTCTGCAAAGAGCACATTGATGACCCCAAAATTGCTGTAATGGCAAATACCTGATGCTCTGCTGCGTGTTGGCAGGAGGATGAGGATAAGGATTCATCTGGTTAGGGTTAGCAACTCTAGTTTTAAGAAGCCATTTCCAAACTGTTCCTTAGCTCCCCAATTTATTAATTGATATTTTATCATGTCTAGGATAGCTCTGCTTGATACTGACATTTTCCAGCAGTTCCCCTAATAAAATCCAATTGAAATCATTAATAACATTGCCAAGCTGTAATTGTACAGAATAAACTGTTGTCAGCTGAGTGTATGTCAGGTGGCAGAGTGGGACCAGGGGATATGAAATTTGGGAGGAGTGATTCTCAAATCAAGAGAGTCTCCCTCTGTAAACCAAGTTCCTGAAGTTATGGCAGTTCACAGTTGCCAGCAAACAACCTCCCCACCATCAGCAGAGGTGTAGCTGGAGTAAGATAGTCTGGTTTGGGTGATTTACTCCACTGGCTCAAGTAACAGAGATCTGTTGAGTGAATGTGAGGGCTTCCACCCTGTTCATGATCCGTGTGGATAACAATATGATGTGACATAATGCAACTTGCTGTTTCATCAGCTTGCTAAAAACAAACAAACAAACACACAAAGAAACCAACTCCAGCCAATTTTGCCTTCAAATGGATGCAAGTATGTAAAGGAACATTGCTATGGTTTACCCGAGTTTAGAAGATCCACTGGACAAAGCTGATTAAAGCCCACTATTGTCTTCAGTGAGTCATATACAAAGGAATATTATGAACTTTCATATCTGGCTACCTTTGAAAACTCAGTTTAAATAGTCACAAGGTCTTCCACCATTAAGAGTTTGCTATTTCATTTGCTTGTGGGCAGCTGAATGCGGGGGCTGAGCTTTAAAAAAAACCCCAAACCAACAGTATGGCAATTCTTATAACAAAATTATCCAGTGTTTGGCTAATAGTCATCACTGATATTCAGTGAGCCATGCCATAGGTATGCACAGCTCTAAGATAGGTATATGCAATAAGTTGTATTTTAGATTTGATTATATTTAGGCAATGTACCTCTGGCAAGATCCTATTTCAAGTTTTAATGCCTTACAGCAACAATAGATAAACTATACCTCTGGGATGCAAGTAAGACACAATAACAATCCTAATGTTACAGAATGCTATATATTTGGACAGGACAAAATATTCAGTCATCCATATTCTCCACAAAATTGCATTATTTAAAAAGTATAAATGGGAGAAAACTGATCTGAAACCTCCAGTAGGCAATTGGCAGTGACTTAAAAACGGTTATTAACTAAATCTGAAAAAAAACCCCAACCCCTGGCAGCTAAACAAGGGTGGTAATTCCTCACTGAACTGGGTGCCTCTCCCACTCAAACAGGGGATGCTCGTTGCCTCTGAATATCTTTGAAATATTTGGCATTGCCAAGCTCACGGTACTGGCTAAGTGAGAAGCATTCAAAGGGCATAACTAAGTGGCACAATTCCAAAACAGCAATTAAAAGGCGGAACGCTTGAAAAAGAACAATAAAGGAGGTTAATTTGTATGGGGGCTTGGCAATCTGCACAGGAAATACTGTAATTCCATAACGCAATCTCCCTGCTCCATCTCTCTGTATCATTACTGCATATTTATAATCTCACATTCCTTCACATATAACATTTGACTAAAAATGACTCAATCCAATTGAAGAACTTACAGTGCTATTTGTAAAGTAAGCAGGAGCCTGGATAAACACAGGGGAAACAAAGTAAAACAGGTAGAGAAAAGTGAACCCAAACCTCATACCTTTTGACAAGTATATGATTATACATATTTTATTGGCAGGAGGGTACAGAGATGCTCGAGAGTTAAGAAGAGAAATTAAAAAGTCTCGATTTCTCCCTGGGGCAGTATCTACCAGTTTTCTCAAGAAGGACTCTTGCTCTGCCACTGAAAAGCTAATTTAGAAGGTTCCTTTTTGGCAGAAGGAAAGTTATTACATTTCAGCAAGGAGAGAAAAAAAGAGAATGAGAACAAAGATGTTCAGACAACAGGATGCCACGAGGAGGAGGAGGAGGAGGAAGAGGGGCTGGCGTATCTGCCAGGCTAAATCAAGAACTGCTTCAACGCTTTCACTGCACTTGACCCACAGCATGCACCAACTGGCAAAAATGCCCCCAATTTGAAGGGCAATCTAGCTAAAGTCTGTCTAGGCTGGGCCATCCATTCTGCAGGCAGCTTGCCCCGAGGCTTGCTATTTTGAGAGATTAGACAGGCCACATATCATTATTATTATTATAATAATAAACCCCAGTACAGAGAAAGCCACAATCTCAAGTGTTGCTGTGGTCCCCAGCACCTCTGTGTGCCCCCCAAAATAGCCAAAACAACCACTCTGAAAGTAAAAATATGATGCAAAGCCCAGGGAAGAAGCACCTTCCACTCTCAAATTTTGATGGTAAAATGAACTGATGTACTTTGAGTGTGGAGACAAATAACTAAAGGAAACAACTATCTGGGAATAAAAGAGAAAGAACAAAATATATTGTAATTTAACGGATCAAAATATGCTGAAGAGGTGAGAGACATTAGGCCAAGGCAGAAAACAGTGAGAAGCCCTGCACAGCACTGGAGCTGTCTACTGAAAACCTCCTTTTGTTCTGAAGTCATAAATGTGTGTCAGCCTCTCAGACATATGGGCAGTTGTACATTTATCCTGTTTATTTTACTACTCCTGTTCATCCTGCCTTGCCATCTGTTGGTAAGAATTTGGATGCTGAACCATAAGTCTGCAACATAATAAATACCAGTAAACAGAAATCTGAAATGAAGATAAGCACAAAGTAATGTTTGGAAGCAGGACCAGTTTTGCAGTTCGATAGTATGACTTATTTCCTGAGATGAGTCTTGGCTCAGAAAAGAAGAACCATCAGGAAAAGGTCCAATTGAAGGGACAGATCTACAATCCCTTCTCTTATATTGGCTTCATATTGGCATAATTCCACCGCCTTCCTAGAAAGCAGTTAAATTTACGTAGGTGGAGAATCAGACTTAATCCTATCCCTCAAGGAAGACATGCTTAAACACAAAATATTGCATGTATAAAACATAAGTTGCAAGCAAAATGCTCTAAACCCAGTTAAAGTAGTGTTCATACACCTTCCCTGAGCTGGGCAGCCCTATCGCCGTGTCCCAGTTTCTCTACATCTCCTTTTCCCTTTTATCATTAGTATGAGAGGAAAATGGGTGGGAAGGAAGCACGGTTATCCCTCCTAGTCAGGGGCAGGAAGATAAAATAACTGGTCCCAAATCAGGCAGGAAACCTAGTGAAGCTCAGATCCTCAAGCTCATCCATCCTCCTCCTCCCTCTCCATTTCCATTTTGGGGATGCAGAAGTTACTGCTCAGCTCGTTGAGACACCAGCTAAATATACGGGTGCTGAGAGGTATTAATAACAAATTACACTCAGTACCCAAGTACTCCTACTGCCTCAAAAGAATTAAAATAGGAGATGAAAGCACTAGTCTCCCCTTCTAATATATTTTATTTTTCTTTTTTTCTCTGTTTCTGTAACGATACATGTGACTACAGAATGGAGATACTGGATATATTCCCCTTCTCCCTCAGCTTTTTAAGGAGCTTCATGTGTCTTGCACCTGGCAAAACTCTGGACAAAGCTACAGGTTCGACAGCATGACCTGGGCAGAAGTAATGCAGATTGACCCAGTGAACAGGACAGGATCCACTGGAGAAATAATTCCTGTGTCGAAATTTTACAGGAACAAAAAAATAATATTGTCCTGTTTGCCTGTGGTACCAGTTTGCACTGGCAAGGGTTAGCAGAGCTGCCAGAAGGTAGGGCAAGCCCTGACGAGGTGCAATGGCTGCGAGCTCCTGCCAGTATCTAAAAACAGCAATAAAAGCCCCTGGCAAAGGGTCAGGTAAAGGTAATGGCAGCTGGAAGAAGCCCAAAAACTACATTACATTACATTGTAAAGGTCCCCACGAACCCCAAAATGACTTACTGTGGCTCTGACAGATACTACCACAAATGCCATCTGTCAACCACCTACAATCTGCAGGATAATTATATACAGAATAAAAAAAAAACAACTGCAGCACAGTACAGCCATAGGTATCCTATTTGCATAACCCAATGCATCCTTGACTCTTTGCACAAAACATTTCTGAAACCTAGGTAAGATGACTGTTATTCACATTACATCTCACACAGACGAAGAAGCTTTACAGCTGGATTACAAATGTGCTTTCATTGGTTTCCAGCCTTGGGGGGATATCACTAATGCACAGAAAGTCTCTGGGTTGAAAGTTTTGCATTGGGATATCTGACATGCAGAGAGCCAGGGAGAAAAAAACCCCAAACTCTCGTGTAGCCTGATAGCTCCCTACTGGCTATATAGTAGATTGAGTTCAAGAAAGCAAATTAATTCATTAAAGTGACATATATTCAGTCAATTAGCTTCAAATCCCCGTTTCATAGAGCGTCTCAGGAAGAATGGATGTTTTGTTACATCAATACTGTCATTTGAGAACCTCTCTTACAAATGTTCAAAGAGCTGCATTTAGGAGATCCATGCTTTTTTTTATTTGAGAAGAGAATAGATACTGCTGTAGCCCGTCTTCTGCTGACCATTCCCCCAGCACAGAACTTCTCAGTATTTAAAATCCGTTATGCTATGGACGTTATTTCGAAGAGATTGAACTCTGCATCCCGAAAGATTGCTCCAAATTCAGAAAGTCCTTCTAGAAAATGGGACTTGAAAAAAATTAACCTCAAAAGGCTGTCAAAAATCACTCCATCAATTGCTGACAAAACTGCGCTGCTTCAAACACTGTGCAAAGATGATGGTGGAGCTCTAAGAATTGCTTTTAAAAACAATGAGTGCAGCACGGGCATCTTCTCAACAGCAGGTGTTTCACCAAGGAAAGAGAGATGGTGTGAGCAGGATGTATGGAAAGAAAGAGTGAAAACATGGGCTGAATCTCAGAAAAGTTCTTCTCTAACTTGTTTACATTTCTTTTGAAAGATTTATGGATGGAAGTTCACTCTTCAGGACCTATAATATATACAAAATACGTACACAGTGTCCAAGAAATAGGCTACGGCACACAGAGAGTGATTTTTCATAGCAGAGACACCCATTTCTGTGCTCTCCATTCACAGCTACCTTCTTCCACAGGGTGAATATAGAATTACTCACACTCCTGTAAAGACCAAGAAGACCAAACACCCCTTAATCCATCTCCTTGTGCCTGTGGATATAACCCCCAAAGCAGATCATGTCTGATATTAAAGTGATATAACATTTGCTCTTTGACAAATAAAACTGTGGCACCAGCATTTGAATATCAAGTCTGCGTTGTGTTGAGCTTATTCCAAGCAGTGGTGGTGCTAGGACTTCATAGCACTGCTCTGAGAAGACTAAAGAATATGAATTCATTCAGGATGAGCCATGAACTGATGGATGGCAGCCTTCCTTTATTTGCTTGCTTCAAACATTTGTAAAAGCATTTTTATTTTGTTTTCAAGAGTATCCATGGAAGCAGCGCACGCGCGTGCTGCAGTTCCCATGCTTGTACGGATTCAGCCAAGCTGGAAGACATGCAAATAATTGTGCAAATGTGTGTTTGTGTAAGTTTTCAAGTCATAAACGATTTACTCAATCTTTCCTCCCAATTATAAATGTTCCTGCCACCCAGTCAGGAAGGACACCATGATTCCACGTGAATTAATTAAATAACCAATTGCACCACTTGAAAAGTAAATGGCAAACAGGGAATACTGAAAGAAAGCAGTAGACACAATGGGTTCAAAGACATTCATATGCTGAAGTGTTTAATAAAACACTCTCTGAATAAATTTAATTTACAAGCACATTACTTGATTTCCTATCTTGATGTCACAGGGCCTGCAGAGCTCTCTATTGTGAGCTGGCCTATTAACTCCAGCACGATTGTTCACCAAGATAAGCAGTTTCAGTGGATAAAGTGGTGCTTTAAAAATCTTTTTCTTTCTTCTAGGGAAATATTTTAATAGCAGATGCTCCTTGTGACTAAGGCTGTGCAAGGCTCACATAGTTGTGCTGCACGTTTCCCGTAGGCATAGGGGCTGCTGGAAAATGATGATGGTTTAATCTCTCTTTCTCACATTAGCTTGATCACGAAAGGATTATTCATAAGACACAGCATTTGCTGTGTTTGCAAGACTCTGGGCTTCACCATCATCACAGGGACCCACAGTTTGTGACAACTGCTGTAGCTTAAGCGTGGACACGGGACATAACAGCAGCCACTTGACATGGGGCCGATTTTCTGGTTTTATTAATTTGTGAGTTGGGGTGCACATTTCAGGTTGGGTCGGGATGGCTGCATGGGGGCTTCATCCAAAACTTCTTCCTCCAGTGATAGTTTTAACTTTTTACCTGTCAAAACCACAGTTATTGTAGATGCCATCACCCCAGAAAACAAAAGCCCAGCTTTACCAGGGAGCCCCTGGGCCATTTCATTGCAGAAACTCAGTCGAATAACATCCACTTCTGCTATACACACATTCATACCAAGAACTATTTTAAACACTTTCCTACGTAAGGCAATTACCTTGGATATACATCTTAAAAATCCACGCAGAAATCCTGCTATTGTTTAAAATCCACTCAATGAGCCTCCTACCTCCACCTTTGACAAATACACTAAAAGAACAAAACTGGGATTACACAGGCAGGAGTTTGACTGATGTATCATTAATGCTACTTCTTGAGTGACTAAGCTCCATAGTAGTATCGACTACTAGTGCTGGAACATGATTTCATCCCCAAGACAACTGCAGCTCCAAATAAAGATCATATGCTGGATCCCTAAAGCACATCACTCCAGTTCTTATTACCACGCTAATTTGTCATCAAATCTTGTCCCAAAGAAGAAAAACAGGAAAATGCTGAGGAACACCTAATAATTTGGTTAGAAGGTTGTTTGTTGCCATTCTGTTTCAATAATTTTGTTTGAAATCTTGGAATTTGGGATACTGAACAGGTGACTGCTCAAAATCCAGCATACAGGTTGTTTTATGGATGTAGTTGAGAAACATTTTCCTGGCAAATTTCAGTTGACCTGAAATTTACTCTGCAAAATGCTTTATTCATGTCAAAAGCAATTTGAGGGGCTGTTCAAGGTATTTTCAGCTTTTGCACATCTGTGTCTTAGATTTGTCTTTTTGAGATAAGAGTGAAATGGTGCTTAAGACCATTAAAATAAATTCAGTGGGTTATTATAATTATTACTCCAAACCACAAAAAAGAGTTCTAAAAATAGGTTTGAAGCCAGACCATTTAATCACATATAAAAATCTATAACTGAAATTATTGTCTTGCTGTGTATCTCCTCAGAGTTGTAACTATTATGTTACTAAAAGACTCATCCACTCTGAAGGAGTGATGCTTCGAAACAATCGAGGGGGTGTTGTTTTAAATCAGCTTCTAGAAAGGGTTTTATTATTTTCTGAAACAAAGGAACCTTTCCATGTTGATGATGTGGTTTAAAAGTCTGTATAATATGGTCTCCAAGTCCCATGATATGGTTTAAAACACGAATATTTTCATGTATCTATAGATTTTATCTTACAAAGACAGAACATACTGAAAACGTAGGAGAGAATGTAGTCGCTGTTCCTCATATCTGTGAACAGATGACAGCTTTCTCAAATTGTCCATTCTTAGCACATATTTGGCAACTTTAAATTTTGTAACTTTGCAATTTGATTATGAGCATTTGAATTTTGAGCAGAAAAGCCCAATTACCATTGGAGAGGTGGGTGCCATGAAATGCTTTTTTGTCTCCTGAATTGATCAGGATTTCACCTGCACGCAACTGCTGGGTGGAAATTTTGCAGCAAATACCTTTGCAAATCAGATGTGCTCCGGCAGGCACAGGCACTGCCTCAGGGATGCAATGAGACCAGCGATCAGCCAGCGTTACTGGGCACGATCTGCTGGGCTCCCCATTTCCCATGACTTCATCAACTTATTATTATTCTTTTTTTAACAAAGTTCTTACTTAAGTCCAGTTTAAATCAAGGGAAAAATTCCACCAGATTCAATCAAAGCTACACTTAATTCTATAAATGAGATTCCTGAAGAACATGCAGCAATCCTGACTTTGGGAAACTCGGGGATTTCTCCTGGAGACGACAGGACCAGTCTAGCAGACCAAGCTCAGCAACTCTCATGAGATGCAAACAAACTTATTTTCCATGGAAAACAGAGTCTAAATACACTACAACAAGCTCAGGGACGATCACAAGATTCTGTTCAAATGGAGGACTCTCAGCATCTCTCAGGAAAACTCAGGAGCTCTCAGATACAAGCCCTCATTATTCAGGTGTCATAAAAGCCCATATGAAGAGTTAGATTTCCTTCAGGAGTTATAAAGCCAAGCATTACTATTACCCATAAACCTTCACATTTCAGTAATTCTTTCTGCCTTTATTATCTAAAAATATTTTCTTGTCCTACAGCCATTCTATGTATGCACGCTATTACTAGGTAGCAAATCTGATATTTTAAGAGAAAAATGACGTTATGCTGTAGCCTTCAATTGTTAGCAGAAGGAGAGGATGAGAACAGACGTGAGGATGAGGAGCTTCTATCACGTCACAGCCTTTTCTGGGGAGAAAAAAACCCTCCAAATACAGCTGCTAGACACTGAACTAGAGCTGGGCTTGTCTGGGCTGAGCTGTCTGTCAGAATAAACCAGGAAATCAGGTTTGTAAAGTCCGTGTGTGCTAAGTTGAGCTGATGGAATTAGGTGCCGATACGCCAAGTGCATCACTGTGGGAAGACAGACTCCGCCGTCCACCCCACTCCCACGAGCTACAAAGCAGCTCAGTGGAAGTCACCAGCTTTCCTCTCCACTCTCCCTTTTATCCAGCATCACCGAGGCTCTGGGAGCTGTTGGAGGGGAGGGAACGGACCCAGGTGAGGGGGTTCAGAGCCACCATGACCCTGGCCCCCACCGTCAGCGCCTGTGTCCCTTTGCCAGGGATGTGCTGGTTTCCCACGGTCAGAGCTCCACGCGCTCGGCTGACAGATGTTCTTTCCCACCTGGGCTTCCCGATCTGTAAAGCCAAATCCTTTACAAACACCTCTGTCCTGGTAGTTACCCACCCACCACACCTTCTCTACAACTCCATTTTCAGAGAGGGAGCCACATGTTTGGCCTTTGCTGGGACCAGGTCGTTCAACTGCCCATCCCAGCCCCTAAAACATCTCTCTTTTTATTAGTTAGCCCCTAAAACACCTCTCTTTGTATTTGTCAGCCACTAAAACACCTCTCTTTTTATCTGTTAGCACGTAAAACACTTCTCTTTTTATTTGTTAGCCCTTAAAACAGCTCTCTTCGTTAATATTGCTCATCCTGACCCTCGGGCTGTATCGAGTAACCTCGAGTCCACGCTGAAGCACTTCAACAGTACCAACAACATCTCCAGGTTCCCGGTGGTTCTGTCTCAGGTAGACGGGGAGGAACTCGTGTTCCCGCTGTCCTGCCCGAGAGCTGCGGCGGTCCCCAGTCCCCCAGGCTGGAGCACTCAGATGTGTCCCGAACCCCCCCGGAGCCCCCCAAAGCCCTGAAGCCCGGGGGTCCCTCAGCTCATGGGGGAGAGGGAGGGGGTGCGGAGCGGGGTCTCCCCCCTGGGCAGACCTCCCCCGGGCACAGCTCCGCATCCCGCTGCCCCGTTCCCATGGCAATCTCGGAGATGCCGGTTGCCACGGTAACGCCATCCTCCTCCTCGGCCGTGTCCGAGGCAGCGGCTCCGGTTGGGCTCTGCCCGGCGGCTCCGCTTCCCCCCTTCCCCCCGGGAAGTTGCTTTTCCCCCCCATCCCCGTAGGCACGACCCTCCCCCCCTCCGTTCCCCCCGGTACCTTCGAGGCAGCAAATCCTCCAGAGCCCCGAGTGGGTGAGATCGCCCCGCGCCCGCCGTGGCGGCCCCTGCGCCTCGTCCGCCGTGATGTTGGTGCCGTTGCAGATGTGGGCGCTGGAGTAGAGCCAGTAATCGGTACCGATGGCGATGGCCATCAGGCTAAAAGCGGCGAAAGCCCCCACTGTGGTCAGCAGCATCTGGACGCCACGGTCACACCACACCATGGTGCTTCATAGTCCCCGCACGGGGCGCGGGGGCCGCACGACACCGCCCGGCAGCCGCCGCCCGCGGGAGGGGGACGAGTCACGGGGCGGGGGGCGGAGGCGGTGGCGGGAGGGGGAAAGGGGGGGGGTGGATAATGGAGGGGAGGGGGGGTGGGGGGGCGCCGCCCGCCGCGGGGCCGGGCTCTGCCAGCCGCGCCCCGCCCCGGGAGGGAGGGGCTGCCCGGCCGCGGACCCCCGGGGAGGGTGGGACACGGACACACAGACCCGCCCGACCCCCGACGTGCTACCGCTCCGCCGAGGAGAGCATGGCCCCCAGCTCGACCCCAGCCCCCGACAGGGAGAGCCCGACCCCAGCCCCGCAGCCCAACCCCAGCCCCCACAGCCGCTTTGTTCGATTGCTCCCCGTGGGCTCTGCCGGTGACAGGAGCGCGGGGCCACGTCCCAAGTGACAACTTCACGGGGGAAAGCGTGAGGGTGTGCGGGACCGGCTCTGGGCTCCGCACACGCCAGAGCCCGGGCAGGGGGTGCCGGGGGACCAGGACGATGCTGCCCACCCGATGGGTGCAGAGCTCTGTGCCTTCTCTGCTGGCTCTCGGGGGGTTGTGCACGCACCTTCCTCTGCTGCACAGAAATCGCCCTCAAAATGGGGCCAAACGGAGCAAAAAAAGCATTGTGGTCCCAAGGAGAGCGCTCACATTGTTGGGGAGCTACAGCAGAGCAAACATGGGGGTCTGGCCATGATTCCTCTACAATGAGTTACGGAAGGAGGTTGTACTTGGGTTGCTGGTTTTCTCCTGTTTGGAAGGGGATAGAGAGAATCCAGCACCCCAAAATATTTCCCTTTGGTTTTCCAAAGGGAGAATTATCCACACCGTGGTTTATTGGGTTATTCTGCCTTCCACCCCTGACTCTCATCACCGCCAGTTGACAAGTCGGTTCTGCCTCCACTTCATCTGAGTGACAAGGCAGATGAATGGGAAGCCTTCCTGATCAGCTAATGCATTTGTGTGGAGGGAACGTGGCAGCACACCAGTTTTATGTATATGAATTAGGGAGTGGGAGGACAAGAGCTACAAACCTCGAGAAATACAGCGCTCTTCCCGAGCAGTGCGTGGATGGCTGCAGGTGCTTGTGTGACTCTGCTGCTCGGCATACCAACGCAGAGATGCTTTTCAGCTGCTCCTCCTTTCCATAAAAACTGGGAAAGCAAAAAGCAAAAAGCAAATAGAAATTAAAAGCTGGTCTTTATTTCACAGCAAATTGCTCAGACTGAAGCCTATAAACATAGAAGAGCTCCAGAGTTAGACTCTTGGTTTAAGCATGTAAATTATGCTTTTCTTTTCAGTTCTAGTTTGTAGGTCTATCAGTGCCTTCTGCAAAATCACCTTCCAAATGAATGCCTCCATTAGGGATGGAAGAACGGAGTCAGGTAAACTCAAAAGCAGAGCGAAGCCTCGTTCAGAAAAACTGGATTGAGCATTTAAGTTTAATGAGGTTCAACAAACTTCTCATGTAAAATATATGTTTGTACCTTTGGGCTTTGGAGGTTTGGACAGAGCGAGAAAATGAGATACTGAAACAGCAGGAGAGAGGCTATTTCCATAGCTTTTTAAACCTATCGTGCCTTAATTAATATTATTTATTTGTATTACTGTATTGCCTGAGCACACTGCTTATGGCTGGCTCTCCACAGCACGGAGCAGTGGAAGGGCTGGGTGGGCTGTCACCAGGGCAGGGCTCCCACTCAGCACAGAAATATCCTCCCCAAGTGCTACCAGTTGAGATATGCAACAAGAGATGGGATGAGTGGTGGTCTGGTGGGTTCTCAGCCTCCACCAGCAGAAAGGGGACACACAACAGCAGGGTTCTCCATGGGCTGGGATCCACCAGCCCTGCAGCAACCCTCCTGTGCCAGCCTATTGATTGTGCAAGGTAACAGTACATTAACAGAATTTATTCATAAAATCTCTTGCTCCTCTTCCTCCCCCTGCATTTTTGCAAAGAAAATGTCTGTTTCTGGTTCTACCACCATGTGAGAAACAACTCAGGTTCTTAAAGGGTTACAGAGAAGCATCCAAGGCAGACAATCATTCTCTGCCCAAGCTATCTTCTTTAGTTTAAAAATGTTCTCTATTCTTTTGAAATGCATGAAGTAGATTGTGGGAGAGCTAATATCATATTCCACTACTGAAAGCTGGTGGAGTATTTTACATTTATGTCTGGCTCTAGTGATTTTCTAAGGATTTTGAATTCATTAAATCCAACCATTGAATAATCTCCATTTGTGACAGAAGGAAGGCAAAAGTGCTTATGCCCCTCAATAAAAGCAAAAAAAGCATGTAGTCTTTTCTTAAGTGCAGAAGCTATCTGACCCACTCTGTGTAGTAAAGGTTGCCCATCGCGTAACCTCTGATTTGCAGACTGTGCTTACGATACAGCCATTGAACACGGCAGTAAAGCAGCCTTGGCAGGGCGTTCTACGCTGCAGTAGCATCCTCCATCCTCAATCAGAATTAAGACCCAATTGTTCCAAGCTCAGACCAGACACAGAAGCTCACAACAATGAGAAGACAAAGCTCCACATCATCTCCCTGTACTTCAGCCCTGCTCTGATGACACAGAGCGAGGGCGAGCGTACAAACCCAGAAATGTTTTTTTTACACTGGAGAAGCAGAAACTTGAAACAGAATTGTTCCGATTCCTTGATGTTGATGTTCAAAGCTTTAAATGAAATCTCGTGCCTGATCATTTCATTTCTGAGCTGAATAACGGTTACTTTGGAGATGAAACTTTGGCTTTAACTGAATTCAGTGAGAGCTGTCACTAATAAAATCCTGCCCCAGAGACGCTACCGGTATCAGAAGAAAACTGCAAGACGTTACCATTTAGCATCACTGCTTCTGCTGCTAAATGTCAAACACATTGACTTTAATAGATGAGAGGTTTTGGGTTTTTTTTTTTTCTCTTAATCTATCATCTAGAAAAATAATACTAGAATTTCACTAGAAGAAACTTTTGGAAATTGCCCAAGAAAAACTCAAGAGAGTTCTTCCTCAGAATGAAAATAATCACTTCAATTAAATAGAGCTTTTGATGTAGATACAGTCTAACCATCATCAAAGCCTGGAACAGATATTTCATTTCCCTTGCCCTTTCTCAGTTTTTAGCTCTATGCTTGTGAGAATGAATTTTTGCATCTAGGAATGCCCTAAAGATGCAAGGACATCTGCATCATTTACTACTGTCATCTCCTATGGCTCTTGATACCTTTCCTATCTAATTTGATGCTGATACTAGGAAAAAAAAAAATTCCTTAATCCTTTCCTTCAAATGAAGGTAGATACAAAAAACTGGAGAAATGTTTTGTACATTTTGTACAGTGTCAGATAATCTCTTTTGAGACACAGGGCAATGGTGGGATTCAATTCAACTCACCAGGTTAGCAGCAGAGTGTCACATGTGCAAACATCTCAAACATCTCCAGTCTGAGCAAAGAACCTTGCAAGAATGTGGGACGTGGCAGAAAGCATCAGTTCTGTCACAGGAATATTTAAGGAGTAATACTAAGGTTGTTCATGGGACTGTGTATTTATATACCTTGGATCAGATCTTGCAGGTTAGTGTGGTACCTACCAAACTACACTGAGAGATCTTTGCAGAGCTGGAGCTGAAGGACTTTGCTCATAAATTCTGTGTCAAAACAAAGGCTGAATTAGCTTCTGAGGGCTGGTACAGTACCTGACCCACCAACCCACCAATCCCTTCTATTATCGTTCATCATATATTACAAGGACATAGGTCTTTCAGCTCTGAGGACCCCACTCTGTGTGGAGGGTCTGCTGCCTCCAGCAAGGGAAGGTTGGCAGAGAAGTTACCATCACATTTCAGAGAGTTGAGTCTAGAAAAAGGTGAACTTGAATTTTGTTTGGGGAGTTATAAGGCTGAATTTCCTTTTAGTCCTATATCAGACCATCTGAAGGCAGCATGAATAGTTTTAGATTGTCCTTCAGAGCTGAAGAAACGGTCATCTTAAAGGAAAAATATTGTCATTCTCCTCCCACTTGAGGCACAACAGCTTGGCCTCGATTCTATTATTCCTTTTAATATATTAAATATTCTTTGGCTTAGTCATGGGAAGCAAAGCAACACAACTGCTTTCTAATAAATAAAATGTGCTCAGAAGCAACTCTGAAGCTTTCCAGATAACTGCATTTCGAGTTTGCCAGGAAGCCAGATGCTGCTATTGGAAAAGTAGCTGCTATGGTTTGTCATCTAAGCCTAGAAATTGATACCCAAGAATGATATGATGAGACAGACTCAGTGATAACACTGCTCTGTCTATAAATAACTTAAAGGAAACATTTTTTCATTAAAAAAAAAAAAGTCTCTTTTGCTAGAGACTTGCACAGCAAACCAGAAAATTAAAAAGGATAGGCATGCTGTGTTTGAATAGGGCCATCAAGAGAACACCATATCCACAATTTATAGAATATACAGCAGTTCTCACACATTTTACAGTACATGGGCTGCATTTTTCCTGTAATACCAATAGCTATGAAAGTCATTATCTTTTTGACAATGGGAAAGCAGAATATTATTCCTTTACTTGCTTGATCGTGTCAAATGTCAAAGCAAATTATGAATGCTTGTCCTTCACTCATCCCTCCTGGTAAGATATTAAATATCAATAGCGTTCACATTCAGCTACAGAATGAAGTATTATTGCACACATCTCACGGATCTAAAGTTCACCGAGCCCGTTACCTGTCATGTGATTTCATCTCTCAAGTTCTACCTCTTGTCCATGTCCTCAGAGCTGGGAAATTCATTGCGGCGTTGAATGCCACATTAAAGATTATCTGGAGTGTGAGTTAAAATGGAGCGGGGGTTACTCAGGAGTTTAAAGTGTTCAAAAGGGAGTGGGAGAAAGAACAAGGAGTGAATAGGGCTGGAGCCTTGATTTCACAACACATTTAAAAGGATTTAGAGAGGCAATGTCCTGATGAGACCCTACGGGAAGGTTCTAGTACGAGACCTGCTTGAAGTGCAGTGAGAAAACTCCTCTCTTTGACAGTGAAGAATGGACCAAGGGTTCATCCAGATAAGGCACAGCTCTACTGGAATGAGCTGTGTTTGTTCTCAGGGCAGTGTCCAGAGGGAAATACAAATTCTCCTTGGAAATAAGGTACAATGAGGTGGGGTGGAAAAACAAAACAAAACAAAAACCCCACCTGTGAGGTTTTCTCATCCCACCCATTATCAGTCAGTTCGAAGGAATAAATATGCACCTGTAAACCAGCAACAGGCTGGTTTGTGCCACACAAACACAAGCAGCTACTCCACACAACCGTACACCCACTTCAGACAGACTAGAAGATGAAACAGGGAGTCAGACGTCACGGTGATGGATTGCACTTCTGAGGGCTCTCACCAAGCCCGGGCGTGCGCATCCTGCTGATCACTGCCAGGTCTGCTGAGCACCAATTCCTAATCACTCCGCAAACAAAGAAACAGTAGTCTCTTTAATATCTTTTTTTTTCCTTAAAAAAAAAAAGGAAGAAAAAATACATATATAAATCTTCTCTCGAACAAATGCTCCTTCTCAGACCTAAGGGAGAAGGTGCTGTAGCAGAGCGGCGCGGCGGGGCTCGCTGAAGTCACATGAAGTGTAAAATGAGGCAATCTGCCGAGGAGGTCATCGCCTCTGAAACACTGCATCACCCGTGGACCCAGAGGATGGAGGAGAATTACCCTTGGCCAGCGAAAGGGAAATTGCTTACCACACTCAGATTGCATTTGAACCCGAAAAGCAGGGCTTCAATGGGGACGCGCGAGGAAGTGGATTGAGTGAAAGAGGTTTTTAGGATAAGTCTTAAATACTTAAATCAATCACGATAACTCGCTGTGTGGAATTTATCTCCTAAGCTGCCTCAAGTAAATTCCTCAGATCTATCTGAATAATTTTGAGCTGATAATGCAGCATTCGAGTAGCAAGGCTGCTGCCCAGTGAAAGCATTTTCTCATTAGGATTTCAGTCGATTACTCACTAGAGAGATGGTCTTTCAGGTGCACACCCTGGCAGCTCCCTTGGAAAAATTTTATGAATGTTCAGTCTAATAAAAAAGGAAATTGGGAAGTAAAACTAAAGCAAGCCATTACTGCTGAGACACCAGTGATGGAACAAACATCCAGAGGAACAAAGTTTATCTGATCTTCCCTGTGCTCCAGTTCGTTTTGTTTTTACACAAGAGACCAGGAAATCCTTTCAGATCAGCCTGTTGTGCGATAGCTGGAACTGCAGTCTCTGGTGCTGAGCACAAGTTACCAAAAACATCCTCTTGATCAGATGTTTGTAGCATTTATGGATCCAAAGAACTGTTTTTTTCCATAGAATCATGCTTGGGAGATGGATATTGAAGCAGATAATCAAAGCTTTACTGTGAGACTGCTAGCTCCACTGAGATTATCTAAAGCGAGAGGCTCTAAGCCTGCCTCTATCAAGGATTTCTCATTTCATTGCTCTTCTCCAGATTCAATGCAATCTGTTTTTTAGATAGAGAAATCAGCAAGTGAGGTGAGAAACACGGGAATCCAAGGGGGAGTTTTGCCAAGAAGAAAAGCAGAACTTTAAACTCCTAATTCACGAGCTGATTGAGGTGGAATTAATGCTTGAAGAACCCGTGCACCTCTTCCTCATTTAGCAACTGTACATGGAGTGGCAGAAGCCCTTTCCCAGAGACTGTTAAGCTAGAGCAGCAGTGAGGAGGAGAGGAAGAAAAGCAGTAGTGATAATAACAAAACACCCTGACCTAATGTTTGAAATGAGCTGTAAATATGACCAGCCGAACGCCATAAAACCTCGCCGTACACGTTGTGGTGGAACCGCAATTTGTGCTGTCACTTTTCAAAGCTACACCAGTGTCTCGATGAAGTATTTTGTTTGGGCTGAGTAAATGGCAAATGGTGTATTTATTGATTTTTATCTCTCTTCACACTTCAAATGCTGCCTGTTTGCTCAAGGCCAGGTCACAGCACACTTATTCAGCAAACACCCACTCCATGGCTGAACCAAAAATTCTTTGGGACAAAGACAGTATCTTTAATCAGCATGAGGTCCCAAGGGTTTTCCTTTCCCCACTTTTTCCAAAGGAACCCAGTGGTGACCCCAGTGTAACACAAAGCTCTGGAGGAAAATCTGATAGGACCAGTAATGTTTTACATTCTATTAACACCATGCATAAACTTGTGAGAAGTTGGTTTCTACCACGTTTCTACACTCAACATGGTGATTAAATTAATGGGTGTTACACCCATTCAGCAGCCATTGCTCTGATTAGACTCATTCAATTCATGCCAGTATATATAACTTCATCTAGGACTAAGAGAGGTGTTTAAAGGAAGTGACATTGGTCTATTCAACCAAGGAACAAGTGACAGGACAAGAGGAAATGGCCTCCAGTTGCACCAAGGGCAGTTGAGATTGGATGTGAGGAAGAATTTCTTTCCTGAAAGGGTTCTGAGGCATTGGAAGGGGTTGCCCAGGGCAGTGGTGGAGTCCCCATCCCTGGTGAAGAGTTGTGTAGACACAGTGCTGAGGGACATGGGTTAGTTGGGGACTTGTCAGTGGTGGTTTTGTGATTGGACTCAGTGATCTGAAAGGGCTTTTCCAGTCGAGGCAATTCTGGGATTCTTTAAATACATTGAGCTGGTAACACCTGAATGTCATGTTTAAATGCTTCTCCCATGGTGATGTGGTTTTTTTGGAGGGAGGCAAATATCTCAACAATAGACATTTAGCAGTCAGCTGTAAAACCAGAAAATTTTGTAAGAGGGCTTTTGCTAGAGCAGCCCCTCTACTGCAAATATGAACCAAGTCAAAAGCAATGCAAAAGGAAAACCTCAAATCCCTTGAAATTGTCAGAAAATAAGTCAGAAAAACACCTTGAAACCAACAAAACCTTCTCTGTTCACCCACCAGGAAACTTCTCAGCAGGATAATTAGAAGAACATGGAAGAGCTAAGCAAGATTCTGGATAGTTTGGTGGGACTTTGCAGTGGTCCTCATGCCAAGCGGCAGCACTGGTGCCACCAGCATCCCTCTGTAATGTACAGAGACCAGGAGGAGCCCCCCCAAAATACTTCCCTTATCCCTGTTAAGGAGCATTCAGGAAACAGGAGGTTTTGCCCAAGAGAGCTCAAGTCTCACCAGCTTGAAAGCAAAACGGCTTTTGGAGAAAGACGACAAATTGCAGCAGCCAGAGTTGTGAAAAGCCTTGACAAAATATTTAACATGGAGAAAAAGAGAGCGCTTGCTGGTTGCTAGAGCCTTCCTAATTCGGGTTATTAGATGGTTACTGCCACTGCTATTAAAAAGACACTGTTTTCTGAGTGATCTACGCAAAGAAGGGCTGGAACACACCTACAGGTTTTCCATGTGTTTTTAGCTCTAATGGAGGAAAAAAAAAAATCTTTCATACAAGATTCAATTGAATAATTGTTCAAGTCAATTAACAAATAAGTAATGTGCTATTTTATGATGTATTTTATGCCTAGGAAAGTCAATACATAAATCTCTAGTTACTGTTTTAGGTTCATCACAGGTATGTTCATTCAAGCAGGTTTTTTTAAAATCTATTTATGAGGAAACCATTAAAGAATGAGGCTGAGGTTTCAGGAAAAAAACCCTGAAAAGAATTTGCTTTCCACTGAGCTCCACACAACAACAGTATCGTGTGAGTAATTCTACTACAATGTACTTAGTAGAATGAAAAATAACAGCAGCTATTCTGGTTGTAAATAACCTCTTTTCTCATAGCAGAGACCCATTACAAGGTCAACATCTACTGTTAAACTTCACGATAAGGCTCATTAAAACAACTGCCCTGTTGAATTTTAATATTTTTTTTTTTTTTTTTTCAAGAAAATCACATTTTCAACAGTTTTTTTGGGGGGAGGTGGAAAGTGCCTGCATTACTTGAAATTTGTACATGTTCTTACAGGGAACTTGGAAACCCAAAAGATGAACATCTGATCCTTCCCCATCCCATCCTTCCTCAGATCTTTTTTTTTTCTTCTTTGTTTAGGTGAAAGATTCTAACAAGCATGTTTTTGCCTCTTTACCAGAATTTTTACATTTTTCACAGGAAAGCATTCCAGCAAGATCTCTATTAATACAACGGTTTCTAGGTAGCAAGGAAAAAAAAAAACCCCACAGCCTCTCTACTGAAATAGCTGGCAGATGTTGACTTCTTACCCATAACTGTAATGCCTCTATAAAAAGGAGCATTCCAGTCTTACAAGCGTTAAAATGGAAAATAAATAGAAGTGGTGAATATGGCACACTGAGGATTACATGTGAGGGACCAGAAATTCAAATCCCCTCTCAGAGGGGACATTGTGGGGTAATGAGAAGATGCAGAAGCTTTTCAATCTCCAAAATCAGTCCCTCATGGAACATCACTGAGGCAGACAAACCAAGCGGGGCAGCATGGGCGGAAAGGATTATTTAATGAGTATTGGCTGATGTGAGACACCCACAGACACCCCAGACTGCAGCCTTGTGAAAGAAAATGCCAGAAGCCATTCCCATTTCCAACAAACTAATGGTGTATCAGGGATTTTCTTCTTGTTTTATTTACAGTTCTTTGCACATTTGCAGAGGTGGGAGAATGTGCCACGAAATGCTGAAGAGTGCTGGGTGATGCCAGCCTTGTTTGAGGGTCTCAAATATAGCAAATACCTTACAGACCTCATGGGTTTTGGTAATCAACTGGACTAACATCATCCTCCCAAGGTGATGCTTTAAATGCCACTGAAAATACCCTGTGTAATGGGCTGGGAATACACGGGCTTTTGTGATCCTGCAAGAGCATCCCAGTGCTGGCTGGGACAGCAGTTGGGGACCACAGGGGCTCCCTTTGTCTTCAGATGGGCAGTAGGCTAAAGACAGGAGGTTTTCATGATTAAACATCTAAACAAAACCAATTTAATTATTATATAGAAATCTGTCTTGCTGAAAATAAGAGAACAGGCAGGTCCAGTCTGCACACACACACTTCTGCCTTCTCTGGGCTTGTAGCCTGCAGGGTACCATTTTTTTTCCCCCTCCCATTTCTGTAGCACAGCCAACACTTGTTCCCACAATCCCAACCCAGGGCAGGAGAAGAAAGGAGATTGGAGAGGAAAGAAAGGTGAAGTGGATTCTACCCAGTTGCAAAAAGCTTTTAGTATTTGCACTATTGTAATTCCAGCAGTTGAGATAGCAGAAAGAATATGAAATATCAAATATGTTTCTGGCTTCCCCTCCCCCCCACCCCAAGACATTTTTTCCTCAGTGGGAGAACAACACCAACAATTACTTCAATAGCAGAATGAAGCTTAAAGCCCAGGTCTTTCCAGTTCTGCTTATTCCTTTAAGCTATTCCAAACCCCTTTATGTTCTTTCTGCATACACACATCTGTCTTCTTCAAAGCCTTAACCATCTCTGACACACCTGACCTTTCCATCCAAGCGCAATGGTTAGATGCAAAGAAAAAACCCTCTACCTACAGCAAGTAACTCTTTGTTTCGCCAGTCCCACGCCTGAAGATTTTGCTGCTGCAAGAAGTAAAACAGTGAGCAACCTTTCCTTCTCTTTTGAAAAGTGGAACTGTCATCTCTTTGAGAGAAATAACAGCTTATCTTTATGTTGTTAGACACGACTGTTAGTTATTAGAGTCTTCTTAAGAAAATACTACAAGGAGAATTAGGACAGTATTGTCGCAGAGATGTCAAGAGTTCAGACATTAATTTGACAAGATCTGGGAGATCTCAGATATCTAATTACACTTTCTATGATGGTTATGTTGTGTAAATACTGGAAACCTATTAAAACAAAGAATCAGGTAAAACTAGTTTCCCCGTTCAATTAATGGATGTTGCACCCATTCAACAGCTATTACTCTGATTAGACCCATTCAATTCATGCCAGTAAATATAATTTTATCTATTCATGCACATAAAGTTCATCCACTTTTAACTAAAACATTTTATAAACTTACTAGTAGTGTTTGGCAATGCTACTGTTTTTTTGGCTGGTGTTTATATGAACATCCCTCTCCTCCACTTAGTGAATGAGACTATACATTGCCATATGATAGAGCACATGCAGCCTTGTTTTTAAAGGCTTTAAAGTAATTTCTGGAGGAAAGTCTTATTCCATAGATGAAGAGAATTTAGGCTAAGAGGAATTATGGCTAATAGATTCTGACCTCAACAGGCTATAATGCAGGCTGGCTTCACACTCAGTAACATTTGCATCAAGCCCATACCTCACAGCTGTGCTAAATCATATCAATTCATCATTTAAGGAAGGCACTACATCCATTAGTAAATTGTTTTAATAGTTAATTATTATCAGCAGAAAAAGGATGTGATTATCCCCAGCCTGAGTCTCCAGGGCCACTGTCAGCATGTGGATTATACTACTGCTGTAACTCCTATCCAAAGCCATCAGCTTAATGGAAACAGGAGAAACATTTCTGAAATCAAAGATGTTGGCTCTGGCTAGCCAACAGCTGGATATTAGAGCTGCTAGTCTGGGCTTAGATAGAGGGCAAATGGGGTTCAAGTGTAAAGCCAGCACTGCTGCTGCACACCCAGGCAGCTTGCATTCCCACCACGGTGCAGTGGTGGCCATAGAGGAACTGGCACAAGCCCATTCCCATTGGCCTCTCATCCCCCAGCATTACTTGTCCACAGGCTTGGTCATTTCAGCCAAGGATGGAGGGGCTGCACATCCCCAGGGATCAGCACCAGTTAGCCTGTGGTTGCTAAGCAAGTTGATCAATACCAATTAATCCTGGAGTTGACATCTTCTGCACATGAGCATGGCCAGGAGGTGCATGTTCTGCAGCTGGAGGATGTGATTAATACCCACAGCTTCAGCAGCTGAGGTGGCCAGTGCTTCCATCAGCACTGCAAGTGCAACTGGGAAGTCACTGAGCCAGCTCCTCGCTGCCAGACACAGACCTGCACAGTCATCTTCAGTGGATGCAGACAAGCTAAATTTAAGGAACAATACTCAGAAGCTGCTCAGTACACAAAGTGGTTTTGTTTCCCAGAGTACAAAAAGGAATATCATAAATCAGTTGTTTCCATTATTTGCTGCAATTTCTTTAACTGATCATTTGTCTTCTTAGCACTGGGATTGGCTACGAAGGAAGAGGAGCATTTGCCATTAAAGTTTTCAAGAAGACCTGTAAATTTAATTAATTCACCTCCCAAATTATTTTTTGATGCAAAGACGTGAAAATTGTGAGTTGAATTTCAAGTTCATTTTGTTTTTTTTGGGAACTGAACAATACTTATTTTTCAACTGGCATTTTGTCTCCTTCTGCACCCTCGGTTCTTCCCCCCCACCGTCTTTTTCTATCTCTTCTCCTTATCCAGTAAAGCATCGTGTTCAGGTTTCTTGGCAGAAAACACATCTGAGGGCAGTTACCTCTGCAGGTCCTTTGGGGCCAGCAATGACCACAGCTCAGGTGGCCAAAGGGGAAGCATGCATCTCTCCAGCAGCACCCCTGAAGGATTAGTGATACAACACAACTTCCATCCCCAAAAGCAATGGGCCTTACCTGCACAGTCACACTGAGCAGACAGGACCAACATCTGCAGTTGTGTAAGGGGAAGGGGCAGCCCAGTAAAACTATCTGAGACTAAGAAGAAAAAGAACATGGAAAGAAGAAAAAAATTACCTTTTTTAAAAAAATTGAGATTAAGAAGAACAAAAAATACTTTAAAAAAAAAATTTAGAGTGAAGCATTCTTTTGTAAAGGTTTTTCCAAGAGAAGGAAAACCCCAAACCCCTACCAGCCTGATTCATTCTGGAGGCAGGATAGGACAAGATCAAATCCCATAAGGAATTTGCTCTCTTACCAAGCACAGCCAGCCAATCTCAACTGCCTGCCTCACTTAAAACAGCATCTCTGTTCCTGGGTAACCCCCAAAGCCATGGTGAGTAACAAATAAGAAAACCACGGGTTGTTGTTTTACTTCCCAACACTCACACTGCATTAGGCTCCATCATCTCACAACTCTCTTGATGTAACATGATGTGGCAGAACAAACCCTGATCCAGAAGTGAACCTTGATGCAAGGCAGAACAGATGCCCCGGACTGAAGCTGCTCCTTCCTTGCCTTTCCTACCTTTGATCCACATTTTCTGCTTGTGACAGGCTGTTAAATAAATATCAGTGACAAGGCTTCATACGCATTTGTTTTTCCACAGCTTGCTTTCTTTTTCTTCAGCTCTTCAAGCTGAGCATCTTGTTGACAAATACACAAACTCCAATTACCAATTAATGATTTTAGCCTGGTGTCCTCTATTCTCCTCACTCCCCAGTGCCAGTTCTACACATTAGCCTGGGTAGCATTCAAAGATAATTGTGTTTTGTTTATTTGTTTTGGGGAGTAACAGCAACAGACAGGCAAATCCCAGTCCTTATCAAAACTGCACTTCTGTTTGCCAGTGTAGCTTGCTCCAAGGAGAGCTGGAGAAGCATATGCTGTATTTGCTCAAGGTGAAGCCTCATTTTCCTTCTTTCACTCTAATTTTTTAGTTCTTCCAAGAAAAGGACATTTTTCTTAGCACCCAGGGCTTTTTGCAGGCTTTGCACATCTAGGAACAGGATTTCTGCAGACTTTTAATTTGTTTAGTCATTTTGTAAAGCCTACCTGTGTTGAATAATGCAGTTCATTGAAAATGAGAAGTCATTCTTGGTCATATATATCAGCCCCAGCACACATGTATGGTCAGGTTCACACATATTTGTGCACAGAGACCTGTTTCAATGTTTGAAGAAACATTTCATGAATGTTTTCAAAATTGGTCATTGACTTTGGATACCTCAATTTCCAACACAACTGAAGAAATGTAATTTTTGAAGACTGAGTACTTAGGACCTTTGCAAGCAGGAAATGGAGAAGTCAGATACTTTTAGGAATCCAGGTAAATTAATGCCTGAATTTCCTGCAGGTCCTCTGTAGAGAAAAAACCCCAACTATTTGATTAACACTGTAAGTGCAGGCAGAGGCAGTACAGCTTGAACATGTTAACATGGCTGCAAAAAGAGATTTGAGCAAGGGGTGAGCTTAATACAGCTTCCAATTTCTGCTTCTGGAGATGTAAAGTCTTGCTGAACAGCCGTGACCATGCTCCGTGTTAACCGAGGAGACACGAGACACAGTTGGCAAAACACATTAGCATCTTCCGCTCTGATAATTAGTTTAGTGAAAAATTATTGTGTTATCTGTTTGGTTTCACTAGAGACCAATTGCAGTCTTTAACAAAAAAAAGAAAAATAAAAAAGAAAAGCTCACATTAGATACTTTTAATAAGACAATAAACTCTATACTGTTTCCAAACAAGATTTAAAAGCCATTCAGCACGTGAGTAATTAGTGCAAATCAGGTTGAAGGCCAAATGAATTATTTAGTAGTGGAATTTAATTTGTTTAGAAAGAAAACAGCCCATTAAAATCCACAGAAATGCATAAGTGTCAAGGCACTGTATTTAAAACATACTGCCACAGAACTGCTAACATCGTGCTAGGATGTGGTTGGGATTTTAGCAGATAATGTCCCCAATCTTGTGGTCAAAGGAGATTTCACTCCAGCTATGCAGGGAGAAATAATCCCAGCAGAGCCATACTGCACAGCAGGTGTTCATCTCACAGATGAGTTAAAAATCAATTATCAGCACTGACTGCTGCACCATTGGGCAAGAAGTCTGAGATCCTCCAAATTACCCTCAGCTTCTCCATATTTGCATCCCAAAGAGCCACTGAAGACCATTTTCCTGGTACAGAAAGCCCTTCCCCTACAAGAACAACCTGTCTTCTTTTTTTTCCCCAAGAATGTGGCACAATGCTGTCTTTTTTTACATGCTGTATTTTTTTTGTGGCACGGGCAAATATACTCATCAGTACAAAGGATTCAGAAAAATAGACTGTGCTTAGCAACCTCCAGCAAAAGTAGCAGAACACACTTGACAAAAACTTGTGCTCTGTAATGAAATTCCAGCAAAGGCATTTGGTACTTAAAAACTAGGACAAATTATGCTGTAAGGAGTAGGATATGTAAACGTGGCAAGGAGCTTCATTTTATATTCTGGCTTCAGAGGGGTTACTTCCAGTTGACAACAGTGTAAACGAGACCAGAATAAGACCCATGCCCACCAGCAGAAAGACAAAGCTGGCTTTGTATAAGAAAAATATAGAAACATCCACTAATCATGTCCATGTGTAGGATATTCTGAGAAAGGAGGTGAAGTGTTTGTATCTCTGCCATGAGTGCATTCAGACCCTCTCTTATATGGCAGCTTAAGAAATGACAATTTTGGAGCCAAAATTACCAGCTCACAAACATCTTGGTGACTCACCAGCTCATCCCTGTGGTGATTCTGCAGACCCAGCGATGCATGTACCATGCATCCCCAGTATGAACAGGGCCATGATAATTTCCAGAGGTCAGCCAGCAGTGACAAATGGAAAATAAAAGAGAAGAGAAGCAAGAAATATGGCAGCTCACTTCACCCAGAGACTGGCAGCTCTGGGAAGAGGAAAGGATGGCAGATGATCTCTGGTGTAGGAGTATGATGTTTCCAAGTCCTCCTGCACACTTTTCAGCTCTGAGGCCTCTAAATGTGCTTCTCCAGGTGACTTCTTGAGGCTGAGCAAATCAGTAGCAGAACTGGGAGTAAGAAGAGGTGCCTGGCTCTCCCCAACAGGGCTTATGGGCTCCTCAGATAAGCACTGGCTGCAGAGTGATTTACATTTCCAGGATTTGAACATATTCCTGTCTCCCTGGGGTAGCTGTTTACCTTCAGAGCCAGTTTCCCTGATGGAGCAGAGAAGATCTGTGTCTTTTTTTCCCCCCCTCTTTTGCTTTCCATCCATTTAAAGTGAGCAGGGGAAGGGACTGGGTGTTATGTAGAGAAGAGCAGCACTCCCCAGCTGCACACCTTGATCCCAGGGGGGTTGCTGCCTTCACAAGACATGCACAAGAAGCAGAATGACCCTGGCCTGATGTAGAATTCAAGCAGCCCAAACAGTTCAGGCTGTTGGCATCTTTATTTGCAGCCTACAGCCAATCTCATTTACTTCTCATTCAACTGTGTCAATGGATAACCCAGCTCTGGCTGTGACACCTCTCACCATAGCCCCTGCCAGACAAAATGCATGGGCAGGGCTGTGGCAAAGGGTTTTCTCTGGCATTGCTGTCCCAGCCCAGCACAAACAGCTTTTGCTCCAAGTTCACAACAACACAGCCAGACACAAGTATTTCATTGCAAGGGCTGAATAAAGCTTAAGCACAAACCAACCTGACAGTCCTGAAAGAAGTCAGCAATCTAAGCAAAATGGGTTTATAGGTGATGCAAAGCTCTCACAGATTCACCCTGAAGCTGCTGAGCCTCTTAACATCTTCAAAACCTATTTTCTTCTCTGGGGTCACAAAAGAAGTTGAGTTTCCTGGTAGGCAGCTTTGAGAGTTTTGAAACTCCAGGAAAGTCATGACATTAGCAAAGGTCCTGCCACAATTGCTTGTAAAACCAGGAGATTGAGCTCTCTGCAGTACATTCATCTTCTTTTCAGGCACTTGCCCTCATTGCTGAGCTGATCACTGCAGTGAGGAGCTATCCCACCAGTGATGCTGAACTCCACAGGCAGCTTTTGTGCTCTGTTTTTTCCCCCATCTTTACCCTTTAGGCAAGTTCTCCAAATGCAACTTCATCTCAGGGGCCTCCTACTAATGATCCAAAGCTGGAAGCAGCTGGACTAGGCAACACATGGTGAAATGGGGAGGTCAGCACATCCCCACAGCATCCCTTTGGCACATCAAGTCAAATTCTCATCTCCCATCCAAACCCTGGCTCTCCATTTGACCTGGGAAGAGCTCAGAGATTACCTAAACTGGGGTGGCAAAACCTCAGTCTTTGGACCAGAAGTCATTATGGCCATAAAAGCATTTCAGCATCTTAAGAATCAGTGTTTTTTTCTAGCAGACCATCTATTCAACAAGGGTCTTGGAAATCTGACCAGAAGTGAGTACCTGGCCTGAAGAGCAATTTTGCATCAAAATCTCACACACCAGCAAGAGCCCTTTTCCTGGTAGTTGATGTAATGAGTTCAGCTGCCACGTAGCTAATGGCTGTCACACACCCCAAAACCCAACCAGAATATTTAACTGGGGAGAAAATTTGATGTTTTCATCATCATCACCACTAAAACAGAGACCTGTGAAGGATTACTTGCATATTAGGGAAAACTTCAGTTGAAATGGGCCATTACTTGCCTCATTAATATTTCAAGTGTGTTTGAATGCACTATGGCAAAAATATATTACTCAGAAACAAATTCAGGTAGAAGGAAAAAGCTCACAAAACAAATTTCATTAAATAATGAACACACACTGCACTAAACCACCCTGAGATTCAACCCAATAGCATCAAAGACAAAAAAAATCCTGGTGTTCTACTTATAAGGCAAAATTATCTATTCATTTAGGAAAAAGTAATCATGCTCAGTTAGACACACCAGACAAGCATATGAAAAGAAAAATGGCTTTGAAGCTGCTCCTGATAGAAAGCCTAGACAGCTCCTGAAGAAAGCTCTGCAAGCCAGGCTTATTTATTTATTTTTAAGTACACATTAGAAAGTCTATTAAAGAAATGGCATGAACTGGCAGGTTTTTGTTGCATAACATTTTGGAATCTTTGTGAGAAAATTAATGCAATACAGCTCATTTTGCTAGTACCCACACACCTCAACTGAAAACAATGCCCAGCTAGAGGTGTTCCTTATAAACTGGATATCAGGGAACCGAGTAGAAGACACACCCCCACTGCTGTCCTGTTTGTCTCTAGATGAAGCATGGCCTACCCATCTTCTAAAGATCCAGGGTAGGAAAGTTCTCTTTTATTTTAAAGTCTTGAACTACCAATAATTATTCTAACTTGGGTAGGGAAGGCTTGTTACTTATCTTTATTTGTTCATAAGGTCCCTGTTTGTTATTAAGATCAAGCAGTGAAGAAAGAATGGTTTTGGTCAAAAACCTCCACCAAGGATCTCAAAGAATCCAGCTCTATGCTTGGCTCAAGGCTTGCATCTGGATTTGGACAAAGCCACAAATAAACAAGATTTTAAAAAAATAATGTATCCTGGTATGGGGAGTTTTCCATCATCACCTGGAAGCATGAAATTCCCTGTTCTGGGAGATGGCAATTGGAGCAAAACCTTCCTGAAAACTGGACTTGTCCCCAGATAGGATTTTTTCCAGTGAATGACCAACAGTGTAGCCCTGTCACAGAGCAGACATGAAGAGGCAGCTCCCTCCACATGTAAACTCTGAGGAGACTTCTCTGAAGCTAGGGAATTAGTTTCTTGGGACATCAATATTTTTACCATTTTTACTTGTTAAAGCTCCTATTAATGAGTGCTGAGCAGGTGAAAACTAAAAAACCCTGACCCTAACACGAGCTTTGCTGCAGTGGAAGATGGATAGAAGAATGAGCAGAGTGGTTTACCCACCTAGGACTTTACCACCTGATTACAGAACTCTCTGGTTGAAAGTTGGAGGAATTAATTATTGGTTTTAATCAAAGCATTCCTCACCAGGACCATCATTATTTTCTGTGGCTTATTTCCCTTACCCTGCTCCTTCTTAAGGGGCAACCTCTCTTGTTTTCATCCACACATGGTCAACAGATATATACATATCAGAAGAGCTTTTTTTTTTTGTGAAGTCAGGAACATTAAAATATAGTTTTTAAAGCTAATAGATAGCAGCTTTCATGTCAAATAAAGCCCTTCACATCAACAAACCCTCTTCCCACCTGTTGGGCCCATAACACAGTGCAGCACAGAGAGGTCCCCAGCTGCCCAAGCAAGCCTGGACTTCACAGAAGCCAAGATCATGACATACAGAGTTTGCTACCCCAGTATATTTATTTAATTAATTATTTTCCCTAGGCAAGAAGCTCACCTGGGGAGGCTCAAACTGCAGCCCCAGCAGGTTCTCCAGCACCAATGGATATAGCAAGAGACCTCTGCTGATGCCTACAGAAGTTCCTCCTGGAGAAACCAGGTTTTAAGATGAGAGAAAGTTCAGTTGAAAAGCAACAATGCTAAAGCAGAGAGGAGGACTCTTACCTGAGCTATTGTCATCATCCCCCTCCACCCAACCAGAGCAAGAAACCCTTCACCAGTACCTCCCTGGTCACCATAGACCTTTTATAGCCCCACCACTTCTCACCTCATCACCCCAGATTAAAGGGGCCAAACCCCCCTAGATCCTGCAAGCAGCTGCCAGCCCTCAGTGGGGATGAGCTCAGAGCTTTGGATGGGGCTGGGAGGTGGCAGCTGAGCACCCATGTGTGCTGCTTTTGCTTTGCCCTTTCTCCTCAGTATTCTCCCCAATATACCCACTGCCTGGCTGGTGCAGCCCTGAGCAGAGCCAACAGTGGCCTGTGGGGCAAAGCTGGCATAGAGACATTGCAGAAGAAGAAAAAGCAAAAGCAAAAGCAGTTTCCTAGTTTCCTTCTGCCTCTTGCATGGGCCATGACAAGATTACTTCCATCACCCTGTTCTCTGATGTATCAGGTGTTGTCTACATGGGCACCTTGAAAAAAAAAACAAAAACCAAAACAAACAAACAAAAAACCCCAAAACTATGACTGAGAGAAATGCCATAAATTAAAAGGTTTTACTATGTCCTGATTTGCCCAGTTTTTTGGCTGTGCCCTCAGCTTAAGCACTAAAAGCTAAAAATAAATAGCAATATTTTTTTTTTAAGGTTTTTTTTGACAATAGAAATTCACAGACTTTGACAAACTGTTTCCAAGGTTAGCCCCTCTCTGGGTATGGTGCTCTTTTCCCAGCAGTGCCATGATGGACCTTGTGCTGAGAACCCATAAACCCAAGAGCTCCTCACTCCCTGTGGGGCTGCTGCCCTGGGCTCACAGCAGAAATTAAATACTTTTAAACTTTTGAGTGATATCACAGCTATTTCTTCCAGGCACTCGGAGCAAACTCGTCTGCCACCTTCTGTTCCTGAAAGGATATAACTTCCATGGAAGAGTGTTTTCCCATTTTTCTTTGGGCAGGTCTGGCAGGTAGGGATCAGTCAGAGGAGTTTTTGCTTTTAGAGGCTGATTTTGAGCTAATTTTGGGCTCCACACGCCCTGTGCCAGAGCCCGGGGCACAGCCCCAGCACAGAAACATGGAAAACAGAAAAATCACTTGCATTTCAGGGCTAATTTACAAACAGAAGGAGACAGATAAATGATGGGTGCCTGGGCAGTGGCTTCCAGCTTGTGTGCTGGGAGGCGTTTCCCTCAGGTACACTTGATGGCGATAGGAATTTCCTTCCAGCCCAGGCTGGTTTTGCATCACGGCAATGCAAAATGACAGCTGCACACGGCCGTGTGGCTAAAAACTGGGTTGCCTTTAGCTGTATTGATGAATCACAATGTCTGCTTCGTGATGGACTTGCTTAACCAGGCAGGGATAATCTCGGGTACCCAGGAAATCTGCTTTACCTTTGCCCATGGGATGAGAGCTGCAGCCCGGAAAGCTGCCCGGCGCGGCTCCATGCGCCCTCCCGGGAATCATAGAATCGTTTGGTTGGAAAAGACCTTTGGGATCATCAAGTCCAACTGTACCTGTCCACTACTAAACCATAACACTGAGCACCTCATCTACCCATCTTTTAAATCCCTCCAGGGATGGCGACTCAACCACCTCCCTGGGCAGCCCATCCAAGTGCCTGAGAACCCTTTCAGTGAAGAAATTTTTCCTGACATCCAATCTGAACCTCCCCTGGTGCAACTTGAGGCTGTTTTCTCTTGCTCTATCACTAGTTACCTGGGAGAAAAGACACACACCTGCCTCTCTCCACCCTCCTTTCAGGGAGTTGCAGAGGGCCAGAAGGTCTCCCCTCAGCCTCCTTTTCTCCAGGCTCAACACCCCCAGTTCCCTCAGCTGTGAGCTCAGCACACTTGTGCTCCAGACCCTTCCCCAGCTCCGCTGCCCTTCTCTGCACACGCTCCAGCACCTCCATGTCCTTATTGAAGGGAAGGGAGCAGGGAGAGCAGATACAGGCACAGGAAGGCAAAACCAAAAATGTCATTTTCCCTGTCCCTAGACTTGTGACTGAAGAGATAATTGAGAAAAATAACCAAGAACAATGACTGCTTGACAATGGCGGCAAATTGGGTTGGTACTCTCAAAGCTCCTCAATTAGTCTGTACAAATGCTAATTGGAATAGTTCCTTTCTGTGGCGCAGGCAGTCAGCACAAATCTCAAAACCCGAGATAGTTTTTCTTTTTCTGCAAGCCATCTGTCATGCTAATGTCTCTTATTGCTGAAAGTTGATGCTTGTTTTGGGGTTTTTTTTTGCCTTTAGCATTTTACAAAGAGGGAGTGCCATGTTTCTCCCAAACCCAGCCCTGGGCTTCTCCATAGATGATGGTTTCTCTACAGAAAACAGCAGCTTTCCCCACAGCCCAAGATCTGTGTGCTGCTAATAATTAATATTAAAGGCACCAGGTGCCCTCCTGCACCTTGAAATTGCTCTGAAGAGGAATCGCAAATAAGACCCTCAGCTGATGCTTCTCTTTCCTGGGGATTGATTTATCCTGATACCTATGACTCCATCTCAAAGTGCCTTTAATGATTCATTCCCTTTAATAATGCAAGCAGATATTGAGGAGGTCTTCAGCTTCCTGAGATAGGTTCTTTTAATAATAACAAAACATTTTTATTTGTTTCCTTTTCAAAATAATATCACAGAGATTTGGGGGGGGGGATTCTTGGTCTTGACTTAGTTTATAAGGAATTTTTTGAGCTCTCTCCTCCTGCCATGCTCTGGTCCTCATCGAGCCACTGTGGGATGTGGGAGGATGTCTCTGCCCTTGGATATGATGGACATTTTCTGTCCCATCTCCCCTCTTCCAGCCTTTAGCAGGGCACTTGGTTGGGTTGTTTTCCTTCACCCCCCTGTCCCAGGATGTCCACATTTCAGCAGGAGCAACCCACCTTTAGCTGCCCAGTGTTGCAGCCTGGCTGGTACAAGGCAGCTTTTATCAGGGCAGTATTTATTAAGGGGTCAACTCTGTCCCCACCGAGGCATTCAATTCTTATCAGCAAAAATCCATGTGTCATGTGTCGCTGTATCCCCGAGGTAGTTGCAGGGGCCATGCAAATCAAAGTGCAGCTGCCAGAAATCACACCAAAGAGGTGTTTATTGATGTATCTCTTTTGCCAGAATAAAACTGCTCCATTATTGTATGATAAAGTTCCTGTCCTGGAGCTATGGACCCAGAGAAGGGCAGGATATTCCCCATGGCAGGCTCTCTCTCCTTTGGGGCATTTGCTCCCATTCTGCTTTCCCATATCCAGTGGTGTAAGCACTGAGTATCCTCAATGTCTGAGCAAGGGCAGGAGTGTGATACCTTTTTCTTGAATTTCTACAGAGCAGAAAGTCTGGGTACACTGAAATCTTCAATAATCACATGTGACAGCATCTGGCAACTGGAGCCTAACACCTGCAGTCAGCATGTCAGCCAGGGTTTCCTGCCAGACCCAGTGTTCAGAACCACCACTGAATGGAAAATACAGAAGAAAATCAATTATTCAGCTCCAAGATGCTCTCCACGGTGTGTTGGGCTGGAGGGGTGGGAAGATGCGCTGGAGCTGGTGAGACCAGCCATGCAGTGGGTTCTTGGGCTTGCAGGAAAGCTTCTACCTGGGTATTTGCTGCTATATTTTTGCTGCTGTTTTCCAGTAAGTTCATGATTCCTCTTTTCTGCTACCACCAGCACAGGTCTGGGTGCTGTCCCCATTCCCTCCCACTCTCCCATGCTGGTTTAAGTGGCTTCTTTGCTTCTGCACTTTCAGCTTCCTTTCTCCAAGCCCACACTCTGGTTTGGCTTTGCCTGCCTGAAGGTGCTGCATCTCCCCCATCATGGTACTACTTCAGTGGCACTTTAGAGGTACTTCATTCTGCCCTAAAGCCCTTTCATCTTGTATTCCCATTTACAGCATTTTCCCTGTCTGCTTAAAATTCATAAAATTTTCAGCTTTTTTTTTTTTTAAACCCTTCCTTCCTAAGAAGGTTTGTGAGATCAGCCTTCAGTGCTGGCTCTGTGCATGGTTGTGTGCCTGGAACTTTGTGTGACTGTTGACCTCTCGGTCTCTCTCCACACCTTTTGAACCTTTGAGCTGTTTCAGTTTGATGTAGGGTACAAGCTGGAACAATATTAGAGTGCTACAAAGTCACTGCCAATAGCTGGATGAAAGAAGATGAGGATGCTGATGTCCCTCCTGGGGGTAGGGTTGCTGTGGGAACACATCTCTACTGATACCGAAAGAACATACCCATCATAAAGAATACCTGCTTCCTAAAACTCCAAAATGAGTCCTAGTTTCTTCTGACCAGCTTTTTTGGTATCACCACCAGATATCAGAGAACCCACCACAAGTCACAGGTCCATTAGAAACCAGGTTCTGGTTGTTATTTTTTCACATCCCTCCAGTGGCTCCAGGTTTTCTGCTGATTCAGCAGCCTGGCTGGTTTAGATCAGAGCAAAAGGATCTGCAAGAGATCACACTGTGCCTGTGACAGCACAGGACCAGAGTGGATGTGCCCCAAGGATGGTGATGGTGTTACTTCCTCTTTGATCACTGCTTGGTCCCAGAGTAACACTTTTGTCACTGGCCAAGTGACTTCCCACTTCTTTGCCTCTATTAATTACTCCAGCTGCACAGTCGTGTGCCACTATGGGGGCAGGTCTCCCTGGTGTCAAATGGGTCATGTTAATGCCTTCCTGCTCTTCAACAGTATTCAACCTGAGGCTGAGGGTGACCTTCTGGCTCTCTGCAACTACCTGAAAGGAGGCTGTAACTAGGTGGGTGTTGGTCTCTCCTCCCAAGTAATAAGTAACAGGACAAGAGGAAATGGCCTCAAGTTGTGCCAAGGGCAGTTGAGATTGGATGTGAGGAAGAATTTCTTTGCTGAAAGGGTTATCAGGCACTGGAAGGGGCTGCCCAGGGCAGTGGTGGAGTCCCCATCCCTGGAGGGATTCAAAAGATGAGTAGATGTGGTGCTTAGGGATATGGTTTAGTGGGCTTGGTGGTGTTGGGTTGATGGTTGGACTTGGTGACCTTAGAGGTATTTTCCAACCTTAATGATTCTATCATTCTATATATACACATTTGTAAACTGAGCAGTCTTTTTTTTTTTTTTAACAAATATTTTTCCTCTGGTAAAATCCCGATAATCTATGGGAGTTAAACTGACTGGGAACTCTGAGCTCTGCTTTTCCTCTTTGAAAAAAATGTACTTTCCACAGGTTGAGCATAATTTTTAGAAGGCAGCACCACTATTACCTCTCCAGAAGGAATTCTAACTGCTTTTTCAACAGCCTGTGTTCCCAGAAACTGGCAATGGGGCTCAGAATCACTGAGGAGCCTTTAATGGGATCATTGGAGATGGCAAAAACAATTTCTGGGCTCTACTCCCCGCATTCCCGGGCTGCTGTTTCGCGGTAGGAGCAGGAGAGGGAGCTGCGGGACAGGCAGCGGGGGATGCTGCTGGAGCAGGGACCCCCCAAAGAGCCAGTGTCCCCCCACCCGAGGTGGAGTGAAGGTCACAAAGCCTGACCATAGCAAAGCTTTTCAGCATCCCAACGAGGAGCAGTTCAGGGTGGAAACTGCTCCACGTGCTCATCCTGCAGTATTTTTAACTCAAAGAATATAGAAGATGAAAGCGTTTGTAAAACCACATTTTAAACCCTCTGGTTCTCAGCTTTTCTGTCTCTGTGGTTAGCGATGAACTTTACAACCTGTTGGGTCTTTCATGAAGCAAGAACGGGTGGGGATTCTTCTCTGGCTGTTATTTAATTATCAATCCCTGCCTGGACCAAACACAGGCACTGGAGCTGACAAAAGGGTTATTCACACCCTTGTGCTGGGTGATGAGACCTTCCCCTTGTCCCAGTGGTGGCAGCACCTCTCAGCTGGACACTTGGTATCCAGGTACCCTGGTGCTGTTTGCAAAGGGAAAACAAACGTCACAAGTTCTCCGTGCTGAAAAGCAGCACAAGCTGGGTGGGGAGCACAGGGATGATGCTGACACCCGGCTTTGGCCACGGAGCCTGGCTGCTGGTGAGCCCACGGTGGCGAGATGCATTGGGCAGGGGCAGGCAGGAGATTTTGTGCCCTGAGAAGTGGGTTTTATCCCAGCTTTTGCTGCAGCTCCTTGCACAGAACCCGTCTGGAGCAGGGAATCCTTTGGGGTGTGAGGGCAGAGAGGACCCAGTGGCAGTGGTTGAGTGATGCCGGGTGCTGTCACACAGCCCTGGCTGGTACCTGCACTGCGAAGGGTTGAATAAACATTTCCCATCACCCTTTGGAGCTGCTGAGATGCTTTTAGGAGGTTGCTCTCCTCCAGCCATGGATGTGAGCACATACAGTGCCACCAGTGCAGGACTGGTCTCCTCAGGGTCGTTACTGGGGAACCATGCTGACTACACTTAAATATTTCAATTGGTGGGGCTTCCCCCAGCCTTGTTGGGTCCCTCAAGTCCCTCCTGATGAGTGCTCACAGGAGTGTGACCCGCCAGCAAGGCAGTGAGGGAGGCTGCAGGCTGGGGAGCTCCCTGTATCCATGTGGATCATGAATATTTGATACGATGAGCACTGCAGCTGGGATGCTGCAGAAGCTGCAGGACCTCCTGTGCCTGCTGCAGAGCCTCGCTGCACACCCAGGACATGGTGAGCAGCCTGAGAACCTCAATGCCAGCACTGCTGCAGGGCCAAAGCTGAGAGCAGGAGCTTCTCTTTAACAATTGCAAGTTTTGGTTGAATTTTGTCCCATTCCAGGATCCTCCAGCCTGGTAGTGTCTTCATCTGCTAAACTGGAGGATCCTTTTGTGTCCAAGGTCTTCTGTGCTGTGAGCTGTGGTCTCTCTAGCTTCTCTCTGGTGTTTTCAATAGGTGGTGCTTTGTCTCAATTTCATTGTAAATTGTTAAAAATGTGAAAAATGTTAACTCCATCACTGAGGGAGTATGAAATAGGGACTGTACTTCCTAAGGGTTTCTTACCCTTCCACCTTTCCCCACTGACAGAAAACCATCGCCCCTGGGGTGGGATGTGCAGATCCTGTCAACACGTAGGAGCGCTATCAACAGACAGTGAGATGTACCTGCTCCTTCAAAGTCCTGGAGATGAACCCGGAGATGCAGAATGAAATTACTTTAAATGAAATAGGCTGGAAGAAGCAGTGATGGAGAAAACCTCCTCAGGGAGAAGCCCACAGGTTAGGGACCGGATAGAAGGTCATAAAGGACAGTTATAGGGTTGTCTGATGGAAATTTGAGCAGGCTTTGAGTAACCTGGTCTAGTGGAAGGTGTCCCTGCTGATGGCAGGGGGGTTGGAACTGGATGATCTTTAAGGTCCCTTCCAACCCAAACCAGTCTATGATTCTATGAAATACATGTTGGATTAATGGCCTCACCTTTGAATGTCACAGTTTGAAGGTCTCCCAGCCTCACTAGGACAGTGAAAGACAACAGTACACATCATTTATGTGCCAATCTTTTAATTGATTTGCCTAAACAGGTCCTGACCATTCCAAGTTTTAATTGTCTCTCTGAGCTAAATGCAACCTAATTTATTTTCAAGCATCTTTCCTGACATCTTAAAAAAAACCCCAAACAAACAAAACCCAAAGACCCTCAAGAAAATAGGTCAGGTTGACAGATCTATTTTCACAGTACTTTAAATTGCATTTTAATCTCCTACCCTCTTACTTCTTGTGCAGCTCCAGCACGGACAGGAAAGACAGCCCTCCCTCACTGACTGGAAAAGGGTGTTGTGCATGGGAAGGACAATTCCACCCCCAACAGAGCAATGAGAAATAACCAACCAACAAAAAACCCAGATGAATGGCATCACCTGGAACGAGGACAGACCTGGTCAAGGAAAGGAAATGAAGAGTTTCTCCCTCCCCATTAATGACCCACTGACAGGTGCTGGCCAGAGCCCAGCCTTGGTGCAGCTTGGGCTGGGTTTGGTGCTGTGAAACCCTCCTGGCAGGCTCCAGGGTGTCACCATCCCACCTTCCTTCTCAGGCAAAGGCCAGCTTGTCCTAAACCCATTTATTTTTTCTCTCTCTTATTACAAATGAAGCATCAGAAAGATAGGAAAATGTGATAGAAAACCACATTCTTTCTAGTTCCATTTTTCTTTCTGTCTCTGTTTCAGGCTCCTCGTTTTTTGTCAGTGCAGGTCCCTAAGAGAACCCTGACATCCCTCTTAGGGTAGTTTCTATAAGCAGCTCCAATTGCTGTTGCAGTGGTAACACACAGCCCCACACTGGGGAGGGAGCATCCTGCCAAGAGGAGCTCAGTGCTGATCACCATACAGTGCAAACGAGACATTAAACCCCCAGAAAAAACATTATTAATTATCTGTATGCATACTAAGGGCAACACGTTTCATCTAAACATCCCAAAGTACCAAGATGCCAATCAACCAAGGAACAAGTGACAGGACAAGAGGAAATGGCCTCAAGTTGCACCAAGGGCAGTTGAGATGGGATGTGAGGAAGAATTTCTTTGCTGAAAGGGTTCTGAGGCATTGGAAGGGGTTGCCCAGGGCAGTGGTGGAGTCCCCATCCCTGGAGGGATTGAAGAGTCGTGTAGACACAGTGCTGAGGGACATGGGTTAGTCGGGGACTGGTCAGTGTTGGGTTCATGGTTGGACTCAATGATCTTAAAGGTCTTTTCCAATCCAGGCAATTCTGTGATTCTGAAATACAGTTTCTGTTTTATAAATAGGGAAACTGAGGCAGCCAAAGCACAGTTCACCACAGAGGTGTTTTCCCATGGGCTGCAGCCCCTCTCTGCCCTCCAGCAGCCCCACATATGCTTTGGTATGTGTAGGACAACTACTCAGTCCTGTCAGAAGCAGCTCTGATTTGCCCCAAAATATTTTACTGGGTCAAATGCAAACGTGGATGCTGTTTGTGGACACACACCCTCTCTAGGTACACTCTGGGAGAGGGGCCAATGGCTTCTGTACTCAGTGCCTTGCCTCCCCTTGTGCAGAGCGATTCCCAGCTTACTCAAGAGGCTTTTGAGGATGATATTTGGTAACACAGGAAAAATGCAAATATACCAGAGCTGATAAGGGTGAGGGGAGAAAAGAAAAAGCCCCCAGGAGTGTGGAGGTGGCAGTGTTATAATCTCCGGCTGTCACTGGTTTAACATTACTAAACAACCTCTTAAAATAGGAGCTGTAATTATTCCTGTAAGGAGCTCAATCTGGAGAGTTTGAGGCACTTCCACTCCTCTCCTGCTTCACTCGACTTCCCCACTCCCAGTCCGGTGTCTGGGACCCCAGGTCCATGGTAGAGGAGTGAGGGCATCAGATTGAACCCAGTTTCACTAGGCTCAGCTCTGTGGACATGAACATGGTTTTTGTTGCATTTTTAATTGTAGAAATGTATTTCTATGAATAAAATACAGCGCTGTTGGGGATGTGACCTACTTTTTATGCAAATATAAAACAACCGTAGGTTCATGTTTTCATTTCATTTAGTGCAACTGTTCTAAGCCAGACAGAGATGCTGAAGCAGATCAATAAGAAAACCACAACCACCAGGCTGCTTTTTTTTTTTACTCTGTAAATAATCACATTCTCATTGAAGTGATGGGGAGCTGCCACGTTTCCTTGATGAAGCCTTTAACCTTCAGATCAGTAGAGCAATTTTGACAGTACATAATTCATATGGAAATAAATTATTTGAGGGGAATTTTACATGGACATGTTCTGCACTGCTAAAGAGACCTTTTCTGTTTATCTAAATGTTGAATAATAATACTAAATAATATATAATCCTATTGTCCTGGACAAACACTGTCATTCCCAAGTTCGTTAAGAGCAGCAGGAACTGGGGATGGTCTCTCAAGAAATAGACGCTGTAATTCCTGCTAAAATAAAACACAATTTGCTTTTCAAGGGTAAATAAGTGCTTTCACTCACATATTTGAACTTGTCTAGTATTGAAGTGAGGTAGCTTTAAAAGCTGTATTATTTCAGTGTCTGACATTGGCTGGGCATGATGCAGCCCCACAAGTACCACAGGATGCCTCACTTGTCCCCTCCCTTACAGCAGCCTTTGACAAGCCAAGCTGGAGACAGATTTAAGCAGCATTAAGGCCCACACAGCATTCAGTTATGCTAAACTTAAATACCATAGATTTACTTATTAAATATAAAGAAATGACCTGTGCTGACATGACAGCACACTGAGGCTTAAGACACTGCTGCTTCTTGCTCATCTGGTCCCCTGGCTCTGGAAACCTCCAATTTCCCCACAGAGGTGAACTCACCAAACTCACCTCCCAAGGAGCTGAGTGACATTTCGGTAGTTATTCAAATTAGCTGTTATTAATTAAATAACACCTTTCAGCTCTCTTGGCAGATTCTCTCCCTGAAGTTGCAGCAGGAGGCTGGCGTGTGTCAAGATGCCAGGCAGATGTGAGAACCTCAGGGTTATATTTTTGTGAACATGCACCTCATTAAAGTTGTTATCACTATGGGAAAATAAGAAATTTATAGTCTTGTCTCTTGGCTGTCTCCTTGTTTGTGCCTTCCAGTTCCTCTAGCACAGAAATCCACTGCCTGGTGCTTTTAAACATGGACATGAAGAGAGCTCCTGGTCAGCAGAGCACTTCGCTCGGGCTTAATTTTGGCTCCGATATGGATCCTGTTGCAATCCAAGGGATTTCCACACATCCCTGTGCAATTTGTTAATAAGCAAGAGAGAGCTGAAGCTCAGGTCTGGGGATTTGTCTACACGCAGGTTTACAAGTGCTTGATGGGAGCTGGGACCAATTTGGGTCCCATGGACTTTGTTCCAAAATGAGCAATTTCCAGAGCACCCAAACGCGTTGCCCCCCGCAGCCCTTTGAGCTGCGTCAGCCTCTGCTCAAGCAGCTGCAAATCTGAAAGGGTCCAAGTCATCAAACACCTTCTCCACACCCCGCTCACACATGGCTTTTCCTCTTAGAAAACTGAATTCACACAGCCCTCACATTAAAGATTAAAAGCAGCTGCATCTCATCACAGCCAGAAGATTTATCGGGAGCTGGTGACAAAAATGATGGCTTATTGGGGAATAACCTTCAGTGCTGGCGCCGCATCATTTCAAGGCGTATTAATCACAATTTGTGTGTGTGAATACTTCTCCTTTCTCTGGAAATGGAGAGAGGGGTGAGGCTGGGGGATTTCTGAGATGGTTTGATTAAAAATGCTGGACAGAGTCTGTAGAACACCATGGTACAAACTGCTCAGGGCTTGAAAACATCCAGCCAATGTGTTCCTCCAATACTGCCCTCAGGATAGGAGTCTGGCAGCACAGTGGAGTGGGGCTAATCTTTTCACTGAAATACTGCTTTCCTGTCTTGAATATTGTAATAATGATAATAATAATGAGAATAACAATAATAAAAAATAGCTTTTCCCCCACTGAATTGGCCAGAGACTCGAAGATGAAGTGGTGTGAAAGCAAGAAGGACATTGATGTCATATGCTGACCACAGCTGCGGCAGTGATGGGCACCAGGCTACAGGAGCGCACTGCTGACAGCCTGGTCTCCTCTTCATCCATCCTTATCTTCCCTGTTTTCATTTGTGGCACGAGCCAGTGTAGCTGACTGGATTAAGTGTGTCACCCACAGGGACATGGGGGCACAGCTCATCAGCGTAGTCAGCACTGCATCACTGAAATCAGGGTGACCTGGGCACATATTTTGCTAAACACACATGGCCAGATGATGGGCAGTCCCATATCATCCAGAACCACATCTCCTTTCCTCAAGGAAAATATCTAGGGGGCTGGTTTGTAATTAAAGATACACAGGGTAATTGCTGCAGCCATCACCTGCCCGTTACAACTACCCACTGAGGTCACCACTCCAAAATCTAAGGTCTATAAAACATGAAGATAAAGCAAAGAAGCAACTCTTCCCTTTCTATAATCTACTGTATCCATGGGAACAGCTTCCAATTTGCTATCTACCCGATAGCGATAGACAGAAACCCTGCGGTGTGTGGCAGAAGGTCAGCTGAGCACCCCATGTGGGGTGGCACCCAGTGAGCAGTTGGGGTTCTGGGGACACCTTGCCCCAGGAGTCACAGCTTGAATGTGTACAGGACAGCTGTGGTGCAGCCAATTTGCAGAAAGAAATGTTAAAGTGCTGATATGGTTCTCGGGAAGAGGAGAGATGATGGAGCAACCTGAAGGGATGCTGCAGCAGGGAGAAGGAGATCCCACCAGGAGACCCTAAAACTAGATGAGAAAAGTGAGGAGGGAAAATGGTATTTTTTCTAGTTAAGTATGAATGTCAAGCTTTTGTGGAAAGAAAAAAAAAAAATGAAGTAAATAGATAAATCTCATAAGGAAGGAAGAAGAAGAAGAAAATAAATATCTCTCAGCTACTTCTCATTAGTGGAGGAGTATTTACTCAGGTGAATACTTTGCCTGTTCACACAGTATCCCCACCACAGACACCCTGGTTCTGCACAGCTAACAAGCTATCAGCAGGGAGGAATAAGACTATTTAATTTCTTAGCACACCTTGAATAGCCCATGGGGCTAACTCACATTTGGAAAAACGAAAACACAACCCTGACAAACAGCATTAATAATGCAACACGAGCAGAGCACGGTGTACTAGAAACCCTCCAACTGTGTACACCATGGCTGTGTTAGCTCTTCACCCTTCCCGAGTGATACATGGCTGAAACCTACCCTAATAAAATACCTTTGGGTTTTGTCTGTTCCCAGCTGATGAAAGGGCACAGGTCTTCAGTCCCATCTCCAGAGGGGACAACAGTAAGGTTCATCTGGGGCTTCCCCAGCTGTAGGGATTTGGTCTCCTGCTGCCCACCCAAGCAGCAGCTTCATGCCATCTTTATGGGCAAGAACAGAACCAGGTCGCCCCAAAACATCTACCCAAACCTCACATCACCACAGCAGCATCTTCCTCAGCAGCCAAAACAGCTCAGTGGTGCTCCTGGTCTGCATCCTTACTGGGTGAGGGTTACTGCGCAGTGGGGGGTCTTGTTTCACCTTGACCTTCCTGGTGGCTCCTTGTGTCCACTGGCAACATGGGTGCAAGGGGAGCAGCACTGGAGGTCATTTCAGCTACACCTATATGTGGATTTATATATAGAGAGATATTTTTTCCACTGTGCAAGAAAAGACTCTGGAGTCATGAGCTGCTCCAGCAACAACTGAGGGAGAACATGACCCAGCACAGCTTCATTATTCCTGGCTACTTAATTACTGCTCACGACTGGTCTCTAATGAACTTCTTGCATCCCTGTCTCATGATTCAATAAGGGTTTTCAGAACACTCCTAATTAATGGGTAAACAGATCCCATTTGCACTGAGGCTCATCACACCTGGGGCCATGGGAATGACATGGTGGAAGGGAACAACAAGGAGACCATGTCCTGGGGGGCAGGAGGGGAGATGCTCACAGAGAGGTACTTCCATGTCCAGTGAGATATGGGCCACAGAATGCCTCCCTGGGCTTACAGAAAGGGGATTTCATTTCAAGACCCCCAAACACACAGTGGGAAGGCGTCTTCCAGAAGTTCCCTGAGAAGGTCTCAGAGTGCCCGGCTTCCTGACCAGCTTCCCCACAAGCTGAGCAGGCTGGGGGCAGTTTCTTCAGTTACCATCCATCCCTCCACATGGGAAACTGATGGCAGGGATGGAAAAAGCTTCATTCCATGGCAGCCTTGAGGAGCACCAGGGAGCAGTGAACCGCGGGTGGATCAGGCAGCGCTGGGTGTTTATTTAACCTTTAACCCCAGTGATTTGCTCTAACACTAGAGTTCAAGCAGAGACAGCCACACGCACCCAAAGTCTGACACCAATTAGTCATTCATGCAAAACAAGAGATGATTTTTTTTTCTTCTAAGTGCAAACAATTTTCTGTGAGGCGTCAGACGAGCAATTACCTTCCCACGGGCCCGTCAGCTGCTCCACTCGTCCGCTCGGCAACGGAGGTGGCGAGTTGAGGGATTTCAGTCCTGTAGGGATTAAACCTCTAATTTATTAAACTAAAATGTAGTTTATCCTCAAACTCCACTTTTCATGGATTGCAATCCAAGTGACAGACATGGAAAGGACACAGCATGAGGCTGGCACTGAAACAAGGGTGGGAGAAGGACCAAAGGAGGCAACTGAGCAGCTTTCTTTGGGGAGCAAAGGATATGGCGTAACGGAGATTAAGGTGAGGTGAGACCATGCCAGAGGGTGAGGAGAGGTGTTTAAATGAGTAGGTGTCCTAAGAGGGTACTACAGTTATTTATTGGGGTTTTATTGTTGTGGAGAACATCAGCTGTGGGGTGATGCTTGAGAGAGAAGGGCCTCACAGGGTGGCTGAGCTCCGCAGCCCAAACACCACCTCACCCACATCACCCTCATGTCTCTGTGCCTCAGGCTCTGGAGAAGTTTCTTCACAGTCAGTGAAGGTGACACTTGCATTTAGAGGCCCATAGCCATCCATGCCGAGAGCTGCTGCCACACTGGGCACTGTTAGAAGGACAGCAACATCCCCTGGTGGCACAGCCACTGTTGCTTGTGCTTTACCAAGCACCACATTTTCCTGCCCCAAACCAGAATTTGCTGAATCAGCATTATTTAGATAGATTTCTTTTGTCAGTCTTGCACTTATGAAGGGCTTGTGCTCCCTAGGTGAACATCTCCAGGGCTTACAAATTAAAATAATTACTTTTCTAATTTGCCCCTAGACTCTGCTAAACCTTCTGGGCCTTGAGGAAGGCGTGAAGTTTTTTTTCACATCTTCTGCTTATGTTGGCAGACATTTTTAATTTGTAAAATTAATAATTCTGTATTTAATTGGTACAAAGGAAAGTTCCACTTAGGGACAGGGACATCTCATGATGCTGCACAGGATTAACTCCACCAACTGACTCCTTGACATGGGAGAATGTTGGACAGTCCTCACACCTCTGAGCATCAGTGATTTTGGTGATCCTGAAGGTCTCTCTTGGAAGAAGACAGACTGAGAATATAAAGAATCCATCAAGAAGATGCAAAGGCACTATCTTTTAGCCACCACAAACAACTAACATCAAGCCCAGCAAACTAGATTGGGCTCTGCATGTGCAAGATCATCACTTGTGAACTCCAGCGCTTTCTTGGAGCTCATTCAGACCAAACATAGAGATCCCAGTAGAAAACTGATGGTTTATCAGGCTGGGATGAACACATAAAGACCAGAAAGCTTCATCACTGGATGGTGGGGCTGGGTTGTGCTTTAATGCTTGAACCTTCCCCGCAGTGAACCTGTCATGTAGCACTTACAAACTGGGTTTTAAAATGAGAAAACTGATGCCCGAGGGTAATACAATAACTAGGGGTAAATACAACTGTGTCTACGAAAAGATGCCCTGGTTTTAAAACATAGCAAATTAGGAGGCAGTGACACTAGATATAGACTAGATATACATTACTTGCTTATCTGAAGAGACTGGAGAGAAAATAATCCTGCTCAAGAGCTGGATGGATATATGCTTGCAGTGTGGTCCCATGGGATGGACATCAGAATTGATGCAAATGATGCTGGGCCAGGACTTGGACCCTACTTTGGAGTAGTTTATAAAAAATAAATAAAAATTAAATAATAAAGAATAAATAATAACAAAGAGGTGCAACATTCATTACATGATACACTAAAAATGAGGTTCAAAGGACGAACATTCCATTCGGTTTAATTACAGTAAAACAAAACAAGCTCAAATATACCAAGAATCCCTGGACAGTTTTGTTATACAGAAAGACAATTTTCAGAAAGGTTTAAAATAACAAGAACAGAAATGAAATTTGGACAAAGCTCTTTCTCCTGCGAGGGGACAAGCCCGCGGCTTGCACAGGAGCTCACGAGGGAGCACGGCCTTTTCCTTCCCTGCCTGTCGTTTTCAGGCAGAGTGATGCTCTCACCCTGGCAGCTGCCAAGTCTTGTAAGACCAAAGACATGCCAAAGCATCCTATGAAATTTTAAAACTTAAAAACTTCAAAATAAGGTTCATACACACACAGAAAAGCAGCTAAAATACCATTTTCTTGCCAAAATGAAATATAAGCCAACTACTTTGCTACGCTGGATTAGTGCCATTAGTTTCAGCTACATCACTTTACACCAGTTTGCCTTTCACCAACATAACTTGCACTTTTGGCCATAATTTCTCCTAAATCCTGCATCTAATGTTTCCTACGGGAAAGATTTTGATAGTTTTCCATTCAATGAGCACTGAAATTCTCCCAGTCACTCTTCAAACCTCCAGTCTATGGGATGGTGGAGGAAATGTGGGTGCCTGAGCTACCCAACAGCCTGGACACTCCGAGTTGTAGTGCCTATGGTCTTACACAAGACATTTAAGCAACAATTTACAAGTAGTTGTAGAGAAACAACAACCTGCTTGTGTCTAAACCTGCTGAGGTATAGTTGAGAAAGATGGCTATTTCCCATTGCAGCCTGGTTAAACGTGATATTAATGAGTAAAGAATTGGATCAAGACAGAATTTATATTATTAATGATGGCTATTGCTTGGAAATTTACCCAAATCTTTTACACCTACTGGTACTTAGGCCAGTAAATCTGTAATTAAATGATACAGCCAAACGCACAAACTTTTGCAGACTATCTAAACCAAAAAAAATACACTTTAAAAATTTTTCTTAGTTCTACTCTATTTTCTTTTTTTTTCTGCTCTTGAGTCCAGTCCTGGATTTATCCCCCAGGCAGAACTGCTGTTTGCTCAGCAGGGTGAACGGAATAAGAGGACTTTTGGAGTGATTTTTTGGTTATACAAGGAAGATTAAAAAAAACCCCCAAACAACCCAAAAACCAAAGGAAGGAGAATATCCCAATTCTCTAGGTTACATTGTTGGTTATATAACCCATCTCTCTGGTTATATTTATGCTCCTATAAATAGTGAATTGTGGCCCTAAAAGAGTGGCCTAAAAAAAACCCCCAAAAACCCAAAAGACAAACGGAGTCAGGACATAGTGACTGTTGGTTCTTGGGTGGGAATGGGTGCAGGGGTGGTGGGGCTCAGCACGGGGACGAGGACATCTGGTCGTAGTCAGGGCACTTGAGCAGAGCTGGGTAGTTACTGTTCATCTGCAGGGACGCCTCGCTGGAGATATCCGAAGGGCTGCGTCCCCGCGCCCACGCGTCCGGGTGCAAGAACTGCCCCGAGTAGTCGGAGCAGTTGCTCAGGCGGGGACGGTAGAAGCCGGGGTGAGGTCGGTAGATGTCCTCAGCCGTGTACCGCTTCATGAACAGGTAAACAGACATCACCCCGGCGCTCTGCAGGGGAGAGAGACCCACCTGATGCTCTCCGAGCCAACAGCTGCCTTTGCCACCACTACCACCACCAAACAAATAAATAAACAGCTTTGTTTTGCTCTGGTGATGATGCACAAGGGCTCCTGAGGACACTCACTTTACTGCCCTGTGACCCAGGTCCCTGCAGTAAATAATGTGTCACAGCCACATCTCCTCCTCCTCCTCTACATTCACACTTGGCAGCAAACCATGATCAAATGCCCTATCAATCAATGCTCCAGGCTCGGAGTCCAACCCCACCGTCTATGTCTCCCACCCTACTATAAAATTGCCCACCTGCTCTCACAGCTACCCTTAAACCCCGTCCGAGTCCTCTTTATTTCCTCACAGCCCCAATGCCTCCCCTGCCCCAAGAATGGGATACACTCATCACAGCTCCCAGGTACCTCTGTGAGAAGGAAGGAGATGGCAGAGAAGGCAAATGACCATCCATATTTGTAATTTAAGAATGTTTCCGAGTCCTTGGTCCTGTTCAGCATCTCATCGTTGATGCTGGATATGTAGAGGACCAGCCCCACCACCAGCGACAGACCTGGGGAGAAACCAAAGAGAAGGATGATGGGAAACTCTTTGGGGATGAAACTGCTGAAGACCTGACTCGTGGGTGAAAGTGTAAAACTGTGGAAATGTGCTTGAAATAACTGGGGAAAGAGGCTGTTTCCTGCTGAGCTAACCCGAGGTGTTCGTCCTGTTTCACTCAAACTGTTACCTGCTCAAGCAAGTCCATGTGCAACGGGTAGGAGCTGGCTCCAAAGCTGGGCTGTCACAGCTATTTGTCTAACACCAGCACAACACCATGAATAAAACATTCACTTGTCTCATGTAGAAACATCTCGGCTGAGCAGTTTGAAGTTTCTGATCTCTCCTGTGACTGAGGTGCTATGAGAGTCCTCCTCTCCTCCAGCACCTGTTCCCATGGTGGTGGTGGGTGCTTTCTCCTGTGTCTCCTCACTGCTGCCACAAATGAGTCTTGTACCAGGTGATTTTCCATCCTGCAAACCCAAGCAGGCTGCGGGGCTGAGCTGGGAGCCCTCACGGGTGATGATGACTCTGATGATGAGCTACTGCAGCAGGTTAGGAGAGCACCAACAGCAAACAAAAGCATGGACAGGTGTTTTCAGGAGAAAAGCTGGCTAGCAAAACTCACCTGACAGGATGAAGAATATTCCCGAGACAAAGGCGAGGATGGTTCTGTGAGGCCGAATGTGGCCGATGTTGCTCAGGATGAAGCCGATGAACATGAAGAAGAGGCTGACGAGAGGGAAGGGGGTGGCAGAGCGGATCATCTCTGCGGGGAGAGGAGCAGAGGAAAGTGAGAACAGGTCAATCCTCCAGACACAGCACAAGAAATGGGCTTGACTGGGTAATATGGCTCCTGTCCTGCTGCTCTCTGACCACCTCATGTTCTTCCTCACTCCTGGTTAAAGTGGCTGCTCCCCAGGCCCTAGCAGGGGTTCCCCTCTTACATATCTTTGCTAATGAGCTGAGTGAAGAAGTGACTCTGGCTGGCTGCAGAAACCTCTGTTAATGTTGGTATCAACAAGAATTTCTATGTCAAGTGCTACATGGGAAAAAAACCCCATCAGAACCTGCATTTTTCTCTGGCTTTGCTGCAAAACTCTTTGCTGAACACTTCTGTTTATTAACTCAGACTGCAGAATTCATCATGAGAGCTGTGACACTCCATCCTTAATTCACCCCACTATGTCGTGTAAGATTGACAGCTACTGAATAAATACAGCTGCAAATTACGGAGAGGAGACTCTGAAGCCAAACACTTGCATAAACATCAGCACTGAATAGACAGTGAAAGGAAATTTTATGGCTTAGAGCCTCTGTGAGCATCCTGCCATGAGAAAGGGATGTCCCCAAAAAGCTTAGGAGCACATTGGGTGACTCACATATAGTAAAAGATGGAGTTGCACCCTTGCATGGTGGCACTATTGGGGAACCAGGAACTTCTGAAAGGGGATTTCTTGAAGGGATCCCTCGTGACCCTTTGGTGCTTTGCAGGATGCAAAGAGTAAGACCCCACTGAACCACTTACTCAGGACGTTTACTGTGGATTCAGATGTCAGCTGGATGTTCATGGGCATGACATATTCGATAGTGAAGCACCGGCCACGCTCTTCCCCTGCAGCAAACAGAGACTGAGTCACACCTGCAGTGTGTCTGTCTGTCTATTTTTTTTGGGGGGAAAAAGTGGTGTTAAAATTAATTTCTATATGTGCATTAAAAAAATAATTTTGCTTTTTAGTGCCATTTCCATCTTGGCTGTCAGTGTTTGGAGTTGAAGAAAGACATCTCTTAACTATCATCTCCCTTGTGCAAAAAGATGCCTTTGTACACAAAAATGTGAACCCTGAAGCCAGAGGATTTCAGGTCACCCCAGGGGAGGTACCAGGGCTCCTCATTCCCCTGACTTTTTCAAAGCAGTGATTGAAACTTTGTGACATTTCAGATCGGTCACTTTGAGATTCCCATTCCCTTGGGTTTTGTTCAACCTCATCCTCGCAGCCAAATCGCTTCGTCAGACTTGGCATAGATGGAGGGAACGGTCCAGCTGACCTGAATCTAAATGTTGCAGGGACAAAAAGGAAAGTTTTGAGCTGCTGCCCAAGGCACTGTGGCCGCGGTGCTGGGACGGAGCAGGACAGGGGGCTGTGGGGTCTGGCACAGAAGCAGCAAACTCACCCAAAGCCTGTGTGCAAAGGCACATTTATCCATCTGGCTCTTGAAGCAGGGCATGAGGTGATGGCATTGCTCAGGTTGTGCCTACCTTTGGAATCCTATCCTATTTTCCCCAGCTCTTTCATAGAATCATAGAATGGTTTGGGTTGGAAGGGACTTTTCAAGGTCACCTAGTCCAACCCCCCTGCAGTGAGCAGGGACATTGTCAACTAGAAGCCATATGAGGAGAGGCTGAAGTCACTTGGTTTGTTCAGCCTGGAGAAGAGGAGACTGAGAGGAGATCTCATCGTGGTCTAGAACTTCCACCCAAGGGGAAGAGGTGGGACAGGTGCTGAGCTCTTCTCTCTGGCCACCAACGCCAGGAGCAGAGGAAATGGCAGGAAGATGTGGCAGGGGAGGGTGAGGTTGGACATATGGAAAAGGCTCTTGAGGCAGAGGGTGGTGGAGCACTGGAACAGGCTCCCCAGGGAGGTGCTCATGGCACCAAGCCTGACAAGATTCCAGCAGCATTTGGCCAAGGCCCTCAGACACATGGTGTGAATCTTGGGGTTTTCCTGTGCAGGAACAAGACGTGGACTCGATGATCCTTGTGGGTCCTTTCCAAATCACAACTTCCTATGATTCGAGATCAGGTTGCTCAGAGTCCCATCCAACCTGACCTTGAAGGTTTCCAGCAATGAAGCATCTACTACCTCTCTGGACCACCTGTGCCAACGTTTCACCACCTTCATAGTAAAAAATTCTACCTTATATCTAATCTAAATCTCCCCTCTTTTAGTTTAAAACCATTTTCCCTTGTCCTGTTTCCCATGGTGTGACGCTCATGCACAGCAAACATTACCTTTCAGGGGAGGTTTTTGGGAAGGAGACCATACCTGCCAGGAAGCAGACCCTCCAGAGCCCGGAGTGCAGGGACAGTTTGATTTCCACTGTCTGATTTTGGGGCTGGATGATGCCCTCCTCCAGGTAGAGCCAGTAGTCAGTGCTGACAGAGATGCCCAGGAGGCCGAGGCCGCAGACGGCGAACACGCTGCTGAGCAGGGTCAGCGCCTTCCTGCCACAGGCGCTCATGCCCAAAAGCATCCGCGGGGCCGAGGCGGTGGGGACAGCTGCTGGGACAGGGGACATGGCCATCAGCACGGAGACATCGACCGCTTTTTGGGAGAATGGATGTGGCAAAACTTTTACCCTCTGCCCTTAATTGCATATTTAGGTCGAGCTGAAATAAACCATTAAAACAATCACAGCGGGCACTGACAGATGGAGACTTTGACCCAAATCCAACCTGACCGCTGCCCGACACTGGCCCAGGGCTCATGGACATGCTGAACGTTGCCAGTGCCAGGAGGAAGCGGTGCAGGATGCTCTGCTCATCAGCTCCTGTTTTATTTGCTGCAGGTGAATTCCAGCTGAACCTGACACTCGGCTCCCCAAGGATGTAGCCAAACCACAGCATCTGCCATCCTCAGAGCCTTATTGGTGTGAGCCATATCTCCTCAGCACAGGACCCTCTTGAGGCTCATGGACACCTCATTAATAGACCAACAAAAATACTTCTGCTACCAGACCAAACCCCCACTCCAAGCAGCTCCAGTCGCCACCCCACTCCCCCCCAATATTACCATTTTTCCTCTTCCAGGGTAGATTTACCCATTAGAGGACCAAGATCCTGATTTTGCAAAAACCACACTACATTTATGCACATGAATGACATCATCAACCCTCTCAAAGCAGAGCAGTGTGATGTAATAGCTTGCCTTTTTTGATTTTTATGGTGCTTGCTGGGTTGGAGCCACCAGTGCCGGTGTTGGCTGAATGCACAGACTGGACTGGTCCCAGCTGAGCTTGTGCTTCAAGGGGAGGCAGGGAAACGGGGTCAGAAAGTTGCAATCAGGCCCTGGGAAAACATTACAGAAGGAGGTGAAAAAACTTCCCTCATCCCCCACGTCACTTATGGATGGAATATTCTTTTTTTTTTTTTTTTTTTAATTGTTAATTTGTGGAATTCAGTGGTTCTGGCGCTGCCCTGCAAACTGATAAAATATCACCAGAAAGCAGAGTTCTTGGTGCAGCAGAGAAAAAGTGCAATTAATATGGGCTGGAGAAAGCTAAAGAAATGACAGATGAGAGGAATAAGAGCAAGAAGGAAAAGATAAGCGCGAGAAACGGTCTTCTGGGGAGTGGGAGCGAGGCAGATAGCACTATTGACTGCTTTGATAACGGCGGGATGAATCACAGATAAGTGCTGTGTCATGTCTATTTTCCAAGGCACATTTTGCTCTGCAAACAATAAGGAAAAAAAAAAATGAACATAAATCCAACTAGACAACAAAAGCCACCAAATTGAACACCGTACCAGCAGGATGAACCTTCCTTGGGCTCCCTTTAAAACTGCACCAGGCTTGTTCATGCCACAAGGAACAACAAATGGGAGAGGGCTGGGTGCAGAGCACGGTGTCCCCCTGCTGAGTCCCACTGCCTGGGAAGGAGGACAGAGTCCTCCTAAACACACGTTTCATTGGAAACAGCTATTCCCACCATAATGATGGATAAACAGTAGAGCTGGGGCACATTTATTGTACATCTCCCCAGGTGTCAGCTTTTGAGCCGTGGCAGGAACACCTCCATCCTACCAGTACTCACAGCTGGTGTTTGCTGTCATGGCACGTGGTGGAGAACTTCTCTTTGGAAGAGAAGTCTTGCTGCTGTTATCCCTGTGGCAAAGGTGGTGGGATTTAGTGATTAAATCAGGAGACACGGCTCCTGCATGGGCCAGGAGGTGATGGCTCATTGTTCTGACACAGCTGGCCAGTGAGTGGATGGGAGAAGGACTTTTTTTTTTGCACCTCTGATATAAATATATTAATACTTACTCACTCACATTGACTCTCAGAGATGCCAAAATTCCTCACAGCTAGCACTTTTACACTTGAAAGCCTCCAAAGACAATGTTCTGCTGTAGTTACCTCATGATTAATATGACCAGATGATGCTGATATTTAATTTTTACCGCTGAGCTGCCTGTGTGCTGGGCTCTCATGAGGATCTCTGTGCTCTTGCAGAGTTCATCCCCAGCCCATCCAGACCAAACACCCAACACCAACCTCCCCGACAGCCTGGTCCTGGGCTGATCTTGCAGCAAGTTTCATACAAGAGTGATGTGAAGGAAACTTGTAGTTCCTGTGGAGGCCAAATAATTGTATTTACCAAAGAGATGTGACACCCAAAGCCCATCTGTGCCTCTAGCTTGCTGCTCTGAGCAGGTCTAACAGAGAAAAGCAGGGAATGCTGCTGGAAGGGCTGCAAATTCTTGAGTGAAAGAGAGAAAGGAAGAGAGAGAGACTTTTGTTATCGCAGCCTACCCTGAGTCCAAAGCTGACAAGTACATCTTGGTTGGAAGCAGATGTACTTGCACCCTCAAGTGCTACAGCAGCTCTGACAATTCTCTGCCATATGAAATGAAGGATTTGGCTCTTCCTACGTTCACACTGAGCCGTTTCCCAGAAGGTACCGACCTAAGGGAAGGGGAGTGCTGTCGCCCAAGCCAATGCTCCCGCTCCCGCTACCATGAGCTTTCCACTTTTGGCTTTGCTAATGAGCCTCATTTTTAACGTTCTTACTTCATGTTTCCCTCAGCTCAAGAAAAGCATGACGTGTTCCCAGAAGAGATGCCTGCTAGGAACATGAGGAGCAAGACGTGCAGAGGACATGCTCAGATTTTTTTTATTTTTATTTTTCTGAGGAATTAGGAGGTAGAACTGGTCATTATGGGGCAGAGAAGCACGTCAAGCAAAGGTAGCCCTGCACCTTGATAACCTGAGGACAACCTCACTGTCAAGGGTGGAGACTGGTACAAAGCTGTAGATGTTACAACACCACTTTACCCCTTCACTGGATGGGAATATGTCATTTCCCATCTCTTGATAGATCCCATTTGGTCCAGCAACATGACCAGGCCAAGCACAGATCATCTGGCTCATCCATTCTTCTCTCTAACTCCCTCGGAGCCCTATTTTCTAGTTGCTGCCTCAAAATGAACAGCATCTCACCCCTCTTGGTAGTTTAGTGCCAAAATGGTAAAAGGAGCTGGAATCTATTCTTGGCTCATACATCATCAACAAACATCCTCCCTGCACATTGTTCATTAACAACGAGACAAAAATCAAAGTAGGGAGTACATGAAGGTCCAGATAAAGCCATTCAGAGGGAAATAGCAAAGTATTTCCTGTGATTTGTTGCCCATCGACACCAGGCACTGGAAAATACACCCATTTGGCATCATTTAACTGGTCATGGGAGCGACTCGAGCGGCAGGGAGAGGGGTCGGGCAGCAGAGTCACGCCTCTCGATTGCCTCATTGCTTTTCTCTCTCACACTTCAATTTCCAGGTAATCACGGATGCATTAGAGAGTGATTCCTATTACTGCCTTGCCAGCACATAAAATCGAGCCCAGTGCAGTGGGGGACGGGAGGCAAGTGTGATGCAGCCGCTCGGAACAAACCTTCCCCCGTGTCCAGCACCTGGAGAATTAGCCAGGCTCCCAAGAGAAAGATTTTTCAAGGTCACAAAGAGGAGCTGGCTTGATTTTCAGCAAGGATTTAATACCCCAGTAACCTTTACCAATTGTGTTATGCTTCCTACGGCTGAAAAGGTGATGCTGGTTGGTTTCCAACAGGAGCTGTATTTTAAATTAAATGAATATAGCCCCAAAGATTTCTAAGAAATAGGACCTTAGAATTGTTCCTGCTCCTTCCATCACGCTGTGCCTTCTGGTAGTAGTGCAGGGAATAATAAAGGCAGTCTGCAGTGCAATCTGCAGTCCTCATAATGAATTTCTTTTTGTCTTGGAGCTGTGGCTTTTGATAGCAATTGCACGTGGCCCTCGCCAGGACTGACTCCTTCAGCAAATGAAATGAATACTGCTGTTGTTCCTGATGCAGTTCACCTGAATCTAGGAGTGAGTTGAAGTCCTTACCTATTGCTCCATGGTCATAAAAAGAAAATATTCTCCTGGTCCAGATTTCTGAGCCCACCCCTCCACGACCTAATGCCAAGCACAAGCCACCGCTCTGGGCTATGTGGATGGATTGGGAAAAATAAATATATTGCTGGTCAACTGCTTGGACAGGATGGGTTGTGTCAGTAAATCACTGCTTGGACAGGATGGGTTGTGTCAATAAATCACTGCTCTGAGTTCAGCAGAACACAACACTCCCTCCTGCCCTGGGTAAAGGCAGAAAGAGCAGGGCCAAGCCGGGCCAAGCCAGGCCAAGGAGGCAGCTATTGATTTTTATGTGGCTAGAGCATCATTTCCAGTTTCCTGACATTTGTGAGGAGGGGAAGCACAGCCAAGGCTAACGGCAGGGAAGGTTTTGTTTGTGGAGGGGTGCTGGGATCCAAAAGAAGCCTGGTGACCTTCCTCTGTGGTTGTGACAGCATGGTCCCCTCTGCAAGGCAAGGGCAGGGGGAAATCAGAGGTTAAGCCATGGAGCGGTGGGAGAGGTTAAGCTGAACATAAAAGAGGAGGAGGATGAAGCCTGGTGGAAGATGAGTAGGAAACCCACTGAGTGAGCAATTGCTGTACAAAGACCAACGGGAACTTGGGTAAGAGCCGGCAAACACAGGAGAGCGTGAGCTGTGATGGAGCCGAGCTGAAAGGACCAGCTCCCACTAAGCTGCGACAAGAAAATCAGGCTGGCTAAAAATAAAGGGCCAGCAAGCAGCATGATCCCTTCCTCAGGACACAATGCAGGCCATGAACGTGGGCAAAAATAAATAGGTCAAGGAGAGTGGCTCTTTCAGAACTAAACTCTCCAAAGCCAGCAGTGCTGGGACAGGCAGGACCATGCCAGGGGTCTGGCAGGGGCCACCGCTGCATCGTCACCCTCCTTCAGATGGCACAACATCACCCTGACTCCCTTGTGGGCAAATCCAGAACAGCCCAATTTGGTCATTAATAACCATAATGGATTGGAAAGGTGGTCACAGGGCACAGCGGTTCCCACTGAGCTCATGGAGCACCCAAGGGATGCCAATGCTTGGGTCCCAAAATGGTGTGGGCACAATGCAGCCTGTGTCCAGCTGACTCAAACTGGTGCTCTCTTGGTTTGCAGTGAAGGTCTGACCAGCATGAGGAGCATGTGGTGAGATGACTTTAGCCACAGCTGGGTGTATGCAGCTCAGGAGAGGAGAGGAAGAGGAGGAGATGGTGTGGGCAATGCCCACTGCTGCGTCTGGGACCCAGGAGAAACAGCTCCACAAACCTGGCCTGGACAACTGGGCAACAGGGAAAAATCATTTGGATTTTGGAATTACTGCTTGGGAAGCAACAGTCCCTCCTGAAGCTCGAAGAAGGTGTACTGCAGGCAGGAGAGAAACACAAGGTTGTTCTGCTTCCATGTGACAGCTGAATGAGAGCAGGGATGGCTGCAGGGAAAAACAATATCTCCTGGGCTGGTACGATGAGAGGAACTGGCTGAAGTGGATGTGGGTTGGAGCTGGTCCACAGGGTTCCCAGGCTGCCAGCACCCACCACCTTGCAGTGTATGTGGGAAGACAGAAATACATAAAGCAGATTTACAGAGCTGCATTAGTGTCGTTTAGAAACAACTCTATTTCTGGGAGAGAAATTACATATTGGAAAAATTAAGTACAGAAATAAATCTTTTTGCTGTGGAGGAGGTTTAGCCTGATATTAAGAAATGAAACAGCCCATCTTATGGCAGTTTGAACAAGCAGTAGTGACTGTGACTACCATAAACTTCAAAAGGATCAATACAGGACTTGGAAGCTGGTAACAGCAGTGCTGCACACAGCCCTGCCCGTACAGCCAGAAAGAAACAGGGGCATTGAATCAATCCAATGTGCTGGGCTCTCCAGAGAGGCTTTTTCTTTTTTCCTTTTTTTTTTTTTTTTAAAAAAAAAAAGGGCTGGTTATGAGTTATTCAAACCTATATTGAGCCACAACAATCATAATCCTGTTAGTTTTTTCGCTTGTCATCAGACACAAGGAAAACCTGAAAAATAATCGGAAGAGGGATGTGTGACCTCTACACGCTGGAATGCTCACCACTAATTTTATGAGTGGGATTACTTGGGATTTTTCTCTTAAACTTGACTCCTATAATTTGAGAAATTCCCCTTTTCCCTAGCACTTCCCATGCTTCCTTTCCTGTCCAAGTTATATTTTTAAGTTTGATCAAAAATCTTTCCATGGCAGCGCAAGACTGAAGGAAATGCTGTATAGAAAGCACTGTATTTTCCTGCTGAACCCACAGCCTGCTCAGTGAACCCCAAGACTGACCCATGGCTGTTCTTCCCTCTCCTTCTGTACCACACACCAGTGTTTTTGCTGTGGATTGCTCAAAAACCTGCCCTTTTTACCTGGGACAGGTTTGCAAAGATGGTTCTTACTGAGTAACTGAGCCCACCTGCAGCTCCAGCACCAAATACAAGGAGATCAAGTGATATTAACACAGAATCCCAGACTGGTTTGGGTTGGGAGGGACCTTAAAGCTCATCCAGTTCCAACCCCCCTGCCATCAGCAGGGACACCTTCCACTAGACCAGGTGGCTCAAAGCCTCATCCAACCTGGCCTTGAACACTTCCAGGGAGGAACATCCACAACTTCCTTGGGCAACCTGCTTCCCAAGGTCAAAGGAGCAGCAACTGAGATTTATTTCCCCAGCCCTCTAACCAGAGACTTTCCCAAACTGGCCGCCTGCGCTGTGCCCGTGCTGCCGCGCTCTCCAGGGTGATGGCTCCGCTCCAGCTCATTCACACTAATGGCTTTGGATGATGCCAGCAACTTTCAACAAATAAAATAATTGAGCAAACAGCCCTCCTGTCCTGGCTCATGCTGCCAGCACAGCCTGTGTGCGTACAGCGAGTGCTCATCCACGTGGTCTTTCTGGATCCACAGATATCCCCCCAAAACCTCTTCTAGATCACGTCCCACCCGTGTGTCTCCTTTCTCCTTGGTGTTTAAGGCTCTTACCTCTTTTAACCCCAGCTGAAGCAATGCTTTGGCAAGCAGAAAACCTGTGACGTTGGCTGTGAAGGTGGGAAGCTCAGGTTCTGGCAGACCGACTGCGAGGGAAGTGTCACAGCGAGGAGGTGGCCCCAGTGGATGCTTCGGCTGCTGGAGGGCTCTGGGAAGAGCTGGGAGTGGGGTGGCTTTGGCAGTGGACAGGGGAGAGCTCTTGGACACAGCCTTGGCTCTCCACCTCTGACTGACTCACAAGAGGGATGCAGGAGGCTGGGACACAGGGACAGGCGGATGGCAGGCACGGCTCCGCATCCACGCGCCGGCAGCTCTGACCCTGTGTTACACAAAGTGCATTTCTCAAGAGGGAAATAGGAGCTAAAGCTCTAAGCTTGCAATATTGCCCAGGCACCCAAGTCCAGTTCTCCAGGTCTAAACTGTAACTATATATATGAAAATATATATAAAGTTTACATCACTAACAGTTAGCTGAGCCCTTTCCTTTGCAGAGCCCCACAACGCCCTCTCCCCCTCTGCCTATCAAAGCTGCTGTACAACACTCACCTCCTTGCAGCGTGTCAGAGCACTCGCAGTCAGGGGCACGAGCCAAACTCCTGGTTTCAATACCCTACAAAGAGCTACAAAAGCAGCATAAAAAGGGGAACATCTCGTGCTGCAGAGCAAACCAGCCGGGGACTTTGCTATAGGACCTGCAGAAATCTCCTTGCTCTGGGTCCTGTGGAGCAGTGCTTGCCCATTAACCTCTGCATGCTGCACATTACAGGTTGTACTTTATATCCTAAACACATAAACTCCAGCAACTGATGATCCAGTGACCCTCTTCTGGCTTCAGTGTAACACTTCCCTCTGCTCACCTTGGTTACTGCACACCGGGGCCAGGGCTGGGGGGAATATTAAATACTTAACAATTCCATGTTCACTTCCATTTAAGATGGAACTTAAGATGGTACAAAGTCCTGCAATGGCTTTTTGTATCAAAAAGAGGAGAATAAGTCTCCTCCTGGCACAATGACACCTTTTCAAGGTCTCTGTGTCCTTCCAGCAGTGAGGCAGGTCACAACATGACTGAACATCTTGGGCACCTTTTCTATAAGACATTTATGTTGTTTTAAACTGAAGTGGGTATGAACAGAACCCACAAATGCAACGTAAACCTTGCAGGAGCCATGAATTATGAACACCAATGCATGAAATTTCCCCAGACAATAAACTTTTACTGCCACATAAGGTCTAGGAACAAGCCCCAGCTACCAGCCCAGGTTTCAGGAGATGTGTCTGCTCAGCAGCGAGAAGCCGACACCCCCATTTCCTTCTTTTCCACTTAACGATCAGCGTATGACAGCTTGAGCTAAATTAAGCAGCGCTAGGAGGTAAAAAATAGCATCAAGAGCTAATTAAAACTCTTCTGCCTCCCCCGTGTCGGCATGGGGAGAGGAGAGCCCTGGGTACCTGTGCCGCAGAGGCAACGCCACCAGCAGCAGCGCTTCCTCCGCCACCGCAGCTCTTCTCGCCGGCGCAGGCAGCTGGAGTGTTTTTATGAACACTTTCAGTGTGAGAAATGAGAAAGCCAGAAATCCCCCGAGCGCCGCTGGCGTCTCTGAACGCTGAAGGCTGCAGACAAGCTGGGCAAGTGGCACACGCCAGCCATGGCCACCGAGACCTTGGTCCCCTCCGTGTGATTAAGCATGATCGTTAACATGAAGCAGGCACCTTGTCATCCAGGAGATTGCATTCCTCCTTCCTCGCTTAGAAACCATCTTTACCACAAAGCCTCTGCGTACCAGAACGATGGCATAAAGAAAGCAGAGAAGGGCTGCACCACCCACACCTCGGGCAAATGTCCTACCAACCCAGGTGCCATCACCTGCTGCCATTAAACCCAGTGACCAAACACAGTAGCTGCTCCATCTGGCTTTGCTTAAGCTGCCTGGGACACAGCTCCTCATGTGCTGGTGGTGGAGTCTTTGTCTAGAAGCTCTCCAGGTCTGAGGCTGAGCAACGGCAGAACATCGGTCCCATCTTCATGTAGGGAAGATCTGTGTGTTCTGGAGCTTGCTGGGTTTAATAGTCAGGTTTTGTGAGATTAAAGTATAGAATAAGCATTTACACATCATTAGAGATGTTCAACTTCCTACCACCCCGACTTTAGCAAGATTCATTGCCATTTCCAGGATTAACTGTATATGTCCCAGCAGATAGGATAGGGAGAACCATACAGGACATGGAGCAGCTTGAGATCAGGCACAGGCAGCGTGACCTGCCTGGAGGATGCAGCTTGGTACCAAGCCCAGTGTGGCCTCAGGAGGACACTGCCTGCCTGCCCTGCTCAGTATGGGGAATAGACTCAGTCTCACTCTTTCTCCATCCTTCCCCCAGGCCAACACCTATTACCAGGTGAAACTTGGTTTGTTTGGTGGGTTTTTTTTTGTTTTGCTTTTAAAGCTGGTCTTTACCCACACTTTTCTCCTATTCACACCATCCCTTTATATCATCATGCTCCTGCAGCAACCACCCAGCAAGTACCTCTCCTGCCACCTCTATAACGACCTGATGTTGTCTTCTCCATGTGGTCTGCAAGATATTTTACAGTATGAACTGTAGAACAATTGACACACATGACACTGATGTTGCTTTTCTCTTCAGCTGTCCCCACTGTTCTTCAGTCACTGTACTGAAAAGGGCAGTTTTGTCCCCATTTCTGTCCTGCCTGTAGCTCACCTTTCCTGTGTGCCAGGAGAGATCTGTTTTTTCCCAAGCAGTAACTCCAGCACTGGAAGGATTTAACACAACTTTCCAAATCACCCCATTTTCTAGGTTGGGTTTCCAGGTTGCTTCTGGCTGTCTGCAGCTTCCAGGGTCCCACAACAGCGTCCAAGAAAGGACCATTTTCTGTTGAATATAAAGTCAGTGCAGCTCTGACCATCCCTTCAAGAGCCAGCACTGGTCAGCCACCACAGCAGCAGGAACTGGGGGAAACTGGACATGGGGGAAGCTGGGGATGACAAGAAGTGAAAGCAGAGCCCCAGCTTGGGTCAGGTATCTTGGCAATGCCAAAGGCAAAGCTTTGTGTTCCTGTCAAAAGCGATGGCATCCACCTTCACTTGGTTAAAAGGCAGGAGATAAGGGCAGAGCAGCCACCAGTCCCACCATGGCTTCACCCAGATCCTCCACAGTCCTGAGAAGGGCTCTCAGGCAGCAGGCTTTGAGCCACAGTTTTAGCTATGACATGAGCAGGATGGTCACGGTCCATCCCTCCATGAAAGCCAATGGAGGATGCTCCAGGATTTCCCATTCCACCTTGTGCCAGCACCTGCTGTGGGCCCCCACGTCAGTGCCTCTCACCTGGCTCTGGTACAGTCTGCAGTGTCCCACTTGAGCATCACCTCAGTTCGATATTTCCCAAATATAGTTAATTTTTTTTTCTTCTGTGATGTATTGTATCTCAGTCCTTAAAGTGCTAATCCTTGCAGATGGCTCAGCTCTTGCTTGGGACATGGCACCCCAGGAGTGACTTTGTCCTGGGAAAGGCAGGACTAGAAACATCTTTCTGTCTGCCTGTGTCTAAGCAATGGTTGGAATGTCTCAGCAAGGCTTGGCATTATGGTACCAACTTCTGTTGTTGAGTTTTTAAAAACCAAACCCATACAGAGACCCTCCTCCACCTACAACCAATTTCTGACTGCTGCCAAAGGGCAGGTTTCTACCCACCAGGCTCATGGCTCTGCTGTCCCCACTGTCCTGCTGGCTGGAGAAGGTGCAGGGACACGGATGCCTATCCAGGACCCCGCTGCAATCCCATGCTCAGGCCAGCTGTACCAAACACAAACCACCACAAGCAAGCAGAGGTACACCCAGCCAGAGCTGCTGCAGAGAAAAGGGCCATCTATTGTCACCAAGAGTTTAATGATGTCACCTAAGAAGAAGCCAGAGCCATGGTGCTGCCCACTGGTAGGGCTTTGATGGTGAGCAAGGTCCTGCCCTGGCAGACCTGAGCAGCTGCTCCCTATGGACATCACCCAGCAGCACTGGATGGGCACTGAGTGGGAAAATGAGTTATCCACAAGTTGGCTTGGGTCAGCAGATGCCATCCACTGCGCTGCTCAAATAATCCCTCAGTGCAGCCGTGAGCACCGCTCTAACGAGGTTTTTCACTGATGAGCAATGATACCTCCCTCATCATAAAGGAAAAGCTGCACGTCCTGTCCTCCAAAGGGACCAGCCACAAACCCCACTCATCTGTAACAGTCCATTTTCTGAGCCTGACCATGCATCAGTGTCATCCTTTGACAAATTCCATTTCCCCAGTAAATATTTCACTACAAATGTCAGAAGTTAGTGGCTGTACAGTGATAAAAATCAGTGTGACTTTGATTCCAAATCCTCTTCCTCGACCATACCTAGAGCCCAACTCCTCTTTAATTTCTGTGATATTAAGACTCCTAGATAACTTTTGGCTTAGACTCTCTCATCTAGTTATTTTAAAAGTGCCACCTTAAACCCAGGGCTTCAAATCTTCCCAGCTGACTTGTGAAGAGCTCCCGGCGCTGGCTCCAGCCGTACACTCACACAGCTCACAGCCTGCCGATACCATCAAAGCCTCTGTGGGCTTGTGCATTATTTCCCTTCCATATTTTATATTCCCTTCCCTCTCCATAAACGAGGCTGAAGCTGCAAACGCTGCGGTACGGATGCTGCCAGGTGGGGATTCATTCAGCTCAATGAATATATTCAACAGCTACAATAATACAGCAAGGGACTGGAGAAATAAGCACACAGAAGCGTTTCTGTCCCTTGGATGCCACGTGGAGCAGCCGCAGAGTGGCCAAGGAGAAGACGTGATGGCAGCGGGATGGGTGTTGAGAGCTGGTTTCTTGCCCTTTGGCTTTTTATATGTGTCATAATGCAACAGACTGAAGCGGTGCCCCTAAAATCCAGCAGCAGAGGAGCCTCTGAAGGGCTCCCAGACACACAGCACTCATGAAACTGAAGGGCAGCAGTGATGGAAACATGGGAACATTCCTCCAGCAAACCCACCTGCCAGGGTCATGCCACCAGCATCCACTGCTGCTGCACAAAACTCAGCCAAAACACTCCTTTTTGGTGTTCTTGCTGAAGCAGAGCCACTGTCAATGAACACAATGCCCTTGCTGCCCTTCCCAAAGCCTTCTCTGCACCATGCAGGTCACCTACCAGCTCTGATGAGACCTTCTCTTTGTTGTCTTCTCCCCGGGGAGGTTTGAGGAGTGTGAGGGTCACGGTGGGGACAATGATGCTGCAGGTCAAACCCACGGTCTGGACACCACTGAGGAGCCTCCTACTGCTTCGTGCCTGGAAGACCCAACCTTAAAAGCTACAAAGAGCACACCACGTGTCAGGGGCTGAGGAAGTTTCACAAAATGCCAGCAGTTAATCAACAGCCGAACGGCGCATCAGAAACCCGCCCTGCTCGCTGCCGTGGCGGCTGAAACACCACATTTTGTGTTTCACCACCTTTCCCAGGGTAGGAATAAAGAGCATGAGGAGAAGCAGGGACAGGCTCCACGTTCCCATTCACCCCTTCATATGATAAGACATGATCCAGCATTAATATTATTCAAAGTGGAAAAGGGGAGGTTTAGATTAGACATGAGGAAAAAATTCTTCATTGTGAGGGTGGTCAGACACTGGCCCAGGTTGCCCAGAGAAGCTGTGGCTGCTCCTCCCTGGAAGTGTTGAAGGCCAGGTTGGATGAGGCTTTGAGCAACCTGGTCTAGTGGAAGGTGTCCCTGCTGATGGCAGGGGGGGTGGAACTGGATGAGCTTTAAGGTCCTTTCCAACCCAAACCAGTCTGGGATTCTACGATTCTCTGATTTTATTTTTTATTTTCCCTGTATTTTACTTCACTTACCAGCCAGGTCAGGTTTTTCTCAGCATCACTTGAATTCACAGTCCCCTCTCCAAGTGGTTCCTACACCGAAGACCATCGGCAGCCCCCGAATTCCAGCAGATTTTCTATTCCCTGTGAAAAACGCACTTTTCCTCGGCTCCATGTTCCCCAGTCCCGGGTGCAGATGGGGACGGACCGGAGCCACCTCTGTGTCCCCACCTTTGCTGTGACCAAGCCCAGGGTGAAAAGCCGGGCTGTGCCAGCTTTCTCGGCCCCCTCGGGCTTCCAGCTCCAGCGAAGCCCGGCTCCATCCCCCGAGGGTACCGGTGCCATCGCAAACCGGGCACCGTCCCCTGGTCCCGGTGTCACAAACCGGGCACCGTCCCCCGGTCCCGGTGCTCCTGCGGGCCGTGGCGGTTGCTCGGAGCGGGACCGCCGGGGACCCCCGGTGCTGGGGACCCTCAGTAGCCCCCCCTCCACCCCACCCCACCCCCGGGGGAACTACCGGGGGCTCCGACCCCGAGGGGACGATGGCAAATCCAGACCGGCACGTCCCGATGCCCCCCTGGGGGTTTAAACTTTCCGTTTTTTACACCCAATTCGAGACCCCCCCCATCCCTCCCCCCACGAAGCCACTCCCAGGACTGTGTCCTCCCGGGGGGTAGCCTGGAGAGACCCTTCCCCAGCCATGGGAAGGGTGCCCCCCCCCTTCCCCATCCCCGCTCCCCGTACTCACCGGCCCCGCGGGCGCTGCTCCCTCCAGCCCCGGGGATGCTCCGCGGTGGGGAGGAGAGGGCAGGGGGCGGGGACAGCCCACCTCCCCTCCCTCCATGTTCCCTTTCCCTCCCTCCTTCCATCCCTTTATCCCTGCTTCCCTTTCTCCATCCTCCCCTCCTCCTTCCCTCCCTTCCTCTCCATCCCGCCTCCTTCCTCCCTCCCCTTTTCTCCATCCTCCTCCCTCCCCGCTCTGTCCCTCCTTTCTCCATCCCCCCCTTCCCTTTCACCCTTCCCCTCTATTCCCTCACTGTCGCTCTATTCCCCTTCCTTTTCCTCTGGTCCTCTCCTTTTCCTCCCTCCATCCCTTCTCCCCACTTCCCTCCATCTGTCCCCGGTCCCTCAGCTGTGACTGGCGACTCCAGTTCAGCACTGGGGCAGGGGCAATACTGGCTCCCACTCCTGCCCCTCTACATCCTCCCTTCCACACACCCCCAGCCCCTCTGCACGCCCCACTTGGAGAAAAAAAAACAAACAAACCACCCCTGAGGTGGGACTGGCAGGGTGACAGCGCTGGGTGGGCTGTGCTTCCCCAGGACACGACTCCTCTGAGAGCTGGGGAAGGGAAAAACTGGCTCTGGACACCAGTGTCAAATCCACAGCTGAGGACACAGCAGACAACGGGGAGGATGAGGGCAGTGAGCCAGCGTGCTGGAGAAAGGCAGCTCGGCAGGGCTGGGACCAGGGCTAAGGAGAGGGACAGAGGGGCAGATGCTGTTGGCTCTGGAAACCATCGCCAGGCTGAGTGATTCAGCCAAAACACAGAGAAAATGAGCTGCAAGAGCCAAGAATAAGGACACAGCTCCATCAGGGTGGCCAGCAATGGGACACTTTCTTGGATACAGCAGGAAGGACAAGAAGAAGGTGACACACCAGGCAGGTGACTCCCGCTACAGGAGCTGCCAGCCCCAGCACCAGGGCTGAAGGCAGCTCACAGCCACCACGGCAGCACCTGAAATTCAGGTTTGTATGGCGATTTTTGCTGTGGGAGCTTATTCTGTGTGAGGGCTTTCACATGGGATGGTCACTTCTCCAGCCAGGTCCCTGCAGCAGGAGCTGGGCAGGAACAGCAGTGGGGCAGGACAGCAGGACTGCTCAGGTGTCCCAGCAGGAAAACAACAAAAGCAACTTATTAATTACAAATCTGATAAATTCAATCTCTAATTAAAGCACTGGGTCCCAGTTTCTGCACAGCTTTACTCACTCATTGTGCTCACCTCAACAATACTTCACCAGTTCCCAGGGTGCTGGCTACAACCCACCTAAAATCCACCACCAAGACATCCTCAGTCAGCAGAACAGGAATATCTTAAATAGAATCATGCAAAATAAAGCGAGATATGGGATGTGGAGGAGGTGTTGGTTAGATGACTTGTTTGAAGTCAATGGAGCCACGAGCTCTGGCTTGTTGAGCTCCGTTTTGATTTACAGAAACAATAAAAGTCGACACAGATGTATAAGTTTTGATTTGTCCAACCAGAACCTGGTGAAGTCTAATACAGCAAAGCTCCAGTGAGATCCAGGCTGGTGGAAACTGGCCTCCCAGTAAGGTCCCAGCTGTCAGCCAGAGCATACTGGTTATTCAGCTTTGCAGGACTGCACCCCTGCGCATGTTCTTTCACACAAAATCACAGTGATACTTAAATTATAGCAAATTCAGCACCTTCTCCTGGGCTCATCTCTCAGCCCACTAAGGAAGAACTGACTAGTGTTGCTCCTCCTTGCAGCTGGAGCTCTCAAAATGAGCCCCAAAGGTATTTAGTGTCCCTCAAACACCTTTCATGAGGAAGAATTGAAGGCAGCAAACCCATCAGGGGATGCTCAGTAAGGAGAGAGCGGGGATTTGGTCAGCAGAATGGATCCTGCACTGGAAAAAGGTGGTCAAAGAGGTGATGTCCTCCAAGACTCCCAGCCCCAGGGAGGAGGAGAAGGCTTCCCTAGGATGGAAGTAAATCAGCAGCAATTACCAATAAAGTCAAAAAGCTACAAGAGGCAGGTTAGACCAGGCTGTTCCTCATGCTCTGGCAGGGTATGTTATTCTAATACTATAATTGGCTGTTCATCATTTTTCTTTTCTCTAGGTTGTTAAAAAAAAACAACCAACAAAACCCAACCCAACCCAAAGCAGACCTTGGTGTCTCTCCAGACAGGCAGTCTGTATTGGAGGATTATTTGACTACAACAGGAACAAAGGCAGCAGCACACACAGCCGGTGACACAATTCACCACCACAGCGCACGAGGCCTCCAGCAGCCACACGTACAACAATTAGAAACACACATTTTGGGCTTCAGCCTCTTCCCCCCAACCTGCTTCCACACAAACATACTTGGGTGAAACACTCAGGTGGATTTTCCACTGCTGCTTGTCTCCCACACCAACTTCTGCCATGGTGAAGCACATGGAGATGCCAGCACTCACACCAGGAGCATGTCCCACCAGCACAACAGGACCAGGCTGTGAGAGGGCACCAGCAACACCTCCCACAAACCCTGTGCAGCCGAGCTCTCTTACCTCATGAGCAGCTCTCCATAATTCCTTCCCCTTACCCATCTCCCAGCTGATGGTAAAAGATGGTGAAGATGAAGTGGAAACCCCTTCTCCTGGCCAGAAGCTTACAGTGGCAGTCCCAGGCAGGACAATTAGCACCTTGCATCTTCTCAGCATCATCCAGAAGTTGGGGCAGGACTTTGCCAAATCCTGCAATAGCTGGTTTCAGTGGGGTTTTCTTTTTTTTTTTTTTTTTTTTTTTTTTTTTTTTTTTTTTTATGTGTATCATTTCACAGAATGGCAGGTATTGGAAGGGACCTCTGGAGATCATCTACTCCATCCCCACCACCAAAGCAGACTCACCTAGAAACACCATCCATGGTACCATCCCACCATCTTCAGAGCAGCATCACTTTCCCTTCCCCACTTTTCACTATTTCCTGCTGAGCTCTCTCCTCCTCAAGAGGGAGGATCTCCCACTGCCACTGCCCCTGGGGTGAGTGGAGCCAGGTGGGATCTTACCCATCACAGGATGTTATTCAGCTGTGCCAATCCTTGCAGGGCTGGAGCTTGTCCCAGCCAGAGCAGCTCTGCCAACACTTGTGCTGGTGCTGCAGCCTTTCATAACACATTCAGAACCAGTGTGGAAGCATGAAACTCCATGGACACCTGAGCAGGCAGCGTTTAGGGTGCATCAAAGGTCAAATCTTATTAGTGAGGAGAGATTTAAACTTCATTAATATTCCAGACCAGATGCAAATCTTCACAGCAGCTCTGCCTGGGCTGTCAGCAGCGCAGTAGGGTGCTGAGGTCCCATCTCCTTCTAGCTACAAGTGTTTGATTCCTGCAGGTGACATCCACAGGGAACCTCTCCCCTGGTCTTTTCCCATCCAGCAGAAGTCATTATACAATAAACAATAAAATGCCTGGTCCTGCCAAGCTGGGCCATGAACTGACAGCCCTGGGTTTGCCTTCCCTCCCCCTAATTTGCTCTACACTGAATTATTTGGAGACCTAATCTGCCCAGCAAACAGCTTGGGATGAGCTGCAAAATGGGCAGCCACCCCTTCAGCCCACGCACGGCTCTGGTCCATCATCGGCCGACAGCTACCAACCAACTCCAATTGTACACCGGACTGCAAGAGGCGTTTTTGGACACAGGAAAGGAAAAGCTGCACCAGCCAAAAAATTGCAGCATTTACCCAAGAAAGAGGAGAGAGAGAGCAGGTAGATGCAACGAACGGGCGACGCGGTGCTGGAGCTGCTGTGACTTGTGTGGGAGGTGACGGATGCTCCGTGCCAGCTGCCTCGGCATTTGCTATTTTTTGTCGTTTCGTGGGCAGAGGCTTGGGGAGCTGCTGGAGCATGGAGGAGATGTGCAGCAGCCCCAGCACAACGCTCAGGGGAACCCACTGCCATCCAGCTTCCAAAGGTTGGGAACCACTTGCTAGAGAGACTTTTGAGATCTTTCTCTTTCCACGAGAAGGTTTTTTGTGGGATGGAGTTAGCACTGGATAGCAAAACTGGGATCAGCAGCCTGGGGTTGGGATCCACAGCCACAGCACCCACGGCTCCTGTGCAAGTGGGACATGACCTTGGGGTGGGGTTGTCCTGGTTTTGCTAGGATAGAGTTGATTTTCTTCTTAGCAGTTAGAACAGCTGTGTTTTCGTTTCAGTGTAGGATTTGTTATGAGAAGAATGGTGATAAAATACTGATGTCATTAGTTGCTGCTGGAGCTCAAGGCCATTGTGTTTGGCTGGTTCACAGCTGGGAGGGGGAAGTGTAGTGAATAGCAAAACCCCAAACTGGCATTTGGATGTGCCAATGAAATATTCCAGATCATATCACGTCACGTCAGTATATTAACCAGGGCTGACCAGTAATCAGGAGTATTTTCCCAGGGATCGCTCGGGCTCTTGCTCTTCTGGGGTTTCAGTTTCAGGACTGTCTCTGCTCCAGGATGGCTGGCTGGGACAGGCTGGGCATCGGTCAGCAGGTGGTGAGCAGTTACACTGTGCATCACTGATTTGTGCATTCTAACTTGCTATCATTATCATTTTAGTTTAATTAATAAATAGTTTTTATCTCAACCCATGAGTCTCCTTGCCCTTTTTCTTTCCCAGTCTCTCCCTTACTCCCTGAGAGGGGGGGAGTGAGAGAGCGACTGTGTTTGGCTGCAAACCAAAGGGGTGAAACCACCACAGGGTTAAGGCAGGAGCTGGCAACGCTTGTACAACGTCTGCTCCCCATCCCAGCAGCAAAACGATCATTTTTTTAGCTTTCAAGCACTTGAAGTAGGAAAAGAAGGAAAACTCACAGCACTGAAGAACACCAGCCCCTCTCCAATCTCCAGGGACAGTTTTCACATCCCGCTTGCACCATGACTAAATTAAAGGAGTTAACTTCTGTTAACTCGAGCTCCATTTGCAGTTTCTCCTGCACATCCCTCTGCCTGGAGCTGCTGCTCAGGAGGAAGCACAAGGAGAGGTGCAACATTATTTTTATCTCTGCACCCACATGCTGTGTGAAAGCTTAAAAAGACCAAAAAAAAAGTGCGGAGCCCTTCGCAGCCAACCTCCCCGAGAGGCTCTGACTCACGGAACAACAAAGGCGCACGTGTGAACGGAAGTTAGAGACTTTATTTAAAAGAAAACATCACCTGTAATGATACAGCTCTAAATGGAGCTGATAAAAGCAGAGGATCTGCCAGTTCAGGAGTTTTGCCCCAGCAGCTCAGCCAGTTGCATCCTGTAGCTCCATGGTGGCCTAAGGCCAGCAGAACTGACTGTCCCAGCCCGTCTGGCTCCGGTGTCCACCACGCTGGAGGGAAGGAGCTTGGAAAGGGCATGAAGTGTCCGTGTCCCATCACTTCACCATGCAAATGGGCAGTGCCCTTCAGTGAGGAGAGCTAGGAGAGATAATAGTATCCCAGACTGGTTTGGGTTGGAAGGGACCTTAAAGCTCATCCAGTCCCAACCCCCCTGCCATCAGCAGGGACACCTTCCACTAGACCAGGTTGCTCAGAGCCTCATCCAACCTGGCCTTCAACACTTCCAGGGAGGGGGCATCGCTCTTACTATTGGCATTTTCTGTTAACCCTCTGCAAAAGGAGTGGAGGTCCTGGCAAAACACCCCCTTTCGTGACCAGTCTCTGGGAGTGGGACCTGCCCAGGTTCCCCAGCACGGCCCCGTTGGAGCCACCCAGGCTGGCTGGAAAACAAGCTGCTTGCAGGATGAGGGATGGCTCTAGCCACAGCAATCAGATTTAAAAGGTCATGTTTTGGAAAGCAGTTTAGTTGCCATTAATTATTAAAGCCTCATAACACTTGTATTAAGGGTAATAGTTTTCCATATGATTTATGCAGCACTGAAATTAATCACCAATCTTTTAATGATGTTAGGGTCAATCAGGCAGAAGAATGCTAATTGACTTATCCCAAAAAGACCAGAAACTGATCCAAGGAGTTTTGGGAAGTTCTCATTGCTGGCCTACACTCTTTCCCTCCTCCTGCCCTTGCACTCATTGCTTGTTGCTTTTATAACCACTTCTGATGGCTTTTTCCTGAAATCACACCTCATCAGTGCCTCAGACATGGTGACACTTGTAGGAGAAGCAAATGAGCCCTGTTAAAAGAAGAGTGTTTCTGGAGGTGTCACTGAAAATGTTGAAGCTTTAATGAAGTTTTCTATGCGTTATTGCAGTGTTTTACATGGATTTGGAAGTCTCCCTGTTATAGGCACTGAGATTTCTAAAGTGCTCTAAATAGAGGAGCAAGATAAGGGGGGATGGAACAAGTCCCCAAGGCTGAAAGAAAAACAGCACAGATGTGGATCAAACATTGGTTCACAGCCTGAGAAACAACCAGTTTGTGTCCAGACTGCCCAGGTACCTGCACTTCCTGGAGCCCCACGTGAGTGGTGAGCAGGGAATAAGCACAGGTTTGCTAAAGGGTCAGTCCCTGAAAACCAGCTCTTCCTGGGCAAATGTGGCAGCTGATCTGCTGCCACCAACATCTGAGCACCCCGAGCATCCCCACTCACCTGGGGCTGGGAGCAGCTTCATAACACACACCTGCACCTGGAGCTTGGATGAGGGGGATGGCAGAGGTGGGAAAAGCAAACAGGAATGAGGAGAAAGCCATCAGGCTTGTAGGAATGAGGAGCATCGCAAACCCCTCTGGGAAATGAAAACCCCTCTGGAAATTGTGCCAGGGCAAGTTTAGGTTGGCCATGAGGAAAAGGTTCTTGAGGCAGAGGGTGGTGGAGCACTGGCACAGGCTCCCCAGGGAGGTGCTCATGGCACCAAGCCTGACAAGATTCCAGAAGCATTTGGCCAACGTGTGCCCTCAGGGACATGGTGTGAATGTTGGGATTGTTCGAGGAGTTGGACTTGATGATCCTTGTGGGTCCCTTCCAATTCACAACATTTGATGATTCTATGATTCTTTAATTGCAAACCCTCTGAGCAGCCCGGGCTCGGCCTCACCGTGGGGCAGCAGCTGTGAATTAGCTCTCATTAAACCAACACAGAAAACATCAGTGCAGGTACTCGACCTTCCAGACCCCAGCTCCTTCCAAAACCAGTTTTACTGGGAAGTTTGCAGTAACCCAGACACTCACTGGTAATTACAGCGCGTGCATCCCGCGCTCCTGGGAGCAGAGTCAGGCCCCGCCTCGCATCTACTGCACCCTCCAGCTGCATGGGCCAAATACTTGAGGTGGCACTGAAAGCCCCTCCACCAGCCCCACAAACGGCCACACTGCTGCTGCCTTCGGGGAGCAGCTGAATTGCTTTTGCTCGCAGCTGATGACGAAGGGTCCGAGCCCTGCTAGGGAAAGGGAAATTCATTCCCAGCACGTGAATCCCGGGCTCTGCTCTGGCAGAGAAAGAGAAGGGCAATCTCGCCAGCCTGGTTGGGTGAGAATCAGATTTGGAACACTTCTGAGCAAACTTCTGTCGCAGGGTTGGGTGTTTTTTCTCACTCGGGTATGGTGCTTTAAATTGGTGTTGGAATTTTTCCCCCTCCACTTCATCAGACTGTGCAACAACATCTCCTGAGGTGGGATGTCAGGCACTGACTCAGGGACCAATGATGAACACTGGAAGTGGCAGCTGGTGTCTGACACCGTCACCCTGGCAGCGGATGCGGCAAGTCCCTTGAGGAGACAGCGTTGACTCACTTCCCAGGAGATCTGCCTTATTTCATGCTCCTCCTTTGGGAAAAACAGGGGGGGGGGGAAAAGAAGCAAAAAAAGAAAGCCTTGCAGGTAACTCTGTGGGTCCAGACTTGCCACCACCTCTTCTCCCAGTCAAATCCCCATTTCTTTGGGTTTAGCATCTCTTGGGGAAGGTGACAAGTGACAGATATAGTTGGGGAAAACATCCCTTTTGAGGACGACCCATCCACATGTGGCAAGGGCTTTCCTGATGTGGGCCTCTCATGGATTTCTCTTTGCTTTACCATGGCTCCACAGGGCTTGCTCAGGGTTTTTTTGGCCATACAGTGAAGGTTCCCTCTGCTGAAGCAGGTGGGTTTATAATTACCTTGTGGCAATTAACGCAGTCATCATTTTAGCTACCCTAGCAGCTCTCAGAGGAGATGGTTGTATTTGCAACTCACGTACCAGCTCTGTAAAAATATTCTGAGATTTCTAAGTCAAATACCCAAATCTCTAAGGAGAGGTTGGGGCTGGGAGGACGACGTGACTTCAGCGGGGGGTGGTGGCCACGAGTAATTGCTGTGATTTATTGAGCACTGGGTGCTGAAAGTGTCCCTGACAGATGCTCGTGTACAGGATGCAGCCGGCACAGAGAGATTCAGCTTCTCCTGCAGAAGCCTTTAACTCTTAATTTTCCCAAGAACCAGCAGCCTAATCTTGCCAGCCTAGAAAAAGTCAAACAAAAAATGCAGAGTTTGTACAAATTCCCTTCCACCCCAGAGTCCATCTCCACCCCAGCCAGGGCTGCAGAGGAGCAGGACCCACCTGCAGCCAGTTTGCTCCAAAAGCATCAGCTCTTCAGATGCCTCTTACCAATGTCAGGTTGGAGTAATTTTCCACCAACACACACCTCCACCAGGACTGCCTTTCCCCAGGGACAAGCTTGGAGGGTGTTTAGAGACTCTCATCCACTGAGCTCTGTCTCACCTGAAAACCCAACCACGCCGTGAGAAGCTGCCGTCCCACCGTGGTTTGGTTAAGGTGTAGCCGAGAAGGTGACACGTGTGCGCCCGCTCTGCTGGCCAGGGGAGCAGAGCTGAACTCCACAGGGGTTTTGTCCTTCATAGCCCCAGTATTGAGACTGCAAAGGGTTGGTTTAAATTTGGGACAATATTTCCAAGAGGTTTAAAGGCTGTGTTGTGTGTATTGGTCGATAATGACAGGTCCAAACACCACAATGCTGTATTTCTGGGGAGCTAAGTGCTCCCCTCACAGCAGGGCCAACTCCTGAGTCCACCTTGAAGACAACTGGGAATGGAATTCCACCCAGCCCGTCCCAAGGTGGTGGGAGATGCACGTCTGGCAGCACAGAGCTCTGAGGATCCGTTTCCTCTCACTATGGCTGCTCCAACTCTGCACATACACCAGCTCAGGGCAGTGATGTTTCCACCACCTCCCTCTTCTGCTCTGCAGAAAGCTCTCAAGGCCTGAGAATAATAGAATCTTTTGGTTGGAAAAGACTTTTGGGATCATTGAGTCCAACTGTACCTACCCACTACTAAACCAGATCTCTGAGCACCTCATCTACCCATCTTTTAAATCCCTCCAGGATGGTGACTCAACCACCTCCCTGGGCAGCCCATTCCCCATTCCTGTGCCTGAGAACCCTTTCAGTGAAGAAATTTTTCCTGACATCCAATCTGAACCTCCCCTGGTGCAACTTGAGGCCATTTCCTCTTGTTCTATCCCTCGTTACCTGGGAGAAAAGACACACACCTGCCTCTCTCCACTCTCCTTTCAGTGAGTTGTAGACAACGATAAGGTCTCCCTTCAGCCTCCTCTTGTCTAGGCTGAGAAGAGACGTGTCCATGGGTTTCAGGAGGAGCCTTGCACATCAGATGTAGGCTGAGCAGTGTGCAGCAGCCTGGGAATGCTGTCTTTTTTTTCTTTAAATAAAAAAAGAATTTCAATCATTTCTTTGGGCAAACTCAGCCAGAATTTTCTTCAAACTGAACTTGCCCAATTACTGAATTAGCACGAGATTCGATACATTTGAGAGTAAGCAGAAAAACACATTTTTTGTCAAATTCTCAACATATTTGTCCTTTGTTTTCCAATTCTGGAAATAAAATGATGTCAGCCTCAATGAGGCAAGTGCCTGTACTTGGGGTGAGTATGGCTGGTGGGACTGGGAGGTGGTGTCCTCTCCTCCAGGAGTGCCAAACCAAGTGTTTCACAGCACAGGGGGGGCCCTCAGCATCATTAATCACCGTGAACAAACCCTTTTTCCCCAGGAAGACGTGGCAGGGGGTGGAATGAACCACCCAGGGCTCACACACACACAGATGTGAAAAAGTGAAGTTTGTGTTTTCTAAGAGCTAAGAAGGAGGGCACATCCCCCTGTCACCAGGTCACACATCAGGTTTTTAATCAGAGCCTCCAGCCTGAGACCTCACTTCACTCCTGGGGCTGCTTTTCCTTGTGAAATCCACTCCAGAAGTGGCTCAGGGACACCGAGCCCAGCGAGCAGGACAGCCAGGGACCTGCTGGCTCAAAGAGCCACCTGCCCACCTCTCAGCACACACAAATCCTCTTACAGACACCTCTTTTCCCCAGTTAAGCCTCATTTTCTCTTGATTTACTAACAGGAATTAAAAAAAAAGGTTCAGATTAAAACTCTGTGTATGAACAGAGAATAAAAGCCTGGACCTGGATGAGCTTGGTGGCTGATCACGCCGTAATCTCTGCAGGCTCCGGGCTTTGGGGAGTGAACTTTGAAATGAAATTCCATAAAGGCAAACCAAACTCTCCCAAAAGTAATGATCAGTATTTTTATTCATACACACTTGCTTGGAAACTACAATTAATATTTAACAAAAGCATTTCATGCAAACAAAGATTGAAGATATTGAGAGTTAAGAAAAAAACAGATGCTGTAATGCATACATCAGTCTTGCCCACTACACTTCCAATGAATTGGGGTTTTTTTTTTAAATTGATGGCCTCTCCAAATTTTCTGGTAGCATCTTGCAGATAAAATGATAAGAAAATAAATAATGTTCTCTTTATAACTACAAAATTTGGGTCTTAAAATAACATTAAAAAAGATGGTCAAGTTCAAGGCCTTGTTTAAAAAAGGGTAACATTAAAGTAACATCCAATCATTTTACGTTTCAGGTGTGCTCTGTGTTGTGCAAAACCACACATGTCTTGGGAAATGCCCTTTTAAAAGAGGCAACGAGCTTGATTTCATTGAAATGATTTTTCTTACATTCATTTTCCTAGCACACAAGAGAAGAAATGAAAGGCTTTGTGGGGAACACACCACAGATTATATTTGTATTATCACTGCAAGAAGGTTTTTTCCTGCCCCAAGGCTGTGTAAGCTCTACTGACTTCTATGGGATGTGAAGCCACGCTGCTCAACATAAGCCCAAACATCCATGCTCTGCTGAGCAACGGGCACAAGCACATATTTAATATTTTTGCTGAATTGGGGCTTAGATATCACAATCCTGGCTCCAAAAAAGAGCTTTGCTTAAAGCAATTAAGCCCACAGTGAGCTCTGAGCACGTGGTGGTTCCACGGATGCCTTGGAAGACCAAGACAGGAGCACTGGAACCTCTGGAAGGATGGAGCCACCAGCAGCGTTGCCTCTCAGGGTTCAAACAGAAGGAAAATAAATACAAGGGTTCCAATTTAAATAGTTCTTAGGAAAAGGTTTATAAGGATCAGAAACATAATTTTGCTTTCTATTAAACTGTTCCTGTCACCAATTTAGGATGATCACATGAATGTAACATCAGCTGTAGAGTTTCCAGTGTATCCCGTAGGGAGAACTGAGCTCCAATGGAAGTGGGCTGGGGCCAGTTACCAGCGCTGCTGCTGCTCTTCCTGCATGTCAATGCTTAAAATTATTAATAGACTGCTGATTTATTTTATTTTATTTTATTTTTTTTGTCAACTGACATCAGTGGAAGAAAAATCATAGTTTCTAGGGCAGTTTTCTTTTAAATCTGAACTATGGTGTCACACACAAGGAAAAGAAAAGCATGAAGATACACGACACAGGAAAACATTAAAATATCAGTGGGATAAACCTGTCATGGATGGACCAGCTGCATAAAGAATATCGCTTCTCCTTCAATAGAAGTCACTATAAACATTACTAGAAAACAGCTGTGCTGACTTGATTTACCCATAGGGAATCCCACCCTACAAGAATCAGTTCTGCTAAGACTTCCATTTACATGGAATTTGTAAATTGCACATAGAAATCTCAGTAACTGGAAAAGAGGTAAGTGCAGCTGACCTACACAATCAGCAAGCATCACTCCCCACCACACCCTGACTCCAGTTAACAAAAGCTGGACTCCCCATTCTGTAAGAAACATATCAGACCTGGTTTTCTTTAAACAGTTTCAGCAGAATTACTAAAGTTCTGTAAAAAAGTAGAAATAACATGGTATATCCAGCAATACCATGCGAATCGAATAAGCTGGTTTCACATTAAAAATTATAATAATACTTACACAACTCTTTTCAGGTTAAAAGTGTATTAGAAATATTAACTAAGAAGTCCTCACACCTCCCTGTGAGGTAAGTAAGTATTATTAACCCCATTTTACAGATGAGGTAACTGAGGCAGAGAGGTTAATAACTTGCCCCCTCTCTCTCTCTCTCTTGGATTTCTCAGGAACAGGAGGGTAGTGCATGATGATTAGTCATCATAAGGCTATTTAATTACCAATCACTACTGGCACAGTTACTGGTGGTATGAAATCAGACATGGTTATGGAGTCAGCTCTTATTTAATTCTTCAACTGAACTATCTCAGAGCCCATCTAAGAGTGTGGAGCTGAGGGAAAAAAAAAGTGCTTTAGCTTGTCTATTTTTTTACTACTTCGCAGCTCGGTGCCTACCCACCGAACAGAGGTATCACAGGATGTGAGATCACAGGTAACATCAACAGAAAGGTAACATCAACAGAAAGGTAACATCAACAGAATAGGTAACATCACCTAGAGCTGACGCTCATGTCTGCAGAGAGACAAAACCTATGTACAATAACTTATGGTAACGACTACAAGAAGTGAAAATCACATTACATGTTTCCAGAAGTTTTGTGGCAGGTCAGAAAGCCCACTGTAAACTCAATACTGTAAATATGCTTTCTACTCATATCAAAGCTTGATTATTGGATTATTATTATTATTATTTCCAATTATATGTTTAATAAGGAGGATCTGCCCCCTCTGCTAACTGCATATGTCTCCGCTGGCATTTATCTGGGATTGCATCTGGGTGCACCTCCTGAACAAACAGACTTTGCAAGTGGTGCCACTCAATCCCAGCCCTTGGACATGTCATCTTTCTGGCTAGAGGACAAACTCTTCTCTCACTTGACCTTATTAATTTCACAGGAGCCCAGCATTATTCAACTGAATTCACCCCAAAAGACAGGATGGATCTCAAAGGCCAACGGCATTCAGATACAATGAGTTCCTTTTAAACTAACAGCTGATTTCCAGAAGAACTTTCTTCAGTTTGTAAAAGGAAATCCAATTGTATTTCTGGAAAGAACGAAGGATCAGAAAGCTAAATTTCATTTCTCCTCTAAATTGGATTAAGGGGGAGTATTTTATTATGGGAACGTGCTCTCTCCTGCTCACATATGTGCAATCCTTGCTAGGAGCACTGAGACCGGCTGGCAGGCAAAGTGGCTGTTCTGGAAACCCACCACCCTGCTGAGGTGACTCCAAAGTGGCCAAAGGCACCCAGATGCCTGAATAATGAAGAAATTCGCCTAGGAACCAGTTAAATCCCATTTAATCCCTGAAAACAGTTTGGAAGTTTTATGTGGCAGACTTGTGCCTCACCTGGCAGGAACAGGGCTGCTCCGGAGCCCTTTGGGACTTGAGTGCACGTGGGATGGAAACACTGCTCCCAAAACTTCCACCCCAGCTTCAGTGCACTATAATTTTCAATTTTACTTTTAGAAATCTTTGTGATAACGTGGGTGTTTGGATTATGCTTGCTATTGAACAGAAGTGAAAGAAAAGTAGTTCTATTGCCTCTCCCTCTGTTGATACATGTTCTTTAGAAAGCCAGATCCTGTGAAAAATATAGAAATAACATCTGTATTAAAAAAAGAAATGATGGTATTTGCTGGATACGTAAGGTTTTACTCGCCATTATAAATTTCTGGATGATAAACAATTAGGCATTAGGCAGAGCAGGAAGGAGTAACACAAATATTCAATCCCTGCTTTACACAATCCTGTCTTGTTTCCACAGGACCCACGAGTTCCCAGTACCTTCTCGTAAGCGTTACAGACGCCTGCAGAAGATGCCGTGGGATATCACAAGCCCAGGGACTTGAGGTAACAACGTTAAAGAGGAATTTCTGCTTCTACATCAGAAAAACTGGGGAGCAAATGCAAATGCCTAAGAAACTGGTTCTGAGAAGTAGCCAGAACATGAGCAGCTCTCTCCAGGTGTTGGACCAGCTCTTTCATGTTGTGTTCTGGTGTGGACAGCAACGTCCCTCACAGCTGTGCCAGCAACAACCACCCACAACAGGACTTCCCTGCACAATTCATATTTCATCAGGAAAACCAGAACCAGCGTGTGTGGCAACGTCCACCTGTGATATCTCCTGCCTGTTTCTGGCTGGGTTTAGTTCTGCTCCCATACTGGGGTTCTTCCTGCAAAAACCTGTACGCTGGCATTTCTCCCTGCATTTTCCTTTTACAAAAGTCTCTTTTTTTACTTCACATTCTTAAAACACACGGAATGCTGCCTCTCAGCAGATTTACTTACTTGAGAGCTCCTTATTTATTCAAATCTGAGCCTCAGTACCCTGTTGAATCTATTCTCTTCTCCAGCATGATACCCAGATTTTCCTAAACTATGGCAGGCTAATAATATTCAGAAAAACATAAATAGTCATGAATGCTGCACTAGTCCTCATGCTTTCTGGTAAATACCGTAATTTTTAAAGTATATAATAGACAAACAAGAAAATGAACTCCCAGACTTGGCTGATAACACATTTGACACAGAATAGTGTACAAATTTTACTCCTAAAACATTTGGAAAATGTTGAGTTCTGTTTATTTAGGCAACAATCTGAGTTCTGGTTAGTTAGGGGTTAATGCCCCTCGTTAGCCGCGTGTCAGAACAGGTCAGTTCCTCTCTCAGAGCTGGGGCTGTAAGAGGACTAGGACTGGGCAACAGCCAAACCTCTGGAGTGTCACAAATCACACGTCCCAGGCACCATAACCACGGCTCTGGGGAGCCACGGTGACACGGTTCCGTTCACATCCAAGTGTGTTTCACTCCAAACCTGTCCCACTCCACCACGGGTCAAACCCACCCACCTGGCTGGACTGGGTCTTGCTAACAGAATTTTTGGCACAGGTTTGACGTTTTATTGTCAGAAAAGATGATTAGAAAGTAGATTCCCCCACCCTCCTCCCCCCCCACCCCGTTACATATTCTAGTAGAAATTTAAGTCTTTTTATGGCAAATATTTGACTTTTTGAATATGTTTACATGCTGGAAAAATTGTAATCAGTTTGCATGCAGCAACAGAGACGTCATGCTTCTGGCATCGTCATGCACATCTGACAGACAAAAAGTGCCTATGGCTGCTAAGAGTAACAAGGCAGAAGGGAAAGAAAAAAAAGGAAAATGCACAGACTACTATTTTACATGCTGTAACAAAACCAAAATATGCACAAAAAAATATTTACTGATATTTGAATTAATATCTTCAGGTAAGTCATAAGAGGAAATATCAAAAAATGTTTATCTAAGTGATAGGAGAGGAGAAGATCGCATTAATTACAGTGTTCATCATTGCAAATCAAGTCTATTTCCTTCTCTGTAAGTAATAAGCAGATGTGAAATGAAATCCTAATTGAACCTCGTATAAAACCTGCAGGTAGCAATTCTCGTTTAAAAGTAGATCTACTTTTAAAAAAAGAGATTATACCCTAAGCCATTAGCAATATCCAAAACCTAGAGTAAAAACCAAAACAGTAGCAATAAAACATTTAGCTAAATCTAAATGATGTCATTCAGAACAAGAACCTTCACAAATAAAGCACAATTTGTTTTAGAAAATTTTTATAATACTCTTTATGCTTGATGCAATTATGTCAATAACAGAGATCTGCTTGTTATTAACCCTTATGATTAAGAGTTGTTACTAAACATGCAAAATTCATTGCATGAAGCATATGTAAAATGTAGTAAATTCCATTCTATCAATAAAACAAGTTTTAAGTGCTGCCTCTTTCAGGCTTGATTATTCTACAGCCAAAAGTTTTCTGAATTAAAACTGATTATTTTAAGACTAAATCTCACTTGATTTTCATGAGTTATTCTGGAGAAATCAGGAAGTCACTTGGGGCTGCATTTTTTGTTAATTTAGTGTACATAATGCTTACTGCCGTATACTGCAGACTATAAATAAACACATGTAAATAAGATTTAAGGGATTACAGTTTTGCTTTACATTCCAGGTTAACAAATTTCATAGGAAAACATCGGTGTAAGAACCAGTTAACAGTAAACTTGAAGAGCGGTGTAAATTAAATTAACTGAACAAACAATGGCACCCTGGATCACAGAATAATCTCATGGAGATTAAAATTCACAAAAATATTATTAAAATTATTACTATTATTATTATTATTATTAAAGACAAAATTTCACCCTTGAGTTTATCACATGCTACTCAGCAAAGATCCTAGAGATCTGGCCACCGCTGGAGTGTGGTTACACTTGGTGTTGCTTACAGGACCGGTTCACGAAGCCTCAGGGTCTAACTTGATTTTATCCCCCCCCTCCCACCCACTCCCAACTTTTTTCTGTAATATTTTCAAAACCACTACTTTCCAGATTGTTTTTGCAATTCCTCTCCTCCCAGTGTGGCTGCCTTTTCAGTCTCTTGTGCTGTTGATCTCCCCAAAGTCACCGGGAAGAGCGGGGAGGAGCGATCCCTCGGGTTGAGCGCTCCCATCTCCCAGCATCTGAACAAAGGACTAAATATTCCAGGTGATTTTTTTTTCCATACCACGTGTTAGATTATTTCTAACACAGCAAAGTGGAAAAGGGAGCAAAAGGACAGTGGGAAGTTACAAAAATATATAACGTACCTAAAACTGGGTAAGGTTAGACAAGTCGGTGGTGACTTCTAGAAGAACATGGGCACCGTACACTAATTTATCTCCCATTAAGATGACATCGCTGCTGCAAAGCCAAAATCCTGAATACGTGGCCTTTCCCCCACCTGCCCATTTCTAACCCTACAATTTCCAGGCCCAAATGGAATCAACAAGGCAAAAGCCTAAAAATTGTAGGGTTAAGGACCGTTCCCTGCCATGGGATTTGTTCCTGATCTGCCATTTCATGCTACATTTTGTAAAAGGGGGTGTATGAACTGGGGGTTGACGTAAGAGAACCCTTCAAAATCTGTTTGGTCTATGTTTGAAATGACCAGCTGATCCGGAGGGGTCAACACCGGCTGTCCTCGCGTAAAGAATTTATCGAAGTTTTCGGCACCTTTGCCACACTGCAAGAAAAAAAGAAAAAGAGAAAAAAGGCTGAAAAAAATCAGCAATACATTGGCAGCTCCAGCTTTTTGCAGATTTTTTCAGATTTTTTGCAAGACTTTCCCTCTTAACAGGGGGAAATTTAAGAGAATTTTTTTTTCCAGCTATTTTAACAAAAAATCCCATGCAAACAGAGAAGTTTTAATAGATGTGTTTTGATGAAAAAGAGAGTTAGAAAAGTTTCCATCCATCAGCATGAGGTGACAAGGTAAAGAGGCTTGAATATTCAGAATCACTGGGAGAAAAAAGGACAAAGAAAATATTTTTATGGACGTGCACTGGCAAGAGATACTTTACCTGCCAAGTCATTTCATTTTCCTTAAAACCTTTATGATGCAAAATTAATTTTTCATGTTACTCTCTGTTTCCTTCAAGATCTGCAGAAAGCTTAAGGTAATTCATTGGTAGGCTCTCATCCTTCATTGTACAGCCTGTAAACTCCTGGCAATTCATAGATGACCGCAGAGCTCCAGCCCTGGGGACTGCGGGAGGGAGCCGGGGCAGGCAGCGTGTCCCAGGGACAGGTCCCCATGACAGAACGTGCTACCACAAGGTTTCCTCCTGTTTTTGTCTAAGAGACACGTCATCTCATGAAGCCCAGATGAGAAGGGGGTTATATGGAGCTACACACTGAACACAACTCACTCAGAACAGAAAACCAAAGAAACCAGGGTTGTGGAAGGGATAGTTTTGAGTAACACAGAAAACACTTGAAAGGCAGGGAAGTATGATTAGAGAGGCAAGTTAAAGAGGTTGAAGGTGGGAGCAGAACACAATGAGCTTGGGTGCAAGCAAAAAATGCCTATTTGAGGAAAACTCAGCGTTGGATATTGTGGAGAGGTCTAAAGGAAACTGGTAAATCTGCTCATCTCAAAACTATCGACTGTAACAGGTCTTTGAACAAAGCATGGTTGTGCGATAAAGGCGCTGAATGTTCCTTCCCGTTGTCCCTGACCCTTTCCTCTCTACCCATCCCTACCAGATGGCTGCCTGTCAAATACTTTCATTGGTGAATATATCTACACGTGGATTTAGAGGATAACATCACACTATTCTCTTCAGGCTGAGAGGATAACTTGGACAGGGTAGAATACGGCTTGTATATTAGACAATATTAAACATTGATTTTCTGAACTAATGCTACGTAAATAAAGCTGCACATTTATAGGAGAAACCAACTGAGGAGGGCCCTGCTAAGGGAATTCAAGGGTGAGATGTTTGGCTATCTTAGAACCAGCTCAGTCACTGTTTCCAACCTTCTTGCAAAGCACCTGGCACATCCTGGGCTGGGACATGCCATCCGATCTGAGCTACAGAGAACTTCTGCTGCTTCGGGCACAAGCTGGTTTATATTTCAGGTGGGAAATGCATGCTTGGATACACTGGACCACAGTGCTCACAGAAGGACACTTGTTCACTCTTGGAAGAACACAAGCAGAAGGACGTTTCAATGGGTTAAAGGCTAATGGGAGTCTGCTTTTTTTCACCCGGGGTTCTGCACTCACCGAATACCCTGGTGCCCACTGAAGCCAATGCATTTTGGTACAGAATCTCTGGAGAACAAGAATGGACAAAGTGGAACCTTGACAAGGGGAAAACTCTCCTTCATTGGAATGAAAGTTGATGTAATGTCAAATTAACAGTCAAATTTATTTAGAGGAAGTACAGCCAACTCAGAGCAGCAACAAAAGGGCTATTTATACAGGGAAGACATTTTGCATCATCCTTCCACAAAATTATGCTCTGTCTTTTGTCTTTAATTTTTCTTTTTTCTTCCTTTTTTTTTTTTTTTTTCCAGGAAGTGGGAGGTATTCAAACAAGCTTTATACAGAAACCAAAGTCCCTGACTCCATGAGGTCTCTATTACTTATACCAGTAAAGGCTAAGAAATAACTCACGTGAAATTTGTGAATTCTTAGGTGCAAATATAATAATTTATCAAGAAATTTGTATCTCCAATTATGTAGTTGTCTTCACATCAAAGAAGAGCATTGTTCTTGTGAGTGTTAATGCAGTATTAAAGCAGAACTGAAAATACAGGACTCTTAGAACTCCTTAACTTGCAAATACGAGCAAAATGTCCTTCTTGTCAAACAATCAGTCTATGCCTATAGCCTGTGAAATGTCAGTGTGGAAGGGAACACGTTATTTAAACAGACCAACTGCTGACCCAAAATCTGCAGCTCTGTGTTGGAGTGAGAACCACGCCTGTGTGCAAAAGCAGCAGGATTATTCCTGCAGCAATGTGCTTCCTAGAGAAGATGTAGCTACAAAAGCTTTCTGAAAAAAATCCACTGCAAACAAAGCCTAAAAATACGTCCACATCTTCAAACAGATTAAATGTCACATGTTTGTTTCTTTCTAAAATCCATATAAATCAAATGAGCAATGACAATAAATGAGTTATACATAGGGCATTTAAACCTGAGACTTGTGTTTTAAGTTATTCTTGTCTGGGGAAAGTCAGGATCCATGTGAACACACCTTGGTGTATTTTAATAGCAGCCTGTATAAATAAAACAGGTCATGATAACCACAGAGACACATGATAACCACAGCTGCTCTAAACAGGAGCCAGGATCTGCCATAAAACATGCTATGATGGAACCAGACCCTACTTCAAACTTTTAGGACCTTCATGGTGACGCTACTTTTAACTCCAAGGAGAGTCTAAGTACTCAGTTCCTGAGCTAATAAAACTTAACAGATGTGAAGGCAGATTTGCTTTATGATGAGCTTTAAATTTGACTCAAGCAGCATGTAATGAAAATCCTCCATAAAATGTTTTAAAGAGGTGCAGCTCCCGTTCGGACAGACAGCCCTGAGCACCAGGGCAGGGTTGGCAGCACCTTACATGCTCTTTACTTAGTTATACTCTTCCCTGTGTGCAAAATCCACATCATATGAAAAGTGTATTTTCCCCAGCACAAAACACTCTTCTTACCATGCAACTCCCCTCCTAGTGATGTGAAAATGTCATTTGTACACAAAAAGAGAGGAATTCTGTCATTGGGCAGTGGCCTCCCTCATTTGTTTGTGATACCACACTAACGTATCTGTATTGGGAAATAAATCAGTGTAGAGACCAGTGGTCCTACACCTGCAGTGCTACAGCCAGCTATGCATCTCAGCTGAAACAAAAAAAGGGTTAGAGAAGAAAGATTCAATGTTAGGACATAACCATTCAGAGCTGATCCTGGAAGGTTGTATTCTTGTGTGAAAATACTCTTCTTTGCCTGTCAATAAAGCACGATACCTGCTGAAGGAAATTCTGTATCAACAAAAACAGTTCTTCAAATTATATTATGCAACCACTTCTCATGGTAAGGACCTCTTCCCCTTCTTTGGATTTCTAAAATATTCCTACAGACACGTGTGCAAACCAGTAACAAACATTAAAAATAAATCAAGGATTATTCTTGCAAGCTCTGCAGATGTCAATCCAAGGATGGGGAATACAACCCCCCCGATGCTGTGTAGCCCACCATGGAGGAAATTCACCCCAGTAACTCAGATACCTTTAGATGCTGTTTGGAATAGTTGGGAACTGCATTTATTACAGGTCTCAAGTGGCTGATGTTAAGATGTCAGTTTTCCCTGGTGTCAACTTCTACAGTGTGAGACTGTCCAGTGAGGACTCAAACTACTGAGGGACTTTTTTGCAAGGAACAAAGTACACTGGGTTATGCCACAAGGTGCCAAAATACGAGCAGATTTATAGACTGGTCTGTCATCATCAAATTCCCTTAATTTAGAAGTGTCCCAGATTTGCAGCACCATCAAGCCAGCATTAATCTCACTCCACGGGAAAGCATGACTGCAGACACATTTAGCGAGGGAAGTACTTGGCACCTCACTCACCACTTTAGGTTTGAAAGGTGGCTGAATCTCTCTGTTTTCCAGTTTTTCCCAGTCAATTCTCCTGAAGAAAGAATGTTCCCTGATGTCTCTTTCACCTTCAAGGCCACAGCCAAGGCGTTTTGCAGGATGTTTAGTCATTAGCTATTAGGAAGAAAACACCAAGTGATGAAATTTAACACTGGAAAGAAAGCGAGACAGAATTTCCCCAGATTGCGATGCTCCTGAAGATGCAAGTTGCTAAAAAAATTGGTTTGAAAAGCTAAAATTCATTTTTTGAAGATTAGCTTTCTTGTTTGATCACTGGAGATGGCACATCAGTAGCAAAATTAAGGGTTGCACTTGGGAAGGTTTTCCCATTTGGCAGATGTTGCTGCCAGAGGTGTGGGTGGGCAGGCGGTGCCCGGGGCACATCGCCATCCTATTAGTTCACCACTCACTCCTGCATTTCACCTTTGGTCTTTCAGTTCAGTCTTATAAATCTCCAGAACGGCTTCTGCCCTATCTCAACAATCAATTAAACTTAAAATTCCAATATACTAAAGTTGGATGAAGTACAAACCCCCCCCCCCGTTTCATTTTTCTGGGCTTGTTCAAGACATCTCATTACAGAGGCTACAATTTCTTGGCATCCAGCTGGCAATATCTAATCTCTGTTTCCTCCCTTGCATCCTTAATGACACCTTGGTCAATACTATAGCCAGTTGCATAGATTAAGCAGACTTGGGGAAAAAAAACCAACCCAAACCCATCAGCATTTCATGCTCTGAAACCATAATATGCTCTCTAATTAACAAGCTCCTCAAAATCTTTTCAATTGATATGTACATTAGGAATTGGGCAATGTAGCCTTCAACTCTCAGTTCCAGTATTTTGGGGACTTTTTTAAAGCTCTTTTACAAATGATATATGATTAATGTACTGCTGGGAGTGATACCTCAACACATCTTTTTAAAACCTCAGCTGTACTGCTTTAGTCTCCCTCCAAATGTTGAGCTGAGCAGATTCCAATTCTGAACGGAAAATAAAAGCGGCTCTCAGCAGATTTTGGGGAGTCGGCTGTGCGCTGGGCTAGGAATCACAGCCTGCTTCGAGCTTAACAGCACCTTTCCCATTTTTGTTACCTTTCCTAAACCCCTTGCTTTAACAGCAGGTGATATAAAAAAATGTGAATAATGATTCTAGTAGTTTTAGCCCTTTTTGAAGTTACTATATTTATCAAACCCAACACACTCTGAATCAGTGGAAGAGATGTCAAGCAGACAATTCGATTTCAAGAGCACAGTGGGGACGTTCATTTGCCCAATGATGCACATTCCCCATATTGCTGAGCTACTGCTGACTACAAGGTTCAGAAGCCTTCTCAAGAAATTGACTTCTTAGCTCAGGTATAATACTCACTGAAATTTGGGATTAATTTGTCAGTTTAATACAGATGATGAGCATGTTCGTATCACAGAGACTTGACCTTAAACCTAGTGGTGCAATGCAGTTTTAGCTTTCTGACCTCCCTTTGCATAAGCACCCAGCAGAACAGCAGCACAAGCAGGAGAGCTGAAAAAGGGCAATTAGATCAAGTTCAAATTTGCTGTTTGAATATGCAATTTTCACATAAGGCACCAATCTGCATGTACCTTACGAAAATAAATTACATCTAGTTTTTGTTGGCCAGCATGTCTACATTGGAACAGGCTCCAAAATTAGAGTGGTCTTTCCCTTTACCTTGTTGATCTAAACAGCTTTTCTTTCACTTGATGATTTGTCCTTATGGGATTAATACCCAGCTCATGTACAATACCTCATAAATGGTTGCAAAGGAGAGGAAGAAAGTAAATACCAAATTAAGTGACACTAAGTGCAGTGATATTTTATCAGTGTAAGACATCAAATAACATTTTATAGATGGTGGTTTGGAAAAGCCACAGGCTGGCAGTACTCTAGGGAACCATACAGAGTCAAAGGAAAGTCAAAGGAATTATTTTTTCCTGAGCTAATCCCCTAAAGTAAAATCTATTCTTTTCATCAAAAAAACCCCAAACAAACCAAAACCAAAAACTCAGAATCAAAGACAAGTTTTAGGCCATACAGGTTACCAGTGGGTCAGGATTTCCCCACAGTTTTCTTGCATTTACACTAAAGATTTTCACATTAGCTCATCTTTACCTACATTTCAAAGGTAATTATGCATAGTGGGCTGAGGACTCGCTGGAGTATCTGGTATCATCCAAGCTGAGAGATCTTCTTACCTTGCAGAACTGGGGTTGTGCTGCCAAGGGCTGAGAGGTGGGTGGAGACATTTCACACCATCGTCCTGTTTATAAATTCTACTTGGGATTTGGCAGCTACTGATTCTGACATTTGTTCTTACCATAAAGTAAGCAGGCACAGCGGGAAGAGCTGAATACTTATCAGTGCCACCAAGTGATGAGCACTTCATGACAATATAGCTTAGTGCTGCCTGACAGAAGCTGCACTTAAAAATACTACAGTGCCATACCAAACCCAGACAAATTTAGTTATTCACTAAGATTGCCAAAACCAGAAATTAATGCTAAAGAAACATCTATCTCACCCCCTTGCAGATGGAGACAGCTTCTTTGGACAGTGATTTTGGATAGGAAACATTATGCTCCATTATGGACTGGAAAAGTTCATCTTCATCTTCTCCATCAAATGGAGGCTGTTGAAAATAAATCACAGATAAGTTACTTACTGCATTTTTTTTTTTTTAATCCTCCACTTTTTATGAAGTATGGTCACACTGAGTCAGGGCAAAGGTACACCCAGCGCATCAACCTGCTTCCAGTCAACCACAGATGCTCCAAGAGATCAGTACACAGCAGTGGTCCCTGCCCAGGACTACACACCAAACTCCCAGCCGTCTGCAGCTGGGGTATCTTCTGACCAGAAGTTTAGTGTTTATCACTCTCAGGCAGAAATTGAGAAGAACAGTTAATTTCTGCCCTCAGCATGGCAGCCAGGTTAATGAAATGTGTGCAGGATTATCTTTGTGATCATCTTTAATCAATTTTTAAAGCTACTGTGCACCAGATAGTCAAAACACTTTAAAGGGTGAAGTTTGGAGACTGAAACTTTCAATTACCTTGAGCCATTCCTCACTTAATTCCAGTTAAAATCCAGTTTGTTTTATAAGACATGGCTGTAGACTCTGCTTCTGTGAAGGGGACATTACCACAAGAAAGGTCTGCAATTTATTTTTAAATAGAAGTGATGAGGAAAGTGCTTGTGGGTGAGTCCCCAGGATACAGGCTCTGTGCAAGACTCAGCTCATGGTAAATCTCATTTTCTCAAAAGCATTCAGATGCCCAATATTTGCAATGCAGACTGTAAATGTTAACAACTGCAATTGCTACACCTTAAAAACTTTTAAAATGTTGTCTGGAATTTAGTAGAGAAACTATTAAAGGCATTTGTTAAAAATGCATGGTTTGAGCTTAGGAAATGCATACCTTTAGCTAACACTCATTGAAAGCCAATGGCAGAAATCTTTTCCAACTCAAGACTAATAGAATTCCTGAACATTGGTAGTTATTTGCCATTTACTGCAGTATAGTGTTGCTTTTCCACTTGAGTGACTCAGAGAGCAGTGTCTCATTAACTGTGTGGAATAAGGGGTCTGTAACTGAGCACATTTCACATGGCAAGACCCACACTTTACCCCAGGACACACAATATAGGAACTGTGTTCTTGGGATTTAACTGCAGTGCAGAGCACATACACACTCTTTATTATGTCTCCCTGTGGTTCCAAACTACTAAATGATATTTCTTCCATTTGCCATGCATTTTCCTGCTCAAGTGTCTCCCATTCAATTTTGCAGATGGCTATTTATAACATTATTACAGTACAAAGAAGCCGTATTCAAAGGCAGTGCTTCATTATGTGGGTGCAATATAAAGAGCTTAAAGCCTAAACACATTCGCAGTGGAGTCAGTCAAGAGTACAAGGACATAATATCAGTATGAAAGGCCACAGTTTTGTACCTTAAGGGTCTAAAACACTAGGAAGCCTTGAAACAGTAGGGTGTGAGAGGCAGGAGGAGGTGACAGTGAGCACAGGTGTGTAAGTCTTACCTGGCCAGCTAACATCTCATAGAGCAGCACTCCATACGCCCACCAATCCACAGACTTCCCATAGGGCTGGTAAGCAATAATCTGTATGTTCACAAAAAGAAAAATAAAAGAAAAAAAGAAAAAAACACCCTATGTTAACTATCATCTAGTCTTGTGACACATTAGATAGATAAACAGTGAGATAAAGAGACAAACATATTTCCTTGAAAAAGCCCAGAAGCCACTCATGCAATCCTCACTCCAGCTAATCACTGGTTTCAGTGGGAGTTGGATTGTTTTGCAAATGTTAGTCTAAACCCGCCCACGTCTTCTGGTACTCCAGTAACTTGGGAAACGTGGCTCTTAGGAGACCTTGGGATGTGCATTTGAAGGCAGAGGAAGAAGAACAGCAGCACAGTGTAGGAGACAAGGCAAAAATGTTATTAATCCATTTGTGTCAAAGCCTGAAATCATGAGACTCACTTAACTTACACCTTATCAATAATTAAGCCTTTCTTTTCTTTTCAATATTTATATTTTTGTTCTGCTGTAAAGGGAATCAAGATTTAAGAACAGAGTAAAACCCTGAAAAGCTCAGTTACATTTTCCCAAATTGCATGATTAAGATACTCTTAGTTTGAAGCTAGATACCAGCTACACCAAAAAGAAAGGGGTTTCTATTGTTCAGCCTAATGGAAATGTCAAGTATTTCGCATGCTCTGGGTTCACAACTGACTCACACAGAAGCACAAATTGAGTTCTGACACAACAGAAGGGTGCAAGTGCCAACAGCACGCAGGTCCCCTCATGCTTAATTGAGGCCTCTTCAGTGATCAGTGTTAATTTATTGAAGAGATGTGTTTGGGCATGCTATAGAGGAGTTCTGAGGTGCAGATATTCTCTCAGATCTCCTTCTAAATTTCTTTGAAGGGATATTGTGAATTGTGAAAGGATGCAGAACATCCTGGCCATTCTCCATCCACATTGTCCATCAGAGCCTCCAACCTAACACCACCGCTCCACTAGAAGTGGAGAACTGAGGCTCTCATTACTCCAGGTGGGCTTGCATTTATTTTCCTGTTTGCAGGAAAATGTGTTTGTGTTTTTATTCTTTGTGAAACAAGGTGCTAAGACAAGTAGACACCACACATCCTAGATTTTTTCAGCTGTCTGAAAGAGAAGTGGAACCAGTAAGTTTTGTAGTTTCTCAGGAAAAGAGTGAGTCACCCGTTCAATAAAGCAGGACTGCCTGGCTACTAAATAAAATTAGAGTCTCTATGTGAATGTGTGTTTTTTGCTGAGATAATGGCAGCACATGAATTAAAAATCATTGCAATGTTTCTAAGCAAAGGATTTCAAAATCAATCGCACTTTGAAATATATGACAGAACCAGGGGTAATAACAGGGTTCTCAGCTGGAAGGTTGTACATAAAAGCAATCTTTATTAGTTGTCTTTTAGCAGTAATAAGGGCTTTAAAATATATATTTGGGACATCCATTTTGTATTATAGTGGTTGACATATTTGATTACTCCCTTTAATTTCTATCATCAGTAAGTTCCCAGAGGTCCACTGGAATCAATGTTGCTTCTTGAAAGACCAAACACTTTCAAAATTTTATCCAGAAAAAATACTGTCCATTACACACAGAAAATGATAAAATATTTCATCCTCAACCCTTCTCTAACAACCTGTCCTTGCTTTATGGAAACAAATATTTTATAAATAAAAAAAGGGATATTTTTCAGATGATCATTAATTTATAAAGGTTTCAAATGCAATGAAACCACTTTTTTCATTGAACCTAATGCAAGGTAGGAAAAGGTGTTACTGCTGATGTCTGTTGCTGTACAGTGGAAGTTTTTATCTTTAATCCCAACTAAATACAAACAATTTGAATCATCAGCTTAATCCTGGTAAGGATATGATACAAGTGAAACACAGAAAAGCAACCTGCCACGTTCATTCACCAACCTGCGTGTCAACCACGGAAACCGGTGGTAATACTCCTAATATTGGGAGTTATTCACAGTATTAATTGGAAAATGTAAACGAGAGGAAAGAAAGCTCACTTCAAGGAAGGAATTACATGTGGGAGGAAGCAGATGAGTTTTCAATATACAGTCAAACATGCATTGGTACAAAGTCAGCAAGTTTTAAATGTTGTATTTTCAGTAGTTCCCTCCTCCTCATCTAGAAATCATCATATATTACCCACCAGCTGCTGCACTCAAAGCCATCACTGGCTGCCTTGTAGCAGCTGCCAAAGTAATCCTATCTGCATGTATAAATTCTGATATTTTTCAGAACAAACAGGGATATATTAACACAACCTCCCATCTCACTGCAGCGTGCAGAGCAGACCCACAGAACAGTGAGGGAGTTTGTGTGCCTGGGAATGAAGACCTGTACCCTCCCCCAGCTATGATCTCTGCTTTCTACTGGCCAAGGAGGAGTGGAAAGTTGACAGGACCCTTCGTTTCCCCTCCTCCAGCTATGATCTCTGCTTTCTACTGGTCAAGGAGGAGTGGAAAGTTGACAGGACCCTTCCTTTCCCCTCCTCTCCACCTTTAATTTAAATTATTGCCCTTTTTCTCTCCTTTTCCATTTCAAATGTCCCATTTTACCTATTTATTACCATATTTTAAGAGTTCTGCCTTTTCAGGTTCCATGAATTTGAGAGCTCAGGAGAAATTTCTCCCATCAAGACAAACTGGCAGAGGAATGTTGATTGCTTTTTTTTTTCTTTCTTTCTTTCTTTCTCCAAGGAAGGCAGAGTTAAGAGCAGGACACAGACATTAATACTAGCAATTTGTAGGAATGTTTACATCATTGGAGCTTGCAGCTGGTAGCCAGTTGGGATGAAATTATTACATCCCAGAGGCAAGAGACAGTCTTTTATGAATACATCTTATGTCTACTGGAAAAGTTAAAACTCAGTTATTAAAAGAAATAAATAATACTAGCACAAGAAACAGTCAAATGTACACTTTCCAAACCTTAGTGGTATCGATTAGTGTCCCATAGTCTTGGCCAATGCAAGGTTAGAACTGAAGGTTTTGAGGCTATTAGGAAGAGAAGGAGGAGAAGGAAAATGGAGTTTCTAACATAAATTCTTCTGAAATTCAGTCAGTGCTCTAGCTGCTGCAGGGATGCTGATGGTGGGGTTCAGGACTGCACCACAGGCAGTGGGTTGTGCTGGCAAAATCCCTTCCCTCTAACCCTCTTGACATCTATCTCCTTCTGTCTCTCTTGACTGGTCCAGGATATACCAAGTACTGACTGATTTCACAGCTGTTTTACCATTCTGACCATAAAGATTTAAGTTCAGCACATCCATAAATATTCTTTACTAGATAAGCACTTTCTGCCTGACAGAGATGGTCAAACCTGGGGTTCTACCAGTTTAACCTCTGCACATTTCTCAAATTGCAGAGGATAAAAAAATTAATGTTAGTTCCAGTGCATTCTACACGAAGTAATACCAAATGCTAACTTTCCCAGTCATTAGAAGAGGAAAGCATTATTTTATAGCATGCAAGTCCACTTTGCTGAATGCAGCACCCTGCTTTTCTGTCTGGAGATCATACACGTGAAGCCATCTGAGATGTTCCCATATGGTCCTTCCAGCTGTGTTATCTCTGAACTATGGCTGTGGGCAGTTCATGGAGAGGCAGTGTGGGCTCCTTCAGACCCCACTGTAGTCACAACATTAGTTCCCAAATACTGATGAAAATTGCTAATTCTCTGTGTTTGAGTGCAACACGCTCACAGGAGTACTCTACTCCAGATACCTTCAACAGCTGATTTAGATTTAGCTCATTTCTCTCCACCCAGCAGGGAATGGCACCGTGCAAATGCACTCTCATTATAATCTATTATAAATTTATAAATTTTAGCCCATGGAAACATGCTGAAACGCTCCTGCAAGCAAAACATGAACCTTACTTTGAAGTTCACTACAGACCTAGTTAGCAATTTGTCAGTCACAACGATGTCTTCAGAAAGGAAAGAAAACCAGCCAATAAATAAATAAAAAAATCTGTTTGTAAGATAATAGAAAGACTAATTTCCTCCCAGTTACTGAATGTTTTGGTAAAAGGTTTATTTCTTTATATGAAACTTCCAAATAAAGTAAAATAAATAATTTCAACACTGACCCATATTGAGCATTTTGGCACTGACAACATGTTCTTTGGTACTAACTGGCACAAGACTATTGCCACAGAAAGGACACTTTTTAATTTGTAACATTGGCTTAATTTATGTTTTGGCAGTAGAAAATGAAATACTGCTCTGGTTGTTCTGATACCCTGCTGCAAGCAACAGCAATCTGTGAAAAAACAAGGTTTTATAATACACAATATTTCACTCTGCAAAGCATGAATTAGCAACCAGAATAAAACAAACTATTTTTAATTCCAATTTCGCCAAGATGACAACATTCACCTTAGACAGTAATTTACTTGTTCATGTATAAATCTCCCATATTCCAACAAACATTCAATTATAGCCAGAAATGTTCCAGCCAGAGCTGCCTCTTGCCCAGCACTCGGTGAAACACTGAGTATCTTGGATCAGGATACAGCCTCTCACACTGAATTTGCAGCCAAGCAAATCAAGACTCTTGAAAGCTCAGGATGCACAAATACCAGATTTTAATATTCATATATTTGAATCATTTCCAAATCACCACATGTGCTTGTTTTTAATGTTTTATACCTAAACTATTGAAATACAAATCATATCTAAACTAAAAATCTGAACTCTAAGCTTTTATTTATCACTGTGCTTTAAAGTAGAACTGTGTTTCTCTTGAACAAAATTGAATTTTAGAGATGCAGTGGTAAGGTTTGTGTTTGACTGTGATTTTCAGTGGCTTGAATGTAGCACTGGTATCACTAAGCCACAGAAAACTCAACTCAAATTATGGATTTCCTACATCAACTCCATTCAAGCCCTGATCTTAGAGCTTTGTTCAGGCTTTCAGAGCTTTCCTGAGATCAAGAGCAGTAACTCATGACACATGTGTACCATTTGTAAGCCATGGCCTGGAAAAGACTAAAGTAGTCTTGTAAGGAGGTCAGCAAAAAGCTTCAAGACCTTGTGAGTCCCTTCCCAAAAATCAATGAGTGGTTTGTGATTTCCTGAAAATGCCAAACAATCCTTTAAATATATGTATTTTGTCAGCTCTGTGAACTTAAGGAGAAATACATTAAAGAAGCTATGTTGCTCCCAATAAAATGTTTGCTGACCTCATCAACAACCCCAATAATGCCCATGAACTCACTATGACTTCACAAACTGAAGGACAAAGTTTAGTACAATAACATTTCCAGGCTTCATATTTAAAATCAGAAGGTGCTGATTCAGCTTTTTTAGTCTTTTGCTAGTATAAACAAAATCTGAAGCACTGATCTCGTTAAAAGTTAGGTTTTTAATCAATGAGATTTTTTTAAAAATAGCAAAGTCTTGATTAATTCACAAGGTTATTTAATTTACCTGCAGAAGTACAAATGGTACCATCCACAGAGGAGCCAGAGTTACATCTATCAAAACCTGGGGGTGTGAGATGTGTGTAGTGATAATTTTCATTTCAGAGACTAAAAAGTTCTTGAAATAGTAGATATTTACCTCTGGTGCAATGTAGTCTGGAGTGCCACAGAAGGTCCTGGTTGTTACTCCATCTAACATATGTTCTTTGCACATTCCAAAATCAGCAATTTTAATGTGGCCTTCTGAATCCAACATCACATTATCTAATTTCAGATCTCTATGAAGAATCACAGTAATTTAATGTTAATGTTTAGGATCAACTAAGGCTAACTTACCTACTTCTGAGTCTAGGTGAGGAATATGTGTAGCTGTTTAGGGGGTGGAGGGGACAGGGCTGCACATGCACGCAGTCTACAGTCTGGATGGAGCATGAGAATGACCATAAGCCCTGAAACTGGACAATTCATGAAGAGACACCTGTATATTGACCACAAGCACCCTCACACTGAGATTTCTGAAGGTGGAAAACTATTAAACATCACACAGAAATGCACAGGATCATGATCTACATTTTGAAGAGTTTTCAGTTGAGTTGGGTAGAGCACAGACATTGGAGAAGCTCAGGTAAAGCAGTGGCTTGGGTTTACAGTGCACCAGCACCATCACAACAAAGAGAACACTACCATGATTGCTTTTTATAAGATGTTTTAAAAATGCACTGAAACATTAAAGAAACTGATCCTTTCTGGGTTTTAAAAACAGTTCAGAAATTACTTATGTCAGATTATACTCACCTATAAATAATTCCTCTGTTATGGAGAAAGAATAACCCAACTGAGATCTCAGCTGCATAGAACCTGCATGAAAAAAACCCAAAACAACAGGTTTCTTATTGCCTCATTTCTGACAAAATATTTTGGAAATGCACCATGGTAAAGGATGATGGTATAATAGCGTATAAAGTAAGTAATACATAGTGTGTATATACATATTAAAGTATAAAAATATATATTACAGGTAGATGACATACAAGACACCTTACTTCAATTTGACATTAACAGATACATTTTGAGTATTTGGTGATAAAATAATGTAGAATTAAAAAAAAAAAAAGAAAATATTTTTCTATACCACAAAGAATGGTGCAGCTGGAGCTCAGCATTTTACTGCACTGATCTGACTCTGTTTGCAAAGGTCATCACCTCTAATTGCATATCGATGCTGAATTTGGGATGTAGCTCAATTTACATTGCAATTCATATGACATGAAATAATTTGCAGAAATAGTATTCCTTGATACAGACTGTTAATAGATTAATTACATAAAGCTAATTTAAATGATTACCATAAAAAATATAATTGCTGAATGTAGTTAAAGGATATATAATATTGATGGATCTTTGAAGGCAGTTGCTATGGAACTGTGCAAATTATATGCAAGAGGATTATTTAAAGATTAGATTAATTTTTAGGCTAGCATAAGGGATAGGAAAGCTTAGCTCTCAAACACTTGATCAGAGGTGTTTGTGAAGGCATGTGCTGGAGGATGCTCCACAGGCGTAAGCTGTCACAAACCACCACCGTTTGCAATGGGTGTTGGCAAGGATGATCTGACACCACCTAGCTTTTATTTAGCAAGTTGTTGAAATTTTGTTCTATATCTCCAATACTTATATTTAGAAGCTCTCTTATTTAAACAAGCCTTGATGATTTAAATTGAAATGAGAAATTATTTGAGCTGAATTCTTAAAAAGAGTTGGTCACACTTGATTTTAAAGTTTCAGTGGTAAAGGATTTATGAAACACTAATAAATGATGATGATATGTTAATAAGCATGAATAAAATGATACTGATGGATCTATTCACATTTGAACATGCTACAGATCATTATCAGTTGCTCACTGATATGCCAGATGTACAGTTACCTAAAAGGCATCACGTATATAAACAACTTCTAACCATTTGTAAACTTCTCACAAATAAAACCTCTATAAAAAAGTAGGATCATAGAAATTCTTATAAGCTATACATTGAATTTATCTTGCATAAACTATAATTTATATTGCAGTACTCATTCTATTTGTATTGCCTTTCCCTATAACATTAATTCAGACTGAAATGTTCTACTTTTTTTATATTCACTTTTCAAAACAACACCAGAATACGAAGTAACTTCTTTAATTTCCCGTTGCCTTGTTTAAATTCTTGTCACTTTTAAAGTAGGCATTGCATGCCTTTGTTCATGCTGTAATTTTGAATAAATAGGCATAGCCACCTTTGGTCCATGAGTGCAAACAACATTTTTACCATAAACTTCAGTTTGTGGGCCTTAAAAAACACAATCAAAAAAGACCAGCCTAGACTTCATACTGAACCTGGGAAGAAGAAGAAGAAACCTAATCATCTTACAGTGTAAAATTAAGATAATGAGATGATTAAAATATATAAACATGAACACTCACACTGCTTGTGGCTCCTTAAATTTTCCTACTTGCTGAATGTGATACATGAGATCACCACCATTCACATACTCCATAACAAAATACAGGCGGTCCTAGGATAGAGCATTAAAGACGCACGTAAACACATTAGAGAAAACATCAGATACGCATTGAGCAGTAAAAAAGTCACTAAGATGTTACTGTAAAGCTTTTAAGATTATTAGGACTGGTTGTACATTCTGGCAAAATTGATAGATCAGGAAATGGAAGTGGAATGTTTTGTAAAACCTGCAAGAATAAATGACTGGTGAGATCTGTCTGGATTTGCCCATTTTAGTGAGGCATTTTTATATGTTATTTGTCTACAATGGTTCCCATAATTATTGACATATAGTTCTGTGTGAAAAATCTGTCTCTCTAAAAAGAAATATAAAAAAAAAAAAATATATATATATATTAAAGATGGTGGAAAATTTTTGCTTTGAGGCCATTTCTAATCCTTTGTAATAAGTTTTCCTTTGGAAGACAGGAGGCATTAAAAATACATTTTTCTTATTAAAAAGAAGCAAGAAGAAAAGTAATTGTAGAGTTTACAAAAGTACCTGGAACCTTTACAAGTGACACTACATTAATTTCTCATAGGCACATATTTCAGCTAGAGGAGGATGGCAATAAGCTCTTTTGGAGGGAGATTTTTCTTGCAGTAAGGACTTTCAAAGGCCCTACGCAGGTATCTCAAATCAAACATGACCATAACATATTTGAATGCACTTAAGTAGTATTTTCCCACCCAGTGACCTCCAGACAACAAGACTTAAAACAGAAGGTCTGTCCTCTAGTTTTCAGAAGACTAAAACTGAGCCCTTGCAAGTGATTTCAGTAAGAACATGTTGTTTACACCCTACAAACATCTTTGTTTTAGGGTGGATGATTTTGGCCACCTAACATTAAAAATTCTGGTGGACAACATTCTGGCAAGCTTACTACCTGCAGTTGTAACACGATCCAGACAGCATATAAGATGCATTAGTAGTTTTCCTCCCAATTATGGAAGATGCATTTTTGGCTTCCTCTGATTTTCCTTTAGATATTTTGGACAGAATCATTATCCTGAAGTATCTGTAGAAAAGTTCTGATCCAATACTCTGGTAGGAAAGAGACTCATTACTAAGATGCTCTAGTTGAATCTCTTTTCTTCAGCACTGACTGAAAGTCTCCAATCATCCAGTAACTAAGATTTCAGAACATCAAAATAAACTTAACTTATTTCCTAAGCTGGGTCCAACAGACAAGTCAAGAGTAAAATGTTTAATTGGACAGATTGGATTTATAAAATTCAGATTTTTGTATGAATTGTCTTATTATAAAATCCATGGGAATAGAAACCTGCATTTAAAAATTCTAACCAAAACTAATCAATTTTTCCTATGGTCACACAGTTTATGCCTTTTCTTCTCCTTCATAGACAGTTTATCACTTTTGTAGCTAACATTAATCCTCCAAAATATGTATTAGCACCTAGTGCAAACTACTCAACACTTTGGAAAACATGAAGTAAATTAGGCAAAGGTGTTAATGACTTATCTAGGCCTTTATGTAGCTCCATTGCTCCTGTACATCTTAAAAAAAAAAAACTACACTGTAAATACTAAAACCTCAATTCTTTTTCTCTGTTCCCCTCAGCCAGAAAACAGACATTGGTACTTTTAAGATTTTGCATTTAAAATATAGTTACTCCAAAGAAAGATAAGATTGAACAAAGTGGCTTTCCATTTGCTGATGATACTTAAGCTGTTTGGCTACTAATGAAGTTATATAAAGAATCAGAGGAGTCTGTCTCTCGCTAGGACTTCTCATCTTGTTAGAACAGTTTTCATATTATAAGTAGAGGCAGGAAAAAATATTTTAGAAAGTGAGAATTATCAAGTGCAATAGTTCCCAGGTTCCTGTTTTACTGTGATTAATTAAGTCTGCAAATGCCTCTAACAATACAGACAATTACACTATGAAATGGTGACGGGATGACGTGGCTTGTTTGTGGAATATTGCAATGTTGGTTATTTGTTTTTAGATTAAAAACCACCCACAATGTAAGAGGTAAAAGATATGGAATAGTCAAGTGGAAAAACAGCATAAGTCCTTTCATTACCCCGTTAAGTGACAAGCCAGCCCTGGGGCACTAGTTCAAGGTCATTGTCATAAGATGGCTATGAGGTGGGACAAGAAGAGCCTTGATTTCTTGTGGATAAAGACCTCTGCCCATCTTGGGACACTTGGAGCCAGTTCACTCGTGTCAGGGTGTATCTGTGCCCGTTCTGAAAACCAAAAGCACACTGAGCACCAACCATCCACCAAGCAGCTTTCCATGTCACCCTGCAGACTGGTATGGTGCCACTGGATCACCAGATCCATCCAGCATTCTGTCTCTGGGAGATGTTTTGCAGTGTGATGGGGAAATATCAACTTCACATATTTATAAGGAAGGAAGAAAAAAAACAACAACAATGGTTTCCTCTGTCAAGGGTGTCAGAAAACCAAATTAAATCCATCAACATTGATTCATGACTGATCAGCTCACAATATAATAACAGCCATTAAGACTTTTCAAGTACTATCCTCAGATCCTTAAAAGTATTTAGGATCATTTAGGAATCTAGGCTTAGGGCTCTGACTTAGCAAAGCACACATTATTAAATTTATCAACTGTCACACTGGTCTGCTTGAATTACTGTATGAAGAAAAATCTTTAAACCTAGGTTTTATGTTTAAAATACAGGGGGTAATTACATGAGGTACCTTGTACTTCTGAATTTTCTATGTGCAGAAGCTCTGCTAAATAGTGTGGATAATAAAAAATGGTATTGAATTGATAAAATCCATGATCATATAGTGTGGAAAACATCAGGGTGGCAAGAAAGACAGAGCTCACGTACAACTGTTTGGAAACAAGAGTGAAGCTGTGTCAGGAACGGTGGTTTATCCTGCAATGCCAGGACTCGTTTTTCAACCATCGTACACTCCACATCATCATCCTGAATCACCACATCTTTTTTCAGTATTTTGATTGCATAGAGCTCCTCTGTCCCCTTCCTGTCTGCCAGCATCACCTGCACAAATAGAAACAACAGGGTGAAAATCTTCCTACCTGCCAAGGAAAGAAGGTGACTCACATGCCCAAAGATTTGTATAGATGGCAATCCAGCTTTTCCTTTTATTGGTAGAGACTAACTTCATCAAAATTCCAAAAATATCATCATTACTCACCCACTGCAATAAGCTGTACCAGTTATTTCAGACAAAGCTTGTGCCAAAACCCTCTGGTTAGTCGCAGGCACGTTGCCAAAGGGCTGATAAAATGTTAAGTGCTAGGGGACTCCTTCAGTAAAGGGCACTTTATCACACAAGTGGTTGTTCAGACAGACAGCAAAATAGCAGTCCTTTTTTTTTCCACTAATAGATTTCAAATACATATAAACACTATTCCTGTTTTTTTTCCCCCAATATTCAGCCTTACCAATGTTGGTGACTTCCAGAACTGGCAGAGTGACCTAGGTAGTAAAGCCAGAAAAGTAGACTTAATTGCCTTGAAACTGCCAATAAGTGAGGATCTAAAGGTCAGCAACTGTTTTGTACATCCTGCTCAACAGCTTCAGTTTTTAATTTTACTTTTTTCAAGAAAACTGCCAATCATGACCGAAGCCTGCCAGTCCTTTAGGAATGACCTTACACCATGTTAAGAAACCCTCAAAATGCACATTATTTTGACACTGTTCCTCAAAACAAAACAAAAAGAAGAATGTGAGTGCAATAGCTATCAGGAATTCCTACCTTCCCAAAGCTGCCCTTTCCAAGAACCATGAGAAAGTTGAAATCTGTCAGCTTCACCCTGTCCAGGTTGTTGGATGGCACACTTGAGTTCTTGTCTTCTGTTGGAGTAATGACTTTGTTACCAGCTGGCCCAAGTTTGGCTTTCTGAAGAACATACACACACACACACACACACAAAAACAGGGAAGTAAGAAGAGTAGCCCGTTTTCTTGGCAGAACCGATCACTGAGTGAAGATTAGAATTGGAGATGATCATATCTGAGGTGGCATTCCCAGGAGAAAGGCTGCATAACAGAATTTGCACACACACAACTCCGAAGACTCATTCCAACAATACTTTCGACATTATTGAGTCAATTAAAGAGCAAAACTGTGTTCATGTATAACCAGATGAAAGCAGATATACTTATCTGGTTAGAAGAGCAAAACTAAAGCAAAAAACAAAGCCAAATTAAAAAAAAAATCACTAATTTTCATGCCAAAAGCAGGCTTATCTGGTGGTTTTGTTTTGAAATATGAAAAATGCTTTTCAAAAATATCATGCTATAATCTACATAGGGTATTTTAGGATACAAACAACCTCTTTAATACATTCTCTTTTAAAATTTAATTCTTAAAGTCACTGCATAGCAAGAGTTAGGAAATCTTTGACATGCATTAAGAAAAATAACCTACATTAAAAAAACCCCACAACACATGAGAATTAATGCAGATGAGCATGGCCACTTTCAAACTAGCAATACAATCAACTTTGATTTGCAATCAAGTGTTGATCTGGAAAAGGGAGGAAGGGAAATATTACATACAAAGGCTCTGCCTTGGCAAGACAATCTGGTTTGAAGAAGGTATCAACAGTCTCAGTATTTCATATGAGACACCATGTAATTGCTCAAGTTGCATTTCAAATCTCAAAGTTAATAGAAGAGAAAAAAGTAAGACTCACCAGAAGATAATGCAGGCTACAACATAATATCCCTCATTTTCTCTAAATAATCCCATATACCAGCAGAAGAAAAGCCAAAAATGTTTAATAATACTTTGAGATTTGGGGATATACATGCTTTCCCCTCTTCTATCAATTGTGTTGGTCTGGTAAATAACCTCTAATACAGTTAATTTACTTTGCTGCATTGACATATGGTTCACATTTAAGGATTACTGTTTTTCTCTCTGCACCGCACAAGGACAGTATTGGCATATTATTGCTGTTTTACAGGTAAAGAAAATTCTAGAAATTAAGAGTCACACAATAAATCACCTTAAAAGCCTGGCCTGGCATATACCTTTGGTAGCCTCACTGGAAATTGGAAGATACAAACTTTCCTCTCCTCAGATAAGTTTAAAAACATACGATTGAAAGGGACGACTCAGTTGGTGGAGTCCAGCCCTCTACTACTGCAGTCACGTCAAGTAACCCTCGGATAAAACAACCACACGCCACTTGAGAAGCATTGGAAGATTCTTCCTGCAACTTTATAAATGCAGCAACTGCCACAGGGATGTAAATGTTGGCAGTTCTGATCTCTTCTTTTAAATTTTGTCATTAGTATTATTCTATTGTAATACAGCTTAAAATGTGGATTTATTCCACCACTATTATTACTTGCTTGTATGAAAGCAGCGCTTGGAGAGGCTAATAAGGATCATGTGCTGTGCAAATGTTTAGGAAGAGCCAGTCCTGGGCATCAGCCTAAGTCCCTGATTCTGCAAGGGATGGTTCCTGGGACAAATCCAGCGTCTGTGATGGAGCTCTTTGTCGGGACAAAGCTCCTTCCAAGGCCACAACAGAAGACTGAGCCATTGGCAAAACAAGTAAATAAGAAAAATCCTAATATCCTTTATTTGTACAAGATGAAGATGAGGTTTAAAGGAGAAGCTTTGCTGGCCGTGTCTTTGTGATGCTCTCGCATATGAGATCTCAAATAAAAGATCCTGCTCTTCTGATATAAGAAGCAATTTCAATATCCATCTTTTCACTCAGTAAGGGAGATCCACATCAGGCACTGAATGGAAAACACTAGTTTTATTTCTTATATTTCAAAATCACCGGGTGGGTTGTTGGCAGCCTGTTGAAAAACTTACCCTTTGAAACAACAAATGTAATTTTGTTCCGAGGCAGTTTGTTTCTTCGGGTACAAAGCTGTCCTTCAGGCAGGGAGTGCTTCCTGCAGCGCTGCAATCCCAGGCTCTGGGGTGCCCAACACTTTTTCCACAAGACACCGAGCAGCAGATTGATCAGCAGGCTCCTGTGCCCTCTGCCGGCTCCCAAAGCGGCAAGCACCGCGCTCGCTCGGATCAAACGCATCCGAGATGAAATTGTCAGGATCTGAGGGCGGCATCTTAAAATAATATTAGAGAAACAAGCCAAGGCCTCTCTGCACACTCGCAAGGAAATGCTTACACTCAATGAACTGGAGACATGCTCCTCTACTTCCATTTTTTAATCTTTTTTTAAAATCAGATGTCGCTCTCAGTTTGAGAATTTCTTTTTCATATGGTATATTTCCATACTTTAATGAGAATATCAGGTGCCTCCTCCTGGTGGGTGTCTGTGCCGTCTGCTCCAGGTAGATGCTCAGGCAGGTGGGAGCTTTTCAGACCACACTTAGCTGGGAGTGATCACAATCCTGGTTCTCTGACCATTAGTTCTGAGCTATCGCAGTGCATGAGCCCGGACACTGGCACGTGCAAACAGAGAACCCTGCTGTGAACTGTGCGTAAGAACACGTAGGAACATGGTACCCACAAAGTGCTGGAGAATGACCAGGTTGACTCAATGAAAGCACATGGACCCAAAGTGGAATGGCCTAATGACCTTATTTAATTATCATAACCTCGTCAAAGGTCCGTATTTCCCCTCAGCTTGGCCACTGACCTTTTGTTTCATGAGCACGCCAAAAAAAGTTTTTCACATTGAGCAGGTAAATTCCTTTTACTGCTTTTTGGCTTAAAGTCCTAGTGAAAATATAGTGGGAATTTCAATGCTCACAAACATGTACTGGGAGGGGAAAAAAAAAGGAAACAATAATAATCCAAACATTTCACAGATGATCCATTAAGAGCTTCCCCAAATACTACTGCAACATGTTTCAATTAAGACTTAGCCTCAGGAATATCATTTTGCCTTCTTCTCAATACTATTTAAAAAAATTTCCAGACCTCCTGGAACAAAATTTTGCTATGGGCATGGAAATAAAATTAGATAAACATGGTCAAGTCATTATAGATGTTACTTGTGCCACCAAGTTTTGATGGGACAGTAAGACATTTTTAGGAAAGAAACCCTAAAAGATCTAGTACTTATTACCTGTCTTTGAGAATTAGCTGCTGTGTATATTCCATGTTACTCAATTCATCCTGAAGTACAAACCTAAACCAAAATATCTCTTCTAAGCTTCATGGAAGTTTCTACACTCAGCAGAAATGTCACAACTCATCACTAATAATTGATGTTGATGGATTTAAGGCAAGTCTTTAACCTAGCCCTTTTATGACAGAACTTAACCCAGAATAGAGGGCAAGACAAGTATTTCAGACACTCAACTCATGATTTCTGGTTATGACTAAAGGATTAGGAAAATGTCTGCAAGTATCAAAATTGCTTTACATTGAACTACAGAAAATCTACAAAGTGAACTAATGTTGTGCCTTACTGGAAGCAATGGGTGAAGATACAGGGAAACGAGCATCTGCTGACAAGATTTAGGAAAGATTTGGAGAAAACACATCCAAAAGGTGCTGGGCTCAGTGTTGCATATGGAGATCTCATTCTTTCATTTGCTGTGGCCATTTCTGAAGGGCTTTTAGCACCTGAGTGGGCCTTCACCTCACCCTCTGGTTCCATATTTAGTGGGCTGTGCCCATTGGAGTTGTTGAATGACGTTATATACAGTGTGATGACTTGCAAACTTTCTTCACACACAGCAATGTTAATTTCTTGTTATGAAATAACTTGCTGAACAGATAGTTTGCTAGAAAAGCACTTTTCCTCAGCTTTTTGAATACCTCAAATGTGTTGGATGTTGTTTTTTTCACATAAAGAACAATTTATACATTTCAGATACTTCAGAGAGGGAACTACAAACTAAAGGTGCTGCTAAAATATGGTCAAGGAGAGGAGTACAATAAAAATAAATATACTAGAGAACACATTACAGTACTGAAGCATTTTAATTTGCAAAAATGAAATGTAAAAGCACACACCATTATTTTCATCATCACCTCTGCATCCAGGATTGCCCACGATGAATAACTTTACTGCTTATTAGAGGGGAAGAGAATCTGTTTGAGGCTTATGCTCTGTTAAGGCCAACTTCAGCACTAAAAATAGGACAAATATTGGATAGAAGTGATTTCCAGAGCTCCTGGGAATGCTGTTTGAACTGTAGGACTAACCACAGAGGAACAAAGAGACCCATCATTTTTGACCCACTGCACAGACAAAATGCCGTGCAACCAACATACGCGTCCCGATTCCTGGAACAAAACCAGTTTTGCAACTACAGAGGGACATAAATTCAAATTATTCATAAAAGTTTATTGGAAAAGAGCAATGCTATTTTTTTCTCTTCCTAGTAGGACTGAAGTTGAAAAGAGCAGAATCCTACTTGAATCCACCTTTAATTTTTATGGATATGAAAACTTGCTGAAGTTAAAGAAGGCATTCCAGGCACTGGATTCATTTTCAAATTACATTCACACTGCTCCGCTTAGTAACTTCAATAAAAACAAAATATTGTTACAACGAAGCCAACTTGCAGGAAACAAACCAGAAAAACTATGTTAAAGAGAATTAGTCTGCACTGGTAGCAGAAGAGTTAATCTTAAAAGAAAACAAGACATGCACATCATCTTACTTCCTCGGGTTTGGACGCACCTTATCTCGGCCAGTTCTTTTACCCTGAAACCACAGGTGAGACACACTTTATCTATTCAGCCCAAACACATTTCTTCATGGAGTGTTAGAGAAGTTAGAGTGAGTTACACTGGAGAGTCTCTTGGAATTTAGTATGTGCTTTTTGGAAAAGATATCTCAGGTTTTGCAGTAAAAATGTATTCAATTTATTTTTCATTGAAGTGTAACAATTGGTCTTTTAATTCAGTATGGGAAAATAAAAAGTCTTCTCCAAACCCCAGTGAGGAGTGTGAAGCAAAGAAAAAGAAGTGATTTAGGGAACAGTAATCCATTATTGCACTAAATTTTCAATGTTAATGTTCTCAGTCGAGTCTTTTCAAAACTTTCTTTGTGCTTTTTACTGTGAAGACAACCAAGAAACCAAGAAATCTGAACATTGGCTCTTCTGTCCTCCAGTTGTTATCTATAGTTTAAAAACTTAAGAATTACAGAGCAAAAAGATTGAATCAGTTATTTTCCCCATTAGCCAATAAATAAATGCAATTTGAGAAGAATTAAAAAGAAAAAAATCTACACAATTCACATTCTCACCCTCAGTCTCTTCAGGGCAATGAGCTACCTATCATGATGTTAGTGCCTTAACACTTTGCATTGCTCACCTTCATCATTTCTCCTCTGTTGCTGTTTGCAACATTCAGCTCAGTAATTGGCTTTGTTCCCATATGGAAAACCACCACAGGGTTCCAAAACTGCCCCAACTTGCAGCCACACCCCACCACCCTCCCAGCACAGCTTCAGAACAGAGAAACCCACATCATTTCCCATGAAAAAAATATTCAAGGCAACACAAAGCCCTGTGATGTGCAGTTCACTAGGGGATGTGTTTCTCGGTTGTCAAGGCAACTCGCTCTTAGCAAGTTCACAGATACCCAGCGGGGAGATCTATCGGTAACAAATTTTCAAGAGGAAAAAGTGATAAGTGAAAAAAAAATATTTAACAACAAGGCTGAATTCCCATCACGTGCAGAGGTACCAGCACATACAGCTCGCTTATGGCCGCACTTCATCCGTTACTTATTGGCTCCACTGACACCTACCGGGAAAAGCAAGGGAGAGCTTTGTTCCTGACAGCTGAGCCTCGTTGAGACTCAGAGCTCTGCTTCCCATTACACACCATCATCCTCTCCCCTGCTCTATCACAGATCCCAGGTCCTGAGGCTTTCTTGTGATCCATGGAGCAAGAATGTCCTCTTGCCCGGATTCAATCTCTCTAACAAAATCCCTGCTTCTCACACTGCAACAAGTTCTCACCAGTCTTTTGCTAGAGTCCCACATGCTCTTCAAATGTCACTGGGTGATGGAACACACCATCTCACGCTAGCCCACCTTCATCCTAATGTTTCTGTTCCTAATTCTTAAATTAAACAGGAAACACTCTCCATAGCACTTAAACAAACAGCAAAATGGGTGGTGAGAAGCGAGGAAAGGAAATGACTTAATAATAATGTTCCAGTTTCACTATTAAAGCCCTGAAGGCTTTGGCTGCAAGTGTGAAATTAATGCTGTTCTGTCTGTTGCTACCTGGACTCTACACAAGAAGCATCAGAGCAGCTCAGATCTCAGACAAACCGTAGAAGATGTCACTGACAGAGCTGACAAAACTCATACTGAGGATGGAGAAAGGAGAAACTGAAATAATTTCTCTGAGTCTCAAGGAAGGACAAAAAGCCCTACTCAGGTTTCCAGTCATGAAAGCTCAGTGGGGATTTTGATCAACAGGTTGAGCCATTAGCAAGCCTTTAATAAAGTAAATAAATCTGATAAATTTCAAGTCAAAATCTGGAGGAAAAAAATCTCCCATTCACTGAAATGTTCTCCATCATTGTGGCAGCTTGTTTCTTACATTACTGCATTTCCAGTTCCACATAATTATAGATGCTATGAAGAACTATCAATTTCCCAGTTTATACAACTTCATTATCAGGATGCTGAGAATCTGAAAGAGAAGAGTCCATTTCTAAGCCCCAGCAAGACCTAATACTTCACCAGACTAAGTTTTAAGCTTAACACCATAACCTAATGCAAGCTTATAATTCATTAGCAGAGAGTTTTGTAGTCATGGAAACAACATAGAAAAGAGAAAGTTAATGCTAAGCTTCGGGTGATTTAGCAGCCCAGCAGCTCGAACTGGAGAGGGAACAGCACGAGCATTACAACTTGGTCCAGCCTGAGGTCATGTTCTTGCAGTTACAGAATCACAGAATCAGCTTGATTGAAAAGAGCTATAAGATCATCAAGTCCAATCGTTAACCTAACACTGGTAAGTCCCCTAAACCATGACTGACCCATGTCCCTCAGCACTGTGTCTACACAACTCTGAAATCCCTCCAGGGATGGGGACTCCACCACTGCCCTGGGCAACCCCTTCCAATGCCTCAGAACCCTTTCAGGAAAGAAATTCTTCCTCGCATCCAATCTCAACTGCCCTTGGCCCAACGTGAGGCCATTTCCTCTTGTCCTGTCCCGTGTCCCTTGGTTGAAGAGACCCACCCCTACCTCTCTGCACCCTCCTTGCAGGGACTTGGACAGAGCCAGAAGGTCTCCCCTCAGCCTCCTTTTCTCCAGGCTCAACACCCCCAGTTCCCTCAGCCGGGAACTCAGCACACTTGTGCTCCAAACCCTTCCCCAGCTCCACTGCCCTTCTCTGGACACGCCCCAGCACCTCCATGTCCTTCTTGGAATGAGGGGCCCAAAACTGAACCCAGCATTCGAGCTGCTGCCTCACCAGTGACCAGGACAGGGGGAGGATAACTTCCCTGGTCCAGAGTCAACGGAGGGAAGGACATTCCTTGGCCATTTTATCTGTTTCCCTACAAAACATGTGCTGAACAATCTGGGGAGATGCTTTTGTGTTAAATTTCCTGTGAACAGAACAGAAGACACAGTCTCTGGCTCTTGTGCTTCTTTCTTTGGCTTATGAAGAAGGTGGCAACACGTGGCTTTTTCCCACCTTCCTGTGCACTCTCACCGATTCAAATTTGTTCCTTTCAAGAACAAATAACTAAGGACCTAGATGACAGCAGCGTGTTGCACTAATGAATGTACACGCACGTATTTATGCTTCTAGAAAGGAGCACGCTTGGGTTAGACTGGAGCAGACCGGAGACGTGCGGTGCCATCGGCATTGTCAAGGATTCACGACATTTACACAGGTTATTTTTCAGCTGTGTATTCCTTGGTGAAATTGCATTCTAGCAAAATCTCTTTGTAACAAGGAGAACACTGAAAATACGCAAATAAGCAACAAATAAGCTGCGCTCTTCGATTTATTTTCATGATGGCAATGTCACTGTGGTGAAACACGATGTAATTAGTAAAATATGCAATATATAGAAAGAAATTAAAATGCATTTTTACTTGAATGGCTAAAATAGTTATTGAAAAAATAGCTAGGAAAAAATTCTTATGGTTGCCACTGTTAGTAAAAAGGCACAAAGGCAAACAGGATGTTCCATAAAAATATAAATGGGAAGCATGATAAAATGCTACCTGGGAGTTAAATATGGACTATTTTATGGTTTTAGTTTACTTTTACCTTCATTTCCTCTCCTTCTCCCCTTAAATTGTGTCATATTTACCCTTTTGGTTAGTACTAGTCAATTTATTTAAAGGATTTGCCTGAAAAAAAAATATTGTGCCATATGTGAAAAGGATTAAAAATGCCTTTTTGCAGAAAGCATGTCCAAGAACACAGGAAAGCCACTGCTGAAGCCCACCCACATGCTTTGCTCATCACGTAGGAACGATGATTATCAGAGTGTACATGAATTAATTTGGGTTCCAAATAACAGCAAAGGAAGCAGTGTGTCCCACAAAGAATTCTGGATGATTAGTAAAACTGAGTTATTTTGCCTAATCTTAGCACAAGCTGTGTGTTTTGAACCAATGTCTCTTCTAAAGTCCTGCAGGTTCACAAAATCCATGAGATAATTGCACTTAGTGACTCCAGGATTTCCATGGAGGTCCCTCTCTCTCACCTAGCACATAAAGCCGAGCACGACAGAGGCAGATAATTACAGAATTCAAGAGGCACCCAAAGGTGGAGATGAACTGAGCAATATAAAGGTGCACAGAGGCAGAACTCGCTTTTACAGCTGCAAATTACTAAATATTTTGATTAGTGGAAAAAAATACCATCAGTGCCAGTTAAAAATCTTGATTAAAGGGCTGTATGAAAAACGTTATACCGGATTTTATAAAAACTGCAGGTTAATTTAGCAGGTTCATATCTTTCTAAATGTATATCTGCAAACAACTGGCACGATTTCATTTCTTTCAGGACTTTTGCTAGACAGCTTTTCGCTTTGTGAGCTATTCTGTGTTCTTCACTGACCCCTTGTGGTTTCTAACTCCAAGGAGAAATTTTTTTTCTCAAGCTCCACATTGCATTAAACAGCTGTTTATTTAGGATAAAAGCAATAACTGAATCCTAGAGGACAATATAACAGTTTAATATACTATACAGCATCTCAACAGAGCTTCTTATTTTGGGGGGTTTCTAATCACATTCCCTATCCATTTAATTTTTTTTTTCCTTTTTTGTGTTGCTGGATAGAATTTAAAACTGTATGAAATTCCTGAATATATTATTTCTAAAAAATCCTCATATTTACCAGGCACAAGATAAAGGTAACCACATCCCCTGGAAAATGTAGACAATGAAGTCAAACGACTATGAGAGTCATTTTAAAAAGGGCCTCCTAAGAAAAGGAGTTTCAGGGGATATTGCCATGGACATGGGATGTCTGGCTGAGAGCAATGAAATCTTGAGAGAGAAGAGTTTCCAGTTGCCCATTTGGCACTGTCAACATGTTTAATCTGTTTAATAATCCTGTGGCCACCTGAGTCTACTTTGTTTTCTGCCTTTATTGCCAAACACACGATCCCCTGCAACAGAGCAATGTCTAACTAGATGAAATGTAATTAAAGAGGCTGCCTAGGAATAATACTCAAGAATTCTTGCAGAAATATCCTGTGGTAGTGGTAATAAAAAACCCAAACAACAAATAGGACGCGAGAACAGCAAATCCCTAAGTGTCAAAAAAAGAATTGCTTTTATATATGCTCCTCTGTTTTTAATTATGCAAATTACTGCTAATTTTCAATAATAATAAAAAACCTAGAGTGTAAAATTAACTTTTAAGCATAAAACTCATTACAATATGGACAAAAAATAATAAAATTATGTTCTAAAATAATTTTAAGACTTCAATTCTATCTGATTTTAGTGCAAATCCCTGTGGTCAAATGCAGCAGCCAAGAAAAGCTGCAGACTAGGGCTGGTTTTAAAAACTTGGGATTCTATATCCAAGTCTCAACACACAATGGAATTATTTCACACACACACACAGATGAAGGCGTTTTCAGCCTGATGTTGTGAAAATAATCTACTTAAATATACGCTTTGCTGGCAGAAGAAAACCAGCATAAATGCGTGATCCTTCCCAGTATCTGATCATTTCATAAACAAGTATTTGTGCTGTTTGACCTTGCTCACAGCATTCTCAAATTTGCTCTGATAGCATAAAATCATTTTTATATATTTTACTGGTTTCTAGCTCAGAAGTGTTCCATTATCCTCAGGAACACAGCCTTCCTTCTTCATCTGCTCCTGCTGTTTCCTTTCAATTCCAATCTTGTAAACTTGGGAACATAAGCTCCCCAGCAGTCCCATATAAACTGATTACTTACAAAATAATTTCCAAAGACACGCTAACGTCAGTGGTGATTAGCTTGCAGAATGCAGCACGCAGTGACGCTTCTGAGCTCAGGTTAGTGCTGATAAAGTCACTGTCAGCAGCAAGCACAACAGGGATTTGTAATGAGGTAGAGAGAAAAGACAGACAACCAACAAGGAAGCGGTCTTTTTTCCATGAAAAAATTGAATTCCTGAGTCTCCTCTTCACACCAGAACAGAGTAGCAACTTTCTTTGCTGGAATTCATGTTTATAATTCACAAGGACCAAGCATGAATTTTGCCTATGCAAAGTGCTCAGCTCTGGTTTTTAGGTGCTCTCTGATGATGAAAACATCAAATGACCAAGGACTGTTGTCAGTTTGTATCAGTGCACTTCAAGGTCTGCGTTTTACAATGAAGTGACAACACGGTGTCAGATAGAACTTCCCATTTAGCCCAGATGCACTTCTTTCAGGACAGCTTTTGCTCTGGTTTAAAATACGTTTAAACAGAGAAACTTGCAACTTCCCTGCATTAAACAAGTTTCATCAATAAAGCAACATGTGATTTTATTTGCAAATAAGAAGAGGTGTAAAGGATTGAGGAAGGGGAGTCCTCTTCTGTACAGGCTTTTCTGAGATAAAGATACCAGGTAAGAATCAAGATTAAGAAAAAATAAAGTTACTGATTGCATGACAAACAATCACTGCATTAGGAAATATTTGACAATGACAAATGGTCTTATTCTTTGTTTTCCTGATTCAGTATTAAAACACTTGGTAAAAGCATGCATTAATAATATAAACAACTCGTCAAAAAGAAAATCTGATTTTTAAATTAAGTATTTTAAGCGTTAATCTATAGCATGTAAACTGCTCTAGGTCAACTTAAACTGTAAAAATACTATTGGAAGGTGATAATGGCTTCAATAACCTCAGAGAGATTCTTAAAACAATTTACAGCACAGGAGCATCAAACATCAATTTAAATTGGAACTTAACGAATGTATGAGACTGAAAGTGTGATTTTAGTCAGTAACTCTGCCCTAATAAAGCAAGATAATTTGTTAGATACATGCAAATAAGTCCACACATGTATGTTCTCAATGCTGAGATGTATCTTTTATGACAATAATTCAGTGAGGTGGTAATTAGTGAAAGAAGTAAAATGGGAAATAAACAGGTGAATTGGTATTTCAGGTATCAGAGTATCTGTGCATATGAATAATATCTCTTATGATATAAGTATACTCCAACTAACATATAACAATATATGCAGTATATTATATCATAAACCAGGCATGCTATATGATGTAAATTTATCTATTTTCATATACAGTGAACATGATCCATGGAATATAAAGTTCCATGAGTGTCTTTGAAATTAAAGATGCACCATTTTCCATTTTCCATGAGAAGGTGGCATTCATTTAATTAATTCCTTCAAAAGCAAAGGCACACTGCATCTGCTGAGGTTTGAAGACCCCTTTTTTGTAACTAAACTTCTAATCTGGGGAGTACTTTGTGACAAGCTGGGGAAGACTCACACTTCAATTTTGAAAAATTCCTTAGAAAAGCTGAAACTGAGGAAAAATCAAGTGCATCCTTAAAACATGGTGAGAATGAAACTGAATTTAAGAAACTTCAAACATTGGCAAAGAGGGTTGTGTGAAGAGAAAGGTGTAGGAGAACACCAAGGAGAAAACTACCTTGAAGAAGTGGATATTTACATGACAGTCCTGGAAGAGACAGGAAAGGGAGAAACACTGATTCGTTAGTAAAGGGCTGGCAAAGCAAAGCAACAACAATTAGTAGCAGAAGTAAACAAATAAAGGCACAGCAGCGAGAATACAGACATGGACATATCTGTTATACACAGGAAAATCACAAAAAAGAAACTGTGGTGTTCACCACCCCAGCAGTGAGGAGCACAGCAGAGCGTAGCACAATGAGGTACACGTCTCCACGCAACTGCTCTTCCCTGTTCACCACGACCTTGTACCTACACGTGCTTCGTGCATGAAACATCCGTGATGCCACGGAGCCACTGCAAGGCACAGAGCTAAATGTACGTGTAGACATGTGCAGGCTGGGCTCTTAATGACTAAGGAGCGCTGCAGAGGCAGCACAGCACAAAGGTTGGGTTTTTTTGCCCACTTCAACTTTCTATAAAAGGATCAAGAAATCCACGTTATCAATATGATTTTTATGTACATTCTTCACCTCCAATCACAACACACAGACTGAGAAAAGCCTGATAGAAAACACAAGCTGATACAAACTGAGACCAGAGATGTATGTCATCTGGTTAAGAAATTTCAAGTTTTCTAGTTTCAGATATGATGAGTGGATGGGAAACCTCCAGATAACTGCATATGGGAATCCCTATGCCAAACTATAGTATAGAACAGATGGAGACAACTAACAGCATCTCTAGAATGCTGCAAACTATTCTCTAATGATTAAATATCCCCTATTTAAAAATAGCAGTGAGTGCCACAGCCAAAAAAAAAAGCAGTTCTTCTTTTTATATCACTATATACATGAGTGTGGATTGATGTGCCAGTGATATTTTGGCTGGTCATGATTTCAGTGTAGCTTAGGGTCTGTTTCCTGAAAAGTTAATTTACTATTTTCTTTTACAATTTGAAGAGTCAGCAACGTTTTTCCTCTTTTCCATGTCACCCTTGCTGAACTGCCTGAAGTTACAGTTATTACTTCAAAATGGGAAAGCCTATTGGTTAGATACAGATATGGTAGAGATGTATCTTTTATTTATTTCCTGAAAAATAAACCCAAAAAGAATAAAGTAACTGCTGTGTAACAGCTCTGGGGCAAAAACATCACCATCCTTCAAAGACTTAAAAGAAATCACTTCTTCACAGCCCTTTCAGGACTTTATACAGACACCAGAAGAACTTAACTCACAAATTAACAAAATCACAATCTTCCTTACAGGGTTTTTTTTTTTTGAATGAAAATACCATATTAAATTAGAAAACTCATTGGCTTCCTCAAAAGTACAACAGTCCCTGGAGTCTTCTGCTAAGGCTCAGGCCATGCAACTGCAGTGTATTTACCCAGCCAACAACTCAGAATTAAAACTGCTCTAGGATGTGCTGTCCGTTGATTAAAGAAAGAAAATATTCTTCTGATCTAAAACTTTTGTGAATATCAAAAAAATATGAGATTAATGCAGAAAGCACTGTCCTTCTGCTAATAAAGCAGCCAGGAATTTCTTAAAAAAAAAAAAAAGAAAGTAAAACTAAAGGGAGTGTTAAAGATCTCAGAAATGCAGTACCTGCAAATTAAAATGAGGTACTGATGTTCAGAAGGGGAGTCAGAAGTAAACAAAAGAGGTTTCTTTAGCATTAGACTATAACATCACTGAGACTTATCAGGAAGCTTAAACTGTGCCATTTTCAAACAGCACTTCACTCCAGCTGCACTGCCACAAAGAGAGGCCTGATGGTGTAAGTAAACGTTAGCACTATATGCAATAGATAGATAGATATATATATATACACATATATATACAGACTGAGGGAGGTTACTTGTTCATAAATTCACGTCTTCACAAGGATGAAAACACAAGTTTGGTCAAACCAAACACTGTCCTGTGTACTGGAGGAGTTGAGCAGCACATCAGAAGCAGAAATATCTACAGCTCCTGCGTCATTGGAGAGGTTCTAGGTGTTTATAGCCAAGCCTGATGGCCAAGCACCACACTGTCCCTGTTCTTATATTTAAAATGGTAAGGCATTTAAAAAGACATTTTCTTTAGGATCATAATAACAGCTATGTTTAGAAGCACTGAGATGTCACCAAAATGTCACCACTGACTGTACACTTCCAATTTCCAGATATAATATTTACCCTGTTCTGAACTCTCTTTCCTTTCTCCTTATGTTTCGATCTGCTGAGTCTGCAGGAGGAAACGACAGGGCTAGCATCTGCTTAGCCTTCCTCAGCGATCCCACTGGCACAAAGCAGCTGAAGAAGTAACTCATGTCACGATAATCTGCCAACAAGCAAAGCCACACCACGGGGTGCCCAGCCCCATGAGCTCCAGTCCTTGGGAAACACTGCAAAGCTGGGTCACATCACTTCTTGGCAGCAAAAAAAGCAAAGCTCATCAGGCAAGAGGACAATAATAAATGAGAGCTGCTCCTGGATGGTTTACCCAGTGCCCAGAAAGGGCAGACTGGAAATACAGCATACAACCAGTATGACCACTTTCCCTGGGTACACTCCCTGGTCTTCCTACTATACATGTTGTGCTGGATCTGGCCCACAATGTCAACTAGTAAATGAAATTATCTGCTTTTCCTAACACTGACTGGTAATTATTTTGCAGGAAAAGTACTTATCAGAATAACTTCATTTTATTGTGGAGTGATTTCATTGTTATCCACTTAATTAAGTTGAACAGTACAAAACTAGCAGCCATGAAAAGCTACTCACACTTGATGTCTCAGCTGAAATCTCTAACATCAACACAATTGGATGCAAATAGTCACAGCAGTAGATGTGGATGTATGTCCCCAAGGAAGCACCTCCCAAGGTCCACCAGAATGGTCCTGCACGGATCCCCACCATGGGGACAGAAGTCTGAGCTCTCTCTCAATAACTAAGGGGAACAATTTTGTTCTAGCAAAACCCACACAGAGGCTAGACTAAAGGAAATAATTAGAACAAAAGAAAATGCCTGGCATCGTAAGAGAATCCTAACAGGAGGACCGTTACATATCTTCCCCACAGATGCCTTAAAATGAAGATTATATGAGCAGGAATCTATTCCCTTGTAACAATTTGCCTGGATCACTTCAATTACCAAAGCTGACTGGTGACTCAGATTGCTCCCATCACTTCATATACCTTGTACTTGGTAAATGTATCCACATGTAAGGATAATAGCTCCTCTGGTCTTTGTTAATTTAAAAAATATAAAAAATGGTGTGGACCATAACAGCTGCTTTATTTTTAACATTTTCTGTGATGGTGATGTGGAAAGAAGGGGACCGAGAGAATAATTACTCAGCCTACTTTTAAACCAGTATTATTCTGTTATTATTCTAAGGTGATATTTAAGTATCAAGAAGTGCTTTACTAAGCAGCAAATTATAGGAAACAGGGCTTAACAAAATTGAAATAACTTCCTACAACAGAAGTTTTAGAATTTGCACATTCTTTTTCCCAAATGAAAAAAAACAGAACAATGCCCTAAATGACAAATATTACTGCTCAAATTGTAACCACCTATTAAAAATACAGTAAGGTTACATTATTTTAATATTCTACTTTTTTCTTTGACTAGGAAAATACTGTAAGAAGAACAAAAATGTATAACAAATAGTAGATATTGCAGTTAACAGACTTGCTAGTTTGGGTCCATGGAGCCGCCTGGGACTGTTGGGAGTTCCCATGGCAACCTCAGCATGGACAATTATGGAGCAGCTACAATTATTCTGAACATGCCTATTGAGAATGGAGTTTCGTTTTGAGATGGCCACAAATAATGCCATTCCAGAGAGAAAATTCACTACCAAAGGTTAAATCCAAATGAAAAACAGTGACAGATTTTATCCTGCCTCCACTTCCTACAGGAGTATATTTTTATCTCTAAATATTAATAATGATGTATCATCTATAAATGACTGAAGACAGATTTGGTCATACTGCTAAAATGAGTAGATCATTGATTTGTAAGTTTTAGTGATAGGTGAGATCTAGAAAATATGTAGATTGATTAAGATTTGTTCTACAGAAAATACTGCACTGCACCTATACATATATGCTGTACAACCCCACATAGGTAACACACAGACAGTACATAACAAGAAAACTCCTTGGAGTAAAATCTAAAAATACTTAGCAAGGCCACTGCATGATTTCCATAAGGAAACCACTGTCCTCAACTCTTCTCTCTCTTTTCCAGTTTGGTCCCATTTGCTGGACAGGATCTAAAACTCCTGGGCACAAGTCAGGTGTTAATTTTTCAACTATTTTAGATCTGGTAAAATGGGACATGAGGAAATTTTTTCTCATGACAAATAGTTCTTGCTGTTCAACCACAAATGCAAGGAATGAGAATGTTTGAATCTATTATATATTTACTTATTTATAATCTCATACAGTTATTTTATGGTAGATTTACATTGAATAAATGACTTAAAGAATCTGTGTCAGAAGGTTCAGTAAGTAAAGTAGCATGCCAATGAGATTTGTGTGACTAAGAACCACATTTAAATAAAAGTCTGAGTTGTTAAAGTGGAGCTGGAAGGTTGTAATAGGATTGTGTAATTGGTTTGAAATCAATGAGAGCTTGCTGTCAAATCTTGAAGATGTCTGTTGAACTACAGACACAGGTAGATATTTTAAAAATTCTCATTGATTTAAGTGCTCTTGGAGATTTTACCAAGAATATTTCTAAACTTTAGTCAAAAGGACAAAGTCAGTTTTAAAAATGTCTTAAGCTTTTTTTTTTTTTTTTTTTTTTTTTTTTTGAGACCAGAAACTGCTTTTGGAAATTTCACATCTACTGGTTCTTTGATCCTTTATAACCTGAAAATATTCTTATTCTTTCTTAATATTAAGCAATGAAATTCTCATCCTAAAGTTTCTCTATTCTTGTATAGCTTAGGTTTGTATACAACCCTTTGCTCTGAAGACCAGCATTATTCATTTTAAGTATCTGACGTTAGTAATGCAGTACTTTTATAGAAATTGTTGTAATTTTGTACTTAAAATTAAATCAGTGTCGCTTGGGTATCAATCACACTGTCATATATTGAAAAGCAGACCGAGCACCACAAATGTAGAGTCGATTAGCAAGCACTCTGAGTTACTCTTTCCTATAAACTGATAAATGAGGAGATAGCCCAGTATGACCTCTGGGTCTATCTACATTCTTAATCTTGACAAATACACTCCCTTAGTGAAATGGCAGTCAAGATCTGCAATTTTCTTCCTGTATTTTGAAGCTGATTTCAGAAAAGTGGAAATATTTATTTAGATGACGTCACTAAATCACAAATAGCAGCCTATTCCTCAGCGCTATCGACTTGCTCCTTAGTATAGGGTACCTAAAATAAAATGAGCATGCAAGCCAAGATATAAATGATAAGAAAAAGTAGTAAAATATGATCAGAGTCAGCACCACTTATGTGCCATACCAGAATAGCTAATAAGTTAAATACCACATTCAGACATCTGTGCTGTTAATTTTTATAAGCCATCACAGTAATTCCCCTCGAAAACAAGTAAGAACATTACTCAGAGGGTGCTGCTTCCCTCTGTTCCTTCTCACAGTCGTGAACTTTGAGGAGTAAGAGGTCGAACCTAAATCTTTTTACCACATAATACTGCATTGTACTAGTCTTGCTCTAGTTATAATTACACGTTTTTTTCAGCTACCAATATTCCTATATACCATCACCAAGTTTTAAATCTTTTCACTCTTTAAATTATATTCCTGGAGACACTATGCTCACTGAAAACCTATTTCCTCTCTTTGATCAATTCAGACCACTAAGATAGCATCAACCAGGGTACCTCCAGAACAGAGAAAGACTCAAATACACAGTGCTGAAGCTGAACTAATTAGACTTTGAGACAGACTAATTATTTCTGAGGCAGAGCTGACCCTATGTGAAGCTGCCGTTTCTGGGACAGAGTCCTGTAGCTTTACACAATGTAACCTCTCAGGGTTTCTGCTCCACTTCATTGCAGGACACAGACAACCCTTGACTGCTCATCCTGCAACCACTGTATTTACTGCAGGCTTAAGAAAAAAACCTACAAGACTGTAAATTTAATATGCAAACATACTGCACAAAATAAGTGACATTTTTAAGTAGACAATGTTAATAACTTGTCTTCACCCAGTTCCAGACTCTCTGTATCGCACAGAGACATGTAAGGGGTGAAAAGAAAGACTTTTGAAGCTATTCTTTCTAGGGAGGATAAAAAGGAAATATGACCTAGTGCAGCAAAATAAAATCACACTGGTCAGATCACAATTGTAAAGAAAGAAAAATGGAATGGAGATTCAAATACTTCTCAAATGTATAACACAAATCATAGTTCATGCTGCAGACAAAAGTATGGTAGCTGATCCAAATGTGTTCAGATAAAAAATGGATGCACCTTTTCTTTTTCTTTCTTGAAAGTTGAACATGTGCCGTTTTTCCTCACTTTCTTGGGTTAACCAATCTTTTATAATAACAATGTAGAGTTCTGCCTGATGGTGAACATAAAAAATTGCCATTTCAGGTTGAAAGGAAAAGGCATACGTGTTTGTTTATGCACAACAGGTACGTTAATTACTTTTTGGATAAACAGCCAGACTAAAGTTGTAATTGTTCCACTAGAAAAAAAGAAAACAATACTGTAGATTGGAATATTTCAAATTCAATATTGCGTATGCAGCTGGAAAGAGCAGTCAAGTCAGATGACATGAATCCAGTACAGCCATTAGCAAAACACCTCCCTCCTCAAACCACACCTGTCCTGTTACTGGGTTTAGTGGTCAGCTGTATTGGGTTTGCATGGCAAGGTTTTGGCAGAGGGGTGGGCATAGGGGTGGCTTCTGTGAGAAGATGCTAGAAACTTCCCCCACGTCTGACAGAGCCAATGCCAGCCAGCTCCAAGATGGACCCGTCGCTGGCCAAGGCTGAGCCCATCAGTAATGATGGTAACGCCTCTGGGATAATAGAATTAAGAAGGAGAAGAGAGAAAAAAACCCCTGCACATCTTGCAGCTGGAGAGAGGATTGAGAATATATGAGAGAAACAACTCTACAGACACCAGGGTCAGTGAAGAAGGAGGAGAAGGTGCTCCAGGAGCCAGAGCAGAGATTCACCTGCAACTTGTGGTGAAGCCCATGGTAAGGCAGGCTGTCCCCCTGCAGCCCATGGAGGTCCATGGTGGGGCAGATGATCACCTGTAGCCCGTGGAGGTCCATGGCGGAGCAGATGACCACCTGCAGTCCATGGAGGTCCATGGTGGAGCAGAAGACCACCTGTGTAGCCTGTGGAAGACCCTACACCGGAGCGGGTGGATGCTCGAAGGAGGCTGTGACCCCGCGGGAAGCCCGCGCTGGAGCAGGTTCCTGGCAGGACCTGTATCCCCCATGGAGAGAGTAACCCACGCCGGAGCAGGTTTGCTGGCAGGACTTGTGATCCCGTGGGGGACCCGCGCTGGAGCAGTTCCTTCCTGAAGGACTGCACACCATGGAATGGACCCAGACTGGAGCAGTTAATGAAGAGATGTCAGTCATGGGAAGGACTCAGGTTGGAGAAGTTTGTGGAGGACTGTCTCCCGTGAGAGGGACCCCACACTGCTGCAGGGGAAGGAGCAGCAGAAACAACGTGTGATGAACTGACCTCAACCCCCGTTCCCTGCCCCCCTGTGCCACTGGTGGGGAGGAGGTGGAAATCGGGAGGAAAGTTGTGCCCAGGAAGAAGTGAGGGGTGGGGGAAGGTGTTTTAAGATTTGGTTTTATTTCTCATTATCCTCTGATTTGATTGGTAATAAATTCAATTCATTTTCCCCAAGTCAAGTCGATTTTGCCCGTGACAGTAATTGGTGAGTGATCTCTCTCTGTCCTTATCTTGACCCACAAGCCTCCAGTGATATTTTCTCTAAACTATCCAGTTGAGGAGGGGGGTGATGGAGCAGCTTGGTGGGTACCTGGCATTCAGCCAAGGTCAAGCCACCACACCAGCAAGTGTTTTGCTGCAATATTGGCTGTAGTTGCCAGAAGAGGCAGAGTTGCTGGCTAAGTCTATTCATCAAGAAACAACTCCTTTACATGGGATGGTGAGATCGTGCTTGTGACAACCAACCACTCCAAACTGCACCACGGAAGACAGGAAAACTGCAGAAATTATGGCTTTTCTTCAGTGCTTCTTTTCCATACGTAAGCAGCAACACCCCTTATCTTTAAAAACTTCCATACCCACATTAAAGATATCAATATTTCAGATAAGAGCCTTCTACAAAAATTTGGAAGCTCCAAATAATCAGTAATTAACATTGTAATTGTTTTATTTAAAAAGAAAAGGCATTTAGTGTGAAACATTTTAAGTATTAAAATACTGTTGTTTCTGAGAACTTCATTTGTCAGATAATGTAGATATTAGTGATAACAGCTGGCAGATTGTGCAGCAAGTATTAAAAGACACTGAAATTATTACATATATTTGACATAAAATATTTTAAAATACCAATTGATAAGTGTCATAGCAGAGAAGCTGAACTGTCAGAAAAATGATACCATGACTGAATTAAACCATTTGGCCCAAGAAACCCAAAGGCACACACTGCTGTCACAGGCAGCAGAAATAGGAGCACTAATACATATCTTCCAACAGGCTTTTTTTTTTTTTTTTTTTAAGTGAAAATTGTCGGATCCATTTGTGTTTCATCCTCACCTCAAACTTCTGCCGGAGCTCTGCGTTTCCATCTTCATCAGCATCTGGAATTGGAACATTATAATATTCACCTTCTTCTTGATTCAGCAGCTTGTACCTGTGGAACATTTGAGGAAAAAAAAAATGGTGATTTTACAGTTTTATTCCTGTTAGATTTAAAATCTGATTTAGTTGTTTGTGCGTGGTTTGTACCAATGTCACAGGCACCGAAAGAACTGCTTTCAAACACCTAAAGCAAACTCAGAAACAGAATATATTTAAGCTAAAATTAGATCTTCAACCCCAAACTATCTGCTAAGCCAGTTTAATGGACAAAGAAATTCTTCCCACCCATCCTGTGATACAATGGGAGACATCAACCCTGGAGAACCTTTGTCTCCAGTGCTTCTATAGCCCTAAACATAGATCTTTGATGAAATGTGCTTTTTGAGAAGATCTGATGAGTTCTACCTTTAGCTTGGTAGGTAATAAGATGGCATTTTATAAATCAGTTCTAATGTACTTTGAATTTGCAGAGCTATATATATATATCATGATACACTGAATATATAATATTTGAGATAAAAATAAAATTCATATCACAAGACTATGTACACAGAATTGAGTTTGCAGCAGCTCCTGGCTCCAGCAGAAGTTGCATGATCACAAAAGCATTTCTTTTATGAGCCTCCTTTGTTATATATAGCTTCTACTTCCTAGGTTTAGTTGCATTTTCAGTGAATTTATAGCCTGAGATACAATGAAAAGCTCCAAAAAGGTAGAGTATATTGAAGAAAAATAACTGGTTTTAAACTTTTTGTGATATACTCTCTCCTCTGTTTTCAGAAACTCTTACCATCCACTGGCTGGCATTTTCATGAGCTCTGACACCCCAAATGAAAGAGATCCCATGAAATCATTTCTGGTTGTTCGATCCCAGTCCCAGACCTCTACAGATAACCGGCGATCTTTGTCTGTAGGTTTTAACTTACTAAAAAGGAGAGAAAGAAAGGAGTTTTCAAATGCACCACGGAAATAAATGATTCAATACCTACAAAGACACTGCATTAAAAGGTGTTAAACTTACAAGGTGAATGCCTCATTCCAGTCTGGGTTCAGAGTAGAACGGATGGTTTTTGTTTTTTGTTTACTTTCATTCTTAGGGTCTGGGATGAGCTTCAGTTTAACATAAGGATCTGAAAGTCCATTTGGATCCATGGGAATTAGGTTTTTTGCTTCTCTCACTGTCAATATAAAACACAGCTCATTTGTATAGGATTACATATCACCATTAAGAAAGCAGTAACTTTGTCAAACCAGAGTTACTAAAACATGTTGAAAAATAAAACAAATAAGACGTGAAAGACACTTGTCAGACTTGGCATGGAAGAAACTGCTTGTTGTAAAGTAAGGTTGCGCTCAGCAATATTGATAAGAGCAGTAGAGAGAAATGACAGGAGAGAAGAGCAATTCACAACTGCCATGCAGCTTCCAGGCAGCTCTTTTCCTGCAATGGAATGATTAAACAACCAAATCCATCACTATAAATTTTTAAGCAGGTAGCAATTCTTTGTGCTTTTATTTCCTCATCAGCCTTAGGTTATACAACTACAGGACTATCAGCCAAATACTATAAGGGCGATATCCAGAGCACAATAGATTTCAGAAGCTAGGTTATTTGATATAATGCCTCATTGGGAAGTATCTAACACTAAACTTTCCTTGGATTCATGGTTCATTAGTTGTCAGATGGAATCACTGTAAGCATTATGTCATGACAGCAACCAAAATAAGAGAGCAGAGAAGACAAATTTAACTTCAGCTTCACAAAAATGTTACTGGGAGCAGTAATCCTCTGGGCTTGCTTTGGACAGAAACAGTTTTCATTTGGGAATCTCTTTGTGAGATTCATAGCTTAAGATTAGAATAATTCCTGGAAGGAAAATCTCAAGAGGCTTTGAGGGTGACACAGTTCCTAGGGTATGAAGGAAGGCCATTTAAGAGTGAGTCACTAGAGACATTATCCCGGATTGACAGCGTCCTCAGCTACTGCTTCCACAGCGTCAGCATCAGGAGGGCTTTTTAAAGTTATCTACCTAACTGAAGAGAAGAAATCTGAAAGGAAATTTAGGAAAGATTAACCCTTAAGTCGCCTAATATTTACTGATCGAAAACATTTCCCACAAAAATTTGAACTTTAGATTCACTGAAGAACTCAGAGGTAAGGCAATAAACCCCAAAACTTGTCAGAATCTTCATCAACAGACAGTTACTATTTGCTCAAGACACTTTCCTCCTTTTCCTCCAGATTTAAATGATATTTTCATACTGTGAACAAAAATTACAGACCTTCCCAGGATTCTGACCTGTTATTTCCCAGCATGGAGGTTGAAAGGTATTCAAGCAACACAAGTATTTTATAATGTGTTGCTTACTCTCATTATTTATAGAATAAGAAGAGGGCAGGTTTTGGGCAGCAGTCAAATGACTTGTAAACCAACTGAAGAACATCTTTTCAAAATGTGCTTTGTTCTCCCTTCAGAAAGAAGGGCAGGGCTGTGGTGGATTGACCTGTGCACTACTGCTTCCAGAAGACAGAAGAAGATGGACAATGAATGTAAAGCACAGGACAGTATTACTGTGCTTTACTGAAAGGCAATGAAATGAAAGATTGTGGTGCTGACCACACCCCCGTTATAAAATAGCATTGAAGATGATTTACAAATTCATATAACGGTTCTATTCCACTTCCTACACACCAGGTATAGTCCCAAGTCCATGTAACTAGCTCTAGGCTAACATTTTCCTTTTACACGATGGAGAGAGTGTTTTAGTGCTCATAATGACTGTGTTCTTCCAAATGACATAACTGCTAAGTAGTGCTTTAGTGCAAATCTACTACTTAGCCACTGTGTTATTTGATTCAAGCTATAGAGGGAAAATTTTGGAGGGGAAAAACCAGCCACTGCCACAGAAAACATGTAATTTCAAACAGCTTGACCTGCTCTGTTTATTTAATGACAGAGTATTAGGTGTGGTAGAACAAGTTGGAAGAGAGAAATTCCAGATATAACTTGTATTATATCCAAAATAGCTGTAGAAAGATGGTAGAGTACAGGAATGCAAGGTACTGATTTGAAACACACTAGCTTATTCTTCAAGATAATTCTCATGCAGAACAGATACCCTGATGTAAATTAATTATTGAAATTAGATCATGGCTGGAAAGGAATCACATTAACTTGAACCAACAGTTGATACTGATGAAGTTACGTTTCCTAAATTTGTGTTTTTAACAGGAGAGACAGAAAATGCTTGTGGGCTAAAATTTTCCAATAAAATGTAATTCTATTCACTAACTACATTACTCAAATAATTGTACCAGAAAAAGATACACTGTGTTTTCAAAGAACAGAACAGAAATGAGTGCTTTCTTGCAGAGCATTTCATACGTAGTTTTCCACAATCCCCGTAGAAAGCTGCCAGGGCTTTGCAGTTGGGGAAATGACAGCTTTCAGTCCAGAGAAATTGTCTCCACTCTCACTTACTCTGAGTTTGTCCATTGAGGGTCTCCATGCCCCCAGCTGGAAAACTATTTCTGTTTTCAATCCATGAAAAAAAGCCCCACCCACTATTAAAATTTAGCACACAGAGAGTGACCTTCAAATACTTCTGAGAAACAACATCAAGATTTAATAACTTATTTTAGTTAAATATTTAAAATCCCAAAGGGACTAAGAACCATAAAGTGAGTGAAGGATGAAGTGATGGCCTTCAATGCAAATTGCCCTTTCTCTTATCCTGTATTTAGTCTTATTTTGGTTTTGGTTTGGTTTTTTTTTTGTCTTCTTGTGCCTGGTACTTGTGATCACACTGCTAGGTTTGGCATATGAGCTATAACTTCAAAATCCACTTTTTGATTTTTATTTCTATTCAGTATTTTGGCGTGAGGAGCAGAACTCTACATGTTCTACAGCTTCAAGAAACATATACTAGCAAGTTTTTCATTAAAATTCCTTGAACAAAACAGCTTAATTTTAACATGGTGTCTTCAGACCAATCCTTTATGTTTATATTCCACCTGCAGATGCTCAGTATAAAACCAAGGATTTTGAGAAATTGGCTGGGTGGATGCAAAGCCATTCTCTGAGGCTCAGCTATGGAGAGGTCCCTGGAGAAAGCCATCACTGATTAGCCTTGATACCTGCTGCCAAGCCTAGGAAACAACACTGACAGCAGGAAGACCTGGCAGCATGTGTAAGACTAACTCTTTCTTTTGCAGCAAATACAGAAAAAGGAAAAAAGCCCTCTAAACACAAGAAAAATAGAAGCTCAAAGATGGATTGGGAAGTAAAGATGCAATATATCCTAAATACAGGCTGCCAAAGAAGTCATTATCTCACTCCTTTTTTAAGAGATCTGGCCCATTTGTACTTTTGTCTGCATAATTAGTACCCTTAGACATCTTTTTTCCAACTGACATAGCACTTTTAGTTTCTTGAGGAAACAGCATGATGATACTTGTGCTAAATAGTGCTTATAAAGAATTATCATCTAAGTGGCCCATCTCTTTAAGGGCACCCTATTTTTAACGGGACAGGTCAGGTTTCTCTAAGAGAGGTGACAGGAAGAAGAGATTTCCCCTCCCCACCAAAGGCACAAAAGATAAATTAAAATTAACTCCAAGAAAATAAATCAACTTACTGTGGCCGAATTCTGCTACAGCTGTAATGACAGCAAGCAACCTCATATTGCTTTATAATTATTAGTTAATTAAACTCCACACTGTGATAGAAGTGTTACTCTAATTTATAGATGGTTGAAGTGAGATACAGTTCAACATCACTTGGAGTGTAACTTGGACAGAGACCTAGAATACTACTTGCCAGTTTTCTGTCATAACTATTAAGCACGATAATGACCCCTGTACTGAGCAAAGTAGCTGGTAGAGTTAAATTTCCTAATATTTTGTCCAGATTAGACCCCTAAGAAAGCACACAGATGAAAAGAGAGAGAAAATAAGTATATATTGACATTTCTAAAAAATCCAGCCTTGCCCAGGTTTTCCTTCTAAAAAACAGAAACAGTTGTCAACTTGCCATAGGGAAAACATGTACCATTTTCCTCCCCATGGCTAATGAATAAGAAATAATAAATGTTTAGTCAGCAGAAAATTTAGACTATTGGATGACTGTCCTATGGCTCTTCTATTATGTGCTATTTTTAATCTACCAGTGTCCATCCAGAAGCCACACCTTAAACTAGGACGCCCACTTTTCCAGGAATAGGATAAAGACAGAGCTGGTTTTTAGGTATTCATACTTTAAATAAATATCTAAATAAGACAGAGTGGGCTGGCAGAGAACAACTGACATTTTATGTGAAGAGAAGAAATTCAGGCAGAATTTTGAGGAATTCAGAGAGCAGATCACAAAGCCAGAACTTTTTCCATGAGATTGCACAAGTCAAAAGTTGCAAGCCATATGCACTTATGGATTTATAACTTCTTGTGAGACCAGCAAATAAATTTAGTCATGGGAATGAGTAAATAAATATTTCTGTGCCTGTAACAAAGCTGAATTATTAGCAGCATGAGTTTACTCAGTTCCTTCTCAAGTGAGTCACAGCCACCTTTTTCCTGAATTCCCAAATGTTGATGATAAAAGAGTTTACTAATCACAGCAACCATTTCTTGCCCATCTTTTACTCCCTACAGGCAACTTAGATGAGCAGAAATCTCTCAACTGCATGTGAATAGCTGCTTTTAGAAGAGGCTTCAAATCTCAAATGGTTTGATCTGGCAAGCTATCTAGTAAAATGAAAGAAAAGGGAGACCTTTGTCAGCTCCAACACACTGTAAAGTTTCTGTCCTCCCAAAATAAAGCATTAGTAAATTATTCCATAATTCTCATTGCTTCCTGAAGATGATTCTGGTACAGATTCCAGGGATCTGCCCAGCTGACAGATGACTTAAGTGAGTGACACAGAATCTTTTATTCCCAGCTAAGGAACTTTCTCCCCAGTCCCTTACCACACTCCCCTTAAACACAGTTTAAAAGTTAATCACCTATTACTGAAAACAGTCTTCCTTCCAATTTGTCTACTTGTACTCTCTGCATGCAAAATTCAAAGCTTCCTCCAAAACTGCTCAGCTTTCATTAAAGATTTATTATGAGATTTTATTAAAACTATCACTGGATGCTTGCTTTCTGGAGCTGGTTGTAACTCACACATACAACTGACTCCAAAACCAACCCTGCTTTTCAGATAATTTCCAATTTCTGTACAGGTTTTGGTCACTAAAAAGGGCTTTTTGATATGAGACTTTCCTCTATTCCATAACTACTCCCCTGCCCAGTTAAACTTCCTTCTCATATCCTTCCTGAGACCAGTGCCTACTCATTACACCCAATTTCCTGAAAGATGGCAATGTACTGAATGCAGACTATTGGAACACTTGCATTTCACAGGCAATTTACACACAAGAAATAGAGGAGTGATTAATTTCCTTCCTAGAACAAGACAGAAAATGAACCAATGTTGCATGATAACTTTATTCCTCTGTACTTATTAAGATATTCTCTCCCACTAACCAAAAATGTACCATCATCTCTAATGCTACTGAATAAGTACTTGTGCCTGCAATAGGTTCTCTGCTTTCAATTTCAACTGGAAACCTCATAGGAGCAATTGGATTTTATTTTTAAAATAAGATTATCTTTGTAAAAATTATCATCAGAAAAAAAAATGTATTACTGGGTAGGACAGCTACTTAATAAAACATAAGTCTTAACACAAGATGTGTCAGATTGTCTGAAAAGGGATTCAGACTATTACATTTCTAATTCTTATCTGTTTATATCCTTACATAAATATCTAGCATTATAAGCACGCAGAAGGTCATTTATGAAAAAGTAATGTTTCTTTAAATACTATGCATTGCCTATTACTTCATGGTAAAGTCAATTTAATGAATGAAAAGGGAAGCACTCATTGCTGCCAGGGTTGGCATTTGTTAAGGACACAGCTCCTCCTGTAAAGAATGCAGCAACCCTGCAGATCCTGAGAACGTCAGGAAAGAGATAAGAGATTAGAGAAGTAAAACACGTGATTTGTATTTTTTGACACATTAAAAATGCCTCCCACATGCAAGGAACTATTTGGGATCATTTTGCAGGTATTTGATATTAAAAACTGGTCAAATAGCCACAACATTCATATATGATCCCCTTCTGAAACCTGGTATTATGAAATTCATACTAACAAAGACAGACACTAATACCTGTCTAATGACCTAAACAATCATAAATAAAATTATCTCTGTGTGTGAGTGTGTTGGGGTCTTTTTAAGGAAACTATTTTTAGGAGAACCTAGAAATGTGCCAAAAATTCTCCAGCTGGTCTCTCAAGCTTGTTTGGGCAGAGGCTCTTAACTCAGCTGTCCAGAGCAAGCAGTGTGACAAGACATTAATATGCAGTGCCATGGGGTGGCTCAGCATTCATACATTCATAAATAATTTGAAAAACATACGGTGGGGAGTAAGGAACTCCTGGGGAGATTGTTGGAGAGCCTGTTATGTGCAGAGATCAGTGCCAGGTTTTCTCCTCTTTTAAATAACAGAAGCATCACTGAAGAATAAAACCTGATTTTCTGTATTCCTTCAGCTAAGAAAAATACACTTAAGAAACTCTGAAAACTCTGGGCTGTGTATATATGTATTTTAATAACATTTATGTAACAGTAGGGTGCATTAACTGACAACGAGTCGACAACACCCTGCCTCTAAATTGGTGCCTGTGTCAGGAGAGCTGTTCTTTATTGTCAGCTGCTGTCAAATCCAACTCCCAGCAACTGATAGGTCACAGTTTAGGATCCCAATACTGTGGCAGCTTTTTATATGTCAGTGCACCAGATGGGGTTATTTTCTCACAAAGGTTATTGTTTACTCAGTAGAAAAATAATTTTAAAATAAAATAAAAATTCAAAACTGTGATTCAACCACCTACAAAGTCACTCAGAAGAGCCCTAAATTATAAGATGGGTCAACAAGTAAATGTAAGAACGTCAAAACTTTTAACACACCCATACCAAATTCCTACTTATTTGTGAAAAAGTGTTACAGTCTCTAACATTCACACAGAAAAGACTGTATGTCTGCCTGTGAGCACTCAGATTGAAGATCGGACCAAGTAAACTGGAATTAAGTATGTTTACTTTATAAAGGACTGAATCATTCCCACCATTAGTTCAATTCAAAACCTGCCAAAGTACTTAGATATTTTAGATAATCTGACTGAACCACTGGCCAACTCCATCTGGCAGTCCTCTGCCTTTGCCTCTTTCCTTCTATTCACTGGGAAAAAAAAAAACCAAACCAGGCCTATTTACAGTATTTTATCAGGAAAACTCTTAGTAAGCATGCATGTATTGTGGCCTTTTTTTTGGAAACAAAAGCCACCACAAAACCCTCAAAGCAATTATGCAGAAGTAAGGATGAATTGCAATGTACTGAACAGTGTCCCCTGAAGGACCATATCTTGCAGTTGCCATTAAGGGTGCTGGGACCTCGATGGGCTGTCCTGGCTGGAACCCGGATGGTTGAGTTGCCCATTAAAGTTATTTGCAAGATGCCAGTCAGAGTGGCATGTCTCCATTTAGCAGCACAAATGTTTTGCATGCAATCAAAGCTGGCTATGAAAGAATCAGCAGGAACTAATTAACAATGAAAACAGGATGCAGAGGAGAGATATTAAGGAATTCAGCTGAAGGAGTTCAACACTGACAGAGTAATTCATAGAATCACAGAATGTCAGGGATTGGAAGGGACCTTGGAAGATCATCTAGTCCAACCCCCCTGCCAGAGCAGGATCACCTACAGTAGGTCACACAGGAACGTGTCCAGGAGGGTTCTGAATGTCTCCAGAGAAGGAGACTCCACAATTCCTTTGAAAAAAATTCAGGCAAAGGTTCAAACCAAACAGCTAATCACTGATTATTTTTCCTACTATTCCTAAACCTCCTGGACATTAAATTCATCTCCTTTCCCCAAACTAAAGGCAGTGGTATTGTATTGGGCAGCTCTGGGAACTGTATATTCTAACAAAGGTTTTATCAGTAAATATTTTAGAAGCAATATCATACTGGGAGAAAAGGAGTTTGAAATCTTTGCATAGCAATATGTTCATGAACTAACTGACAATTGCTCATTTCCTTTTCAGTTACATGTGCACAAAAGGTATTTGAAACCCAGTCTGGGCTTAGTCTGTACACTATTTTTTATTTAAAAAAAAAGAAAGTTTCTTTCAGGGCTACTGTCATTTGTAGTTAGGGAAATTTTCTGAAACCTTAGAAATGCTGACAACCCTCAACCAAAACAACTTAACAGCACCATAATTGTTATATACATAACAAGGTTATAGTAAACATTTTTCTTGTTGTCCAGAAACCTACTTTATTGTGGGGTGGAAATGTATAATTTATAAACACAAAAGTAACAGCATTTGCCAAGGACACACCCAAAAGAACTAATGCAGAAAACCTACAAAATATCTGTAACAATTTTACCATATTCATATTTCAGAGAAGACCTTTCCAAATGAAATTGTGAACTTTAAGTACATCTATTTGTGTAATTGTTTCATAGTGCCTTGGTACCACAAAGAATGGTGACAAACGGTTTTGTCACCAAAAGGATCATAAACCTGCTGAATCATGAGAAAATACCTACATGTCATTTGACAAATTACACACATTATGTCAGAAAGTTAAAGCCACATTTAAGAAGCTTGCTGCAAAGCAGCCTAGAATAATGCAAATATTAAATTTTGTCACTTGGATGATTTTCAAATGAATTCTCATGGTACAATTACTGAACCTGCAGCACTATTTTTGAACTGCCTCACTACTTAGTGAAACCTTTCTGTTAATGACAGTACCTTGGATAAATTGACCCCTCTTATGTCGACAGGGAGCTATTTGAAAAGTTAAGCTACAATTAAGTATCACTTGGGATCCTTTCTAACTGAATTTTATCATGCCTCTCCTTTTCAATGCATTTTACAAGGTTTGACAGGAGAATATGGAGGTCCTGGGATTTAGAGAGAACAAAGCCACGAATGAACACAGTGAGAGGAGAGAGGCTTGCTGGTTCTGTAAGCTGTGAAAAGTCAGTGAGATGGTCTGATTTCCTTTATGTTGACTACAAGTGGAATGGTCTCCATCAAAATCCATTCCCCAAGGAAGTGCAGAGGTAGAAGAAACATCCTTTTGGCATATAACAGGCTCTAGCCTTTCAACTGAGCAACGCTGATGCAATACACAGCACTCAACACCCACAGGTTGCCAACAACTACATCAAGAAACAAAGAAAGAAGTTGAGATGGTCTAAGAAACCTCCTGCTTTGTCCTGCTATCACTCTGCCCTCAAATCTAATTCTGTTTTGCAAGACCAAATGAGCAATGATAACAGCACCATACCCTGGTCTTGTTTCATTGTGTGGAAAATGAATTGTTTCTTCCAGTACCCACTTGGAAGATGTATCAGTGCACATCTAATGTGATGCCTTTAAGTTTTCTTCACCCAATAAACAGTGTTGGTCACTTGTGATGACACACTAACCCTCCCACTCTCCTGAGGTAAAACCTTTTGATAACTTGTGTTTTATACTATCTTCTACTTCGTTTCCTAAGTTTTATCATACTTTTTTTTTTTTTTTAGTTACTACAGCATGTTTTAAAAATTTCCTCAAAGTTCTGAGCCATAAAAAAATTGGGACTTTCTTTTAGAATTTAGATTTTATAGACTTGACAATACTTATAAAAAAAAGAAAATGAACAAATTTTTCTGTTATTCCTTCCTTTATTTCAACTCTGCCCATCCTAATTCCTGCCCTGTGCTCTCCCTTTGAGTAAACACATTTTCATCTGATTGGCAAAGAACATTTTTGCATATTTGTGTGCAACAGAAAGGAAAAAACAACAATAAAGTTCACTACCAACTCTACACTCCAGACAGAAGATACAGTAAGTCCCAGCTGACCCCAGCTAAAACAGAAAGCACGTACAGAACAGACGTAACGTACGCTGTAAATACAAATTCTTATGCAGATCCTGAGCGATAAACTCCACACTGATACAGCAAGAGGAAGTTCTGTTGGAGTTAAACAAGGTATTACAGATCTATTTAAGGGAAAAAAAATGGTCCTTTGACTTGCAAAATACATTTTCCAGAATTTTTCCTGCAACCTCAGGCTTGGAATGGGTCGGTGGGGGTGCGTGGGTGTGCACGTGTGTGTGCGCAAGCAAAGCTTACTCATAAACCCTGGGAGAAATGCTTCCAAGGAAATGAACTGCCACCCTCTCTTTCCTTCCTCTCTCTCCCTCCTCCCCATCTTCATAACCTTAACCTTACAGAATGTGAAAATTTCATTTTTTATTTTATAACTCACTGGGAGTAATATTTGGGAAGGAATCCAAGTTGTCTTTGTTTATTCAATACTCTGAAATGCAGGAAACAACTCCTCAGCTGATGGAAGTTTTGAGTATTTCTTGGGTTCTTAGGATGACGGCTTCCTGAGCAGCTAGCTACCTACTGGGCTGCTTCCTACATGAAAAATTGACATTATAGTCATTTCCTAATTAATATTCTTGAGTGTTTAAAGCTATTACTACAGCTTTCATTTTTCTATTTCTTTTTAGTTCATAGAGTTTCTTGAGTCAAGATGTGTTGAATGAGATCCTTACACTTCTGAAGGGAAATACTCCATCACTGGCTTTAATACACAAAGATTTGACCAAGGTCCATAAACTCACAGTGTATCTTTACAAAAACCTGCAAAATTTATGTTTAGAAAACCTGCAAAATTCCAAAATGAGTTGTTTACCTGTTACTTCCAGTTTGTCACCGGTGACTTCAGCTTTCAGATAAATCCTTCCTCTTTTCTCTGTGTGATCCATGCCACAGAGGCTTGGGACATTGATTACACATTGCTTATGAACATTCATATCACAGGCTGTGGATATAAAAATGGTTCAGACAATTATGAGAAGCTAATAATATGATTACACTGCAAACAGCGAGCAAAGTGAAAGTTAAGATTGCAGTGCTCAACTATTGGCAAGATTTTCAGATTACAGCTGCATGTTTTTCAGCTGAATGACATGGCTAGTTTCCATCTTACAAGGCATTCTGCAGACAGTGAATGAAATGGAGAAGGAAATAATTTACTTCAGAAACCTAAAGATACATTAATGAAGTGCAAGGAAGGAAAAGTGAAAATGGAATAAAGACTTGCTGGGAACATGACTAAGAAAACAGAGCATTCGTGCCACCGTCAGCAATGAAGGGAGTTAGGTTTAGATTGATTATTAGATTTTCTAGCAGGAGACTTTCAAGACAAATGAAATGCAAGGAAAATATTGGACCTTGGCTACCAACCAAACTGAAATTTCAGTTTTCAATAGTGTATTCACCTGACCAGTGCAAAACCAGCCTTCCTCAAATCTGCCATGGCAAATGCCCTTCAGCCACATCAAACTCAACACACCACGTTCTCAGCAACAGAGGTGATTTTCATTAGTATATATTATAGTACTAAAATATCCACTTGGAATATAACAGTACTATAAATAGCTGACATTTGAAACAGGATTTTCCACAGAAAAGAAATAAGAAGCTGTGACCCAGTGTTTCCACTTACTTTCTAAAATACCCTTTTAGTAACACAGAAAAACTTCACTTACTGTCACATTTCATCCCTTGGTGCAGAAGCCCGTAAAGCAGTGACCCACAATGGTCACAAAAGGTTGGGCTCCCATATGTGTGGATCTTAAACTTGTGCTTGCTTCTGGGATCCTGAAGGAAAAAAACCAGAAAGAGATTCTCAAAACAAGATTGACACACCTTTAATATATTACTTCAAATATCAAAAACTTTCCAGCTCTGCAACTTATGCTATAGAAAAATATATTCCAGCGTGTGGCTTATTCACAACCCTTACAGAGGTACCTACACTGGTGCAGGGACATTGGCCTCAGTTCCTATTTTTCCTTTGCTTTGGTGTTGTAAGAAAGAATGTCAGCTCAGAGAACATGGGCTTGTTCCTCTGATTCATCTGCACTAAAACTTCCATTTACAGACTGTACATATACATCAAATATAATGATGGTACTCAGCCTGAGGCTAAAAAGTCATATACTGTCTGCTTGTTTACAGTGTGCCACCATCACCCGTCTGAAATGGTGACACAAAATACAGCAGGAGAGGAGGGAAGTAACTGTGAAGGGGCTAATCTGGAATAAAAATATAAAATCAGGATCTTAAAGATGGGATCAGCTTGAAACGTTGCAGATTTACAATCTATATTATTGTAAATGAGAGTGAACAAATTCAAAGTTGGCATGTGGTAAATATTTTACAGATACTGCTATTCCCATCTGATTTTTGAACAGAGAAATTTATAGTGAGGACATTTTAAAGCCACCACCAGCTTGGAAATGGTTTCTAATTTAGGACCAGTGAAAGGGAATACACCCAAATGACCTAAAACCACACATTGTATGACACATCCAAATACATTTGCCGTTTCTCTAGGGGTAGAGCTCCCCTTTGGAAAACGAAGAACATTTATATAAAAGGAAGAAATCACATCTTCAGTACGTTCACCCATGGCAGGCTCATTCCAGAGATGCACAGCCACAGAATTTCACGCCAGGCTCAGGCAGCCTGATCCCAACACCTGGAAATGGGCATTGCCAAAATAAAGAGCACGACAGCCCCACACTCCTGTGCACACCACGTGTATTTTGATGTCTTTTCTGACCACTTCCAGTCCCAACTCCGTGCTTTAACACAGATTGGGAAACACTGTTTATTTCTGTAGAAACTATCACTGCATCATCTTGATCAGAAGTTGGGAAGAGCAGTAATTCTTCTTCATTAAAAAAAAAATACATTGGGGTTTGTAATCAATTCTTGCCAACATTCTTTCTTGTTTCCCTCAGATTTTTACAGCCTCACACATTAACAGAAAGATCATAGAAATTCTGCAACACCAGGTCTTTCCTTGCATTAAAACATCCTTTACAAAAATACAACTGCAAAATGAGACCTAAAAATGTTTCCCTTCTGTTTACATTTTATAGTCATATAACTTTATATAAGAAATACTAAACTGACATAAAAAATAAATTAACTTTTCAACTTGCATCTGCCAATAAATGCTCTCCAAAAAACCAAAAGCAAAGCACAATGTGTCATACAAAATGGAAAACATGCAAACTCTTTCTTCAAAAATAGAAGATTCCTCTAGTCTAAGTGCTTTCTCAAGAAATTCAAGAAATTTGGGAACTCCTAAAAGTAATTTTCATTAAAATATTGCTATGAGAAGGCAAAATCTTACCTTCAAAATGTAATATTTTGCCACACTACACACTTTGTGGAGGGTTTTTTTGTTTTGGTAAGCACTCTTTATGTGAATTTTTTTTTTTTGTACTGTTTCTAAGTTTTATCACGAATCCATAACCACTAGTTTGCACTGCACAGATAGAAATAATGTAATATCCAGGATAATAACTAAAGACTTTTCCATTAAGAATTCAAATGGAGACTATTTCAATAATTCTATTTGTTATACAGCCTGAGATAGGAAATGCAAGCAGCTAACAACCATATTTATTTTGTAAACACAGTTAACCTAAGTGGAATGACATGCAATGCTCCAGAGAACATCTGTTTGGTTATTTATTAAAGATCTAACCAATGGGCCTTGTGCTGCAGGGTCATGGGAACATTGCTGTACTAAAGGGTTATCTGCTGGATCCACTCTATATGCCTTCCAAACAACTGAAAACACATTTTCAAAGCTGATTCGATTCCTCCTTCATTTGTTTTGTTTATAAGATGTAAAGGAACTTGTTGCCTTATAAATATACACTTAAACATTAAGCACATCTGTTGCTGAGAAAGGACAAAACCCACAGCTTCTAAGAATGATGCTGGATAAATAGATTTTTAAAGTTGTGTTTAACATCTGACAGAAGTAGTATTTATGAGTATAAAGTAATGATATAGAGGAGAAAGAACTATGGGAAATTATTATAGTGAATGTCTACTAAATACATGGAACCTCTATATTATACTGAAATTACATAACAAACACTACCAAATAATTCCATCCCAATCAATACATGGTAATTAAGTTAAGCAGGGGTGTGTGTGTGTGTGGATTAAAAATGTTGTGACATGTAAGGACAACTATAGTGCACTCACTACAAAGCAGAGGCTCACGTGCTCCTGAGTCTAACCATATGGAACTACAAAACACCAGCAAAGGCATTCTGATAAAACAGTGAAATAAAATGAATAAACACACCAAATCGGATCAGACTTTGAAGTCAGCCCTGTGTGACTCAATGTATATCATCTGCAGCACCATTTGCTTTCTATGATATTAGTTTTCTATCACTGTGTGAAAATGCCTACTATATGATGTGTAAAATGAATAAATCAATATGAATTAATTTTTTTTAAGAGCAGCATGTTCTGACTATTATAGTTATTATTCTATACGTCACTTATTCCAGGTAAAGCATTAAAAAAAGAAGGCAAATGAAAACAGTACCAAAACTACTGCTGAAATGGAAACTTTGCATGCCTGAAATCTCTCTTAAGATCTCTTTAATAGAAGTGAATAGAAGAACCTTAAAAATACTAAAAAACTAACAAATAAGAGAGTGCACACTTCATCAATATTTAATCCTATTTTCTGTTTCAATCCTATGCATTTTTAATTTTTTGATAAATTGAAGTATAGAAAACATTACTATTTTGCAAGTAAGTCTGAGAACATCTAGAGAAAGCTGAGAGATCCCAATACTGCCATCATAGATGAGAAAACCTTTTTATCTTACTCCCTATATTGACATGGGCTTCTCATGCACTTAGAACTACCCTGGAATCCATAGTTCACACTTGAAGTAACTATATTAGTAATAATTACTACCTTGCCAGTACTAATTACTTATATTATTGACAGCAATCAACACTTATTAGTTGTTAATACAGTTTAATACTTCCCAATGTTAAATATGCATTAAGTGACTTTCATTACTGAGGAAATAATATGATCTTTAGTATTTTTCAGCTAGAGGTAAACCACTGAGTTAGAGGTAAGGTCCTGCAAATTTTCTTCAAATATCCTTTTTTAATCAATGTAAACTTTCAATAATTCCCACAGCATAGCTGGCAGTCATATTTCATAGTAAACACAGGGAGCCCAGCCAGGATATGACAGATGAACTGCCAAATAATGGCTGCTATTTGCAAGAGAATTGAACTTTGCACTAAACTTGGCATAGATTAATTGTGAAACTCTAAAGGGAAAATCCACTTCTGTTTCCAAAATCCATCAAAATTATGAAGGGAGAGGGTGGCAATGGGAAAGCAATGGGAGAGTACTTGTTAAGCAGTGATGAATGATATGTTCTATTAAAATTCATGTTATTTTCATGTTAAAAAGTGAATTCTCTGCTATTATTAAGACAATCCCCCATTTTTAGAAGTACAACTGAATGCAGTATAATATAATTAAATGAGGAAGGAAACTGGGCAATCGATATCACAGACATTTAAATATTTGCCTTGGAAAAACCTTTAAATTGGCAGAAATCTATCCAGTGCTCTGCAATTTGACTGCAGAGCGAGAGAGTGGATTTTCAGATCCTGTAATGACATATATGGGTGCAGAATCCCTGTAAAGATGAAGAGCAGTTGAGCATCTACACCTCACAGAGGTTTTTTTTTTAAAAAGATCAATATATTACTCATGAGTCTCAGAGCTGAGAGATGCTTATAGAGACAGGGAGCTACAGAATTGCTCTGACCAGGCGATCTGTGTTGTACCTATGTGGACCTATTGAAAGAAAACTGAAAACAGAGCAGAAACCTTTAAAAAATAAATAATTGAGTTTATAGAAGTGACTTGCCCAGACAGCCAGCTAAAAGGAGTTGGGATTTGCTCCAAAGGCAGCCACACTCCAGCAGAGGGAAGCAGAAGAACACGGAGGCATCTCACCAAAATCTCACATTTTTCAGTCTATGCTTTGCCACTGAACTACATTTTGCCCCCCTGCAGCAGGATCGCCACCACTCCTGCCTTTTCTCTTTGTTTCACACAAATGAGTCCATTTCCTTGATTGAACAGCAATGGAAAGCAACCCCCTTGTGAGAAAACATTCCATAATTTTTCAGGATCAAAGACGGGGGTGTGCAATAATTGAAAGCGCATGGTTAACCAACAGCACATGTCAAACTGTGCTCCAACACATTACAAAACAGCTTATGAGCATTCTAGTCCTGAATTCTTCCTAAAAGCTCCCTTTTGATTTGAATTTTATTCCCCTTGATAGCAACACTGCTATAATATACTATATTTTTTTGCAGGCATTAAATCATCACATTGCTTTTAAGTATAAGATATATAAAAAGCACTTTGTGTGAGGTTGCATCAATGGAGATTTTATATACAAAGCAGTATCAGGTTATTACTTGTTTAAGCTCTTTCGTAGTATGCAACTTGATAGTATCGATAACTGTCAGCAGAACCGTGTATCAAAGACCAAAACCTCTGAAACTGCACCCATATTGCCTTTAATCTGGCATTTTCTAGGAGAGTCAGCTAGAACTGGTGAGATTTTTAGATGGAATTTAAATCCAGACCTCAAGTGGATCTGTCAGTGCCAGAGCCTGTACTAGAGATCAAGGTGGGGGGAAAAATGACTTTTTTCAGTCATTAATACCAAGACACATACATTAACAAGGTGTAACCAACATGCAAGTTGGTTTTTAAAAAAAACCTGCCTATGGTTGGTGAAAGGCTTTTATTCCATATCTGCACTGCTAATTTCATGATCATTAAGAAGCAGAAAATGCAAAATTGCAAGTGTAAAAGTATTTGGGGAGAAACAGAAGATTATATTTTCCATTACAAAAATAACTAAAAGGAGTTCTGCAGCAGATGACCCGGACTGTCCTAAGGTTGCATCAGGGCTAACAACAACAAAGAACAACTTTGTAAATAAATGTAAATATACCCAGTTTTCCATTTCCTCCATGACAGAACCACAGGACTGTTCTTCATCCCCAACTCAACACTTACAAATATATTTACTAGTCTAAAAGATGTAAAGCAAAAGTAAGCTTAAAACATCCCAAATTACTTCACTTAGACAAAACAAAAAATAGTTCCTGAACCTCAGTGGCTTAAATTGTGGTGCTGAGTGTTTGAATTTCTATTGAAAACAGAAGGGGAGACAATACATTAAATATATGCAAAAACATAGCAATCATTATAAGAAATAAGAGATCACCGTTCCTCTTTACCAACAGAAAAGCCCTGGAAGACTGACAGGTCTGTTTTTCTCACATTAATATACAACTTTAAACATTTCCTACTGTGATAAAAACACTGAATCCTTCATGTTTCTTTGTCTCCCCTCCAAATCTCTTTAAAATATGGATTGTAAGGAACACTGCTCTAACAGATCAATGAAAACATTGCAATTTGTACCTCATATATTTTACTTAAAACAGCTTTAACTTCCCCAAGTGAATACCAAGTTAATAAAACATATTTAAGAAGAACCTAGAGATTTTTTTCTCTGTAAGGAGCCAAATCCCACATTCATCCCACGCTGTCCTCAGGCAAACTTCCATTTCATTTATTAAAGTCTTCAGACTCCAGCTTTCCTAAACACCTTCCAAACAGCAACTCCAATACCTCAGACTCCATTGAGATACCACGTCTGTTTGAGTGACTTCAACATTGTAGTGCATCATCAACATGATCATATCATAGAATCATAGAATAATTTGGTTGGAAAAGACCATTATGACCATCTAGTCCAACCATAAATCTGGCATTGCCAAGTTCACCACTAAAGCATGTCCCCAAGTACCACATCTACACGTCCTTTAAACACCTCCAGGGATGCTGACTCCAACACTTAAAGGACTTAACACTGATAAGTAACATTGTCATTGTCACTGTGGGACATCAGGTTGCACAACAACTATTTTACATTAATGTATTTGTGTACAATAACCTCTCATCAGTTTTTTAAAATTTCATTCTTGGCCAACTTGCTCGTGCTAGTGATGATAGGACCTAACTTTTTTTCCCCATTATGCTCAGCTGAGCTGGTACTATCCATCTTTCATTCACTTAAACAGGAGATGGAAGGAGATAAAGGCTGAAAACCAACATCACCTGAAATGTCCTGGTTTCTCTGTAAAACAGTGACCCTGAGTGCACAGGTATCAGGTCAAACAATTCAACATCTGTCATAGCTTGAACGCTGTTCATAGAGAAAAGTGATATATGTTTATCCAAGAATACAGGGAAAATGGGAATGAGTCCAAACACCCTTTCAGAAGCTATCACAGCCATAAGTTGAGTTCATTTCTAGCACGTTAAGTCTTAAGAAAGCATCTTTGTGACCCCAAACTTCCTGACAACAGCAAAGATGAAACAAACTCCAGATTTTATTTGTAAAGCCAAACCTGCCTTCAGTTAGTTCTAGTGTGGTCTGAATTAAGGCCTTTACAACTATGAAGTGATAAATTTGAGCATATAAAGATGAGCTGATTTGCCAATAAAATCTCCAAGTAACAGCAGCTACGAACGTAGCTAATGAATGCAGCTGGCGAAGCTACTGTTCTTGCCTCTGAGCTACTTCCAAGATGCGAGGCCCTGAATAATAACTGGTTTACATTTCCCACTCCTCCTCACATTGCCAAACTCCGCTTTCCCCTCTAAAACAGTGAATGCTACCAGAAGAACCCACCAATTCATAAACGCACACTAAACCCTTACCCACTTATTTACGTAGCACCTTGTCTCCTTCCCACCTCCCACAGCAGCAGCTGCACGGTTCAGTCTACTTCCAAGCAAAGACAGTTCTGTCTGGATGTATTGCTACCAAACAGAAAGATGTAAGATCCATATACATCAACATATGGTTCAAAATCGACAGCCAACTCCACTAACTCCTGTACAGATTTGTTTGTGGAAACCGAGTACGTACGAGGGTGTTTCCCGAACACTAAAAAGGAAATCCAAAGAGAATTTTGTCTGTCCCAGGGTATTACACACCCTCTGGAAGCTCTGTGTCTCTCTTTTACCTTTAGGAGGCTGAGGGGGGACCTTATTAATGTTTATAAATATTTGAAGGGTGAGTGTCAGGAGGATGGAGCCAGGCTCTTCACAGTGATGACCAATGGTAGGACAAGGGGCAATGGGTGTAAGCTGGAACACAGGAGGTTCTGCTTAAATTTGAGAAGGAACTTCTTTACTGTGAGGGTAACAGAGCACTGGAACAGGCTGCCCAGGGAGGGTGTGGAGTCTCCTTCTCTGGAGTCTCCTTCTCTGGCCTGGATGCCTTCCTGTGTGATCTCATCCAGGTGTTCCTGCTCCGGCAGGGGGTTGGACTGGATGATCTTTTGAGGTCCCTTCCAATCCCTGACATTCTGTGATTCTGTGATTCCTTCAGGTTAAGTACTGGCACATCCAATTTTTTTTTCTTCTTTTTTTTTTTTCCTTTTTCTTTTTTCTTACAAACTTCACTGGAATCTTGCATTGACGTTTCAACAGCAGAGGGGTTTTTTAAAACTGCACAGCGATCTTCCTGAAAGAAGAGAGGACTCTGTCTTCCTGGGCAAAGGGATCTAAGAGGAACTGTTCAGGAAAATCAGACTACACACAATCATCTAAAGTTTTTTAGAGATGACAGGCGTGTGTCATTTTAGAAGGTTTCTCCTCTAAATACTTTTCTCTTTACTTTTAATACTACATAGTTTTAAGAGGGCTGTTTTGATCATCAGGGAGGGTATTGATACTCTTGACTTTAGGCACCTTTACAGTAAGATTCCTCTCTTGTGTGCTGTCAGAGACTCTTTGGAAAAGGTTTCTGTATTCTCTGCTGAGTTTACAAGATATTTAATTTAAATACTAACTTCTATCTGTCCCTCTTATCACAGACCTCCAAATCACAAATAGCAAAACCACAGGTCCTTGCTCTATGGAATATGACAACAGAAAAGATGGCAGGATGAAGCTCAGCAGCTGTGGAAAGGCACATACAAGACTAAAACCAGGGCTGCAAGGAAGCCTTACAGCCACGACAAATGCCACAGTGCAAGAACTTGGTATTTGTGATCACTTTATCCAGTTCCTTATGTCACAGCTCAACAGCACATTTAAATGCAAGGCCAACAGTATATTTGCATTTGTGTTATTTGAAAAGAAAGACATTATATTCCTTTTTCTAACACCAACATTAAAAAAAAAATCCCAAAACACATACAAGCTAATAAATACATTTTTTAAATTTCCTGTCCATTACAAAATTACACATCTGTTTATGTTGGCAAAACCGTGCTGGTTGTGCACAAAATCAGAAATGGTGATTTTTGAAAAGTTTGAGAAGTTTTGGTTCAAAATCAGTCAAAATTTCATGATGCTGCGGCTTCCTCTGAAAATTTTAACTTGTGGCCTTTTGCTCCTCATTTGACAAATTTTATTAGAGACAGAATTTGAAACACCCGAGCAAACTGTCTCCAAAGTTACTCACTGAATAATTCATTTCTGCCTGTTATTTTATACATTAGTTAATCACAAAAAAAGGCAAGAAGGAGGGTAAAATATGCATAATTTAAACATGCCACCTAATTTTCGTTCATCTCAGTTCTGTCTTTTCAAAAGTACAGAAGTTAGTACCTATAAACTAGGCAGATATTTCCCAACACAGGCAGAATTTTGTTCTCCAGAGGCAAAAATCCCATGGAATGACTGTACATACAAATTCCATTAATAATTGAAGGATTTTATTTAAACATGTTTATCTGAGAATCTACACCTCAACATGAAAAAAGCTGCTTTCAAGCAATCCTAGCCAGAACCCTATAATGGCAGATACTGAGGCACAGAGTCCTTTAACGGTTTTTTGCATTGTATAACCACTGAAACACTATTTATTAGGCTTTGAACAGATGTTTTTCCATATGTCTAAATAACCCTTCTTCAGAAAAGTAATTCAAGCACGTTAAATTTTGCAGACCAAGGAATATAGAGGCGTTAGACGTGTCAGTATTTATAGAGCATTTGGTATCTTTTCTATAGTGAAGTCAGTATCTTCTTTTTGGAAAAAGTCACTAATCTTCCAAGTAAATTAAAAAAAAACCAACCATAAATAGGCAGCTGAGACTGAATGTGCACAATGCTCTGACAACAGCTTTTGTACTCAGATGCTGACCTTACCATGGCAGAGACCATAGCCAAGCTTCCTGATCCACAACGTTTTTCCATAGCAATGTGGCAGTTCCTATTTATTGGCTGCTTAAAAATTCAGAAAACAATACTGAAGCTTGCAGAAAAAGTTAACAGCTCACAATAAACCCCTGAAAGAATTACAGGCTTTTAGCACAGCCTCTTGATTCTCCAACATTTGGCAGTGCTATTTGAGATTTAAACCCAAAACTCAAAGCTACTATCTGGGGAGAAAAGTGCTTCATTGTGACCACAGATGAGAGCACACTTCGATTAAAAATAAGAACTGACACAAATCTTCTGTCCCTTGGGCAGAATTTGACCCTTTTGAGGTTTGCTAATCAAAAATCTGAACACAATAAGAACTGTTGTAATCACATTAGAAGAAGGGCGAGCTCCAGTGCTTGAAGCCCTGGAAGGAGGATTTCCTCATGGCTGCCACCTCCGCTTTGTTCTTAAGGCTGATTGAATCTCAACTGCTTTGCAGCATCAGGAAAAGTCCTCACAGCATTTAGCAATGCATAAGAATATAATCTCTAAATATTTAATATCTGGCAATTAAGTCTGCACTGTTCAAAGCAAAGAAAAACTGTGGAAACCTAGAAAGGCCTCACCAAACCATTTAGTAACACTTATCTCCAAACTAGATATTTTGAGTATGCCCATCCTGAGACCATTCCATGGACACAAGTTTAGGTAATAAGCATTTTTCCGTCTCCTTTAAGGAGAGCGTTTTTCTCAAGGCTGTTGATGGCAAAGGAGCTTCCCAGAGTACACTGAAGGCTTTTCATTTGGAAGAAAGCCTGCACAGAAGCGTTTTGCTGGCAGAGAACTTCCAATGAAGGGAAGACGAGTTTAGACTCCTACTTTTTATTTCTCAGAAATCACTTGTGGGTAAGAACATTCCTTAGTGGAAGCCTCTGACTAGGAAGATTTTGTAGCTGTAGAAAGCTCACAGTGTATGCCCATATGAGACGCTGTGAACCTCTGTGAACATTAGGTCCTCCTTAAAATTAGTAACATAAACCAATAAAGCAAGGCCAAACTTTCAAACAAGCCTAGCCTATGACACCACTGTCACAGTTTTACCAGTTCTTGAGTTTACAGGTCAAGTAAGACTCTTCTGCATACATTTCTCTTTCCTCCTCCTGTCCCAGCCAGTTCAAATTAACAGTGTCCTAAATGTTGTTATGCAAGTCATCCATCGTTGCTGAAGTTCCTTCTCTTGACTACTACTAGCTCCATTTTATATAGAAAATATATATCCAAGAGCAACAGACAAAGAAGTGGAGTGAAAGGTCATTAATGAGCTTTTTTTCATTCTCTTAAAAAAGGAGGAAAAGTTGTGCCATTTTGGCTTTATCCTGGTTTTACAAAATTCAGTTTAAAAACATGTACTGAGAGTCCCTGCAATGATTATAACTGTAATTAATTTGTCAACATGAGGTAAGTCAGGTTGGACACTTGTCTGCTCATTGCATCATGTTCCACTTGGATATAGTCTTCTGCTTGGAGCTCTACAGACCAAAAATAGGAAGATAGAAAAACTAAAAAAAACTGGAAAGATCTTAAGTTGTACTCATAAAAGGCATTACAGTGCAATGTTATAGTCCAGGATTACAAAGCAGGCATCTATGAAAATAGAATAAGTGCATTTTTCCTTATCTGCAAGTAATGTAATGCTCAGAAAGAAGAAAAGAAACTGGTCTTCCTCTGTAATCCCAGTATTTAGATTAACACAGGCTTTTTCTACTGCTGCTAGCTAAGCCTTTGTAAGGCTGCATCAAAACCAATTATTAAAATTAATCCCAGGTACAAATGGAATTGCACAATATTAATCCTGATGAAAGAAAAATCTGATATGATAAACACGTAGAAGACTAACATGAGGAGCAAAGAAAGGAAAAAAAAATTGAAAACCAGTTTTGCTAGAACTGTTCAAGTGATGGACCTGTAGAAACACATGAAAATTGATGTTGTCAGTAAGATGTACATCTTTCCTTCTACAGTGGCCACCTTGGCAACAATTTAGCCACTCAGAGCCTGTCAAGAAGAAGCTGGAGGAAATTCAAGGTGTTTTTTTCATTGAAGATAAAACAAAATATAACAACTGGGGAGAAAAGCCTTCCATCATAGACTATCTCAAGTGCAAAACACAGAAAAACTTAAATGCAAAGCAAATATTTATAAAGTGGCAGCCAGAAATTACATTATGTCTCCAAGAGTCCTTAAGAAAACTCACTTCATGACAGAAAACCTCTCCTCACCATTAAATGAAAAAAAAAACAAGGAGACAATAACATATGTCCTCCAGATGAACTTTCACATTGAAAAGAAAACAAATGGTTTCAGATAACAGTTTTACAATGTGTATAATCTAAGTTATTAGATGGCAATATAATGCAATTAGCAGGAAGGTGCTTAATATTCACACAAATGCTTGTGTTACAGTTTGCACTGAGAATTTCATACGTAGGAAAAAAGTTTCATACTTTACTCTTTATTGGGCCTTTGATTTTTGATAAAAATAAATTAATTGATGAATTTCAGATTTACACTAAATGCTTTATCTGTATTAAACAATAAAGGTGTACTGCATCAAGTATACATAGTATTTTTCTGCATATTATTCAATGAACTGAGCAAGGATTGTTTGTTTTAGCTACAATTATGGTGCAAAATGTCCTGCTGTCCCTCTGATCCAAGACTAACATTAAGCATCACTTAATAAAAGAGGTATGAAGGAAATCTGTAAACTTCATGAAGTGGAGGGGACAGAACGTATAGAGATGTAGGACTAAGCCTCATGGGGCTGCTACAATCCTAATCAGATTTACAGCACGTCCATCAAATTCACGGAGGAGTTATGCAAATAAAAAACAATACCTGGTACAAAACTAAAATTCCTTTTTTTTTTTTTTCAGAAATAATCAACATCTTAACTGCTTTCCCATATTCTGGACATTCATGTTTAGTCAAGACCATGCCTGAGTGCTAATTCCACTTAGATGTTAGTTAGAACACTACGTTGCCCTTCTCTGAGATTTATGGCCAGTTATAATGCCCGGTAACAGTCACTCACAATGGATAATGACACAGCACTTGTTGGCTGGAGCACACTCAGCCTTTGCAGGTGCTTTTGTAATCTGACATATTTTTCAAGCCAAAACTGGTAGCTGTCTGCCTCTACCACCCTTCAGATGAATTCCAAAGAAATAAATTGTGTGGGATATAACCTATAGCAGGGCAAACCTCAGTTCAACCATCAGACACCAATCAATACACCACATAAACAACTGTTCTGCCCCAGGAATGATCCTCGAGTCCAGCTGCACTGCAGTGCTGGAGCGACTGAGAAGGAACTGTTTAACCATTTCCTGCAAATCTGCTGGGTGAAAGGCTGCTCTTGGGAGAGCTTCTGATTCAGAGAGTTATCTGTCACAGCCAATTATCCCAGACTATTTGTAACATCCTTTTGTTGCAAGGAAATGATAAGACAAGTTCATAAAGGAGATGAGGTCCACAAAATGGAAACTTCTGCCTAATTTATCTGATATCAGAAATACCAGCAACCAACACTCGTGTATTTCATCTTTTCTGCTGTCACCAAGAGCAGTCATCAATTCTACCTACTGTGTGTGCACGGGGGGCAAGGCAAAGGAGTCTGACCTGCTTTTACATGGACTTATTCTGAGATGCAATCAAAGCAAAACCAAATTCCCTTCCCCAGCTAGGGAGACTTCTCTGCACCTTTGCCATTTCCTTTATCGCCGTGTCTTCAGACTCCCCGCAGCCGACACGCAACATTGCAACAGGCTTCAACTTAATTAACCTGCCCCTAGGTTACTATGAGCAAGGCAAAACAAATCTGAACCACAAAAAACCCCAGAGCTGATCATGACTGAATCTGGCACAGAAATCTATAAAAATACATCATTTAAGAAAAAAATGAATTGAAAGCCGTAAATAATATTAATTCAAGTTAAAACAAAAATATAGTTTCATAATAATTGTCAGTTAGAAAAAGTCTCAAATTAGACTTGCAGTAAAATATAACACATGGTTACAAGATTAAAAAATGGAATAATAATGTGTTAAATATCTAAAAAATATTATCTTCTCTAAAGTAAACATGTTTTTAAAAGTGATTAAAACAAATGTGCCTCTACTAACCACTGTTACTGTTAGTCTCAAATTCACCCAATTGCTTTTAATTAATTCATTGCTTTATATCCTTGCCTACAGTTTCTGCCATTACCTATATGCCTGGCTCATCAATCACAGTATTAAAGATTGGCACCTCTCGACTTACATTCATCACTTTTCCATTTTCCTTCAGCACTTAGCATCATTAATTTATCAAGTCTCATTCCATTCAACTCCCACGGCTACTTTAAGCATGACAGAGCAAGGTCTTGTTTTATTATTTTTATTTTTGACATATTTCATGTCAGGCACAACAAATGGGGAAATGAGGCTACACTGCAACAGCAATATAACATTAGAAGAAAAGCTTTTATCACAGCCTAATGAAAGTTTAAGTACACAAAGTATGAAAACAGCTCTACACTGCATTTATACAGCATTTTTATTTAAAAGGTAGCAGCACCCAAGACAATCAGACCATTTCCATATACAGAGGCAGGCACATTCTCATCCCTGTATTATCTGCTCTATTTGTAAAGCTATATTAAAGCATTTAGAGGTGGTGTATTGTCACTGTAATAATATTTTTACCAAAAAGTTCTTTGGAAATAGAGTAAATTTTGAGCCTGTCACCCAGCTGATACTTTAAAATATATTGCCCAGTACAACCCAGTTCAACACAATTCAGTTAACTCATTAGCTACTGCCAGACACAGCGGGAGCCTTTCTTACAGAGTCATCTGGGCATTTTCAAAGGTCACAGCAAACCTGGTTTTTGACATGCCACATCAGAATCTCTAAGCAGAAGCTATACCAGCATAGCCAGGGGGGTTTTTTGGAAGATTTTTCAAGTAACTGCTGCTCTAGAACCCTAAAAATATTTCAGTTGTTTGTTTTTTTTAAAAAATAAAAAACAAAATAAAGGTCTCCCACTTTTTTTTTAATCAATAACAAACCAATTTAATTTGGAAGGCACTGAACTACTCTCCAGAGGTTTTACATTATGCAACTGGCAGTCTTGTCTACCAGCAAACTAGTAAACATTACAACTAAGAAAGAGAAAGAATGACAACAGGTTTGATCAAATCTGACATTTATCTGTGTGACTAAGACCATTGAGCCACTTATTTCACAGACTAAACACAGATACCATTGGGCAGAAGATTTCTCTCATTATTACTTTTTTCTTATAGTGCATTTTATATAACAAAGAGAAAATAACCAAAGTCTCATCCAACAAATCACTGCAAGAAAATAAATTCTCAAATGCTCCAAAAGTAAAAATCAAGCAGTGTAATGACCTAGAGATATTGAAGTCCAGCAGCTGGGCACTGTTTTGTCACATTATATATGACACGGTGACACTACTGCTCTCTGTCTTCCGGCCAGTGCTTCAGAGGTATCACATTTATCTGTGCTCATGAGCTATGGATGGTGACAGAGGCTAATAAAGGATAGATTTTAAATGGTATGAGTGACTTTATCCAGTCATTTAGCCTATCATTTTTCCTTTTGCTACCAGCTACTCTGTCTATACATAAACCTCTTATGTACGACTTCTGCTCTAGACACAGTTCAACCCCCTTATTGACCTGATCACACAATCATCGAACGTTGTGAGTTGGAAAGGACCCACCAGGATGATGGAGTCCAACTCCTGTCCCTGCACAGGACAATCCCAACATTCACACCATGTCCCTGAGGGCCTTGGCCAAATGCTGCTGGAATCTTGTCAGGCTTGGTGCCATGAGCACCTCCCTGGGGAGCCTGTGCCAGTGCTCCACCACCCTCTGCCTCAAGAACCTTTTCCTCATGGCCAACCTCCCCCTCCCCTGCCACATCTTCCTGCCATTTCCCCTGGTCCTATCACTGGTCACCAGAGAGAAGAGATCATTTATGCTTTCTTTTTAGTCTGTCAATGAATAGCAGGTTTCAGACCTACTTTTTTTCTTTTTTAACAAGGTCATGACCCTATATAACATATTTGATGGCCTAAATTGGGAAGAGCTTAGAAAGTAGGTTACCTACTGAGCCAGTAATGCATGCAAAGCTTTGATTTGACAGTACAGAGAACAAGCAATCCACTTTCTACAAAAATTATTAGCCCCAAAAAGCATAGAGCCAAATACATTAAAAAAAAGTCAATATACTGTGTGTTTAGTGAGACATATACTTGTGTTCTATCTACACCCCTTAGGACATGTAGTGCTGAATCCCAGAAAAACCTTCTTTCCCCCAAAATAAACAGTAGGTAAAAATGACATATCCTTAGGTCCCCTTTGAATTAAAAAAAAAAATCTGAGCTGTGCTCAGGATAAAGTCAAAACTTCCACCCTGCAGATGAGAGTAGGAGCCCCATCTACGCCACACTGCACCCATCCATCAGTGACCCCATCCTGGCACCAGCCACAAAACCTCAATGAAGGAGACAGCCAGCGTTTCCTTGGGGTCTCCATCAACCTCCTCACCCAACATGCAGAATGGCTTTGTATGGCTGGTAGAGAAATCTGAACCAGTAGATCAGGGAAGACTGCTTTATACCTAACTATTTGTTTTTCTTTGAGATTCAATCAAATCTTTCTCTGAAAAAAATTACATATAATTAATTTAACATAATTAAATAAGAGTTTATTTTCAGCCTGCCTCAAGACTGTACCAAGTAACTGTATTAAAAACAACAGGATAACATTCTCACATCTGTCTAATCAAAGACACTGTGAATCAGGTAGGTACTTTTAAAATCAAAGCTCTCTCTGTTAAATAAAGAAATGTTGAATACACAGACTGAAATAATGCTAAAAATATTAATACTGAATGTTTCTTAACTAAGATTAGGTGTTTAAAAACCTCCTCTCCAGAGAATAACTTATACAATTATAACTCTTTACATACAATTGCTGCAGGTTAAAAAACGAACAATGACAGAAGTCATGGATGAAAAAAACTACAGGAAAGTATTAATTATTCCAGTGTTAACAAAAATGAAACATTTCACGTTAAATCTTTACCCTAAAGCTTTCTATAATGCTCCTCAATTAAACCTGTATTTGTGTTCAAGTATTACCAGTTCAGTCACCATGCCCACAGCATCATGAAATGAATAGTTTAGAATAAGTAGTCAATCCAATAAAATGGTAATTTATTTTGTAACTGCAGGTTAAAATAGCAATATTTATTTTAAAATGTAACTCTTCAAAGTTCAAAGAGGGGCATTATCAGTATGGAGTCACTAAATGCATTAGAATTGGTAGAGGCAAAAATGTGACAAAGGATTAAAGAACAGAAAGAAGAGATAGTCAAATTAAAGCAAGAAAATTGGAGGCATCACACTAGTGGACCACTGTGAAGAGAGCTATGGGAGGAGCAGTCTCCTAAGCTCTTCAGACCACGCTATAGCGTCTATGCAACACATCCAGTGAGCGTTCTGGGCTTGGATCAGGCACCTGTGCACAAACACCAACATTATACTGGGCAATTATCTTTTTTAGTGCACACTCAGCCTGCAAGTGAATGTTTCATAGGTCTTGTGCAACCCCAGGTAGGTGGCATCTTCCAGGCTCAGGTGGCCCTCCATTTCTCGCTGTCCTCCTGCTCTCCAAACACTGCCAGTCCCAAGCACAGCTGCCTGAGCACTGAGGGAAGATGGATCTCAAAAAGATTTCCATTGGCTTTTTAATGTTTGGAAAGAATTGTTTGGTACAAAAGTTGATATGCCTATTATCTATCTGAGAATGCTGGATCAGATCAGAGCAGCAATTATCCCAAGCACACAGAACAAGTTAAAAAAACCACCACCAAACTCTTTATCTCTAAAAAACCAGTGGAAAAAGAAACTTTTCTGTGAATAAATGGGTGTCACATGAATATGAAATCAGTATGCTGACAATGAGATATTCCCATTGTTGGGGCCTTATGAATCCTGAAGCAGAGACATCTGCTTCCAGATCTCTGGGGTTTTGAATTATTTTTAAACTCTGAACAAAGAACACTTAGTACCACATACTTCCAGTTTCACAGCTGGGTTATTTTAAGTAGGCAAAAAAACTCATTGGAATATAACTTTCTTATTTTGAAATATTTTAGCTTGAAGTTATTAATCTGTCCCTTGAGAATTCAGAACATCTTAGAACACTCATTTTAAATATTCAGTATCTTTCAAAGATACAAGCTTCTCATACGGCCTTAAAATACATGCCTGAAATATCACGCTATAATAACCCAAATGGAGCCCTTACTAGGGAAGGGATTAGGTTTCCTCTTGATTAGAAAACTTATTCTCCCAATCTCCAATTCTCTCTCCTCTAAAACATTTCCTCAGGATGAGAAGCAAATACAATTTATTTTTACAGTGCTTTGTGAAGGCAAAGAGAGCTACAGACACACAAACTCTGCAACAAGGCGGGTCTAGAATGAATTTGAGGTCAGGAGAAGGGGAATTCTGTCCCGTTCACTTTATGATCCAGACAGAACTCATCTCCTCCGTGTCTAATTATCAATTTGTAAAGTACCTGTGTTAAGAGGTCCTTATCTGGCAGGGACACGGAGAGATCTGATGACTGTGGCGTGCCTTGAAGGCTTGGGAGAGCTGAAGAGAATCAGGAATTCCTCCGCACACAAAGAACTGAATTGCTAACTGACAGGGAAACAGTCAGGAGACAGAAGCCACCAGATGAATTAATTTGTGTAGCATGGTTTAAGTCACAAAGACTGAGCTGCAGGATGGACTAAGTGTCCTGACAAACCATATGCAGTTTCCTTACGAAATCTGCCTAAAACTTGGGAAATAAGCAGGTAGCAGAAAGATGCATGCAACAAGCTCAACAAAATCTGGGCTAATATTAAAAGCCTGCTTTTACATTTGCTACTGTTTCATTACTGACTTGATTGTTTCTAGGTTCTTAATGAATTCAAACTCAATCTTCTTGCAGTAGCATCTAGCTTTAGTAAATGTTCATCTTACATATTGACAATGAAATTAAATTTCCCTCTTTATTGCAGGATGATTAATTTTGTAGCTAAATCTCAAACTTCAATTCAAAGTACTTAACAGATACTCCATCAGCCTTCACTGAATCGCCCAAACAGCCAGAAAAATTACTGTTTGTATTCTCTGTTGTTCTGTACCACAAACAAACAAACATTTTTCTGCAAAATAATTCAATTTATTTTAATATATCATTAAATATGTTTTAAAGAAAATTGTGGCATACTATTGTACAGTCACAGCGTTTCAGGGTGTAATCACAGATGATATTCTGGATGCAGCAGGTTTATGCAAGGTCAGGACAGTGAAATACCCTAAAGGAAATCCCAACACGGTAAGGAAGCCCAGTTCACAAGGTGCTTTAGCTTCAACCAAGCTGATAAGGAATAGTTTGCTAAAGACATTTTAAGTCTGCTGGACAGCTGTTTACAACAAATTAATCTGGAGAATAAAAATTGGTTGCACAGTTCCCATTTCCTTTTTTTTTTTAACTCACTCTCCTGCATGAACTATAAACAATATAATTAGTAGAATCTCAAAAAATTCATTCTCCTTGACAAGACCTGTAGCATGCTCCAGTTCCCACTCTACAAAGGAAAGCTGCAAAGGAACTCTGAAGGCCACTAAAAATAAAATAAAATCTAGATTAGCCAGGCAAAATGATTTTATCCTCTGAAGGAAAGATTGTTAATTGCTCAAAACTTCTGCCAGTTAGTTAACAAAGATACTCTGGCAGCATCTTCTGCAGAGGCTACTTCCAGCAAGAAATGAAACACCATCTGCATGCATAGAGAAGGGAAAAACAGTGGCTTTGTGTTAAAGATGAGTTCCTGATCAAGCATCTAATACGAGAGAAGAGTTAGGGCTCAAGAGAGTAATAAAAGGCTAAATTATTGTGTTAAAAGCATAATTAATTAATTGAAGATAGCAAAGAAACACTGAAGTGAACTTAGAGAAAATACAACTATCTATGTCCAGTCAAGTAAATCCCTTTAAGAACAGTAGCAGAAATAAAAATCAGAGTTCACCTTATTATAGAGAAGAAAAGAGCTATTACATACAGCTGTCAATGTCTGCTGGCACAAGACATCAAAACTTACCAGCAGGCCATACACTTTACTGATTTTATCTTTTGCTATCTATTAGAGAAGAGATACTCAGAAATCTCTTAAATAGGCCTAAAATTTAAGATGTTACCTAATGTAACAGATGTAATAGAATAATTCAATGCTATTAACTCTCATTTGAAAACTTTACATAGGAAATGCGAAAATAATTAAAGATTTTTCATGTCTCCTCATCTTATGCATTAATTATGGAACATCTCTCAAGTCATGACACATGAAGCATTGTATCTGTTTATCTGTTAGCTCAGTAAAATATTATATCTGTACTAAGAACATATTTGCCTATTACTTGTACACAACTGGTCCTTTCATATCCTGTACAAGAGACCCTCACTTCCCCAATGATCTCTGAAGATAAACTTCTGAGCATCAGAAAAATACTAGCAGTGCAGAAGATGATGATGCCATCATGATTAATGTAGTGCAAACCATGCCAAAATATCAGCTCCAATAGTGACACCAAAGATGGGAAAAAGGTCAGGGCAGAAGCTCTGTGGGAGCTTTAAGGAAAGGGAGGAAGGGGAAACACAGCTATGGAACAAGAAAAAAAAATAATGAATTCTACTTAGGAAAAAAACCACAAAAAAACACCTCAAAAGCAAAGATCTAAAAGAATAAAAGCTGAGGAGGAACACAAATTAAAGAAGTGTGTCCAAGATTGCTTAGTAGTCAAAGATGACAAATCCTAAACCGTAGACCTCATTAGAAACTTTCATTACATTTTCAGAGAAATGAACATGCATAATCCCAGACAGAAAGTACCTTTGTACCAGACACGAGGCAGCTGATAAATTGAGGGTGTAATGAATCTGGAGGCAAAGGAGAAAAAGGAGCTGTGAAGACAGGCAGGTACAAACTAAAACCAGGATATCATCTTGGGGCAGCACACACAAATATAAACATGAAATGCAACCCTGGGTACAACTGAAAACTGTCATAATACTGGATGAGAAATTTCAGTCCACGTGCCCAGGGGAGCTGCACAGCACTGAGAGGTGACCACAGGCTCCAGCCACGGGCTCCAGACTTGTCAGCTCGGCTACTGGCAGCTGTGGGGCTCTCGCAGGTTGTGCCAGAGAGAGGGGAGCATCTCTCCTCCTCTGCTTCCTACCATCACTCACAGGCTGCCACATGTGAGGATACCGCCCTTCCTCCCGCGCACACCCCATCGCCACGCGCCGGGTTCCCAGCTCGAAGTTATCCTCATCAGGAGCTGCACACATCTTGTCACGTGGTTGTATTCCTGCTTGAACCTGATGGAACTTCACAGGGCTTACTGTTTACTTAATTTTAAAGTTTCTGGTTTAAGTGTCAAGATAAACAGTTTTATTTCATCTTAGTTAGGCAGATTGGCATTTTTTTCTCATTTTTTTTCCAAGCAGACAGTAAGTGTTGCCTCCAGAGATGACAATTTATCTTGAAGGGACTGTGCAGACTAAGAATATGCTTTGAAGAGTATTAAGGAGGTCAACCTGTCCAATTAATTTTAATTTAACTAGACACAAACAGTATATAATTTAGTTTAATTAGGCTGTAGATAAAGGACATCTCAACATAAGGCATGCCAGTCAAGGATAAATCATTAAATAGCAGCATATATTTGAAAATACTTAAGGCCAAAAAACTTGCAGCATAACTGAGAACATTGGTGCAACATCTCTCTCCATCAAAGGATCAAACCATCAGTCCCATTACAAACAGTGAGGAAAAACTTCACAAGGCGATATATAAATGTCTAGTACACTGAGAAAAGAGAGCATTTGGAGAAAAATGTATTTATTACAAAAGTAATGCTGGCTCTTTCATTACAGAGACATAATACAATAAGGCATAGTACTCTACCACAAACTATACTTAGATAGATCATTCTACTCATCCATTAAGAAGATCTAATTATGGAATATCATTAGCAAGGACTTAATGACATCTTTTTTCCTTTGTTTTTTGATTACCACCTATCAGTTTTCTCCCTTTATTGACAGACTTCACTTTCAAGATGATATCTTTTAAGTTAAAATAGCATTAACAGACTTTTCAAAACTGGCTATACTTGGATGATTTTGTACAAGGTCAGGGATATTGCAGAAATCCAGTTAAAACATTTTTCCCCAGTCTCCCTTTTTTTAAAATATTATTATTTTATCAAGTTTTTTGGAACCAACAGTTTCCCACCACTGGCCTTATTTACACCTCCACCTCTTCTTAATCACGATGAAGAAAATTTATATAAAAGCTGCAAAGCTTATTAAAAAAATGGAGGTTACTGTGTAAAATCATATGTTAGGTGAAATATATGGTGCTTATAGGCACATTTACTTCAACAAACCTTAAAGAACAGGCACAGCCCATCATCGTGACTCTGTGTAGTCACCAACAGAGATCACAGTGGTGACACAAAGTCCTGCCAGAAACATCCATCTGCAGAAGAAATTTCTCCTCACTGTGGCTATTTGAGTCTCCTTAAAATAGCAGGGCAGCAAGGGTACACCATATACCTATGGTATCATTTCGTATTCCATTTCCTACTAAATGAACTATAAATTTTTTATCTGATTTTATAGGCATCATCCAACATCACGACTAGAGCAGCAGAGTGTGCTCACTCCATGGCGCCCAAAGCCAAAGGTATTTCTGTCTGGGAGTCTGGAGAAGAGACACTGAACACTGCTCCAGAATCAACGCTTTCCTAAGTGCTCTGAACAGAACAGATGTAACATAGTTATTTTGGGGGGTTTTCTTTAGTTTTTATTACAGTTGTAATCTTACAGACTTTATTTTTCTGTTAAAGAAACAGTTTAAATTCTAAGTTTGTAAATCAAGCCCAGTTCATTAAGCACTGGAAAGACTCCCACTGACTTCGATGCAAATTTTGTACTAATGCTAGAAAATGCCTAGAAACCTGCTGTTTCCGAGACCTTTTCCTGAATTTGCCTTTACCATCAACATTTCCATTCAGTTCAGAGAAGCTCTCATTTATATAGAGAGTTTTCCCTTGAAAAAAGAAGTGATTTTTTTAAAGTGCTATGTTGAGCCATATTACTCACAGTAGTGAGTTTCTTATTTTATATCCAGATATTAGTGTAACTGTAACGATTTTTAAACATAGAGGTACCATAAATCCTTTATGATATAAGGTGATAATGTTTAAGCATAAAAAGGCATGCAACTGTACAAGAAAAAGCCAGTGCAAACAGCATATATCTTATTTCAAACAGAAGATAACACTCTCACACACTCTCAGATTTGCTGTTTATGATTCATTAGCCTAATTTCAAAAGCACCAAATGCCTCCTTGCAGCTCCTGTTAACTCTGCTGGTGAACACAAACACTAATGAGCACGGAAAATGAACAATATCTGTATGTATATGTCAGATGTGTGTGCAGGGATGAGGAATTTCACATCCTCTTTAGAACAGGGCAAATTTTGCCCAAAAACCTTAATAAAAAAAATTAAAATGTTTTAATATCTTCATGTGTGACATTTCAAAAGACAAAAAAAAAATCTACTTATTAAGGAGGAACTTGATTTTTAAACGTGATCATTCTGAACCACAACTTCAGGAAACGTTTAATTTTTGGAAGCCTGTATTGATTAAGATGCATTGGTCTTTTATTGCAATGACTAATAACCCAAATTCTTGGAGTGCATCCCAACAGTATTGGCAAAACAAGCAGTAATGAACCTGAGCGAATGGACTACTCTGACAGGAGCAGATAGATTAAAAAAATAAAATGCACTGCAATTACAGCTAATGTGAAAAAAATTAAAATGGCACATTTTTCCTCATTCATTTTAGAATTACTTGAAAATAAACTTTTATTATAGTAGCTATTTCTGGACTGTTGTATCATTAAAGTGACTTAATTTAGACATACAATGTATCTGCTCGATCAGGAGCCTGGAGTAGGTCAGGTATATGTTCTGGTGCAGAAGCAGTCTCCTCATGTGACCCGAGGGCTTTATTGCCGGCAAATACAAAGCACTAGGAAACACTTTGATTTGATTTGAGCTTGTAAGATCAGTAAACAGCTGTACCTTCCCACAGAAGAGCAAAGGATTAGTCTGGAATAGCAGAAGAGAACATTTTCTACTCCTCTCATTCTCTAATGCACTTCCAAGCAAATAAAAAAGGATGTGTATTTCTATTTCTCTTAATTTTACCTCTGTGTGGCATGTTTCTAAATTAAGCACGTTAAATATAAACCCATTTGCGTTTGACTGAAGCCCTTCACATTATCTATCACAAATCCCCTTTATGCAGGAATATTGAACAAAGTCTGTTGATTGCACAGTTTTTTTTATTTTCATGAATGGTCCAATCACACTCTTGGCACATGAAGATACAAGTAACAGATGTTAAACAAAACTCTGAGGGATCCTACATTTCTCCTAAAAGTTACAGGGCTGCTTTCATTTCTACTGGGTCTTTTCACTCATTTTTTTTTTACTTCTGCTTCTCCAAAAGCATTTTCCTTCCTCTTGCACCCTATAGAGGCCAGAGGAGGTTGGGAGCTATCAGCATTTCAGCAAAACATGTTCAACTGTCTCATTCTAGTTGCCAGGATTGAACCAGAGATTGACTTCATTAAACCTCAAGACTAAGAACTGAATTTGACTTGGTAGGACAAGGGTCAACATGATAAAACGAATAAACTTTGAGAACAACTACATAAATTAAAGTCTCTGGTTATTAAAATTCTTATTTGTTTCGATTCAGTGAAAGAAAAAGCTTTTTAATATGTGGAAAAAGGAATGCCATTAATGTGCATTGAGGAATGGGATTTTAGGCTTCAGATTTAACAATACAACATGACTCATTTACTCGTAAGTAGGTCAAGCTGTAGGTACAAACATAGACCTTGAAAAATAAAAGTGGATTTTGGCTAAGGAAGGATTTCATAAAGCTTTTTATAGGAATAAATAGCCAGGTGGTCTTCCTGTTACGTGCTAGGATTGTAGGGCTCAAATTATTTTTAATTAAATGCAAAGAATTTTCTCAGGAAGAAAACAATAACTTGGGATATTCCCAGATTTCAAATGATTCCAGGAGAAAAATATTCTAGAAAAAAATAATCTGTGACAGTGAAACTAAGAATCCTCTTCACAAACACCATATATATATATATATATATATACACACACACACACACACATATGGCCTATATAACACAGGTTTTATATATATTCTTATATATCTATCTATATATATATATAAAAGACTGACTGTTCCTACCTCCCTCAACCTCACTGCTGCAGTCAGGTTGTTTTCTAGCCTACTTTTTGGACAAGGTATATCAGAATTTTTATAAATCTCTACTTACACAGACACATTAAAAGTAACCATTCACTTATGCTCATTGAAATCCTTATTTAATCAAACAATCATGATTTGCTCTTCATTTCAAGAAATCAGACTATGCAAATGCACCTGCCATTTTCCAAGTCATTATATTAGTAATGCCCATTTGAAATGATCATGTGATTTTGGTTTTGGTTCTTTTTTATACTTGACAAAGGCATTATCAGAAATAAGACATATAAAAAAGTGTGCCATAGTTCTATAAAGAAATGACGTAATAAATTATTTCAATAATATGGCAACAGTGTTTTGCTGCATTATTTATGCACATGAATTTACTTGGACTTTTCTTTTGCTTGCTTTCAAAGCTCCTGAAGTCAGACTTCCAAACAGCAACGCACTGCAAAGCACCTGTAGAACCATTTTATAAGGAATATCTAACACAAAAAAACCTAGAGTATTTTCAATTTTCTTCTTTTCTAAATAAAGACTGTTAATTTCAACAATAGAATTAAGAGAGGTAAATATACATCTGTGACACTGTGAAGCAACAAGAGCACCATTATAAAAGTAGGCTTGGCTGAAAACAGAGATCAGGAGACATCATTTTCAAGAAGTATCAAAATATTAACATCAAGTTCAGATGTATATTGCACTAATTCCACACTTTCTTCATTAGTGTTGGGGGTGGCATCTTTCCTACTGGAATGACCACAGTTAAATATTGGAAAGATGGAGGAAAAAGGTTTTTTATTCTTTGTCACATGGTCTTATCCAATCTCTGGCACCACAAGGACAAAGAGAAGAAGAATATTGCCCACATGGACTGCCAGTCTGTGATTTACAATTCACATACTTGCATTCAGACACCAAAAAGAAAATTTAATGATAATAAAGCAATTAGTTGGGCAAGAGAAAAGGGTTTTTGCAGACCAAAGATGCACCATTTCCCACCTCATTTTAACTTTTATAAAAAAGAACAAAGATCCTATGATTCAGAAAATCCTTTTTTAAGAGGAATTACATAAAAATCATTTTTAAAATTATATTGCTTCTAGAAAGTTTAGATTTGAGATTCTGCTTTTTAATAAACTCTTCTTCATTAATGTCCATGAAGTTAATAACTTGCTGTTATTCTAACTAGTTCTCCAGTGCCAATAGGGTCTAACCTAAATAGCTACCATAATAACCAGGTAACTCCAAGTTTTAGTCAAGAAAAGAAAAGAAAAGAAAAGAAAAGAAAAGAAAAGAAAAGAAAAGAAAAGAAAAGAAAAGAAAAGAAAAGAAAAGAAAAGAAAAGAAAAGAAAAGAAAAGAAAAGAAAAGAAAAGAAAAGAAAAGAAAAGAAAAGAAAAGAAAAGAAAAGAAAAGAAAAGAAAAGAAAAGAAAAGAAAAGAAAAGAAAAGAAAAGAAAAGAAAAGAAAAGAAAAGAAAAGAAAAGAAAAGAAAAGAAAAGAAAAGAAAAGAAAAGAAAAGAAAAGAAAAGAAAAGAAAAGAAAAGAAAAGAAAAGAAAAGAAAAGAAAAGAAAAAGAAAAAGAAAAGAAAAAGAAGCCAAAGCTAAGCATATGCTTTTTATAACTATTTTTATAGAGGCTTTTATCTTCCTTCTGGTCCATTCTTTGCTGGTCTGATGCTCCTGTTGCCATAGAAACAGACCTGAAGGTAGCTTTGTTACAGATTACAACAGTTTTCCCAACACAGAAATTTCTGTGCAGCAGGTACCCATCTCATGGGGACAAAAAGAAAAAAGAATAAATCAGTCTCTGACACTCATATCTATTAAGTTCTCATTACCAGAATTTATTATATGTTTTTGCTTTCAGTTGATGAGCTCAGGCTATGATCACTGGTACTTTAAGGATTAAGTTTCATTAATTACATGGGTCATGCTAGTGTTTGCTTATTTGCAAGGGAATAGCTGAAATCAAATTACGAAAGGAATCACGACTGGCATAATGTTACTTCAACAGCAGCATCAGGATTTTCTTTGTCAGTGCAGGTAGCATGCAGTTGGTTTAAAATCTGTTTGCATCAAGTTTCATTAGGTCATTATAAAAATCTGACCAATTGTAAAAATAAGAAAATGTTTGTTGATAATGATGTCATCTAATACGTGTTCCCCAAGATCACTGGCTACTTCAAGACATATCCAATCTTTTCCAAAGGCTGAAGAAAAACAGTGAACCGTTTGGATCTCTTAAGAGTATCACTCCAATAATGGACAGAGAAAATTAAGAAGAAACAAACAAAATAACAAAAGCACAGCCAAGAACAAAAGTAAATTGTTCTTGTTTATGCAATGCCACCCAAATGCTTTACCAGGAACAGTGAGATAAAGGGAGCTCAGACAGAAAAGGATGGCAGCTGCTCTCTCACCAGTCAGGATGTGTCTCTATCTCCTCTCCTCACTTTGCCTCTTTCATCTCTCTGTTCCTGGGTCAAAACACCTCAATAAAAGCAACTTGTTCTCTCCTACAAAGTACAAGTTGTTCTTTTTTCCCCCAACCCTCCAGGTGGTTTACTGGAGTCGTGTGATTTATATTCAGAACCGGAGGCTATACCAGTTGAACTCAGCAGTCATTAGCAAATTTCTCCCCGTACCCCAAGGAAATAGCCTTGGTGACACATTCTAGCGTTATTTGTGGCATATGGGAACTAGAGTGCTTTTCAGAACGAGCCCACTCATTTTATTCCAAATTAAGATTTCATCTAATTTTGGTGTAAGAACTGCCACCTCAAAAAAAAAAAACAGACAGTGCTAAAAACGCCTGGCAAGCAGCGAGGTGTTCTCAGTGGTCTGCGACTGTGTAAGTTCTTTCTCACTGAAAGTTCAGTGTGCCATAATCAGACTTCTAATTTATTTTTTTTAAACATGATTGTAGAGGTGGAACCTGATAGAAATGTCTATGGTACATTTTATACATGAGATGTCATGTAGGAAAACAGATTATTAGTAAGTCTTAAGCAATTTTCTCCCCCCTCCCCTCCCAGTATCATCTCATCATATTTACACACGGTTTAAAGATTGACACAACTTTTGCAAAGGGTAAGTATAAGACGTCAAGGAAATAATTCAATTCAACTTAAATTGCACTACTAAATATACTCTAACAATTGGAAAATAAGGGCTGTTGGAATAATGTCAATTTCAATTTTGGGATTTAAAAACTAAGTTTTGATTGTGAAATTAGCACCCAGCAGATTGCTTAATCAGTTGTAGTTACTGCCACTAAAATTGCAACCCTATCAACAAGATTTCTTCTCACTGTTGGGAATAACTTAGTTGAGAGTGCTCCTTTTATAATATCACTGCCTAGTAATTGTTCTCCAAAGCTAACTTATGAAAATCACTGATATTTTTAGATTCATCATTTATATAAATTTCCTAACTCTCTCAGCAGTAACTCTCTGTTTAACTCTTAACTCTTACAAGGATGATCTGTTTTATACTGTATATTGCACAGCAAAAGCCTAGAAAATAAAAAATATGAACTCTAATTTTTTTATCAGACAGTTATTGAGCATTTGAATTGTTCTGGATTGAGAAAATAAAAAAGGTATTGTTTATAAATAAAAAGCTTTCAAAAGCTCTGAACTTTCAAAGCTCAGAGACTACAACAAAATAAAACTAGTTAAACTACATGGCCCGTGTCTCAGGTAGGAGCTCCATGAACTGAAAGACGGAAGATCTAAGCAAAGGTGCCTTTGGAGTCATGTACTTTGTGTAGGCAGTCACCCATCCTTTATTTCCTGTAAGTGGATAAGGAGAGGATTCATACAGCTCTTTAAAATCACAGTCAAAATTTTTCTATGCCCCTTCAGCAGATGGATGAACAGAGTCAATTCTGGGACTGCATTGTAGGGTGGAGGGAAGGGGTGAGGATTAGAAGTAGTTATGGAAGTTAATGAACCTATTCCTTTGTAATTTAATTCTATTTTTCTTGAGCATCCTTCAACTCTAGCTTAAAAGGCATTTTAGCTGCAATAAAAGGAGCCTGTGCTTTAATTTAGGAAGAGAAGGTACAAATGTATTCTCAGTAGATAATAAATGCAAACACGTTCCAGTACATGAACTGCTTCCAACTACTTCAACAGAGGCATTTAGGTGAGCAGCAGCATGAACACCTCTGTGCAGCCAACGAACAGCAATTAAACCTGTCTCTGAAGGAGCACTGAACTGGCTGCTCAGTAAATAAGCTGTGCCTGGGCACTGAGCGGTGGGAAACCACCCACCGGCAGGTGAGGAGCACATTTGTGAACACAGGCAGCGCCTGCCAACTGGTGAGGAACAGAAGGTGGAGAGGGTGACATATGGCTGGATTTTATTTATTGAGATGGGTGGGAAAAGAGAATTTGGATTCTCAAGTATCCAGTAAAGGGAGAGGAATGTCAAGGGACATGACACTGTCCCAGTTTAAAAGCACTTGATGGAGGAAACTGATGCACATCCTCCCTACCATATACGTGAGCCACCTCAATGTCAGCTGAAGATGAGCAGAATATATATTCCCAATATACAGAGACTTTTGGTAGATTTATTTCATTTCTCTCTTCCATTAAAAGGAGTCTTACCTCAGGACTGGTTCTGTTCAAATTGAAATTTCATTGTCAATATACTCAAATACCTACAGTTCATAATAAGTCATTATTGCTGTGCAAAGTACCATTTAAAAACGACTTAAAACAACTAGAAAAGTTATATAAGTAAGTATTCCCTACAGTTATTTCCTACCTTTATTTCTCCATAAACTACTACAGACACTCTGCAGAGATTCAGAAGTCCAGGTGATCACACAAAAATTAAAATACTTATTTTTGTAATAAGAATATCCTTGCTATCCTGTAAAATTTGTTTTAAAGTACTTACTGCATTGACTGTGCTCTTGTTTATCTTGGTAACCTAGGATTAGCTTTTTGGGAAATTTGAGTAGGAATATAGTAAGGGATATCATATTTTGACAAAAGTATGTTTGCATTGTAATTGTTTTATAATAAGAATATTACCTACTGTCCCCATCTAATAATGGCTGTTGTAAACAAAGTCATTGTGATTAATAACTTTCCTAATTAGAAAAAACAGACATCCAAACGTATTGAGTTGGTATCTTGATTTATAAGTAGAGGGAGCTTTATATTTTCTTTGTTAAGGGTATATAGTGAAAGATTAATAAATTCATTGCATCAGAGCTGTTTAAGAATCCCGTAAAAAATTCATACAGGCTTCTCTTTAAGAAAGGATTTTTGTTAATCTGGCAAGCATTAAACTTTCTATCCTGCCAGATCTTCCTGCCTTTGTGTATCTTTTGTGATGAAGTGAGAAGATTTTAATTAAAAAGAAAATATTTCTAGGGTAAGATTGCCTATTATCCAAAATGCAGATTAGCAATAAAAAAAGCCCCAACCCCAAACACCTTGGTGGCTATAATATTTATCAGTGATGCTTGTTTGTTGCTCAGGTCACTCATGATGTTGAACATGGATAATAGTTGCTTTTCACAGTAAAAACAACCAATTGGTTAAAAGCAAATCAGACATGCCCTGCTGCTGCATTTCATTATCCTTGGAAAAAGACTGCAAAGCTTTCTGATTCAAATCCCTTTTTAACTAGTTCTACAGTAAGTCTTAATACTACGCTTCCAGTTACTGTCTTTTCTTTCCATAAGGGTTTGTTGGGTTTTTTTGTTTTGTTGTTTGGTGGTTTTGTTTGTTTGTTTTTAAATTCCCAAGACCAGTAAAGCAACTATCTTCTTTATCTTCTTTAATTCTGAAACCAGTCTCCTACATGTAAACAGTCTGAAAGCATAATTAAAAGCCAGTGGGGGAGAAAATAAAAAAGATGTTTCTTTTTTTCCCCTCATAAAGAAGATTTCAGCATTATCTGGAACTAAACAGAAAAAGAAATGTGGTCAATACAACTTAACCCTTCAGGATAGTCCAATTATATTAATTTACTCCTGCTCAGTGTAGGTGTGACACAAGGAGGAAGATCTTTCACATCATTTGTATCACAACTGCAGCTCTCAAACTGAATAGTGCAATACTGCAGTAAGTGTGGCCATCAGCATTGCTTCAAGCATGAGGCCAAACCCAAGTCCATACTGTAATTTCTAATTTACAAAAGATTATTTCCCACAGGCCCCCCAGCATATGAATTTTTGAGGGTTAATCTCTCTCCTCTCAACTCTAAAATCATAGAAACCATAAAATGAAAAGCACGATAAAGCCTTACAGGACTCATCTCACCTCTCCCTGAGGTCTGATGAGGGCACAGATAATATCTACAGCACTACTTAAAGAAGTAAACCCCAAAATCTTAACGTCTCCTTTTGGTAACCCATTGCAGCAGTTACTGATCATTACACCTAAAAAACCTGACTAATTCTCCCTTGTCACAAGCTGCCCATATGGTACCTGGTTACAATTTAACAGACATGGAAAATATTCAAAGGTCACGCTCTGAAGACCTTTAACATTTTAGTCATTTTCTAAATTCCTCTCTGGAAGAGCTGCAGAATTCTACATAAAACATCTCACTAAAAAAGAGAATAAGAATTTCTAATATATCCCTGCAGGAAATTCATTGCCTTTGTATCAGAGGTGCACTGTTGGCTAGAGTTTATGACCCACTGAAAGACTTGCTTCCTTTTCTCCTGCACTGGTGCCTTCACAACCTGTTCAATTCTTTTTTTTTTTTCCCCTCTCAAGTGTGACTTTTTTTTTTTAAATTGTATCATATATTTATGAAAAAAATTCAGAGCTAAAATAGTGTCCTCTAGTTCTTGTAAGTCCTCTCTACTATCAGCTGTAAATTGTGCAACATCCAAGCTACTGATGAAAATGCTCTTGCAGCATCCCACAGAACCTCACAGTTGTTCAGATTTAGACTGGTTTTTCAAATGTGCTTAAGATAATACAGCTCACAAATAATTTCAATATCAAGATGCTTATTGACTTTAAAATCTTTTCCATATGTCACCTTCAACATCCATGAGGTCAGGTACCCCGCCAAATGGGATGAGTTGGCTTTGCTGTTTCATTTTGTGTCAGCCCACATCTGTACCTTATGATGATGATCATGTATCAATAATGATCTGTATCGATTCATTCTCTTCTAGGTGCTTAAATATTAAGAACTCACTGCAATTCTAAGGAACAAATTTAGATTTAATCTCCCTTGACTGTACAGTCACTTGCTCTCACTTAGATTCTTTTAACTTTTAAATTTCTATTTATTTATTTTCCTCACAAACCTTCTTTGGATCCCATATTATTATAATCTGAAAGGAAAATAGTGCTGATCCAGAAATAGTGATGCCTGAGTTCTTGTGCACTCTATATTACATTTTATAAACTTATATTGAAAAAAATTAATACATACATTAAAAATTAATGCTATTTTTAAATATTGGTGTTTTTTATTTTTTTTTTTTTTATTCTATGTGGCATGAAATTTGGAACATTCTAATAAGACACATGCAATTTGAAAACACTTTCTGGTCACTACGTTCCTTTAACAAAAAGAACAAAGTTTTAACCCTCAATTTTAAAGCGTCCTTTTTGAAAGAAACTTGACTAGTTATTCCTTAACATTCACCACATTTTGACAAAGCTACTACAGCACCAGTCAATTTTTTTAGGTTACTCTTACATTTTCACAGTAATTTACTCAAGTTTTAAAGCATTTCATCGATGACTTAAAATAGCTTTTATGAACATGGAGCAATCTTCCAAAAACAAGTATCTGAACTGGAGATGATGCTTCATGTAACTTCAGGGTATAATAGCAGCAGGAGCTGCTAAATTGCACTCAATAGCACGGCCATAAAAGAGCTGGCTATGAAGAGGAGATGAATAATTTCTATTTAAACTACAGAGAGCCATTAGATAGCAGCAAAATAACTTCCTGAGTTGGTATTTTGCTAAGACACCAGAGCTCACACCCTGCCAAATATTAAGGAGATGTACAATTTTTTGATTGTGTGAATTCTTACTTCATCTGAAACAGGATATCGTTCCCTGGACACCACCATTCCGGTACTAGTCAAGGACGACCACTTTATTCACAAGTATTATTTTCCTTTTGGCACAAACATAGACCTTTCAACCTCACATTTCAGCTACACTGAGTAAAGCAAAAGGAGGGTGATTTTTTGTCTCTTTTACACTCTCCTTTATCAAGGCATTTAATTTTAAAGTAATAAAAATAATTTATTCCCTCATTTACAGTAACAGAATACTGCAGCAAATAAAAATGTTACATGAGGAGACAATATTTGTACACCACTATTTTTAGCATGATACAGACCACAGCACTTTTATGCAACTGAATATTCAAAGTTTATTAACTACTTAGCTATATGGCATGTAAGAAAGGCTGGGAAGTAAAAGATCTGTGGATAGTATAGTCTGAAATCTCTTTTGTTGTTTTGACTGTATTGAAATATCTAGAAATTTAAAAAATAACTTTTGTTGCAACTGTTAAATATATTTAAATTACCAAAATTGTCAGTGGAGCTCCCTTTTCCTGCAGGGCATTGCTGCAGCCAAAAAATGTAACAAAGAGCTTTGAGAAGAACTACGTGATAGAAATCTCTCCGCACGCCATTTATTTTTCAAGTAGTTCAATTCCCTCTTTCAAAAGAGCATTATGTTAAAGATACACTTCAACCTCACCCTTTAGCCATAGGTAGACAATCAGCTTTCATAAAAATCAGAATGAAGTTTCTAAAAATTAGGGTTTTTCTCCCTTTTGGAGTCTTCTTAACCGGCTAATGAACCGCAGCGCTCAGAAACTCTGCGTATCCCCGGAGGCACGTAGCGTGAACGCCGCACTACCTCGCCTCAAGACAAGTCTATAAATAAAGTCCTTGCCATCATGTCCCAGATACCTCAGCCTCAGCAGGGACCTGTGAACACTTACCTGCAAGAAATGCCTCCCGTGGCTGTTAAAGGCAGTTTTGTTTCTGAGTGGGAAATGTTTGGTATATTGAAACGTTTTGCACTCTAACCTTGACTATCACCCATGGTGAGGCAGCTCTCTGGCTGTTAAGACTTCAGATTCTCCTGATTAAGTAAAACAAATTTAACTGATAATTATTCTAATGATGTATTTGTAAGGATTGCCTTACTTATGCTGAAAAGATAGTGCATTCTAATTTAAAATTATTATAATATATAAATAACATTATAATATATAATTACTATAATTTATAATTATTGCTCTGGAAATTTTCATTTTATTAATGACAATATTACTCGTACAATTAATGGAAAGGATACAACATGAAAAGATCCTGGTGAATTTGAGTATGCAAATTAATTGTGCTCTTGTATGAAACAGTTTAGAAAATACTTTTTAATAATTAAAAATCTGCTAAACGTTATGATAAGCTTTATAGCACATTACATTTCAGAATGAAGCTTGTACTAACTGGGGAGTAAGTTACTGAATTGTAAAAGGGGTAGATATTATAGTCAAACATTTCAGTAAATTGAAGTGTAATATTCTACAATCCTCTTTGTGTAATAGGACCCACTAATGTAACACAATTTTAATAAAACATATTTATTTTCTGTTTGCTTTTAATCTTCAAAGTGTTTTTGAGATATCACTTCTGTGCAAATACTGAAAATGATAATTTGGTAACCCAAATACCAAAATAAGGCATTAGGCTGATTTATTTAATCACTGAGGCAAAAAAAGAAAAAAACAAATCATGAAATGTAGTCACCAATTTTAAAGAGTATTAACAAGCTGTCACATAACAGATTCTATAACCATTAAGAGATTCTCGATAAAATTAAATGGTCTCACGCACAAATGTGTGTTCTCATTTATGAACTTCAAGAGAAAAACCCTGAAGAACCCATGTTTTTTAAAAAATAATCAACACTTCCAAGAGTCAAACCATTCATTATAGATATAGATCTACTTCATGAGTGTCAACCAACAATAACTTTAATTAACAACTTACATAACAACTTATATCACAACTAAGCACTATAACAAAACTAGATTTAATTGTTTTATTCTACTTGTGTTTTAGGACCAATCAAAGTAAATCAGTAATATACTGCTGGTATGTATGAACTGTATTTTAGAGAATGAGTAATTAAACAGATGCTCTTGAATTGTTCAGACTGTTGCTGAAATTCTGGTTGCTTTGATGCTCAACAGGTATTTTGCCATTGACATCAGTGAAGCTGCATTTCACCCAGCTTGATGGCTGCTAAAACGGCTGCAGACACACATCAGGATGAGTCTGGGGGGATTGCCCACCCTGGCTCATATCTGGTAACAGTGACCTTTACTCAGTTTTGTAATGACAGTCACTTACCTGACGTGAAAATTGTTGCCTAACAAACTAAGAGTTTCTAGAAAAGCAGGTCCCGTAGCAGCCAGCACAGTGCAATGTCAGTACTGGTACTGCCCACCTACACCATAGAGGTGATGTGTGGAGAGTTACAGAATTCAGAGAACCATCAGAGTGCTGTCCAGCGGGATGCAAATGAATCAGCTATACCTAAAGTCATCGGGGCTGCAACAAAACTAGCAGCTAGGGGTAGTTTCTCTTAGAAAGAGGAGATGGGGAGAGAGTATGTGTTGCCACCAACCTTCTGTTCAGTGGCAAGAACACTCACCTGAACAGGGGACACCTGGATTTTAGCCTTTCTGTAGCTCAAGGCACTTCAAGCCCACAACTTTCAACAAATTCCAGTAGATTGCTTTAACTGTTATGCTATACAGACAGAGCCAATCTCCAAGCTTCCCTTCAAAGCTTAAAGAATTCAAGAACCTTCAGAAAAGGAAGGGTATGAAGAATAATTTCGGTTCCCTGTTCCTGCCTTCAGGATTGTTTTAGTAGTAGAGTCTCCTTTGATAAAATGCACCAAGGAACACTATGAGCAAAGCCAGATTGACTGGCTTCCTTCCTGCATTAGAGAGGCTCTGTGAACGCCTGTAAACCTCCACATTAGCTTCCAAGTGAGTGCTCTAACTACTACATTACTGTCAGAAGTCTCTTCCTTTGACTTCTGTCATAAAAATTGACCTCAGCTCAGTTAAGTGACTTTCTTCAAGAAAGCTGTGCTCTACGCTAAGTGGAAAAAGATGCTTTATGTACAGCCCTGAAGAACTGTCAAACTCCTGAGGAATGCATCGCGGCTGCACTGGCATTTCCTGATGCCCTGGCCCCATTCAACACACTTAATAAACCTTTGGCAATATCCATGTTCTTTGCACAGATATTCAGTGTAACTGCTCCATGCTTGAATCCTGACTTCTTGAATCCTACACCCTGACTTGATCTATGGATGACCTTAACTTCTGGAGACTGCATCCGTACACAGAATGACCCTTATCTTAGATACTCTGGATCGCTGTTGGAGAAGATGCTCTTTTGGGGTGTCACAGGTCTTAAATGGCAACAAGTAATTAGGACTGTAGCAGGAGCAGCTGATGAAGGATGAAAAAAATTTGGGATGAAGAGCTAACTACTAAAAAGTCAACAGGAAGAAAAAGATGGCTGGAGATACAGATGCAAGTGAAATAATGGAACATTTTAGGAGTTACCAGAACTGAATACAGAAATAGATGGAAAGGTGAAAAGAAGCTTCAGTTACAATTATATATTAATTATATATTATATATTATATACTATATACTATATATTATATATTATATATTATATACTATATACTATATACTATATATTATATATTATATATTATATATTATATATTATATATTATATATTATATATTATATATTATATATTATATATTATATATTATATATTATATATATCAGTTGATTTTAGCAATGATATTTTGAGTACTGTGAAGCTTCTTCCATTGTAAACAGTTGCCAAAGTAGTAGTAATTGAAGCTAGATGATCTCAGGAAAGGTACTGTTCAGGAGCAGACTCATGAGAGGGTCACCTCTCCATCAGGGGGAAAGTTAGGAAGAGAAGAGATAGATGTTGAGGACAGCAGAGCTTCTGCCACCATCTTCAGTGTGCTGCCACAGGACTGTCAGATCTCACCCTCACTCAACTCTCTTTGTGACCAGTGGAGAAAGACCAACCACAGGTATGACTGAGGTCACCTAAGACCTGGTTTGCTCTCTGGAAGTGACTATATCAGCTACACAGGAGAAACTGGACAGAATAACTACTCTCCTAACTAAAACATTCTTCTTGTGTACCTAAATTTAGATTATGTGAAATGTTTAAAAAATAAACTGGTTTTTAAATTCTTCTCAGTTCTTTGACATTTCCCTGTATTTAAATTTAAAAATAAGAAAACTTGTTAACATCTGAATTTTTCCAAAACCCCTTGTTGCTTCTGCCCATATATTGTTCATTGATCTAATGGCTAGCATATTAAAACAATTCATGAAATGATCATTAAAACCTTGCAAGAAATATCTTCTGGTGCATTTCACCAGAGGAGATAATAGCCTACCATCTAGAGCATGAATATGGTACAAGAAACAAAACAGAGCCGTTCAGACAAAGAACAATTGGAATGTATTGTTCCCATAAGCAGATGTTAAATTACTTCACTGTAAAGTGGAATTTATAAAACCCAAATAAATGTTATTTTTATGTGAACAAACAAGATTAGTTTATTATTTCAGGAGGGTGACACAAAATTCTCGTACATGTGGCTCACCATGTAAGCAGATGTGTTTAAAGTAAAAACTGGTTGTTAACCAAAAATGCTATGTGTTTATAGATAAAGTGTTGACAAAGCAAAATAGAATGAATATATCCTGACTGGTATACCAGCTCAAGCCAGAACAGAATTGATTTGAAAACCTGTCTCAGATAAGCCAGCTGGTTAAAGATTAAACTGCCATTTAATTGGAGCTACAGATCCTTGTGTGCAGAGAGCACAAGGACCAGAGTGAACTCTGAAGATATACCTTGAGATAAGATGGATACAAAGAAAACTCAGACAAAGCCTCAGCTCTTCCTGGGAATTGTTAATATTAAATACACCCAACATGAAGCAAACAAAAATAAAATGCTGACTTCATGCTTGGGTAAACACCTGAGGGTTGTCATATTCTGAGGGATATTGTTCTTGGCCACATGTTCATTGTTACTTTTCTTATCAAAAATAAATCTCACGGTCCATAAATATCCACTTCAGAACTGTTGAAAAAACACTTGGACTACAATCACCCATCGTAAAGAGCCTATTGATATTGTTTGTAATTCATCCTCACAGTTCAGTGTAACAACAGAAAACTATGTGTAAAAGCAACATATTAAATGTCAGTGTACTCACATCAGTGTCAGGTCCCTTGTCAGCCCCAGGACAAGAGAAAGTAACAAACTCATGGCATCTCTTATGAACCACAAAACAGCAAACTGGTAAGAAAAGGGAAACCAAGAGTTAGAATTGGCATAGGTTATTTTTTTTTTCTCTTGTAACAAATAGAATTACAGAGGAAATAAAAACTTATAGTCAAATATTTCACCTGTAAGTCAATGAAAGAAAGCAGAGCCTAATGTTAAATATAGACACATAAGAAAGGTAGACATCAAGTAAACAATATAATTAAAGAGGAGACAAGCATGCACTTTTAAAAAATCAAGACTTTATACAGCAATAAAATATAGTGTGAGATGAACAATTCTATGAAGACACATTTCCTGAATCTGAACCTCTAACAGGAACTGTCACAGTGCATTCAGGCAAGAGCAGGAGGCATAAATAAGGAACATTAAGCTGGAATAAAACCCATCCTTGGGTATGGGATTTGTTCACCTGCATGCCTTGGAGAAGATGTCTACAATGATCCAGTATCTTTACGAGTGAATTACTTCTGTGAGAAACCAAAGCTCTGAGTGAAGACTTGGAGAAAACAAAGTGTTCTCGTATCACAGGATGGCAAGAGATAATGGGAAAAGAAAATTAGCTCCTGATTACTATATGACTCCCATTTAAAATTATGAATGATCTGAAAGAACTTTTTCTTCCTGAGATAAGGAGTGTTTATTTTTGTTTAATTATGTCATGTGACTGAGGCTATAGGCTGTCACACAGCATAAGTCACTCACCCTTAATCACATAAAAAGAACCATTTGCTTGAGTATGCTTACTTTGAGAAGCAGGTATTTTAGCTTTTCACCCTCACTGCAAGTTCTTTCTTAATGTTAGGCTTAGTTCAGGTATTTCCTAATTGGTCCACATTTCAACAAAACAGAACAATCTAGATTTGAGTTTGTGAAAATTGTGAAATAAACACTCTACTATCAAGGAATGAGTTGGGAGATTATAATGAAATGAATCCAAAGTAATTCACAATCTCTTTACAGGTAATACGTTCCCTTAACACTTTAAATTTTGTATTTATGATACATAAAAATACACTATTTAAAAGGAGACTTCTATAGCATAAAATAGGTTTCGATTGGCAATTGCACACACCGAATTTCCTCAACTTCAGTGGAAACCAAATTAAATTATCTCAATTTTTTCAAACAGCTCATTTCATGAGGCATCTTTAACAGGTCTCTTTGCCATTTAAAATGTATATGAATTGCTTTCACCTAATGAAGAGAGCAGAGAAAGATGTCATCAAGTGCACCTTCATGTCATTGCAGCGTACAACGATGACTCCACCATAATGCCAGGCTGGCCTCATTTACATCCTTAAGTCAGCTGTCTGGCTTTAAAGAAGTCTAATCACCCTTCTATCTTTCCCCAGCTATTTTTCATCATCATCCCATGCAGCAGTTGTTTCCAACTGTTCTATTTCTGACGTGGCATATGTTTATTCTTGGGGTAAATGGAATAAAATGGGCTTTGCTCCACTGATTCCAGATAAGCTCTGTCGACTTTGCCTGAGCCAGAGTTTTGGCTCAATGCATGCTGCCCACTTGGTTCTCTAGTTTGTTAATCAATCTAAATCCCAATGAATCCTACAATTATAATTTTGATGGTTTGTTTCTACCAACTGAAAGATCAGTAAGTGGCAATTACTATTAATATTACTTGCAGCTGAAAAATGTGTCACTTCCAAATTGTATTTTTGGTTCCAAACCTGTCACTCTGGAAGACAATAGCCTGATTTATGCTTGCAGGAGTAAATCACATTAAAAAAAAATAATCTCATTACATCCTTCAGAAAACAAAAAAGTTAACTTATTACTTTTGTATCCAGTGATCATACAGTTGCAAAATACAACACAACAATCTATGCAAAAGATCTGAGAAATATCTTTGGAAAGGTTGGAGAACTGAACTGCTTTACTGATGCCTGCCTTTCAAATTAGGATCTTAGACTGGCTTCTCCAATTCTGCCTTTATTCCACAAATTGTATGTTACAAAAACTCCACTCTATTCAGAACAATATTTACGAAATGCCACAGTCACATCTTATCTCTGGGTTGACAGCCTCTCACAGCGTGCTAAGGGATTCATTCACCTAGAGACAATGTCAGCTTTGGTTTTAATATGATAGATCATAAGTGTCAGGATAGATACATCGGGAAAACAGCACACTCCTTGCTCCAGCCTCGTTCTGGGGCTCTGAACTTTAGCTACTAAACTCTGTGAAAATGTTGTTAAACCCACTACAGTGGAAACTCCAATCCAGCTGCCAAAAGAAGTAAACCAGACAGTATTTGTCCTGTTGGATTTCAAGCTACACTTAAAAAAAGTCATTTATTAAGGCTTCATTTATCAGTGGTGACTACTGATCTTTTTAAAACCTTTCTGTTCAGTCTACTAATAGACTTACTGTTGTGTGAACTTCAACAGGGACTGTCTCAATTCTTTTTCCTTTATTTCCCACTTGTGTTTGTAAAGGGTTACCCACCTCTGAAGAACTTGGTTTCTTAGTAAGTAATTAAAAAGTATCAGACCTGTCTCGTCTTTTGAGAATATTCAAATGAGAACCAAATAGTTTGACATAAAAATAAACAATGGAATAAGAAACTCTCATGGAATCATAAATTGAAAGGGAAAAGGATAAGGGTGAAATCCTTTGTTAGCAGACATAATTTCCATACATAAAATTTAATATCCAAATTTCCATTTTGAAATGCAGCCATTAGAGTGCATTTTAGTGTTAGTTTTAAAAGTTTTCTTAATTTCATAAAGCAATACAGAGCTAGAAAATTCATGTAAAAAAGTACTTAGTTCAGGCAAGTGCACACAAAATGTTATCTGCTTTTTCAGGAATAGAGCTGAAAAATAACCTCTCGTTTGTTATTTGTTTTGAAAAGATGTTAATAGCTGCACATCACTTATTGCAGCTGTTAAGAAGTCACATTATGTTCACCACCTTCTTGTAATGAAAGTTCTATTACACCACTTTGCAGAGCCTGCCAGGAAATTTGTTGCTTTACATTTTAACAAGAGTCTAAGTAGAAGCGAGCTGGCACACATTATGCATAGTAGCTCCAGAGCAAGTGGTGTCTCAAGGCTGACAGTTAAAATTAAAAAGAAAATTATTGAGGTATTTTCATGTTTTGACAGCATGATTTTGATCTGTGGTATATATCATGGTTGGGAGCTTCCATCCTTTCCAGCTCTGGACTTGCTGGAGACAAATCCTCTCTCAGCAGCCCAGAGAGGGGGTGTGGGGAGGGCACAGGGAGGAAGGGAGAGAACAAAACAGGCCTTGTGTGCAAAACCCAGCCTAACTGCTCGTTCTCCACTGGCATGCAGCATCTACCAGGCTGATCCCTCACCCTCCATCCTCCCAGCAATGCTGCAGAGAGCAGAAAATGCTAAATGGGTGTCATGTAAACAAGGAAGAATGTGGTAAGGAGCACTCAGTGCATTCTCAAAGCAAACAGGCAGAAGATGTGCTACATGATTTGTGGGATTTATGATACATAATGGAGGGCAATTAATTCTATCAAACACTTTGCTGTCCATGTACAGTACTGAGAAAAACATGTTGTTGTTAATAATATATATATATTTTCTCATCAGCCAGTTAGAATTGCAAGGCACTGCTGTAAATTTCAAACTGTTTTCTAAATTATGTCATGTGCAGAGGTTATCATGATATATTGTAGAGTGAGAGTTATCTGCTAAAAAATACTGTTACTAGTAGCTTTCATATATGACACAGACTGGTGAGACAAAAATGAAATATTACAATAATAAATAACAGAAGCAATCTTCTCTATTACATGATCTATAAAGGAGAAAAGCCATCGTTGAGCCCCAGTCACCCACACATCATTTAGCCATATGTCTGAAGAGCTCTACAGCCACGAGCATTCCAAAGAGCCAGGGGCAAAAACATCAAGACTAAAGTCATATATACTTCACCATTTAGAATTATTTGAAAAGTCCAACAGATATTTAAAAATCACTTTTATACTCCCACTTTTGGAAGAAAAACAACAGGTTAGATGAGCCTTTTCAACAGACATAAGAACAATAATATCTCTACTACACCACAGTATTTCTTTATTAATTAAAACAAATTAAGCTGCAAACGTAAAGGGCAGAGAGAACACATTTCTAAGTGAGTCTAACTGAACTGCCAGTCACCACCTATAGAGAAACCAGTGAGGTTTCTTTCAAGTCCTTTGACTCATTTTTGTACTGGTCAAGACTATTCTCCCAATTCAAATGATAAATTTAGAAAATCTTAACCACCACAAAAATCATATTATCTTCCCATCTAAATAAACTTTAAAGCTGTGACTCTGTTGTTGTGATATAATTAGTGGCCCAACAACAACAGGTATACATACTCTTGCCTACGTAATTTGTTTCAAAGTTTCAAGTATTTATTCTTCCAAAGGAAGCAGCAGAAGCAACAGTGAAATGACTCCGTGTATATTCAATATTTGTCGTTGGGTTTCTGCTTTTGGGTTTTGAACAAGAATTGTTTCTGAATTAGACTAAATTACAAAAGTATAATAAGCACAAAATCACTCCCTGCATTACACTCAGAGTATACCAGAGAACTTTAAGGGCCTCTACAGTACCTTGGAGAACTGCATCATTTTTATGTTGCTGTTTCACATGCTTTGCATTTTCAGTGAGGCCACAGAATTTCCCCAAGGGGCCCATATTACCGGCTGACTTGTGTTTTCTGCACGACACCAAGCAATGAATGAATTTGTCACATGGCATGCCTCAGTTCAAAGATTAAAAATAGCAATTATATTAAATGGAAATAGGATACTACTTCAAAACAGACAAAGAATTTAAATACCAACTACATTTAAATAAGCAGTACTGTTTAAATAAATTTACTAGGAATAGGTTAAACTCAGAAACAGGGAATATTTCCAGAGGAAGGAGAGTCACAATTAAGAAATGGGATTTAGCAATACTTGTCTTTCTCCTTTTGTAAATATATTATAAATTGGAAAAAAAAATAATTAAAATCCCTTTGGTATTAAATATAAACAAAAGTGTAGATTATAAAACAAACACAAGTCAGAAGAAGCACTACCTTTGAATGGTATTAGCATACTGAATCTACAAGGAGTTTTTAAAAATTACATTACCCTGATTTTATAAATAATGATTTATAACACAGCAGCTAGTTTTTGTGCCAGTGTTTCACCCCAGCTAGAACAGCGTGCTATCTCAAGAGAGTACCCAGGCTTACACTTACAACTGCTACACTACACTTTCCACTTGGCATTCACCACAACCTTCTCACTAAAACAGCCTACAGCCCAGCGAGATACAGCCTGTTCCAGGATAAGGCAGTGAATAAGAGAAAGAACCATCTCTCCCCATCACCTTAACCTGGTACTAAGCTTCTTAAAGCTCTTTTGTAACACCACGACGTCACAGCACCTTTACAGCACTAATCTGAGTAGTGCTACACCTTGCTTGCTTCATGGATTATCCTTATTTTCATTGCAGTTTCTGCAAACCCCAAACTACCTTCTCAAAGTGGCGTCAAAAACCTACCTTAAAGTCAAAGGATACAGACAACATGAAATCAATATTAATAAATTAAGGACAATTGCTACTTCCAAGCTCCAAGTCTACCAGTCAATAATTGGTTTGTGTATTCTCAGGTTCATGCATCTGACCTTGCTGCACAGATTTTCTTTTTTGATTCATCAGGATCATTCAGGCCAAATAAAGTCAGGGGAAGGACAGAAATAAGATCTCTACTAAATATTTTCCAACATTTAAGAGAAAGTAACAGTTAACTGCAACAGAATCTTACTTGTGTGAACGGATTACACAGATCGTCTGGACAGTCTTAACTACTCAGGTCATTAACTCCTTTACACTAAGCATAAAACAGATGGATGTTGCTGGTAAGCTGGCTTTCTAAGATTTACAACAGTGTGCAAATACAGTCTTGTATGCCTGGCAGAGAATACATATACATTTTCATTTACCCAAACAATGACAGCACACCTGGCAGTGCTGTGGGTTAAAATGATAAACACAGACTTGCAGCTATATATGTAAAACATTTTAAAAACAGCTTGGACTTTGTAAAACACCTCACTTAATACATTCAGATTTGTCTCAGTACTATATTCAAACTCATACTATACCAAATTGGTAATTTCTGCCTTCCATTACAAGGAAAAGAAGGTACACAATATTGTTTTCTCCCCCCTAAAATTGTGGTGCAATGTTTGCAAAACTGAGGAAGAGTTTCAAAATATTAAAGTTATTTATGTAATAGGAACTATTCAACACTTTCAATCTACTTGTTAATTATGTACTTTTTAAAAGACATAGCTCACAGTTTCTATATAAAGTCTGTGCTGAAACATCACAAAGCTATTAATCTCTCTCCTTTGAGGTGTCCCATTTTATAAATGAATAATAACCCAGAAGTAATCTATCAAAAACGGTGCTGGAATAGCTATTTCGAGAACATGTAACAGCAAAAAAGATGACCCACAATCACAGACTTTTTCTATCACTTCTGTAGTTTGAATTCACTTTAGTGTAAAAATCTGCTGATCTTAACGCGTTGTACGCCAGCAACAGAGACACTCTGGGTGTCTGCGATAATCTGCTTTGTAGCTGTGTACAAGCACACCAGCGAGGAACAGCACAGCTCTTTCCATTAAAGAACTAACACAATATGAAAGCCCACAAATGGTTCTTGTGAACATTAGTTCTTAATATTTTTCAACTAATTCAGCAGTGACACTAATCACAGAAATGGGATGTCTTCAATAAAGCAGCTGCCTTCAGTTTGATGTATTGCCTAACGCCAAAATAAAGGGCTGAGAAAGCAGGCAGTACGAAGCAGCACAGCCTGGACATATTTTAAGACTGTATGAAACGACAGGATACAAAATGAAACCGATCTCCAGAATGCAGCTGTTGAGTTGTACTTTGTTTTGTAATACAGCTGGAATCCTGGACACCAACAGAAAGCAAAGAGCTTTTGGAAAATCATGGTAACTGCTTCTACCAACATTATAAGACACAGTCTCACTGAATCCCAGCCACATCATCTACCATGAAAAAATGAATGAGGTCCTTAATGAGTAAACCTTCTCTAAAACTAAGAGCAATCACAATGGCTTTGCTCTAACAAGCCCAGTTGCCATCACACACCATTTTCTTCCAGTTCTGCTTCCATCCACCGAGCCCAGGACCAGCTTGATGGAGTCCTGGCTCTGGAAGCTGCCATGGGCAGAGCTGCTTCTCGCTGCCAACCAAGCTGAAAACTTTATTGTTCAGTCATGAGATGCCTAATGCACTGAAGACAAACGTCTGAAAGACTTGCACGATTTCTTAATCTTTCATCTCACATTAAATCACCCCCATGGTCAATTTAACACAGCCTGCGCCACGCTTCACGCTAATGTCTGAATCCGTTCACGGCTCGAAGCATGGAGAAGTGATGAAACACAGAAAGCATGCTAGCACAGCTGTAAGGTTTTACCATGAGGTTTTTAGAAACATTTTAGAATATTTCTGTACTAATGTTATAGCTTGTTTTTTCTCAGCACTTCATAATTTAATGATATCAAGCTACTAGTGGCTGTAAACCAAAACATTTCCTTCCTTGAGTGTGATTTGTATGGACACAAATATAACAAGTGAAATGCCAGATCTGAATGCCAAGAGTGGAACATTAAGTACTTTAGTATATTTTGAATTTAAGTCTAAGCTTTCAGTTGTGTTTGAGAAACTTTATAACATACTAACAAAATTAATGAACCTTACTTGCCAGTAAACATAATTCACACACTAATTCCATAATTGCCAAAAGATGGTATTTATTTTTCTTCAGGATGGCAAGACATGAGGCCAGGATGACATTGAACAAGCTGCTGGAAATATGAACAGAGCCATATCCCAAGTACTAAACTATAAGAAATAAACCTCCTGTGACGCCTGTTTGGACACAATCCTGATAAGAGAATTACTTCACAAATGCTAATACAACAAGGATAATCACATAATTCTACATTTACTTACATATGCAAAAGTCACTAAAAAGATTATAGAATCCCTTGACGTTAACTTTCACATGATCATGATTCCAGAATAACGCAATGGGGTTTCAAATGTATTAAAGCAAAATACTCATGCCTTGCACTTTTACTTTCTTTTTAAAAGAGAGCACTTCATTCTGAAGGACAAAAGATCTAATCCCACAAAGTAAATATTTTATGCCATTTAATGTTTATGCCTGGTATAGAATTATCTAAATTTGAGTATGAAGAAAATCATGATACTGCTCCACAGGAACACCAGCCCAGATCCACTTACTTCTCTTCAGTCCAATTTTTGTTTGCTCTTTCCAGTTCCTTTCAGCATGGGAAAGGTCTAAATCAAAAGATAGTTATAAAGCTTCTTAAATCTTTTCACGGAAAGCTCACCTGGTATTGCTTAATGACAATTATTATCTCTGTAAGAGTTACATTTGCTATCTAAATGTGCTTTAAACTGCAACTATGAGCTTATTTTTGTTTGCATGATTAATTAATTCTGTAGCCTGTTCTATAGTATATTCTGTGCTAAAATGACTGCATTAAAAAGGAAAGATATTAATTTTGTGCCCCAAAGGCACAAGAAACGCTTGAAAGGCATTATTTAGTCTCTTGCTGATGCCAAACCAAATCATTTGGAGCTAATGAAATTGTCAGTATTCATTGGATTAGTGTATTTGCAGTGCAATATGTAGTATCTTTAGTTAGAAGATACACAGGCATTCCCATTTGGTGCTGGATTGTAATTATCATTAAGATTACGATCTGGTAATTTATTCTACATTAGCTCTCATTTAGTAGTTTTCTCTTCCTGAACACAAAAAAAAGGTATTAATACATAAACATTACAGACCTGTTGATTTATAACTCATATGAAAATAATGGTCCAAGCAACTAACAATAGGGAAGATATTAAAGATATGTGAATACCACCAACTGGCAAAGACTACATCAGCCTGGGAGGGACAGCAGCAGGCAGCTACAGTAGCATGGCCTTCAGTGCTAAGAAATTGCTTAACACAGAATTCTACAGGGTATAGTTATTATAGCTGAAAGACTTTGAGCTGACAGATGATTACTGGGTTACTTCATATGTAGCTTCACAATGACCCACTAGAAGATGCAAAGGGTAAAAGCAGAGGATGGGATGTACATCAGAAGAACCTGTGACACAACAATAACTCATCTTGGTCCATGGTAACGAGGCTCTCACCTCCTCTTCTCTCCAGGTTTTTGGACGACTACAACTTCATGATCAAAGAGCCAGCAGTTGCTTGCCATTCCTGTCCTGAGACCTCCAGAAGTTCCATTCCAAGAAAACACTGATTTTATTTTTTTTTAATGACAATAATTATTCTCTGCCTCTCTCAATCTATCAAAAGTGTGGCTTAAATAGCAAAAAGCGTTTTAAAATAAAAAGGTTCAAATGATATGGCTGAAATTTTCAAAGGATACAGAAGAAAAAGAGAAAGTTCAACTCCTTTTGGGCATGAAGGATACCGATAAAACCAACTGATAATCACTTTACACGCTTGTCTCAAAGGGTTCAGGTTGGGGTTTTTAATCTTACCCATTCTGTTCCAGTAGTAGCATTGTATCAAGAAATTGAAGAGGTTTTGTTAATTTAACATTTTTCCTGTTGTTATTTCTCTTAATTATTTTTATGTTACTCAACAGATGCCAAATATTTGTTGGAAGTCTTATCCAATTACATACATTTCATGAAAGGGTCATCTGCTAGAAACTTCATTATCACTTTCCTACTCTCATGAGTCACTGAAAACATAGTTTCATCCCAAAGTAAATGCAAGTTCTCAGGAAGAAAAACAACATACACAAAAAATAAAACTCCACAATAGACCAATAACAGTTAGAAATTTATTGCCAATGTAAGACAACACAAAAACCAACAAAAACATAGAGAAACCAATTACAGAATTAAGAAAATTCACTCTCAGCCAACAGATGGAATATTTTTCTTCCTTAGTATGTTTGAAGGGTACATTATATACTCATAAAAAGCAGATTAATTTCTTAGGTTGAGTAGTTATCAAAATTACATGGTTGAGTGAATGACACAAGTTACAGTAATTCATTTCAAATAGCAAAAGTAGTATTTATAGGAAATACCTGTGGGCTCAGAGGTAGGTAGTACATACATAGAAAATATGAAACCATGGAAACATGTCATTGAATTATGAATGAATTATTTACATTTGCAGTAAAACATTTAAAGGAAAAAAAAAATCAAAATAAAGAAGTAGTTGAGGTGGGAGATTTGCAACAAGAAAACCAGCATGACAACAGTCCGTGGAACCTGTCACCATATAGTCACTGTCACTTTTAAAGTTAAAGGTACATTTTGAGCATGAATTCAGGAAAATTGAACTAATTCTACCTATCTACCTACTAATTCAGCACTAGACTTTCATGTAAAGCCCTTCTTAGTTTCCATATCTTGCTTTTCAGTGCTTTGCCAGCTCAAACGTTTGCAGTCCCAGGAAAACACCACCTCAGCACGTAGGGCTGACATAGCGATGATTTCTTAAGTCATGGTTAAGTGACCACTTTAATTTGACATATGGCACATTGCTGTCAAAACCAGTGGCCCTGTCTGCCTGCTTCTATGTCTTAACATTTATCCAGTCAATTTTTTTTGGCAAGATTAGGTTTTAGCTGGACCAGTTCCCTGCACTAGCTCAATACACAGAAAGTTCACGTAGCTCAAAAATAGAACTACAAGACCACCAGAGCAGCCTAGATTTATGTTAGATTTATCCTAGATAAAGCAACCCTGCAATAACAACCTATATAAATGTTAAACCTCAATCCTTCTTGCACAACTCAATCCAAGAACTGAGAAGATTTCTTCAGTTTGTCTAGATGCTTGACAAAGATTTCAAAACATTTTTCAAGTGCAGACAACATTCCTAGAATTTGATCTTTGTCTCAAAATGCTCCCCAAAATTTAGCCTATGTTTGAGCTCTTAGTTCTTAGAAAGAATAATGGCTATTACTGTTGTTAAGTCATACAGAACCTTGACTATGAACACAGTATACAAGCATTTTCCACCGTATGCTCAGGACATATTTGTGCAGTTTTTCCTGGCTCACTGAAGCAGCAAAATAAACAGTATTTCTTAGTTTATGTCAAATAGAATGAGTAGTTTTCTCATGATATGGAAAGGTAAACACTATTTCCTATCCCATATATTTACTAAAAGCAATATATTAGTGTAAGTAAAAAATGAGGCATGAATGTCAGTGATGTGTTAGCTGACATTCATGCGAGAATATTGCTTACAACAGGTCAAGAATTTTCAAGCAGCAATAAGGAACTGGAATTCAGTAAGCTGTGACTCAGACATAAAAAAACAAACCCCAAAAAACAAACCAACCCAAAACCATCCAACAACAACAAAACCAATAAACAAACAAATAACAACAAAAAACCTCCTCAAAAAAAATAAAAAGATTGTAACTCATTCCTACTCACCACAAAACATGAAAAATTTGTTTACAGTCCAAAAGTGAAGCAAATTAATTTGTCATTCCTGTCTTTTCAGACTATTTTTATTCAAGGTTTTACTGTACAATATATCAGCACTTCAGAAGATATCATAAAGGCAACTGAAAAAATTAAAGTATTCTGTAACTGCCGATCAAATCTGTAACTTGGCAAGGAAAACAGCAAACAAAATTTGACAGTTTTTAAAAGCACACATTATTAATAGGCAAAATAAGAAATCTCTATTTTTTCTGTGTGTTAAAAAATCATAAAAACTTTACAAATATTTCTTGAAAAGAAACCACTGAAATCACTTTCTTTTGAACTTCAGTTTTTCTGACATAAATAATATTTTCCCTCATTAAATTAACAGTCCCCCTTCTGACATATAATGAAAGAAAGCAATTCAGCCTTTTTATAATATGCATTAAACATCATTAGAAATTAGTCATTTACAAAGTCTCCACAATGCACTTACTGGGATCCTGCATTATTCCAAAACTAATAAAGGTATTAGTGGATCTATTCAATCTAAAAGAGAAGTTATTGATAGAGCCATTGTATAAATCACCCCACTAGGTAACTGGATAAGTAAAAATGGACTTTTTTCCTTTTTTTTTCTTTTTATTTTTTTATTTTCCCCAGGAAGAATTAAGTATAGGTCAGGAACGTGTCATTAGACTCTGCTTAACTGTAGCACTCTTCTCAACCAACTCAACCAACAAAAACCCGACACTCAGCCTGGCGTCCAGCCCCAGAACGACATCTGGGAGCAGTTAGTCACTGGATACATAAGGCATGAAACACGGATCTGTGTTCTACCAGGCAGCACAGCACAGCAGTTGGTTCAATCAGGTCCCACATTTCCAAACCACAGTGCTAGGAGACCAAAGCTGTGTGCACCCACATCCACGTGCACAACCAGGAACACAAGAAGATGCACACAACCATGGCAAAGGAACAGACACAGACTGTACTGTGGAGTCGTTTCCATGAGCCCATAGAGAGAAAAGACATGGACACCAAAAGGAAAGCACTTCAACAGGACAAGATTTATTTGTTGTGCCATGAAACCCATACAACGATGATGGGAAATGGTGAAAACTGAGAAGAGATGACAAAACTTCAAGGTTTATTGAACAGAATACACAATCCAGAAAGTCAGTGGCAAGTCACCTCACTTAAATAGTTTCCCCAGTGCTACAATTCCTGTTTACGCATCTCTTACTTCCCGAGTGGCATAATTGTGACATTCAACCTTGGTTGTTGAATGTCTAAGATCTAATGGATCAACATCTGTACTTGGCAATGTTTCTCCTCAGGCCTCAGCTTAGTAACAAAGGTTATTCCACAGTGAGTTTGGAATAAGATAAAAAAAGGCACTTTTTCCTCTTGCAAGATTTGGATTTAAGTCCTTCTAATCAATAGCCTGAATAATGCCCTTTTATACAATGCAGCTCATTCATTACATCTCACCCACACTTCTTAAATGCTGCTTAATATTTCTGATTTGAATATTGCATTATTTCAGCCAAAAATAGTTTTTATTTTCAATCATTTTACACCTTTTAATGCTGCCCACTACAGGGTGCTTAAATCCTTCACAAACTGAGTAAAATAATGCAGTGAAACTGTATGAAAGCAAATGATTTCTATGAAACTGCATGTTCTCTCTGCAAACAATGTGAAACTGGTACAGAAGTAGATGGAAAATAACAAATTCCAGTAGATTCCAACTGGCATGCAAACAGATGAATTCTACATGAATTATGTTGAAGTGGTATAATAAATGTAAGACTAATTTCAGGCTCCAAAGTTTGAAAAAGTGCATCCCACGTACAGAGTAGTATCACACATCAACAAAACTCCTGTATTAGAAATCAAACTTCCATTAATACCTGGATGCAACATGAATTTTCAGTGTGACAGGATCTTTGCTTTAAAGCTGTCATGATTAATTTGCAAATATGTCATAAATTCAGTGCAGAATGTTGAAACGGGACTAAATCATCTCTTAGGAAAACAGCAGGAGAGAGGGAGAGAGAAAGTGAAGAGGTCACAAGAAAGTCCAGCTGGAGTCTTTCTAGAGAAAGTTTCTTTGGAAAATTAGTTTCTTCACTAATCTGGGTAAAAACATCTCTTCAAATTGGAAGCAAACCTACAATAACTGAAGTCTATGGTCTCAGTGCAGCAAGAATTCTCTGATGACACAGGCTGTGTCAAGCCAAACAACCTCAACCCAATGAATTCTCTACTAAAGCAAGGAACTTTGGTCTGTAGTTTCAGATCTACTTCACACAGCCATAAACCAGCATCACTGCTTGAAGAAACATTTCTGGTACCTGTCCCACTTTCCAGATGCTCATTTCTACCCTGGATGAGACCCTTCTTTTTGCTGGCACTCTTAGCTGAGTGGGCACAAGGCTGAGTGGGTTCAAGGGAACCTTCTCACATTACTGGTGCTTATACGATGGTGCAGCAGAAAACCCAAGTTACTACACAAGAAAGGACTGGTGTGCAGACAATGAGCCAGGCAACTGCATCAACCACAGCTCCAAGGGCAGGACCATACTACTTCCCATTTGGAGCAGTTTACCTGGGTTGTGGGAACAGCACCATAGTCTTCACCAAGAAATGTTCAGCACCTTCATGATGAAGATCAGACAGGAAAATTCCTGGTTCAGGTTTTATCTCATTTCTCCAGCCATCTGCTTTTTTTTAACATTATATACATCTAAAGCCAAAGATTGTGCCTTGAAATATTAATTGCTAAATTCTAGGGAAAAAAAAAAACAACAAAGAGATTGACTGAGTTACATTAGATGTGATTGGTGAGAATTTCTTCAACTGAAAAACCAATGGATATATTTGTTCAGAAAGTCACTGACTGGATAAAACTCGTTATAAACAGATTTATGAAAGTGACTCAGAATTTGGAACAAACTGAAGATGAGTAACAAAAAAGGAATACAAAAAATGTGTTCTATTACCTTAAAAACGCTCAGCGCTGACAATGCGCGTTGAAGCTGCTGAGGATATAGTCTCGGTTTCCTTATTTCTGTATTTGTTTCCTTCTCTGTATTGCCTGACAGTACAACTGCACAATAAAGAGGGGTTTTTTACACTTTCTTCTTGGACATACTTCTGCTAAGCAACTGCTAGCACAACTGCTATTAATAACAGTAATACCAGGTATTACTGTAATCAGGAATTCACAGTTAATTTCCCTCTTGCATAATGGAATCTCATTCTTATCACAGAACTTTCATATTTCTGTAAAACAGGGTTTTTTTAAAAGATAATCTTTCAATAGCTTTCAGCTTTTGTAGAAAATCCACAAAAAACTGTAAACTTTTCTTTTAGACTACTGCTACATGGTGTAAACTGGTATTTCGTGCAGTTTTTTTTGTTTGTGGGAGAAAACAGAAGATCATATTTATGTTTTAAAAGTACACAAAGGTTTTTTTTCAGTTGGGATTTTACATTCATTCACAGAGACATCAACACAGTAAGTCTATTAACAAATGCAAGGGGTTTCACAAGTTCAATTGTAGTAATTAGTCATATTTCAGCTTTATATGACTTTCTGCTCTAAAGAAAAAGATTATGGCTTTTCTTCTTGCTTTATTAACCAATTGGCATTTAAGTCAATCTGCTAAAAGTGTATTTGCTTCAATGGAAGCTCAAAATAACCCATTAAAGGACTATGCCAATCTCTGAAGGTTGTTTGGTTTTTGGGGGATTTTTTTTTTAATACTTTAATCTAGTAAGAACTTATTATCTTACTAAGAAATTCTGGCTGAATCTATTATTCAGATCTCCTTTAGTTCTTCCATAATTCTACTTTTGCTGTCACAAATAAGACAAAGAAATAAGCTATTTTATTGGCAAAATAATTAATAACAACTTAAAGTTCTTATACAGGTTGCAGCAAACAAATCTTCATGCCAACACACATCCATAACATTTAATACAGTAAGGAAAGCCCTTCCACACAACATGGCACGTACTCAACTGTTCAGTGCAAAGCAGATGCTAACTGAAAATCCATCACTGCATGGACTGAAGAGTTGCTCTCTGCACTAAAATGCTGCATTAAAAAGTTACTATACCCAAAATCCTACCAGGAGAGATGGATTATCTCTCAGCTATACTGCTAAACACAGCTGCATCGCTAAATTCATTTGGTGGTGCTGTTAATGGATTTGATAAATGCAAAACACATTGAAGATAAAAAATATGGAGGAATATTGATGAGACTCATGGTCTTGGGAAATAAGACATTGCTTGCTGTGGTTTTGCTCCCTTTGAAAGAGACAGTGAATCACAGAACCCTACAGAGGCAAAAGAGGAGTCTGATCTCTGTTGATTAGTGACAAATAAGGTACTGTGAACTCACCAGTATGATGACTACAACAATGCCTTCCATGAAAATGGCCAGATCTATGGGGATCAAAATACTGGCTCTTCACACTTCACAGCATTTATAAATTAGTCATTCAATGTCAACCAAACAGGAAAAAAAGAATCCACCTTAAGTAAGAGTTTAACTTTGCAACAGTCTATTTTTTGCATTAACTAGCTCAATATTTTGGAGTAAGATGCAACTAAAACCTGATGAACTTCCATTATACTTGTGCTGTTTTGATAATAGCTGGCACATGCTGTTTTCTGATTTACAGTGGTGCATATTTTAGCTTTTTTTCAGGAGCTTTCGTACAATACAAATTGGCCTCCCATGCTTTACATTGGCCTCTTCATTTCAGAATCTTACTTGTGAGGCTTTGTTAAATGGTTTTTAAAATGGCCTATGGTAAAAGAAAAAAAAAATGAAACCCCAAGCCATCTTTTTAATGTGGAAAATTATTCCTACTTCAGGGTAGCTATTCAATTTGATACAAGAATTATTAAAACCTCAGCATACTCGAAGGGCTTTCAGCCTTTTCAGTGAATGACTCCCCTCTCAGGCATACTTTGTCCATTTAAATTCTACTTCCAGTAATCTTGTGCACATTTATCATTCTGTTAGTGAGGAATTCACAATAAAGTGTCTGTTTTGCTTTAAGAGGCAAAAGCATTTATGTTCACATGACGGCTTCCTTTGCGTAGTGCTTACATTCGTGTTAATACCTCCGTGTTAATAGTCCACTAGCTTCCTCCAAATATGAAGTCAGCAGAGCTCTCCTACACGTTAAGCTAACGGACACTACTGTTAAAACATAAATCCAGGTCTCCACTTGTGCTGAGTGACACATGACTTGGTTTCTCTCATGGTTTACAGTTGACTTTTCTTTGTAAATAAAAAATGTTATCCTTCTTCCTGACTGAAGCATGATGATTCATCAAGTTACAGAGGAAGAGGGGGATTGTTTTGGGTGCCCTGATGATTACAGATTCATAAATGAACACCAGTGGGATTTATCTACATGTTTAGACATTTACAGAGATCATATCTGAGCTCATTGCTTTATAATCGATGAAGGGAAGCAGGGACTTCTAAAAAAAAGTGCTTTATCATATCCTGATGTAAATCACCTGCATGATGTGGAAAGGTCCCCCATGAGAAAAGATGGATACTACACTCTCTAAAAAATGCTTTAGGATAAGATTAATCACATCTGAGGAGAGTCTATTTCTCTCCATAGGATTTAAAGGGATTCAAGACATCTGTCCAGAGTTTAAAATTTACAACGTTGGCATTTAAGTGTGAATGGATTCATTTCATCCTATAGGTTGGCTGAAGTAAAAGAAGGTTTAAATGACTAGGATAATCCCTGTCTGCATTGTGCTTAGAGCCAGCTACTGCTGCTTGGCTGAAGCTGGTGCATCTGGCTCCTCTGCCTGAGCAAACTGCATCAAATAATGAGAATTCCCTGTGCCAGTGTGACCAAAGAAGAACTAATGCATTGCCTCCTGCCTTCTGGTTTCCATTAGCAGGACACTTACTGAAGATTTTTTTCCTAGGGATTTCAGGTTAAAAACAGTTTTATCTTTGTTCTGGTGTCTAAGTGCTGCCCTCCTACGTAGTGAGTGCTTAGGCATTTGATCATGTCAACTTTTATGTCTCACTCCATGTAGAGAAAATGCAGCAGAAAGCTCATTTAGGACCAAGCAGCATGTGTATAAGGACAGGGAAACCAAAGTCCCCCTATAAATAGAGCACATTGACTTTCATCATTTTCAGTTCATTCCTTCCCTTTTTGGACCAACTTCTGGACGTATTATGCAAGCTGAAAGAATAGATGCAAATCCCCTGGTGACTATTAGTGTGTCTAGACTCATTCATTGACCTAGAAGATGTCTTAATTGCCTCTTTTCTATCTGATGGGGAAAATATACTCTAAAGTTTCCTGGCTGCCACCTTTGTCATTAAGTTTTCTAAGTGAAACCACTGAATTTAATGAAAATCAGTTATACTCTATGTTCTCTGAGATTGAGTTATGTGGAACACTTATCACAGGCTTAATATGATCCACAGGAAACCTCTGTCCACTTAAATGTTGTTTGTTCTCAAGACTTCAGACTTTTTGGCTCTTGGCTACTAGACAAGGTAGTGGCTGCTACCTATGAATCTTACTATCTTTTACAATATACTAGATTAGAATGAATAATATGAGAAGCTCAATTTACATGTGTGCTTTTACCAGCATTTAATAATTTCATGTTACAGAAAAGTTTAATAATTTTCTGATATGTCCAACTTTACAAATGGCCTGTAAATTTACAAGTTTATAAACGAGTCTGTACTCTCACAGCATGCTTTGCATACAAAAGACAAGATAAAAATAAAATTGAGTCGGAGGTTGTGGTATAACTTCTGTTGTTATCATTTTTCAAGTGGAAAATGAACATATTTTCCATATTTTCTCTTTGTATGGCTCATGAAATTCCCAGCTGTAGCCAGCCACTCCACAGATTAGCAATGCAATTTTTAGATTAACTGGTAAAGAATTTGAATCTCAAGGTGAAAATCTGTGTTCACGTGACAGGTCTTCATTTGTAGTAAGGAATGTGTCCCTCAAATGAAGCAACACGTTGGGTAGATACATCATTTCATGATTTTAAGATTAAAAGAGCCTAAGAAGCTTTTGGACTGCATGCTGCATCAAATATACACTGCTGCGTCAGTGAGCACTAAAAGCCAAAAAGTATTAGTAGACTGAGCAGATTTAAGTGAGGTTGCATTTCACTGATTACTTCCTGCTAATGAAATTTTGTTTTAATCATTTAAACTATTAATGTATCATTTGTATCAACGTAATAAAGAGGTATAGCGTACACTGTGTATCATGGGTCACTTACAGGATATTTTTCTCTCTATGGAATTTCCACTTGGACTAATAGGTTTTTATCCAAAAGAGATCACCAGTTTGTAATGTTAACCTATTTTATTCCAATCCCTTCTCTGTGTAATGCCTAACAGAAACAGTAATTAAAAATTGCTTTTAAAAAGTCTCCCAGGATTCCAAACAAAATAAAGCATGAGGACTTTACTGTTGTAATGTCTGGGCAAAAGAGGGAAGAAGTGCCCTGTGTCATCCAGGATGGATAGATAGCTCACCTCAGTTTAAGGTGCAGAAGTTCACAGCAGTTGACTACTCTCCCTCTGTGCTTTCTCTGCAGGAGCAGAGTGACTTTGCTGCCAAAATATTCTTCTTTGATCCAGTGGCATTTTAGGACTTTATGGGTCCATCGTAGCAGATACATGCACACAGAAAATACAACAAAACCATATCCCAAAGCTGTGTTACAATAAAAACTTGAAATAAACCATGCTTTGTAAAATTAGGTTTTTGTTCCTTTACTTAATACACTTAATACTCTTTTCCATTCTTTCAGCTACTAATTTTATTCTGCTCAAAACACGACTGTCTTCAGGGACAACATGTTCATTGAAAGGATGAATGTTTCATTCATGGTCTTTGACAGCCTGAAAAAGAATTTTACTGCAGAATATATGGCTGTATATTTTCCTTCACCCGAGTCCCATCATGAATAATACTCTTTCACACTAGTTTAAGTAATTTCCTGGAAAAATATGATGACTACAAACCTTTGGCTGTTCATGTTTTTTCCCTTACCATGTTTCAAGACTAAGGCAGCAAATCCTTTCTTGGTGTGGCTGATCACAGCTCCTTTCATATTAGTGTACTTATAAATTATTATACCAGAGGAGGTTCTACATCTAAGATTATATCTGTATTGTTTGGATAATTTGCTTACCTGCTGAACAGCTTCCTAAACTGAATCCTGACACTGTTAGGATAATCTCTGAACTTAATTTTCTGCTGTAATAATTCAGCCTTAAGACTGATCCAGGGAAAATATAAACAACTAAAAGCCTGTAACTGACACACAAAAAGACTTTCTTGTAGTTTGAGAAGGAGTTGATGCATTATCATTTTAATCTGCCAGTTTAAATCTTGTCACGCATACAACTGCAACACAAAAGACTTCTGCTGACAGCTGTGTCCTGCTCCAGATCTATCTGGATGCAGAATTTTCATCCACTTGAGTTAAATGTCAGGTGGCAGGAAGTTTGTAAGCAACAAACGTTACACCCAGATTCTGGGTGCTCCATAGTAAAGGTGTTTTCAAGGGATTCTTGGTTTAGGTCTAACAAAATTATATCCTGAAATACTTATTTTAAAGCTTTTCAACAGAGCAATTATAATGGTAATTATAATTGTGAAGAAAGGCATGGGGAACAAAAGAACTTTTCTTTTAAAATATGGTTATATGAATGAGTAATTTTGTCCCCTTTGCAACTAGTCTCCAATTTCCATTACAGATTGCTAAACGAACATTTCACATTATCATAAGCACGGTACCATATTTTTTTCCAGTAATAAACTTGTTCTAAATATCATTCTACAGAAGTTGTATCACAAATATGTAATGTTTGAATGTTTCAATAATTCAATAAGAAAAGAAGGACCCACAAAGAGATCAAAATAACTAAAGGATTTTTATAGTGTGATTTTGTTCAGTATTGGAAAGAACAGGCTGCAATGACTCTTGAGATTTCTCTCATTTCACTAAAACATAAAACACTTCAGTGATTTGCAGGGAGCATAGACAATCATTGAAAGTTTTACTGAGGGACATTTTAAGCATTTTCTTACTTCTGGCCACAAAGTTACCACTTCACAGAGAAAGTTAATAAGGTATTTCTAAAACAGAAGTGAATTTTATTAGGTAAGAGGATGAAACTACTGTCAGCTCTGCAAATTGTGAAGTATTGTAGCATTGTCAGTAGAAAAAACCAACCCAAAACCATATAGTTTAACACTTATTCCAGGGCAGAAGACTATGCATGCAGGTTTAATTTTAAAACAACAAAGCAGCATTTGAAGCAATGGACTTGAAGCAGCAGACATTTCTGCTGAGTTGAGCAGACAGATTCCAGCAGCATGCCATTCTCATCAGGAGTTTGGTACAATATGCCAAGCTGCTATGACAGGTACAACCATGAAGGACAAATAAAAGCTTCCTGAACTGGCAGCCCCTTTTATGAGAAATGGCTTGACGTAAACCAGAGGAGTTAAATAAAATTTTGCCTCATTCTCTTTAGCAATTTGAAGTTTCAATTTATACTGAGATGATAACAAATGCCCTCTTCTATTACGCATTTTATAATACTTTAGAGAAGTAACATTTGAGCATTCTGAAATATGGACAAATGGACAGTTTAGACAAATTTATTGTGTTCCTTAAAATTATTATTGACAATACTGTCCAAGTGATGTTCCTGTCTAATTTTTCAAATGAACTAATACTGGTGGAATGCAACATGTGACAGTTCCAAGACAGATCCTATGTACCATAATAGTTCTTTTTTTTTTCTTTAACTTTCAACATTCTGTATCCTATTTTTCCTCTTCATGTATTTTTCTAAATATAGGTTGAGGTCTGCTAAAACTAACTTGGAATACATTTTGTTATCTGCTGAATTATAGTACATCAGTGTTGTGTGTCAAATAAAAAAAAGGGCAAATTTATTTCTGACAGTTGCAGAAAAGCTTGTTTGAGTATGACGATGTAGTTGTTAAAATTGGAATCAAACTAATGCAAGTGTTTCTGAAAACGCAGAAGGCAGTACAAATATTTAAATTCTTGTTGGAAACTTTTTCTAGCTCGGACTTAAGAAGTTTAGACATGGATTTTTGGCATCAGATTTTCATAATTCAGGAAAAACGTGGACATATGAAGGGACATAATATCAGAACATCTGCATGTTTCCCAAACTACGTTAATAGTGCTTTAAAATCTTACAATTTGTTGTCCTTCCTGGACAGGTGTATTTAAGAATTAAAGTATAATTCTGATGGTTTGTTACTGAGTTGTAAGTTGTGAGTCTTGCTAACTTCAAGACTCTGAGTTCTTCAGTTTAGCTTTTCTGAGGACCCTTGTTTTCGTACTGGTTTTGCATTTAGAGATTAATGTTTGAATCAAAGGCCCTTTAGAAGTTGCTAGGTGACCGAACTGAAAGAGTCTAACCAAGGAAGAAAAGCTCTTCTTGAAGATGAACTGAAAAGGGAAGCAAACACTATTTGTTCACCTCACTGCTGCCACAGCATGAATAAAGAGATGTTCAAACTACACCAGAAGTGTTTATTCAAAAAATAAATACCTTCTTTCTTTCTTTTTTGGCATAGCCTTTGAACGACCTAACTAAAGAGCAAAACACAGCATTAATGAATTTGAGAACTTACACCTACGTAAATTAGCTTCTTATGAGAAGAAATGTTTAAACTTACATTGTTCTGAAAAACTATTATGTTGTTTCACTTCTACAGACAACTCATTTTGAATGTGAGCTCAAGTATACTATTTTTGACATATTTTGACATTTGCCAGTAATATTCTCATCCTGGTTAAACTGGCTTATTAGGGAAATCAAGACACAGAGGTAATTGCAGAATAGGTGTCTGAAAAACAAAGTAGGCACCAGTATAATTTAAAAAAATAAAATCATAATTTTTTTTTTAAAAAAAAAAGATGCTTAGCAGAATACTAATGGTGTAGCTCATGGGCAGGGTTGCTGTCTCCAACTTCAGTTAGGAGACCCATCAGGACATAGAAGAAGGACCAGCAGGATCAAGACAATTTTAAGAACCTTTTATGAGATGATGCATGAGCCATGTGATACACTCCCTGCTCTATCATGCTGAGCTACAGAGCACTGCAGGGGTAAAAAAAAACGTGTAGTGAGTTAGCAAAGAGCATTGCTTCACATGCAAACCCAACTTTTTATGGTCCCTACCTTTAAAACACTCTTACATGTTTTTAGGAAACTTTTGACGAAAAATTTATCCAATACACTTGAATGGCTCAGACTAAGAGTTATTTTTAGCTGCAGATAGACCTAAGACATTTTTTCTTTTGTTCTTAAAAATTTAACATTTATGAAGTGTTGTTGTATTAAAATGACATTTTTATATCTTTCAGTTATCAGCCTTGATTTCAATCAAAGATGACGTTCAAACAGATAATTCTTACTTACATATGCAAAAGCTTGAAACCCCATTCTGAAATAAGGAAGAGTTTCCCCACAAGAATACCTTTCAAATGTTTGCAAGGTTTTACCTTTCTTCCTGACTTGCTTTTGTTGTCATGCCATCCTTTGTTTCCAAGGTAGCAGGAGCAAATAGGAATGAGTGCTGAGCCAATCTCGTGTGTTTTGTATGGACTCATGTTACTCCTCTAAGTCCAATCTGTTCTTTTGTGCAAAAAAAATATCAGTGCTGAGTTCATATAAAATTAGGATACAAGTCTCTTCAAATGGTAAGGGAATTCATTTCAATCATTCCCAGATGATAGCTAAAATCAAAGTCAATGAATTACAGAATAAAAACTGAAGTAGAAAGAGCTACAGAACTAATGGCTCAAAATTGACAAAGAATAATACTGTGAAAAGGTTCCATATGGGAAAACATGTTCTTCAGTGTTCAAGTACTTTGGTGGTGACAGCCCTATAAATGCAATTCACTGCATGAATCCCACTGCTTCCCCCAGTATTCTAAGACATCTCTCGCATCTGAATTCTCCTTACTGGCAGACTATCTGCTGATTCTTGCCAGCTTTGAACCAACCAACCCACTATCTCTACATATGACAAAGAAAACTGGGGCAAACATTCAAATTTGACAGCTTGTTGGAGAAGGAGAGAGGAAATCAATTAAAAGAGATAGGCAAATATCTTCTCCTCCTCCTCTCCTATCATTCAGAAGAACCATGACACAGTGTACATTATGGCAACAGCCATGTTTAGTCATCTGGCACCAAAAAGCAAGGCTGAAAGGTTATTGCAAATAACACTCCTGACCCTGCCTAGATAGATTACTTTAAATGAAAACAAAATGTTAATACTGCACTAATTTGTGTGCCAACAGTGTTCAGTTCTCTTGAGTCTGGAACTTAGAAAAAGAAAATCATCAGTAGAGAAGCAGACAAGTAACTGGCTTGCAAGTACACAGTAACTGGGTTTTGCTCCGAGGTCATTTTAGAAGTTTAAGTTCTAATTAATCTTGTCAAAAGCCTTTAAAAACTGCAGCAAGCTGAAGAGCACAGCAATAGCACCAAGTATCTGATATTTTTGCTTTTGCATAGACTGGAAACAACACAAACCACCATTTTCATTTAGCTTATCAAGTCTGAGACTAAAGATAAGGCACAATCAGGAAAAGGAGAGAAGGGAGAGGAAGAAGAAAAACTTGCTGAATTCTGTACACTGCATAGATGAGAAAAATGTTTCCAAATTCTGGTCTCCATCAAGAACTACATCTGTGGTACATGATACTGTGTAGGAAGTACTCTCAGTTTCATTTGTTTGACAAACACAACAGTACTGAATGCAAACAGTCATATATGGTACAATGTAACGTGATCAGTTTCTGGAAACAAAATTCTTCAGAAGAACAAGTTTATGAGCAGCTGAACGTCTTCTCCATTCCCAGATCCGATTACAAAGTTGTCCCTCATTACTTTAAAAACTCCTTTTCACAATACATCTCACTGAATTTTCTTTCTTCCCTTTTACACACATCTCTTACATGACAATATCTTCATCTTTCCCACAACACCCTCACTGGTGGGAAATAACTGTCTGTCTTAAATTTCCATGATGAACTGTCTCATATCCACTGTACTTTCAAAACAGACTTTCAAACACTTTTGTAGTCTCCTTTTCTTCCCTGTTCCTAATTAGTTTTGTAACTAAGTATTTTTATTCATGGTTTTCTTGTTGTATTTGCTTCTCCTGTATTGAACTGTGAAAACAACTTGACATACAGCTGGAAAGACACCACACAAAATTAAGTCATTCTAATAGGGTAATGCCTTAGAATTTCATCAGATTGAAAAGTTTTTAAAAATAACTAAGTTTTCCACATATGTTTACTTACCTAATTTCATTCTGGATGTGGTTTTGAAAAATGTTACAGACTGAAATGATAACCTCAATACTCTATTTAGTTTGTGTTGCCTCAAGAAAAAGCATCACAGTCAACACCAGATAAAGCTGATTCAATAGGAAGCAGAATACTAATTTTGTCTTTTCACATTAATATGGACAATCCCAACAGTACTCGCTTTACTTAATACTAACTAGAAAACATTATGTAAGTCTGTTTAAAATATTCAAATGAAGTTTTGTTACATTTTTATTTAGAGCTAGAACATATGATCAGCTTAGCATCACCAAACTATCTAATTAGCCATCTGCTTCTTGAAATTTTGTTAAATATGCATAATATACTTCCAACAAAAGACTATATCCTCCCATGTAGTCTTCCCTAATCACATTAAAGCACATGACCAACAAAGTCGTCTCTGTACACAGAGCTAATGGCAAACCAGACATCTCAAATAACTTGCAACAATTTCTTGAAAGCCAGGAAGAAATATTAAACAAAACAACCACCTGCACAAACTCAACCTATAGTCTCCTGCTCAATAAAAAAACTGTCCATATGCCATGGCCTGCTGCTTTCATTTAATCCTTCACTCCACCATGACATTTAGCTAGTTCTTTATTTCTTTCGATTCTTCTCTCAGGACATGAAGACTTAGAGCACTTGGAACAACAAATTACACAAACTCTGTCTGAGAGATCCCTTCTTATATTCTTACAGCTGTAGGACCAGGACTGCAAACAGAACCACAAAAAAAAAAAAATCACAGGGCTCACCAGAAATGGAAACATGTACAGTTGTTGAACCAGTTAGAAAGGAATATTAAAGCATTCAGACTAAAGTTAGTCAAACAATATAGGTAATATCTTAAACATTTTCTTCAACAAAACCCCTCCTCTCTTTTAGATTTTTTTTTTATTTTATAAAATACTCTTATCTAAAATCTGAAGTTTCTCTTTCCATTTCGCTGCTTTACTGATCTCTTAACCAGCAAAGGACCATTAGAGCTCAGCTAAACCAGCACAACAATCCTAATGCTATTAAGCAGACAATCCAATTAAGCCATTTCCAAGTAGTGTTTGTCATTAAAGAGAGCTGTAAGTGAACAGCAAGCATGTCCATATCTGAAAATCAGTAATGGGAATTTTCTAGAAATAGTTCTGCCCAGGCTTTTAGCTCAATGTAATAAGAACCAAGAGGATATAGTTTCAGAATATTTGTATTTTTAATATGGAGAAGTATTTGTACCCTATGATACCTGGAGTGATCCACTGTGATTTATACAATGCACTTTGGTCACAAGCAATACACGGCCAAAACGTGCTGGCGAACATGCACACAACTTACTATGCCCAATGTCTACTGAAATGTTTCATGCCAAAGAAGATTACCCTCTAATGTGCTTCATTCCAATACTAACTACAACTATGTTTCCAGCAGTCATACTTCCACCCAGATCACTGCAGTATCTCCTCTGCTTCTTAAGAAAATAGGTTTTTCTGCTGTATATTTTCAAAAATGAAACCAAAAGAAGCAGACTGAGCTACTCATCTGACAGTGGGCTGAAAGGCCAGCACTGCAGAAAACAGCAGAAGCCACAGCACCATGGTTTTGGGGTTTTTTAAATTATTTTGGATCTAGAGTTGCTTATATGTAATAAAATGAAAAGGGTGGAACCAGAATGCGAGGAGACATCCATATATGTGCCAAGTCATCAGCTAAGCAACAGGACAACCATTTCTTCACCACCAATTAATCTGCCAAAGGTTAGTTTGAATACACCAAGAGATCAACCAAGTTCAAGTGTTGGTAGACTGATCATAGAACAGCTAATATATTACTGCTAGTTTAATTATTATAAGATTCAATTAAATATTAATATTCAATTAATAAATATTGATAATTACAAAATTATAAATATTTTCTATGTAAGTGGATTAATAAGACAAAGTTTCATGAACTGTAATACACAAACTCCTACTGGACACAAGATGGAATTATTCCTGCTCAATGCAGAGAGGTAAAATATTGGTGCTCACCTACAATAAATGTTAAAAAAAGAAAAAAGTTGTGAATGAGAAAGACAGTGTCTCTGCACTAAAAATAACAGTAGTACTTCAGCTGCAGACACCAACATACAAGCATCACATACAGTGCAAGACAAGAAGTATGGCCATTTCACGCTGTCTTGATTTTAAGTCAGCTCAATACTTCAGGGTAATCTGGGCAATACACACAAATTCCTTGCCAAGTAAACTTTAAAGATCTGGGGAAGACAGGAGAGAAGAATTTCTTCCTCTTAAGGAAAGATTCTCTGGTATTTTTAGTTAAAAAAATAAACTTTTAATCATAGATAGATTTTTTTTTAACCATCAAGACAAAAGAAAATATAAATTGTCTTAAGTGCCTCCTACCTGGAAAATCTGAACAACAGGTTCATTACTTATAATTTCTACTAATTTCAGCTTCAAGTTTGTGTTCAAGAGACGGAAGGAACATACAACTAATTTCATTAATGAAACAATTTTGCAAATGCAGTCGGTATTGATCACTAGGACATCAAAACCCCAACTGCCATTGTGCAATGAGGAAGTCAGAGATGAGCTGTAGCAATGAAACCATTTGGAAAAAGACAGGAGAGAGTTGAGAAGAAGTGAATTTATTGAAATCTTGATTCATTTCAAAGAAAGAAACAACAACAAAAAACTAATCTTGTGCTCAAATCTCATCTGCAAATTCTGCCAGCAAAATAAAGATGACTGAATAAAGTTTTAATCATAAACTTGTCTTCTTAATGGATCCACCAGTGTCTCTACAGAGTATTTTGAACCCAAATACTGAGCCGTGAGTCACCCAACTTAGGAGCAGCCAGCTCCTTTGTCTTCTATAACTCATGAATTGTAAGAGAGAAATTACGATGTGGAATGCAAGGGCTTGTGCACTCTGAAATTTAGCGTACAAGTAAACAGTTGAGAGGGAATGTTTTCATAACACACTATGAGAAATGCTGCATATAAAACCAGTTTCGAGAAATACAGGTGTGGCCACAAAAGCAGCTCCCAGAGCTTAGATCGTATGTTTAATGAGACAGCAACCTCCCTCTCCAGCCAAGCTCAACGTACCAATCAATATTTTCTGTTCAACTTCATAGAAAATACTGATAGCCAGCGTAAAATGAAACACTACCAACACACTTCTTCAGGGATTTAATACAGAAAAACTACAGATTTAGGAAATCTTTTGCCTAAAATTTGTAGATAATGAAATTCTCGAGATAAAGCAGGAGTTTGGCACCTTCATAAAAGTTCTGACAATTTTTAACAGTTTGCTTACACCATCTCTTAGAAAATTCTTCCATATGAAAGATACATTCCTAGTTAAACCACACTGAATAATTTCGATTAGAAACAAGTGGCCGAACGATGTCACGTTCTGCTCAGCAACCCAGGGAAATTCGAACACAAGGCCAACATTAAAAAAACCCCACCAACTCCAAATTTTCCTTGAGACTAATAATGCAACCCAAGCTGGGGTGACAGTGGGTGGGAACACACAGGACATGAACCCCAGAATATTGTGTCATATCCCTGTTTAAACTGCAAGGAAAGTCACAACTCACAGGAGATAAAATACACGGCTGGAAGCCAGAAGAGTTTATAAGCAGACAAACTACAACTCTGTTTAATCAACAAGATCACAGAGAGCTACAGAAAGAAATTCATCATTTAGCACAACAAAGAAAGAGTAATAACAATGTTCTCATAGGAAAAAAATATGGGAATATCAGGTAAAGAAAACAGAAAGGACATGAAGAATTCAAATTAACTTTTATATTTGTTTCTGTAGATAAAGAAACATGATCAGGATTAATAAATATATATTATTTCTTGACTGGTTTTCGGTTTTGTTTTGTTTTTTTTCCATACACATCATCCAGGAAATAATGCTGGTTATTTGTTTGACTATATATCTGGGTGTGTAGAGGCAATAAAGATCTCAATCATGCACTGTGGACACCTCCTCATGCAAATGATTTCCTCCAGACTAGGCTCTGTATTTTTGCATATCACCCAAGGGCACGGGCAACACATGGCACTGAAATATATGAACTTTTCCCATGAAATGAAACAGCAGTACTGCATCATTCCTGAGCTAACCTCTGCAGCTCAGTCCATGGCACCACCAGGAGCCCACACCATCAGCCTGGTTTTATGGAATGAGAAGCAGTAGGATTAGATTGGGCCAGCGTTTGCCAGCCAAGCAAGTAAACCAGCCTAAAGGCACACAGATGTTGTAACAAAGGAAATGCCAACCAGATACTAGAAAAAATATCTTCACAGCAAAGGTGGTCAAACACCAGAACGGCAATGCTCTGCTGCCCAGAGAGGCTGAGAAATCTCCGTCCTTGAGGACATTCCAACTCCAACCCGACACGACCTTGAGCAAACCAACAAAGCTTTGAAGCTGGATCTAAGTTTGAGGTTGGCCCTGCTTTGAGCAGGGGATCAGACCAAATAACTTCCAGAGGTCCTTCCCACCTCCATTTATTCTGCATTTCTGTTCCATATCACAGTTTCATGGCAAAGTGAAAGGTGTGGGCGGGAGGGGGGCGGGGAAACAGTTTACTCTCAAAATACTCTGCAGCTTTAAAGCAGAGCGATTCAAAAGGTCAGATTATTAGTTAGGGAAAAAGAAAGAAATGTCATGTTCTACTTTCATTACCGCCCACTGTAACTTTGCAGTTCACTGATATTCACAACGAATATGAAGAGTTAGATAAAAGCTTAATCTTGAGCTTCTGCTGACAGCGTTGCCTGTACTACTTGCTTATCTCTTAATTAGAGAAGATTGTAATAGCACAATAATACAGTTCAGTTGTAATCTTAGATCATTCACCAGCTCCCTTTTGTATGTACTTACTATTAAACATATTACCAGTGTGTATTAGCATTGCCAATGTTACTGTCATAAAATGTCTACAAATGTCAGAAAAAATTACTGATTGGATCCAGTGAAGAGTTCACGCTGCTGCAGCTGATTCTAATACAGTATCAGAGAAATGCCGTGGTACGTTATCTTCGTGGATATCTGAACTAAGCAAGAAGCTGATAGACCTCTGAGAAGCAAGGTCTGAGACCACTAGCAGGAAGTCTGCCTGGCTTTTGGACAGCAATTATTATCAACTAACATGAGAATGGTGTGTTTTGGCCTCATTATTGGCCTCAGTTGTAACTTTTTAATTTCTGTTGTTAGTGAAAAGTAGGCTAGCATGTCACCCATAAGCCACAGGCTTAAGCTGCTATAAACCCATAAGCTGCTATAAACACTCACACACTCAGCACTTACAAGAACTGCCAAAACTTAAAGGTAAAAATATCCCCAGAGCACAACCACTCGGTTCCAATCAACTCTAAAAGGCGACTTTTTTTGTGAAGACTGACAAAAACAACTATAGAAGGACAAGGCAACGATACTGCAACATCAATTGTCCGGCAACAGTCAACTGAAGGATTTATTCTGGTCCACACAGATTTCTTTACATTATAACTTCCACGTGTAAAAAGTATCATTAAGTGTTCCTTCCTGTATTACTAACATTGCAGTCAAGTGTGGTGTGGCCTGATGTAGTTTTCAAAGGCTGCCAGCAACATAATTGCCTCGTTTGCTTTTGTCCATGCTTCCCATTACCTTCACCACAACATTTACATGTAAGAGCTATTATGAGATGGAAATATATACAGTTGTAATTCTAATTGGCAATAGAACTGCATAAAAAATAGAACAATTATTTCTTTTAAAACAAATGTAAAACCTGTTTGCAATTAAAAAAAAAAGTAGACCTGAGAGCATCCTCCTGTTTCCAGTTTCCCATGCCTGTGTCTTCAAAGAAATGTCTTAATTTTCCTATAAAAACTGTAGCAGGGAAAATTAATACATATGAAGAGTGTAAATGCTACCACAATTGATTGTGATAACTCTGCTACAAAGGAACCTGAGCAAAACACACCTTAGGACATATTTAAATGACTGCAGCTCACTTAGCAATGCCAAATTCACCTCCAAAGTAGCGTGCTCAGGTAGTAGCATATCTGTTTCTGCAGAAGAAGGGAACTTAATTGAAGTTGTAAAATCTACTTGAGAGGCTGAATACACACTTGACTGAGCAGCCCTATGTCACCATGACTTCATTGGTAGCAGTAGTTTAAACCTTGGGTACTTCTACTAATTGCAGTCACTGCAACACCTCTACCAAAGCTCAATGAAGACTGCATGCAATTACTTCCATACATTCCTAATTCTCATCAGACAAGCAATTCCATGTAAGAATGGGACTTTTCATAAACCTTCTGTTAGGCACATCTCAAATCACTTTGCTAGACCACAGGCAGAGAGTTCAGTATCTTGCAGATTGGAGATCAGTACCAGGAATTCAGAAAGTCATGAAAAGTTGTGTATTTTGAATAAAACAAGAAACAGATGTTCTAGAAGTCAACAAGAAGTAAGGAAATTTAAAGAGAGAGAGGACGGTGTCACCTGAAATATTTCTCTCAAGGAAAAAAGGGTGATACATAGTGGAAAACTGGGTATCAGTGACATGATCCAATGCACCTTGGTGGTACCTTGCCTTACTGAAATGTACTTATGTCATTAAGACTGCGCCCCTTTGAAGTACTTTTGCTAGGCCAAAAGTATTTAGATACAAATATTTTGGATTCTGTAATTTAAGATCTGTTCCAAACCATGAAAAACAGTTACTTCAGATAAAATGCTTTCATTTTATCTCAACAGCTGGAAAAGCCAGTGCTGTACTTTTCAAACTAAACAAGTATGGCAGTAATAAAAAGAAGCACTGAGTGCAAAGATATGTTAATGTTTCTCAGAAAAGTCAAACGTCAGAAGAGAAATCTACACCGAGGTCGCACACATTGCTGATTTTAAATAGGCAACACCATCTTAAACAATCAGAGAATATTCCACTTCAGTTAGTCAATGAATTTTGTAGAACACTACAAACTTTTAAGAATTGTTTTTGATCACTTAAATTTTCTGACTAGTTGATGATTAATAATTATTTCAAGCTCCAAATGCAACTATGATTACACAACAACGAACTGAACCCACACTCCTGACCTCCCTTATCTCATGCTGCAGTATTTATCTACAGTACATATTCTTATTTTCAAGTCAGTCTACTCATTTTTCCCTGTTCATTTTTCAAACAACTAAAGAAATAATGAAAAAAAGAAAAGAAGATCAATCAACATGTTTGTATTCTATTACACTGACTTTGAGGTTTAAAACACAAATGGTTCAAAATGTATCAGTTCTTATTTTCTGTTTAACAAATAATGATTTCTCTCTGTATCACTAATGGAGCCTGAAATTAAAATGGATTTTTAGTTGAGCTCCTGTTCATACACTGGTGTCATCATCAATACCAGCCTCGCTCTAGGAACAAGATTTATCTCGGCTATCCATTACACAGAGGCAAGCTGCTTATAAAAAGCACCAGGCATATTCCCAGGAGTCCCACAAACAGAACCAAACATCAGGGTTACATAAAGTTTGAGATTCTCTAGGATTTCACTCATTGGGCTTATAAACCTAAAATTAGGTCAACCTTGGAATCAAACTACCTCCGCTACTGAAAGCGATGGCTTAATACTGTAATTGGAGTTAAATCCTCGTCTGTGTTGAGGTCTATGCCACTGTCAGTCACATTAACCTAACCACCCACCGTTCATTATTTCTCTAAAATACCTTCAGTACACCATAAGCATTCAAACCCACTTGTACAAGGTGAACTCTAACACCTTTATCATAACACAAGTGATGCTGTAGCTCTATTACAAATTACTGTCAAATTCTGCATTATTTTCAGACACCTTTAATGCAGGTAAGTAAAATACAACAGCTTGGCCGAAGCTCAGTGCACAAGGTGCACAATTTATAAACTCAGGCTAGGAAAGTTCAACAACATCTTTGTCAGTGACATGGACAGCAGGATTGAGTGCACCCTCAGCAAGTGTGCTGACAGTACCACGCTGAGGGGTGTGGGTGACACGCTGGAGGGACGGGATGGCATCCAGAGGGACCTGGACAGGCTGGAGAGGTGGGGCCTGTGCCAACCTCATGAAGTCCAACAAGGCCAAATGCAAGGTCCTACATCTGGGTCAGGGCAACCCCAAGCACACAGGCTGGGCAATGAGTGGCTTGAGGACAGCTCTGAAGAGAAGGACTTGGGAGTGGTGGTGGATGAGAAGCTCAACATGAGGCGGCACCGTGCGCTGGCAGCACAGAGCCAATAACCGTGTCCTGGGCTGCACCCAGAGCAGCGTGGGCAGCAGGGCCAGGGAGGGGATTCTGCCCCTCTGCTCTGCTCTCGTCAGGCCCCACCTGGAGTGCTGTGTCCAGTTCTGGAGCCCCCAACACAAGACAGACATGGACCTGCTAGAATGAGTCCAGAGGAGGCCACGAGGATGATGTGAGGACTGGAACAGCTCTGCTGTGAGGACAGGCTGAGAGAGTTGGGGCTGTTCAGCCTGGAGAAGAGAAGGCTCCGGGGAGATCTTATAGCGGCCTCCCAGTACCTGAAGGGGCTACAAGAAAGCTGGGGAGGGACTTTTCATAAGGGCAGTTAATGACAGGACAAAGGGAAATGGCTTTAATCTGAAAGAGGGAAGGTTTAGATTAGATATTAGGAAGAAATTCTTCACTGTGAGGGTGGTGAGACACTGGCCCAGGTTGCCCAGAGAAGCTGTGGCTGCTCCTCCCTGGAAGTGTTCTCGGCCAGGTTGGATGAAGCTTTGAGCAACCTGGTCTAGTGGAAGGTGTCCCTGCTGCTGGCAGGGGGGTTGGAACTGGATGAGCTTTAAGGTCCCTTCCAACCCAAACCATTCGATGACTCTAAAATAGTCTGTATCAATGTAGTTCAGTCACCACTTCCTGAGACCTCACCTTCAGTGCAGGAGGAGACACAGGACAACTCTTTTTAAAATACCACATTAGCTGAGCATTTTAAAAACTGTACAGAGTTTTGTTATTGCATCTCTAATGTATCCAAAGGATGGGAGTATCCACATCTCTCTAAATGCAGAGTTCTTCAAAATATATATATATTCCTTGAAACAAGCTACAGAGGAAATAAGATTGGGGGGAAAAAAGCTCTAACAAACTGTTTAAATCCTATCTGAGTTTTTTTCACTAATAAGAGACAACTACTCTCTTCCCTCCCCCCATATCTATCATTTAGGAATGAGAGTGCTCCATCCTTTATACCTAGGGGACATACTCATTTTAGGTCTATTTGGCATAAGAAAATGAAAGGACTGAAAAAAATTCAGCAAGAAAACATCAAAGCAGAATTAAAGAGCATGCTGTATTCTAATGAATATAAAATCACTTCAAATATGGGCTTTCAACACCCCTGTATATGGTTTTTACAAGCTCATGAGACACATTTATGCCCAAAATTGTCCTTCTACTTAAGGAAGGTTCTTATTTTGCTTAGAAGACCTGAAGGAAATCAGTAAGGAGATGAATATATGCAGCTTTTACCTGCCTACAAAATTTAAATTCTCTGAATAACCAGTGCAATCGTTCCAGAAAAGATCTAGATAGCAAGAAAACAATGAAAGAAAAGATCATGTGACATAAAAAAGGAAAGGTTTATTTATTGTTCGCAAACCAGAACATCAATTTAAAAAGTAAATATTCTAAAATCATGCATATTGTCTGATGTTGTTCCTCATGGTCTGATTTTAAGAACTTAATCCACACCTCCTTTCTCAACAAGAGGTTGATTAGGTGAAGGCAAGGACAGCTACACAGCTGGTACGTGTACATCCTTTGAAAGCACGTTATAAAATGAAACTGACTGCACAGAGGCCAACTATTTTACCAATGATGTCTAACATTCTCCATCAAACTAAGCAGTTTATCACAGGATTACAAGGTGATTACTGAAATGCATCACATTAAAAAAAAACATCCAAAACAGATTTTGACACAGTGACAGCCTGGAAGGGGGAAAACATACAGAATCTGGTAAAAACCTTAGAGCCTTTTTACTCATGCTTGAGTCTTCATATTATCATATTTTTATATTTTTACTAATATAGCAGTTCTATGCATTATAATAATAGGATTTTAGTCTTAATTAATTTTTCTATCTCATATTATCAGCACTTACTAGCTCAATAAAAATTATTAGCTGAATATAGCAAAAACCTACTTAATTAGGAACAGAGGACTGAAAAGAACCTTCAAGGGTAATTGAATCCAGCTCCTTGCTCCTACTGGCAACCATGACACAATTCTGTTTGGAAGGTCATATTAAAATCACTTGGTTTCTTGGACTGCTAATCTCTTCAGAAAGCTATTCCAGGACAACTGTCTTCCAATAGTCAGAAGACCTGCCATTTGCATCCTAAACTTATTAACAACAAATAGATATTTATTTGTTCTCAGATTAACACATGATCACTGTCACAAATGACCTAAGTACTTCTGAGATAAAAATGTCACTAGCAGCGTTGTAAGTGAAAAAGAAAATAGTACACTATAGAAATAAAGTGTCAGTGCTGAAATAATAGACTGTAATTTAAATGTACAACGGTAGTCTTCTAGTACTCAATGAAAAAATATCTTCAGTATCTGTCAATCAACAGAGCACAACAATAACAAAAGCACTACAGATAAAGGCAGGTGGTAGTACTATCAGAAAGGTAATTTATAATTCTAAAATTGTTGCTGAAAAGAAAGAACAAAACTTTCAGATCTTTCATTTAAAATAATTACAGGCTAATAAGCTCTCTGGTTTTTGTTTGTGGGTTTGTTTTTTGGTTTTTTTTAAGGATGATAGAATCTGGTGAAAAATCTAGAGCACATCATCTAAGAGACTTAGGGTTTAGCAACACTGTCAAGGAGACACACAGCTCAGAATAACCATAGTTACAGGAACCTTTACACTGCATATGCAGAGAGCATTATAGAGAGTATCTGGCTGGAAACCTCTCCATTTAGGGTGTTTAGTTAATCAATATTTGTTGGCTGAAGTAACCAATACTTTGACCATGTAGGTTCCGAGAGAAATTATTGAATGCCACAAAATACACAGATAATGGAAATGGTCGCAAACACAGACACCTTCCCCTCATGTAAATTCATGGGGTTTTTAAATACCAAAAACGCTGTCACATACTTCAGTTTCACATCCTTCAGCTTCTCCTGTTTAAAACTTCTTGCATTAAACACTGGCATGGATTTCCACTCACATTTAACAGTGAAAATTACAAAGATAATAATTAAGTTTTCCAATTTAATATTGCCTTAGTCTTCTTACGTCATATATTTAAAGATATTAATAGAGGCTCTAAAAATAAGCATCATACAGAACAGCCAGGAGAGACATCCAATACTCAACAAAACGCAGTCAAGGGGATGAGCACCACAGCTATTTTTAGCAAGAATAAAATTTTCTTTTATATAGGAGTTAAAAGACTAATTAATTTTGTGGGAAAATGAAAAGGTTAAAACCAAAAGTACGTCAAGCGTTATCACTGGCTGGCATCTGGGGGTACAGCTCACCTCCCTGGCACACGCTGTTGTTGGCATCACTCACTGCAAAACCTTGCTACCTTTAAATTGTGAAATGTATCACTTCTAGGCCACCCAGCAAGACCAAAGAAGAGGAGAAATTACAGTTACAATTAAAAATAATTTTATATAGAAACCTAAATGTATTTATATTCAAACGTTATAGAAATATAAAGAATGTATCAAGGGTTTTCAGGGTCAAAAAGTGGCTCATCACCAAAATCAAACACAAAGGAAATCTTCACTTCTAAACACTTTTAAGGTTTTGATCCTATTTAAAATTAAAACAAGGAATCAGGAAATAAATTAATCCATTTCAGAGTGTTAAAAACTACAGTATTTTTGGGAAAATGTAGGTGTTTCTTCTAATGTAACTCAAGTTTGATTACATCATGATTTCACATGAATATTATTTCAGCCTTAAATGCTATAATTACACAATAACTTGAATATAAATAAGCTCTGAAAGATTAAAAAAAGATAAGAGATGACAGCACTTAGTTTAACCAATTTAACTTTAAAGACAACTAGTGGAATTTATTCCCTAGATTTGAGTACAGAATAGAAACTTCAGTTCTGGAATTTATTACTATATTATTATCTAGTATAAATGAGTACTCTGCAGCAAATTTCCAAAACATTTTGAAGACAAAGTGAGCTTCAACAATACTTGGTTATGAATTTAACTACCTTGCACCTAAGCTTATGTAAATGACAAAGAAAACAACAAAATAAATCACAGCAGGAACAGACCTTGGGACTTTTCCACAGAGTGATAACAATACAGAAATAAAACTCCATTTTCTTCATTCACACCAGTCTGTAAGCACTGCATTTCCTTCAACTTCTTAAAATTATTTTTCTCAGATTGTCTTTTATCAGTAAATTTTTCTCCCCAATACATTCTACATGTGGTCAACACTAAGCAAGCTTCAGCATTGCTTTTATTACCATCACTATTAAATGCAGGATAAGAAATCTTTGTCATAACATTCTTGAAGTAACCTACTTACAGGATAAATGACAAAAAAGAAAGGAAAACATAACATTTACATGAGAAAAAAAAAAATCAAGTGGCAGTATTTAACCAATATATCATAGAGAATCTATAGTCCAGTCAAGTATTTAATGATTTCCAACAACCAACACCTCTGAAAGTGCTAACAGGAGTGAAACAAAGTGGTTTAAATCACCTTTTAAATTCCCTTTACAATTTCATAAATGGAGCATGTATCCCTGTAAAATAATCCACTAAAAATTTTCATAAGGAGGAAATGTGAGATAACACACAGTTAATGCTCATTCAGAACTATCTGCACAGAAACAAACATTCCAAGTCCCAAGGAGAAATTATCTTGTACCATGATGAGGCTGGCAGTATCAACAGTCCTTAGTTAATTATTTCTAAAGAGTCATAATTATTGTCTGGAGGAGGTGGAGTGGTTTGCTCTAGATCTTCCTAAGCAAGATATTCAAAGTCTTACCACTTAAAACATGAAGTACATTTTCCTTGGCAGAGGTGCTCTACGGGGAAAAGTGAGAATTTCTCCTTACAAGCTAAAAATGGCATGGCTCTAAAGTGTCAGTTCCCAAATGTTTTCAGTATTTTATTTAAATAAAATAAATAAAATAGATTGTAAGTATACTGCTCATTTTCCAGGTTTTTATTCCATTCTTAAAGGAATAAAAGCAACTCTGCTGAGGGCTGAGAGCAATGCTGCTCCAAGTGCCATAAGCAGTGCTCAGAACTGATGTTTTCTGATCCAGGCCTGGTAGACCCCAGGCATGTTCAGAGATCCCTGGCAGAACAACCCACAGAGCAAAGCCCAGCATCACCTGGCTGCCAGACAGCTACTCAGCTTCTCAGACAGGTTCTACAGCTTGTTGAATGCTGTGCTGCCAAAGCTACGCTGATACTGATACCTGCACTACCTGATAAGGTCAAACTGCGTCTACGCAAGCTGCAATCCCCAGAGGAAACGTCATGCTTACACCCGGGTGCCTCTCCCAGCCTCTGCTCTCCACTGTAAACCAGGAAACAACAACATCTCATCAGTAGGGATTGAGGGGATTCGTGAATTTAGGGAGTTCTCTCATATCCCATTAATCTTCTATTGCTATAGGAAGCATTTCAGATTGCCAGCACGTACAGCAATTAAACTGCACTCATGGCACAGCACTAGGTTGCTCGCAGAACCCCTCAATCTGATAAACAACATAACCTCCAACTCTGTTCAGGCACATTAAACCAGGCTCCAATACATTAAATGCCCCATGGAGAGTGCCAGAGTTTTCCCTACATTATCCATCAGGAAAGTTACTTTTCCTTATAAGATATCCGTAAATAAAAGGCTGCAATGTCACAACATACAGGCCAGGGGCTCGGAGGTTATTTTTAGCCCAGCCCAGCTGACTGTTGTAGTTCAGAGTGCGATTTGTTGAGAGTAATAAAAGAAAATGAATCTGATAGTGGAGTAAGGAAAAAAAGATGGAGGTCACATGGAATTCCATTATAAATTGATTTCTAATTATAATATTAAATGACTACACTTAGCATTTACAGAACAATTTTTTTTTTTTCAGAATACATTTCTAAAATGCTTTTTGTGTATGATAAAGTGACCATTAGTGGAGCAAAATAATAGAAACCAAAGATCCTGCCATTTACTAATTGCATTTTTGATGCAAGTACTATCATACAAGGATTTAAGGAAATTAAATAGCACACTTTTCACTTATTGCTGAGGGAAAAAAAAATAAAAGAAAAATCTAAACTGTTTTTCTAAAGACTCAACAAGAACTAGAAGAAAATATTTCATTTCAAATAAAATCTGAATAGTGAAAAACCGGTGAAATGCAAACCTGAAATTTTTCAAATACATGCAAACCAGCCTGTGAAGGTTTTGGTTTCTGGGAATGCATTCTTCTCAGCGTTTGACATTCAAAGTGTTCTCAAAACACAGACAAGGTGCAGCAAAGAGCAAACCCAGCTGTCCCTGTGCTGGTGGAACCACTGCGTGCTACCCTGAGAGAGGATGCCCAGGCAGGTTCCCAGCTCCTCCTCATGGCACTCACCCTCTGCCAAGGCTCCTCCCGTTCCCTCCTCTCCGCTTCCTGTTCCTCAATTCTTTCTCCTACGTTTTCACACTATCACGATGGCAGAAATTCAGGGCAAGTAAACTCTTGCCAGGTACAAATCCCTTCCAGGGTGGGAGGAGAGAATTTGCCCACACAAGTTTCACCTCAGAAGCTGGAACTACCTGGGCTCTAGAGGCAAGGTAGGGCAAGCCAAGGCATTCCAGGCTAAACTTCCATCCCAGCGCTCCAAGCTCCCGCACGGCCCTGCAAGGATGGAGGCTGGTGTGGAAGCATTTGCCATCTCCGAGATAAGTTAGGTACTCTCCCTCCAGCTTGGAAACTGCTAAACTTAAAAGAATCTGACTCAAACTGAGGTCAAAGAGGGAGCTGCAGATGAAAAAGGTGTTCCAGGATGAAAGAAGCAATGTCAGTAAGTGCAAATACTTCTAGAACTGAGAGGCTTTATAGCTACGCTGTATTCTGCTGTATTTTTAATATATCTCTGTTTCATTCCATCAGCTTCAAATAAGGAAACATCCCAAAGATGGTGATAGCATGCTGAATTTGTTTCTATCTGCAGAAATTACTTACTATAAATAGTTTTTCCAGGCTTTTTAAGATGCAGCTGTACCAAGTTTCCACCAGAATCAAATCGCTAAAACATCGGTTCACTGCATCCTCTGTTCCACAAAGGTTGTGACAGTATCCCACCACCATCCCTTTTTTTTTCCTGAAGAAACCCTCATCACACATTTTAATCCTATTATCTTTAAAGATGGAACACCATTTCCAACAACCTTTTAAAATGTTTCTACTTTGTAAACAGAATCCAGTGGTGATAACAAGATTCTGCAAGAATAACTGGATAAAGTTTTGCTGTGTTAATCATGACCTAAAAACAGTGCCATGGTCTAGAAGGAGGATTCTAAATTTCAGCAATAAAGCACAAACCACATTCTAACCCTAACATATGCTTTCCCCTTCAGCCCCTACGAGTAACCTTTCAGCTGCAAACAGGGATTTAACAAAGCCAAGGGTAGTAAACGCTGTTGGTATCCATAATAATTTGCAAAAAAAATCTCAGACCCGCATGGATTTCCTAAATTAAACCCTGTAATGGACCCTCCCAACCTAAATACATAAAATCTTTTAACTATGAAATCAGAATTTAAATTCACACCTGTCAAGGAAGTGATAAACTGACAATACTGCAGCAGTGACAAGCTTGGGTCTGGCACAGGCAGGGTGGTTGCAGTTTACAGAAACTCATCACAGAACTGAATTAATGCCAGCTAAATAGATGATCTTAGAAACAGATTACACAGGAGCAAGCAGCCACTGAGAAAGGCATCTATTAGATATTTGTTCTCATTTCAACAACCCTGCAGTCATGTAGAATCCTACAGAAGGCAAAAGAGGTTTAGAACAGAATATGCTTCCCCATCAGAAAACTAAATGGAAGAGTAAGAGAACATAAATCATTGTTCAGGTATAACAACTTATAAAAATAATTCCTCATTGAAAGCTCAAGTTAACTGGCTTTGCTTCTAGACAATGACCCTCTCTATAACATTCTGCTTGAAAAACCACAGCTTCCCACCAGCCAAAGGAAAAAAAATTAAAAAAAAAAAATCACACCTTATTCTGCAGAATAAAGAGCGTGGGCACACAGAGAGAAGCTCTGATCAAGCAACGCTGTACAGACCCCTGTGTCACTGCTCTGAACTGCACCGTCCTTACACTGACTCATCCTTTAACAGCCAAACTCCTTAGGACTAGGAACCTTGTAAAGCATAAATACATCTTTGTACAAGACTCTCTACAACACTGATGAAAAACAGCAACAACAAAGTCCAGTGTTATACATTAATCTCATGTTCTTGATTCTGACACAATCTGCGTAACCTCAGCACTGCTAAATAACTATTTTACAGGTGGAGACAGCATTAGTCTCACACACAAATGCAACTCCATTTTTAATGTTTTGGAAAGCTTTAAATCAATGACAAATGCAGAGTGTTACTTTTTAAAGACAACATCTAGAAAATCAGAGACATTTTTAATTCAGAGTACCATAAACATCTGCAAGTCCACGTGTGAAAACAAAGCCTGAGGGTATGCATACACAGGTAATCTTCACAAGCAGAACATCTGGATCTCTGATAAATTTCTGCCTTTTAAACACATCAGTAACCTGTAAGTTAAAAGTGGTGCTATCAGAGATCTTGGCATTTACACAGGAAACAGCATGGAGAGCTCTTTTTTACCCTAAAATAAAACACTATCTTCATAAATGGATCTTTTCAGAAAACTAATCCGGAGACACAGGCACACTTTTAAATTAACACATACTGGTTTAGTGCATTCTTTTAGAGAAAGCTTAGAGTTTCCTGTCAACAACAACAACAAAAATTCAGACACAGCTGGTTTGAAGCCAAAAAAACTTTGACATTTTGAGTTGTTCAATAGAATCTTTGTGTAAACTGGCCTCATGAGATAACTTAGTAAATGAGATATACAGAGGGAGATTTCCACATCCCAACTCGACTTGAAAGCAATTCACATTTTAAAACCAGCACTGACTAATTTTAGAACTGTTACACAGATACTACACGTGTTAAATAATAACCAGTGTTCTGCCTCTCCTAAAATCAAAGTCCAAAATATGCATTAGCAAAAAGATTATTTTTTTTTATTATTATTTTCAGGAAATTTTTTGAAGGATTCATTACCGAGAGCACTGAAAGAAACTGACTTTTATCCTCTGTTCACAAATAATACAGAACTCATTATCTTCCTTCAGGGTTTCCACTTCGAGGGCCACATCAATGCTTTGCAAAGTTCTGGTGCTGTAATTGTCACTATGCTTTTAAGAATAGGCAAGTGAGACTCGTGGCACTTGTGCAGAGAGAGCGTGAGGAAAGGAGAAGGCTGGGAGCACTTACATCAGGGCTACACGAGAAGCAACTTTAGAATGAGGACACGCTGTTATAAAACACAGTGGGACATCAATTTCTAAGAGCAGACATGTGGCCTTGAAAAGCGTCCTCATGGCAACATGGATTATGCCATTAAATTAATAAAATATCAAAGTTGAGGGCTAAGCAAATGTTAAAGGGTTGATTCAGAGTCTTCATGTTTTCCTTTTGAATGCAGAAATTAAGAGAGCATTTCTTCAAAAATAAGGAGGCAACAAACCTAGTGAGGCCGAGACTAAATCTAGAATTATAAGCAACTAAAACCTGCAAGCTTTAACTCTCGGAAAGCCACAGAGGCATTTAGACTTTTGCCCAGCAATGTGCACACAGGCAGATTTCAAACCGACAGAAAAACCGAACAAACTGCAAAGTTCACTTATGCAACAGTCAGAGAAACCAAACCATTGGAGGGAAGCCACACAAACCCAACTCCAACTAGGTCTGAAAAGAGCTCATTCAGATGGTCCACGCTTCGTTGTTCAGCACAGCTGTTTTGAAAGCCACTCCCCACTCCAGTAATGTTTTTCCCATTTTATTTCACAAAAGACTTAAACATATTTCCAACAGATGCGTTTTGTACTCCAGTAATTTAGTGATATTTCCTGATGACTGGTTAACACAAAAGCTGGAGCTGGTTGATCCAAAGATTGCATCTGCTACCCTGCATCTCACCATCAGGTCAGAATGAATTTCTAACTGCAGAAAGAGATACCACAGACGAATAAATTACTCTATTTTCAAGCCTCAACCTAGGGATAAATAATTTGCCTGTACAATAAGAGCTGGAATTAAGGGTTCCATTTTTTCCAAAATAAGCCATAGCAGTGGGGGGGAAGTAAACATTTTATTATCAGTATTACAGACAGCACAACAGAAAATACCTCTTGATCATTTTCTCAAGCAAGATCATTTTCTTTCCCATCACCCATTCCATTTCTATCATCCTCTTAATTAACTGCATACAACAAAATAACCCAAATGGAAGAACTCCTTCGCTCTGCAGCTCAGCAGTAACTACAGACAGAACTTTGTTCAAAAAGCAAGTTTCTCCTACCAGAACACACATACCCAGAGCCATCACCTGAGCTTTCCTTACACACAACACCACACAGGGAAGTGCCACATTAGGTGACACGGACTTATCTGCTGAGAACATTCTGCTCCATGATAACTATATTCTGAAATAAGAGGGGGGGAATGAAAACAAAGAACCATCTCGATATCATTAAGCCTGGCAGAACTCTGCTGAAAATCAGGGAATGCTGTAGGCTTTTCCTAACAGGATCAACACTGTGTAGCACAACAAAATCATCCAAATGATTTCCCACAGTGTATTTATGTATTATACATGCATGGAGGATTATGCATGCATTATATATTATGTATTATACGTGCACAGGGGATTAAGTCATTCTGTGAGTTACCTAGAAAGTAAGGGTTGCATCTTCTCACTGCTGCTTCTTAATTACTGTTAGGAGAGATGTGTGTATAATGAGAATTATTTTTTTGCGTGATCAGTGAATTGGATATTCTCTCCTGATGAGGTATATATTGTATCCAGACAAAGTTTCAGATGGCATTTATAGCTCTGTCCTTACATACAACCATAATGAGCATAATTTCAATTAGATCAACTATTTATGACTTTTTATATGACTGTTTATATTAATATTTTTATGTAAAATTTTAAGATATTATCATGCTAATAAGTTACAATTTCAATACCAAGCTCAAACTGATTTCCACTGTAGAAAAATACATGTGGAAAGTGATGGGATAATATGTGCATATAGCAGCACATCCAGTATCTCTCCAGGTTACTAAACCTTCTGTATCAAGGCCAGCTCACTTCACTAAATATTAATGCAGAATTCTGCAAAATATGAGGCTTCAGTTATTCAGAGGACCTCTGCACTGCAAATAAAAATAAGTATTAAAGCCTATGCTATTAACTACAGATTAAGGTCAGATCCTAACAGTTGTTCCATATAGAACAATGTAACAGACATTCACTGACCGCGATACTGATCCACTCAAACAAAGCAGCTTGCAAGATCCAGGCTTTAAAATATTAAGAACATTTATTAGCTCAACATGACTATAATCCTACACTCTTACAAAGAGTACCCCTGACTGCAGAACTGACATGAATTGTGTTTTGGAAGTTCTGGAAATACATCAGCTATGCTACCTGCTGGCCAGCCTGGTTTCCATTCTCTACACTTCACATTTGATGGTTCTAAAATTAACCCTACTGATTTTATCACCAATTTCCTTTTCATTTTGCCATGTTAAATGTCAAGTGATCCACATGTCTGACACTGCCCTTTTAATTATTACAACAAAAGCTTAAAGATGATACCACACACATCCTCCCTCCCCTCAGAGCAAGGCTCAATAAAACATAGGCAATGGTAAGAATTCAAAGGTCAATATTTGCATAAGTTGAATAAAAGCCAAGAAAGAGTAAGATTTATTAAAAATTTAATTCTACTGTAAATTCTATAATTACTACTCATTCTAATGTATTGATTTAAATTACAAAATAAGCTCCAGGTATAGTGTTTAGGACTTGATTCAAATTTACTGAGCCTATTTATCAATGCTTTTTGCAGAAAGCTTGTTTGTAAAAACCTACATAAACCCAATTAGGCCTCCCTAATACATTAATGATATATGATGACATATTTTATTCCCTTCAATCTCCACCTACACATTTACTTACTACTCCAAAATTATGATGTGTCCATAAATTTATGGCCTTGCATCAATGAATTTGTTCACTCAATATCTACTGACGTGAAGTCTCAGTCACTATCAGTCACATTAACTTAACCACCCACACGTTATTGTTCTGTTATCAGGATTCAAAAGCATTTAAGATGACAGCAGCAGTAAAAAGCCTTGGGACTTTATATGCCCATTGCAGTGACCAGGCTGTTTAAAAACTGGAGCTGAAGTTGCAGCATCACCACAGACCAGGAGAGAAGTTTAAGGCACAGGCAGGAAAGAAAAGAACCTGAAATCAAAGACCTTCTACAGAAACCAAGAAAGGGATGCAATGGTGACAAAGCTTTGCCCTTCCTCTCTTCCCAATATAGAAACAGCTCTATTATCAAATATTTTATAGTGTTCTTATAACATTTTATATTCTATTAATAAAAAAAGAAACCTGTACTAGGACAGGACATATTGAGCAAAAAGTCAAAGTCAAGCATATCTGTTCTGTTCTATCTGTCCTAGATACTAATGCAGTCCTAGGCTTCCAGGGATGTCCTGATTGATGGACTTTCAGGAGTACCCCTGAAAATGATGGACCTTGTTGTCTTCAGGATACTTGTTGTCAAGTATCCAAACCCACAGAAACTATCTAAAACATTCACTGTCACAAAATGATGGTGTGCCATATACTAAACCATGAATAAAATACAAGCTGTAAATATTTATAGAATCCTAGAACAGTTTGGGTTGGAAGGGACCTCAAAGCTCATCCAGTCCCAACCCCCCTGCCAGCAGCAGGGACACCTTTCACTAGACCAGGTTGCTCAAAGCCTCATCCAACCTGGCCTTGAACATTTCCAGGGAGGGGGCATCCACAACTTCTTTGGACAACCTGTTCCAGTGTCTGACCGCCCTCACAGTGAAGAATTTCTTCCTAATATCTCATCTAAACCTCCCCTCTTCCAGTTTAAAGTAATTTCCCCTTGTTCTGTCACTCCCTGCCCTTGTAAAAAGTCCCTCCCCAGCTTTCTTGTAGCCCCTTCAGGCACTGGGAGGCTGCTATAAGATCTCCCCAGAGCTTTCTCTTCTCCAGGCTGAACAGCCCCAACTCTCTCAGCCTGTCCTCACAGCAGAGCTGCTCCAGCCCTGGCATCATCCTCGTGGCCTCCTCTGGACTCATTCTAACAGGTCAATGTCTTTCTTGTGTTGGGGCCTCAAGAACTGGACACAGCACTCCAGGTGGGGCCTCATGAGAGAGGAACAGATGGGGAGAATCACCTCCCTTGACCTGCTGGCCACGCTTCTTTTGATGCAGCCCAGGATACAGCTGGCCTTCTGGGCTGCAAGCGCACACTGCCAGCTCAAGACACTTGGCCTTGTCCCAGGTTTAAGAATATACAACATTATTCTGGTTTTGCAAAGTGTTCAAAGAAACCCAAGCTCAAGCTTCATTAAATGAACAGAACTTTATACAAACACGACAACTAACGTGTTCCTCATTACGCAGCATCAGGAAGTTGACACAAGACTTCAGCTTTGCAGAAATCTTTGAAACAAGCTTTGCTGACTTGCACACATGTCAACAAGAGCAGGCATTAGTTTTACAACCTGCAAGATTTATCTGGCACACCCAGATACCTAAGGCAGAACAAAACACTTGAAAGTACTCCTCAGTGAAAGAACTGACAACAGCATACAGCACACCAGAGCGTGAAATCATCTAACACAAGAGCAGGCTGTGCCGTTGGCATCATGACTGTATGATCTATTAGGAAACAATATCATTTCTAAGAAAAAAACCCCCAAAATATATAAAACACATCCACCCCTTGCACTTTAAAACCCTCTTCAGCAACTAAGCTGTTTTTCAATGCTCCCTTTTAGAGGTAAATCAGGAGTGTTGCTGCATAGGCAATTCAGAAATTAACACTAAAGAACTTCTACTATTTGTAACAACAAATAAATCAGATTCAGACAAGAAATTAGCAACACAAATAAATTACCATGGAAAAACACCATCTTTGTGCCCACTGGTATACTGTGATAAGAATGGAATTTTATCAAATTTTCATATTTAACAGAAGGCACTATTATTCCCCAGGATCTTCAGGTTACAACAGTCGTGTTTGTGTGTCATGAACATACAAGGCAATGGAGACACCACAAGAACCAGTTTTCCTCAGCTGCACAACTAGATTTGTTGAACCTTTACTGCATTTTAAAGGCTCACACCTGAGGATCTCCCCAGAATGTCAAAAGGAATTCTGAGCAATATTTAGGCACCAAAATGTTTGAAGCACAACATAAAATTATGTTTTTCTTCCTTCTTTTGATCATCTTGCAACATTTGTCTCACCAGCCCCACGGGCATATGGGAGAACTGAAAAATACCCATGCACAGGATTGCACCTATTGAATTCTCCTCTGTTTGCATCCACTTGTATTAACAGAGAAGTTCCATCTTAGAAAAATACATATAACAGATGTAATTTGTAAAAGCCGATGACAAGAAAGGAAGATATAAAACTGACATACTTGGAATGCTCTCAAATTTAATTCATTTCAAGTAAAAGTTAGCAAACAAGGTAAGAGCAATCCAAAATCTGACTAATTTTAGGGCATATCACAAATTCAATCAACTAACCTGCTATGATGGAAAATCTTGGGAAAAAGATTATATACCCTTCTGTTGCATTAGTCTATTTTTATATTTATTGTAACATGATTATTTTTTAACAGTTCCTCTGAGTCAAATTCAGGTAATTGTTAGGTTGAAATCCATTTCCTTTATAAAATTCTGGAATAGGAGAAAAACGAGATGCCCAGAACCTGTCATCAACCAGCAGAATGTCATCATCACACACAAAAAAATTCTCTGTGGCTCAAAACTTGTGTGCAAAAAAAATTACAAACTAGTTCAGGTAGCAGGTACCAGAGAGCAGGCAGCAGGTAACACTCCTTTGCCCAGAGAATCAGAAGCTGCCATGGAAATGCCTTCAGTGTGGTACAGGAGCAGAAAGAATGATACTGCAGAGACACACTTGAACAAGCAAAAGCAATTAGGAGGGGTTTCCAAAAGTTTGTTCCAGCTTATCTCAAAGTGATAAGAATGCAGAGCATGATTACTGACAATAATGTCTTGGGCAAAAAAGAAACCTTTAAAATCAACCCACTAACACACAAAATAGATTTCCATAAGGTTTCTTTCCGTGCTCCTTACCAGCACAGATTCACCTTTTTATAAATATTAATATAACAAATTTCTTGAGGATCAGAATACTTTGAAGTGGATTCTGGCTGAGGGAGTAAAGAACAAAATAAAAACCCAACACAGACTAGAAGTTGAAAGAAGAAGATAAACTATTCTTCCAACTCATCCTAGGACATGAATAATGTTTTGTTTACTGAGGAACTAAAAGAATACATTTAGCACACATTCCAGAGAAGTTAAAAATGCTATTAATTTTAAATGAAAATGAAGAGTGTAATATCTGTGCCCTGGAAAGAGAGTTACATTGGGAATAAAGTTCAACACTCTTCAAAATGAGAACTTCTGTCTTCAGTCTGTACCTTGCAGTATGTATTTTTCCTACATTTTATAGTAAAATTAGGAAAGACATTATCTGATTCACTTTGAGTCACTACTTATTCTTTAACATGCACTAGGGAGACACATTCACACACACTATTAGTTGCTTTGAAACCCCAGCACACAGAACCCTGATTTCTACACATCTGATTCTTGTAGATTTAAAATTCGAAAATGGTTCATTAAATTGGTACCAATATTCATTACACTATAATTTTAAGGATCATTTAGAAGGGAAAAAAGTCTAATTTTCAGAAACACTATCTTCATGAAATTTTGGTCCAGAATAAAACTGCAGCTCCCAAATTCAATTACAAAGTTAATTTATCTACAGGCAAATGTTTTCAATGTATACAACATTAACATCTTTATATAAGTCTTCTGATTGAAGCTAAAGAAAAAAAAAAAAAGGGCAATGGCTGCAACTCTAATTAAAAATTACTTTTGCTTTATTAATATTAGCAAAATGAAAAAAGAAAATAACTTGACAATTGTTACACAAGGTAAATAAGCCTTGAATGTGCTATTTGTGTGGGTCACTGTCCATCCATAGACACTTCTCACAGCACCAAAACCCATATATGTGATTGCAAATAAGGAGCAAATGTTTTTCTAAATCTTGACTCACCATCTTATAAAGACAAATATTCATTAGAGTTTTGCAGCTTCATTTTAAAAACTAAAAAGTAGCAAATTAAAGAGATTAATAATGAACATTTTTTTGGTTTTTCTAAACAAACTTACATTTTTAGTTCAAAAAGTGTGTTTCTGTATCAGTCAAAAAAATTTACTAAAAAATATACTTTTTTAAAAAAAATAGGGGACAGACAAAAATAATTCCAGTAAGCTTCAGCATTTACAGGGACATATTCCAGACTTACAGTAAAGCTCATTTGATGAAAATATTTTCATTAATAAGAAAGAAATATGACTTTAAGATCTACCTAAAATGACTAGAAGATATTCTGAAAACAAAAACAAAAACAAAAAGGGCCTATATGTCTGCAGAAAGGAACCAAAAAACCCCATGTAAATTGAATTATAATTAAGAGATCAGAGGAAATGACAATGAAATCCACAGAAAGATAGGTACACAAGGGCTCGGTTGCCTGACTTCCAAGGTGAGTTATGAATCACATTTGTGGAAGGCAGTATTCACAAATAGCTGCAATTGAAAAATTAACAGCTGAGCACCACCGCCCCGGCACTCCCAGCCTCTCCACATCTTCAACAAGCTCTGCAGTCATCAGTTAGAATGATAATGTTCAGCTTCTACAAGAATTTAAAAACACTTAAAGGGTAGTTCCTGTTATTAATTATACACAAGAGAGTGCTTTACTCTTAGATTTTTATGCTTTCTACTGCAGATGTAAAAGCTGAAGAACTGAGCCTAAGGTACTTGTTAAATAACTTATTATTTTTACCTTTCACCCTAAAGAGAAACAACCCACAAAAACAAACATAAAAGAAATAATTATCAATGCATCCCAACGGGGAAATCTGGTTTCTTCATCTTTCTACAACTTTCCAAGTGTTTCATTAAATTCTGCTCATGGCATAAGTCACATCCACAAAAATCTGAAAATCTTGTATAAAATTAACACCATATGTGGCTGCGTATCAGCAGCTGATGTGCAGCATTACATCAAAGCAGAGGGGAAAAGAAAGAATATGCCAAACTTTATCTTGCCCAGGACTCAAACTGGTTTATCTGTCAACTCAGAATGAGCTATCACTCCCACACGTTTCATTAGAAGCTGAAGAGCTTCACAGAATTACATCCAGGGCACTGGAACAGTCAGTTTCCTTCAGCTGGAACACAGTGCTGGGATATCCAACTGATTCAAGTAAACAAACCAAAACTTACCATGTCACAAGTGTGGGAAGGGTGAACATGGTTCTGCCCTTGAAGTGTAATGTAAAAAAGGAAACTTTTGCTGCAAGATAATGTTTAATTATGTTCCAATTCTGTTGAGTACAATACCACCAAGGAAATTCTCTAGAAAAACAGAAGTACAGTGGTGTATTTCTCGATTTTACTGTCATGTTCTGTGTTGAGTGAACTGTGTATTTAGTGAATTGTGTATTGTGCATCTATTGATATTTATTTTTTTTTGTGATGCACTTGATTGTAGTAACAGAATCCTCACAAACATGGATACATGTACCTTCCCTCTTCTGACAAAAATGCCCTGTTGTTCTTTCTATGGAGCAACGATATTCAGGGACAGCAGATCCCCTTCCCTGCACAGAAGACAATTGCTGAAAGCAAAATCTCTATGTCTACATTATGAAGTAATGCTCCAACAGGAACTGACTGTAGAGGAAAAGAGTGCTAAGAACTAGACACCCACTAGACAGTCCACACCTGAGAGGTTTTATGTTGGATGAGCTGCAGTTTGATCCATGAACCAAACTCCCTTTAGCACCTGGAGGACATTAAATGTGCTGCTGTAACGTAACTCTCTGGTATCACCCAGAGGGAATGTGCTTTGCACTCTCCAAGACCACCCAGGAATGGAAACCGAAGCCCTGTAAAAGCAGGGATGACCGGGACACGCATTTCCAGAGGGCTCTGCTGATCTGAACCTACACTAACATATTTGCACTCATTGAATCAAGAGTTTCATCTGCATCTGTCAACGCTGTTCTCAGTAAAAACTTGGAACGTGGATAATTTTCCAAAGATCTCTCAGAGTTCAAGTGCAGGGACAGGAACAGAAACTCGACTGACACTGGTATCAGGCAATTAACAGGACTGTATTTCCTCATAATGAGGGACATATGTTGCAAAAGGAAGGAAAGGGATAGCCAAAGGAGGGGGAAAATAAATAAATACTGACAAGACAAAGGCACAACAAGCATCTTATCTTGCAGGCTTATAATCTGTATGTCAGATTATCTGCAGATCATTAAAATTACTGTCCTCTGGGAAGTAGTCCACAGATACACAGTCCACAGATTAGTCTGAGGGCAAAAGGCCAACAGAAAGGACAAAGCCGGCTAGAGGAATCACGGAAACTGTCTGTGCACAGATGATTTATGCTCCCAGGTGGGTTACTTGGGGGTTTTGAGGGGGTTTTTTGGATTTTTTTCTTTGTTCAAAGGGCAATGTGTTTGCTTTTTGCTCTGGGGGTTCCATTTTTTTAACAGATACCTCCAAGTTATACACATGAAAATATATTAATGAGTCAGCTGCTTTAAGTACATCTACAGTAAATTTCCACCTCAGAAGATTTCATGCTGACTGTTAAGCTACATAGAAAGCATCAACAGTCACAGACTGTTAATGATTTCCACGAAATTAATGTCTCAATCTCAGGCTCATAGAAACATTAGTTAGTGTAGACTGTGGCTCATGACTAAAAACTAATATAAAGAGCACAAAGAAAAACACAGACATTGTTCAAACTGGGCTCTGTAATATCCAATCTCACCACAAAAATGCTAATGATACAAGAGAAGCAGTTCTGGCATAGAGAGAGGAACTTACTTTGTATCTTATCCACCCTTTGGCAATAACATTTCCAAGTAAGGAAGGCAGAAAATATTTTTACAAGAAGCAACACAGTAATGTAACGCATGTTTCTTTTTAGTTTTGTTTTTGGGGTTTTTTTGGTTGCAAAGGAAAATGATAGTAAAATGAAGAAGAAGCTGTTGGGAGGGAAAACATGACTATCAGGATGGAAAACCAAGAACTAAGCCTTGATCCATACACAAGGAAGAATTAATTGTGCTGCTTCCTCTATAAAAATGTTAAAACTGAGGATTAATAAAAACTGTACGTGTCAACATGGTCACAGGTGTTCAGAGGCTTCATTGATTCAAATCTTCAGATCACAGATATAGCATTAAAAAAATCAGTCTCTCAACCACTTCTCTACAAGACCTTTAATACAATGTTTTTAATGAAAATCCATGATTTAAAAAGGAGGCAGCATCAGCTGGTTCCTTGGTCTTTACATTGCAGAAGAGAGGTCAAGAACTAGCAGATAAAAGTTAAAGCAGAGGAAATGAAGTGCTGGTTTAATGTGCCAATGTTGTGATATTTGCAAGGTCAGTAAAAAAAGAATGAAATCCAACCATTTCCACTTTCAGTGAAGTAGTTCCTATAGGCACCTCACCAGCCCAGAACCAGCAGTGCTGGGAAGTGCACCTAGCATGACACAAGCTGTTCCAAAAAGCTTACCACACCAACTTCAGATAACATCTAACATCTAGAAAACAATAGTCTGAAAATAAATTGAGGGAAATGAGGGGAAAAAAAGTGGAGAGAGCAATAGTTGCACAGATTAGCTAAACATAATAATCTGCTTTAATTGATTTATCTAATTTTTTTTTATGTAAATTAGAAAACAAATGTGAAACTCTTCCTCAGCCAGTTCTTATCTTTAAGCTAAATGTATTTTGAAGCCGAACTATAATAGAACATTGTACCTCAGTAGACCCTGCAGAAACCATGTAAAAAAGGAAGAAATTGCAGTTAATAACTACAAATTATGACCACTTCTGAAAGAATTAACAACAGGCCCTTCATCAGGAACAGGAGTTGAACACATTTATATTACTCTAGCTAAAAATATTTTCACCTCGAGGAACTTGCTGAGCCTTCAGTGCTGAACTTAAAACAAGCTCTAAACATACATAAATACAAATTCTTCAACACACATCCTTCACATCTTAGTGAATCACTATTTGTTGCACTTTGTTCACCAGAAAAACTTTTCTTACTAATCAAACAGAAATAAACATATAGGTCATACTCCAACAGTGACTATCAAAAGAATGATAAAGTCAAAATGGAACTTAAAAGCTTGCTTAATTTAAAGTCTGCTTTCTTAAAACAAGAACTTTCATACTGTGGCAGACTGAAAAATGGTTTAGATTATTCCATTTTCCACATTCCTCTTGCAGTATTTCCAGGTGCACATCAGAGAAAAGCTGTCAGTACTACAGACAGCTTGCTGTCCTGCTTGACAACGTAAGAAAACAAAACAAATCCATAACCTGCTTAAAAAAAATCATGCCATGTTTTCACAAAGGCAACCAACAGAAAGCAGCAAAAACAAAACAGCATAAGAAGGACTCCTGTTTCAAAAGCAGTCTTTTAGAAGAGTTCATGTTTGTATAAATTAACAATAAAACACAAATTTCAAACAGCAAAACACTTCCTAATAACAGCAGGCAGTTAAAGCTTATTCCTTAGGAGAAAGTTAATCCAGCTGAACTCTTTCAAGTTCAATTTCAAATGCACACTTTACCAAAGACAGACACAGGCTTTTTCCACTGCTACTGTTTGACCCTGAACCCTCCCTCTGAAAAACTTCTTTCCAATAATGCAAGAGAATGGTGCAGCCTCTCCATGAAATAACTTATCATAACTCATAGCTGCAAAGCTAAGCAGTCATTGTGAATATCTATTTGCTCATACAGATAGTAGACACATTAGAATATATGCATTAAGAAAGAACAACTACTTAGGACAGGGACTGTCTCTTGCTAAGCATTTGCACAGTAATCATGCAATTGCACCCTGAGCTCCTGCCACATAAAGGGCATTAAAAACCATACCAAAATTGAATTTATTGTCTTTTGCAAAGTCATAGGGATCTCATAAAAATAAGGAGGGAAAAAAAAAAACAAACCAACAAAAAACCCCCAACTTTTGCAAAGCTTTTTCATGAAATAAATGAAAATATTTCTCTTCAATTCCAAAGAATCTATTTAAATGTTTTTACATAATGCTGAGGCTGAGCACAACATCAGAAACATAGGCATCGAAATCAGAAAAAAAATGATTACATACAATTGGAAACATATTCCAAGGCTCCAAGCAAACCCAATGAAAAAAGGCATTAATAGCCCAAAACAAGATTGCTACAGTATAGCATTAAGTTTTAATTTAAATAAAATTTAAATTTAAACATAAAATAAAAACCTTTTCTTTTGAGTGCAGCTCTTAAAAATAAAACTAGAACTGCATTTTATTTATTTTTAAAACTTCCTTTAAAAGTATGCTGTGTTAGCTGCAGTGTTTAATACTGCATAAATACTATGTTAGGCCTTTTGTTTAATTAAAGAATTACTAACACAAATATTCACAGAATAATCACACTTTCTTTGAGTAGAAGCATCATTTGAGTTTGATGCATGACTGTTATGGACCTTTCCTCCTCCCTTTGGTAACAAAGGCCAGAGGAATTTAAAACAACTTGGGAAATAAGAAAACTACCCAACTCTGAAACCTGCCTGACATCAGGTTTCTGTCTAGCAGGAGATTTTACAACAACTCTTGAAAACAGAGCTAAAAAAGTTTCTTATAATGGAAACTCTGACCAAGAACTATAGTTATACTGGGAGCTGTCACTGTAATATTCTTTCCTTTCCTTCATGTCATACTGAAATTTCCATTTTATTCTTAATTGTCATTCTTTTCTGTAAAGGTAGTCACTTAATTAAAAGAAATTAGGGGTTTTTTTCGCAACTTACCTTCTAGTTTCACACTTTTTTTTTTTTTTTTCATGTTCTCACTAATTTTGATCATTACTATCCCTTTCCAGCTTCAGCTGGTGACTTTTTTAGATGGAAGCTTCAGAAAGTTGAACTGAAAAAAATTGACTCAGCTGCTTAACTTTATCATGGAAGTTTTCCCTTTCAAGACAATTATCCCAAAAGTATGAACTCCTTGATTTTGACTACAATCAAATTTAATGAACGATGGCAAAAAGCCCACTACTTAAACTTCTTAGTGCACCAACAATACCTTGCTAAAAACTGCCTAAAATTTGAATATTTAAGAGATTTGATCATGTAAGGATACACACAAGAACACTGAAAACAACAGTCTTCATCAAAGAGAAGCTGCAGTCTCTTGCTCTGATGCAGACAAAAGCCAGGTTAGAACATATTTAGATTCCTGAAAAATATCACTTTTGAAGTATTTAAAAATAATTCAAGCTGCTCTACTGCTTTTACTCTTGGTTGTGTTCTTGCATGGCATTTGGAGGGAAAATGAGACTGAATTCAGATTCTTAGCTAGCTTTATAAAGATTAGTCCTCAGCAGCCAAGACGATTCCTGGCTACATGGAGTTACAATGGTAGAAGGAATTCTGGCCACTGAATCCCAAATCCTGGAAATGAACTGCTGTCCAAACTGGATGTGTGGCTCAGATCAGTGGATTGCAGCCAATTTGAGCCATTCTCTCATCTTCCTGCCAGACAGCTGAAGTCAACATTGTGCAAATGGCAAAACTTAAGCTATCTCATTGTATAACTTAAATACATCTCCAATTACTTTCTGTATACCAATGGAAATCTCTAATGAAGACCTAAATAAATTCTTAACTAGGAAACGAGCTATCCTGAATGGGATTCAGGAAATGCCACTCTGTTACCAACTAAGCACTACAGACTGATCTATAGCATCACTTTGGATGCCATGAGTAGCAAAAAAACTGGAGGATTTCTGCAACATTCAGCATAAACATCTTAAGACACAGAGGAAGTTCTACACAAGATTCATGGTAAAGTCATGGTTGCATGCTTACCTTCATAAGGCATGCAACCTTTTCACTAGATATGTGTCTGCAAGTTTCTACTTGCAGAAAGAAGAAATATTTCTTGCAACATCTTTAAAAGGCATCATTCTTTTACATTTCTTTTCTCAGAGGTTTAATTTTAAGAAGTATCAACTAACATCAACTTTCGCAAAAATACCACAGAATCCATAATTTCACCAACTTTCACTAAGTAAAAGCAACATTCAGAATAGTCAAATAGGCTCTAAAGCATTAGCAAATAACCATTAAAAAATGTAATGAAAGAAACAACCAAAAGGCTAGCTAATGAGTACAGAATGTACATCTGCAGGTGAAGTGAGAGGGAAGAAGGTGGGGGCAGAAAAAGGGACAACAAAAAGCCTCATCCTAAATAGGTAAACTTATGACACAGGAAAAAATAACCACAGTTGGGTGTGGTTATTTTATGATTAAATGCTAAATAACAGTAAGAATTTGGCAAAAAATACAAAATAGGTGAGAATACAGCATATCACACTCTGGCTTTCATGCATATAGTTATCTTCTACCACAGCAGCTTTCAGTTTCTCAAGGTTAGTAGAATTTATATCAGTGATTTTGTAGGGGTGGATTTTTTTTGTAACTGAGTATTATGTAAGACAGAAAAATGCTGCTTGTCCTAAAATGTAGTTCAAACCAAAGGTCCTCCTAAACATACAGTGTATGAAAATTAAAACCAGGGAGTTTGGGTTATGAAAAGAAGCCATATGACTAAAAAGTGAATCCATTTTCCAAAACGCCCACACAGACAAGAGCTTCTGATGTGAAAAATGGTCTCTGCAGAAGCTAAATTGCACAGATTATTTTCAGGAAAAGTTAGAGGCTGCACTACACGCAGATTATATGACATTTATATCTAAAAAAACCCACTTTGTGTTATTACAGTATGAACAATTACTTGCTTGCTCAATGCATATGATATAAATACCAATAGTTATTTAATTGAATGATTGTATTCCTTTAGAATTTGCATGGGCAGAGATGCTCTGGTTTTCCAGCTTAGGTTTTCCAGCCTTGTTTCCTTCTTGCTGCAGGCAAGTTTTGGCTGCTTTCAAAGTAAGATGCAACAATGAATGCTAGCCAACAAAGCATTTGTGGCTTACCTTGGCACTGAAATCCTTGTTTCCCAAATCCCCTGCATAAAAAAGAAAAAAAACAAAACAAAACAAACCTGTCTTAGTATCTTCAGTTATAATTTCTTCTCAATGATCTATAACAATATAGCTTCATATTAAATTACTTCAGGTTTTGCTAAGACAGCAACAGATTTTAAAATATACAACATAGAACAGCCCAACCATTTAAAAGCAGAGAACAATAGCTGTCAAAAGCTCTGTAATTTCAGCTTCTGGCAACTTTTTTTATTATTATTATTATTATTTTACAAGCTATTTTGGATCTACAATTATCATGACTTGTGATTATTGCATAATATTTCAACCCATTTAATGTCACAGGTATACTTAACAGCAATGTAAAATATTTCACATTCTAGCAAAGGTGTCTAAAACAAACCAGACTTGGTTTTTCATCCAAATTTTAAGATTGCATGCTGATGCTGTTCTGTGCCTCAGCTAGATACCAGTTATTTGTCATATGGAAAGGAGACAGGTTAAAGATTTTGCTTGCTTGAATACAAATGAGAAGACAGGCCCATTGGTTTCACACTGATTGGTCTTCCAGCTTTTTTTCTTTATTTCTATAAAAAAATACAAATGTGTGTGTCCCTGTAGTCACTGGTGAAGTATTACACACACATTGTACATGGAATCCAGAGTTCCAACCTGCATTACACCTCTGAATGCACTGAATTGCACTGTTGGTTTTATTTATTTGTTTATCTTTAAACATGTAACATTTTCTTTCCACATAAGTAAATGTTTTGAGTATCCTCCCTATAAACATTTCTCTGCATTTTGCCTCTTTGCAGAATGTTTTTTATCTGGAGAGCTGGAGCTTCTTATGCTAAAAGACAAACGAACCAAAACTGTAGGAGCTAGCCAGTAGGCTGTATGCAATTAACAACATGAAGTTTAATTATCAGCTTTGTGGTTTTTAAGGTTTTTTTACAAAATTATATCAACAATTTTCCCATTTATTTATTTATTTAGAGAAGAGACAAAACCTTTAGTACACTGTTACCTCAGGTGGAAACTGAAGTTACACAGCTTTGAGCATATCTGTAAATTTCTAGGCAAAAGTCTCTACCTGTTATTGTTATAAGTAGGCCTCAACTAAGAAAACCAGAAGAAATATAAAATTGTTTGTTCACTTGGCAACATATGTGACCACACTATCCTGTCATTCTGCTGCTCTTCTCTCCTGTCTTCACAAAAAGAAAAAGTACTGGAAGTGTGCAAATGCAATGGCAGGAAAGCTGACAGCAGGACTAGGCACATGAAACAGACTTTAAATAATTTTTCATCCTTTTAAACATACTTCTTTGTAAAGAACATTCCTGTATTACCTACTCTAAAAGCACAGCCGTTCTTCAGCGGTTGAGCTGGATCCATACACTAACCAGCTGCAGCCCACTCCACTCCCTGAGCAGTTACAGTGTATTTTAACTGAAAGATCTTGAAAAAAATATCAACACTTCAGAAAACAAAGCAGACAAGTGCTTTGCTTAAAAAGGTAAAGAGACACTAAACTATTTCAGTAAATATTACCTGGTCAAAGATAATCTAAGGAAAAAATACATTTGCATAGTTCATTGAAAGGCTGTATTTACTATTCTTTATACCTTAAAACATGTTGATTGCCACATGTCATTTTGGAAATAGACAAAGCATGTTTTACGTTGTGTCATGCTCATTCAAGAGTTGCCCATCTTCAAATGAGGAAATGAAATAAAAGTTTTTGAGTTGTCAGACACTCATCTGATGAATGTGAAGAGCTTCCTTAGACTCACTTGCAAGCCAAGACAAAAGAGTGCAGCTACTCTTGTCACCTGTCAGCTACGGGATATCCTTTCACTTTCAAATCTGTCCTGTCACTTCATGACTGCATTCCACGTCATATTTTAATTGTGCTACTTATGTGCACAAACACAGACAACAACTCTGCAGCTTTTTATCATTTTCCCAATTTGTTCTGTTTTAGATTAATTTTGAAACAGTTTCTGAAGGTTTGTCACTTTTACAATACCAAACAAATAGGAAAAAAATAATTTAAAAAAAACCCCTCTCAAAAAGTTGCTTTGTTTCTCCTTGTTTCTTTTGCAGTCTACCTCTCAGTTTTCCTTTTTTCCTCTCCTTCCTTTCTCTGCAAATATATTTCAATGATTTCTGGAGCAATCAGTCTTTGCTTCAGCATGCAAACCAAGGAAAACTCCAGAAGGAAGGCAAAGGTCTGTGCCCAGACGTATGAAGGGAGCAAGACACCTGCCATAGTCACGGGGCCAGCTGGGTGCAGACCCCTCGAGATCTTTTACAACTTTGGCTAAAATAAATGCTTAGGGACATGGGTTAGTTGGGGACTTGTCAGTGTTGGGTTAATGATTGGACTCGATGATCTGAAAGGGCTTTTCCAATTGAGGCAATTCTGGGATTCTGTGAAATCACAGCTCTCGTTTTCAGCAACGAAACCTGCAGTGAAAACTTCAGCAACAGAGCAAGGCTGAAGCTAAGCCACACCTCAGGTAAAGGAGAGGAAACCCAAACTGTTTATGTTGTACACTCGCTGCAGGTACAAAGCTAAACGCTCCTCTTGCCTCACCTGGCTGAGGGCACAGGGCAGGAGCCCGCAGACGCTGCGGGAAGGGGAGCGAAGGGCAGAGCAGATGCAGAGGGAGCCGGTGACTCGGCCTGCGGTGGAGCTCAGTCCTGCCCAGAAGAGGGCATGGCAGGAACCCAGAGGTGTATTTTTCCCCCAACAGCTTAGTAATGAGGGTGTTGGTTGGAAGTTTTCCTCCCTTCTCTCTAGCAGGAACCTTTCTGTTAAAAAAACCTTCTCCCTTTCCTAAACATGTAAGGCAGCAGCAGTGTCACTGTGCGTTCCCAATCTCCCCCTTGCAGCAGGAGGAAATAAAGCAGGTACCGATCACAAAGTTAAAAGCAGAGCTACAGAAGTTGTGCCACACAGCAACACCCACAAACCTGAACGACAAAACCTTCCGTCCCTACCGCAGCGGCTGAGCTCCCCTTCACTACGGGAAGGCGGGCACCGAGACGGGGGTGAGCTCAGCCAAGCCCAGCCCAGCAGAACCCGAGCCGGGGGAGGACGAGAGGTGAGGAAATACAAATCTGGATGGTTTGGGAAGCGATGTCCCCAGCTCCAGCCGATCTCTGCCCAGCGCTGCCCTCAAGTTCAGGGGCTCCTCTGGCCCCGCCCCACCCCGAACGCGGGGTGCGCCCAGGCTCGGGCAGGGGCCCCCCCAGAGCACCGGCGGCCGCAAACAGCCGCCCAGGAAGAAGCTGCGACGCGGGCAGCGAGGCGGCAGGGCTCTGCCCCACCGGGGCTCACCTGCCCGACCCTGCGGGAAGAGGCCGGGGGCAGCCCCCGCCGAAACGGCGGCACCGGGGAAAGGGCGGGCGGGGAGGGAAGGGGAGGGACAGCGGGTCAACGGAGCCTGGGCACGGCGGCGGGGGCTGCCCCCGGAGCGGGGAATCCCCTACAGCTGAGCGGGCCCGGGGGAGGTGTGACGGGGGGAAAGGCGCTGCCGGGGTCTCTCACCAGATGAAGTCGGTGCAGTGGCTGCAGAAGGTGGGCTGCTTGAAGAACCGCGCGATGAATTTGTGCTCCTTCACCTCGTGCACGTTCTTCTGCCTCAGGGCTCCCTTACGAGCGAAGCGCCGCGCCGCGTCCGGGGCCGCGCCGGGCTCGGAGCCCGGGAACACGTCGGCCATAGCGCCCTCCTCTCCACCCCCTTGCCGGCAGCCGGGCCGCGCCGGGAGTCACCGCCCCGACGTCCGCCCCGTCCGGCGGCCGCCGACTCTCTGGCAACGGCGGCGCTGGGCGCTGCCTCCCGCTCCCGCGCCTGACGTCGGAGCAGCGCGTAGGGAGCGAGAGGAGGATCCCGGCTCTAGACCCGCACCGGCTGCTCCGCCCGCGGGGTGAGCGAGCCCCCGGCCGCGGGCGGTGCGGGGCGGGCCCGGAGCGGGGCCGCCTCCTGCCGGGGGGAGCTCGCAAACCGCGGGTAGGGGGGGGTGTCAGCACCTGCCGCCTCTCGTCAGCGGCCCCCGCCCCTCACACGCACACTCACACACACACACACTGACACACACTCACTCACACTGACACACACTCACGCACACACTCTCTCACGCACACCGGCTCCTCTCTCTCTCACACACACACACACAGAGTAATACGCACAGGCTCCCTTCACTCACACACTCACACACCAGCTCCCCTCACACGGACACACTCACACACAGGCTCCCTTCACACAGTCACACACAGCAGCTCCCCTCACAGACCCAGTCACACAAACACACACAGTGTCACACAGACCAGCTCCTCTCTCTCACACACCCCCCCTTGGTCCCCTTTCCTACACACCCAGAGGGCAGCCGGCTCACTTCTACCTCTCCCTCACACCCAGCAGCTGCCTCCCTTTGCACACTCGCAGAGGGCAGTTCATGCAGACACACCTTCCTCAGCGTCAACCATAGCAATGACACCTTCCCTCCAAACCTTCCTCAGCGTCAGCCATGGCAATGACACCTTCCCTCCAAACCCTCCTCAGTGTCAGCCATGGCAATGACACCTTTCCTCCAAACCCTCCTCAGTGTCAGCCATGGCAATGACACCTTCCCTCCAAACCCTCCTCAGTGTCAGCCATGGCAATGACACCTTTCCTCCAAACCTTCCTCAGCGTCAGCCATGGCAATGACACCTTTCCTCCAAACCCTCCTCAGTGTCAGCCATGGCAATGACACCTTCCCTCCAAACCCTCCTCAGTGTCAGCCATGGCAATGACACCTTCCCTCCAAACCCTCCTCAGTGTCAGCCATGGCAATGACACCTTCCCTCCAAACCTTCACAGCGTCAGCCATGGCAGTGACACCTTCTCTCCAAACCAGGCCCTTGACCCCAAGCAGTGCTGCTGCCCCCAGGCAGGGACCCACCAGCACCAGGTCTGGAGACCCTCCAGCACTGCCTCCTCTTTACCTCTACTCATTACAGCTGCTACACCCTGCCACAAGCTCAACCACCGCCATCACAAAGAGCTCAGCGAACCTACACCCGGCTGCTCTCAGCCGCCTTCCCGGCGTGCGCTTCCTGTATCTACCATGAGATATGTAATTCTACCACCACAACAAACAAAGGTGTAGCCCAGATGTTCTCCATCACAAACCCTTCCCCTTCCTGCAACCCAGAAACCCAGTAGCATGCACGCAAATGCTGCCTGAGGCCATGGTGAGTGATGGTGCAATACCCACTGGACATACAACAAATACAAGAGTGGCCTCACCACCCTGCCCTGCTGTGCTGTGTCATACATCTTTAATTTACCATACAAGACAAATATCCTCAACAAAAAGTGTAGGAAACATACAACAAGTCTTTTTCACTAATTAATGCGTCCAACATACACACAGAAGAATTTTACTATGCTTTTATGCAGCACATTTCAATGTGATAAAGTATTCTGTGAAATAATAGAACTGTCCGTTTATTATACAGACAAAGTTCACAAGTCCTTGGAAATAGAAACATTATCTGCCTATAGCAAACACACATTCTCTCATATTACAATTTACACAGTATCTCCATACGTTCAGAAAAACACCACAGAATGCGTGATTGTGTGTGTGTAAAAACACAATATATGTGCTAAACAAAAAACCCAAGTCCTAATCATGCTTTTTAAAATAAATGTTATTCCCATGGCTACAAATGTTCACACAATTTTTTAATGGATGCTTACTAAAAGTTCCTCCATCCCAGTGTATGTACATACTTATAGGTCTGTCTGTGTAAGCATGTGTGACATGTTTTATTTCACAAGAATGAAAGCAAGCTAATTAACTCCAATTAAATCTTGTTTGGAGATAGGAAAAGTGCACATGGACATTTACCACAGAACAGAAGTAACTTGTTACAAGCTCTCTTATTCTTAAATTTAAAAACTGGGTGCAATCTGGCTGAACTGGTGTGCCCATGGAATTTCATCAATAACTGATGTCAGGGATAGCCCCGCTTTTTTTCTAAACTTATAGAATCAAGCCAGATGCCCTAGAAACTGTTTCCATATGCCCTTGCTTCATGGACTTTTATTTTCCAAGTATCTACTTTCAAATGTGATCTGAAATTCAACAAAATATAAAGATTTTGAATTTGTTTTCTACCTGTTTTACACATTTCAAATCCCTTATTCCTCTTCCGAGGGAATAGATTTTTCTTGCCTTAATTAACTTATGCCAAAGCATGAGGAGCACTAAGAAACATTTTGTACTCTCATTAAGTGTTCTATCAAGAAATATGGAACCTATTTATTTCTATTCCTTTAGTGCTGCATTACAAACAGAGCGACCAAAACTGGAGAATCTGACTGAACCAGACACAACCCTCATTACGTCAGATTTGGGGCAATCTGTATGTTTGGTTGTTCCCTAAAACCTCACAAACTTGCTGAATCATTGTGAACTCCAGTGTCTTTCCTGAGAGTGACTCTGGTCAAGATTAATTCACTGAAATATCGGCCAATGCCCCAGGCGATTAGTTCCAGCACCTGCCTATTGCCTGGTTAGGCCCCAGGGAAGGGTCAAACGACACCAGTCACAACGCTACACCATCATGTTAGGATCACTTTACTCTGTCTCTGTAAAGCAATCATTTTATAACAAACCTAGTAATTATCTGAACATTGTGATTATATACATTAGGCAAGAGAAAAAACCTATTATGTGTGCAGAGCAAACCCTTGTAACACAACTTTTCCCTATTGTATAGAACATAACTCCTCTTACTGCTGTATTTTGGATACACACCACTTACATAATGCTTTTTTTGTTTATATATATATATTTTTTTTTTTCTTTCACCTTCAAATGTCAACATTCGTCACTACGACCAAGATACTCTTACAGTGACCCTATGAGGGGATACTATGTTCCATTCGCCACCTGCTTTTGGTATATACTATTGTAACAAAGAGAAGGTTTTAATTGCTTGGACACCCATTTTTCCTGCTCTGCACTCAGGTCCTGTGAGTGATACAGGGATTCATCCTTCCTCTGCAAATTACTGGAGGAAAGACGTCTGCCACCTCTTCCTGCGTGCACACGTTCCCACCAGCAGCCCATGACTTGCTCTTCTGCTTTGGGTAGTGTTTGTAATTTGTTTCTGATTCAGGCCATCTGGACAAGGAGTCAGCATTATCCTTGTTTGTGTTCAGGCATATACGTGGTTATTAAATCAGAGAACCGCTTTTCTGATCTCCTGGCAAGAAGCTTCAGAATTCCTGACTCCAAAGCACCATTTACAGGGTCTTCTGATAACAAATTTACTCCTGTGTGACTATTTGGGTAATATCCTAGAGAGTTCATCCCTGATACATTCCCAATGGATGGTTTATGAGGTTTTTTTCTCTGAAGAATTTGATTATTGCTGTAACAAGCACAACTTCTCAAGTCCTTTCTATATTTGCATCAATAACATCCTAGGTTTGTAAGTGCAAGCATCTGTGTTCGTTTCGAAAGAGGTTTCTTAGAGTCATTCTGCTGCTTGTGAAATTCCTTTTCTTTTTACTCATCTGCTGCATCATTTTTGGTTCAAAAAAGCAATTAAAAAGTGTCTCCTTTCTACACAAAAGTGTCTGGATTGTTCTGTCCCTATCTAAATGCACTACACTGCATTAGATCACCTCAAAGACGAAGCCAAGGAGAGCACCTTTATCAACTTCTTTGGAATTGTGGCTCTCTCTTTTATTATTTCCTGCTTGAAAGAAATAGTCAACAAATGGGAATCACTTCCTGCTTCAGACCTATAAGGAAGTTCACAACCTAATTTCTCCTCTCATTGCAAAGCAAATTACAACCACTTCCTCTTCGAGAGAGTTATGAGAAGTAGCAGCTATATTTCAAATGTCTTTTAGGAAGGATGACTTGATCATTGCAAACCCACTGTCTAAAAATTATTTTCTTCACCCAGTCTCATCTTCCAAAGGAATTTCTGCACAGTCAGCTTATGAGATATTTCTACCAGACACTATTGTGGAATCATTACTTGCCATAATTAAGTCAAAAGCAGTTATCAGTTTCCACTAATACCTGGACTTCAGAGTCAAATTTCAGCAGCCAGGTTTTCCTGGTTTCTTTTTCCACACAACACATTCTTTGTTTGAAATCACCCCTAGAGTTGAGTCTTGACACTCCCTTTCGTCAGTTTCCTTGTCATGTTTTGACCAGCAGCTATTCATTAGGAGCTGCTGTCCACTACTATGTTTTTTTCCACGTCTTGCTACACATTAATAAAAAAAAATTGTTTATTGTTCTTACCCAGACACTTTTGCAACAATGGATGCTAAATGTTTGCAAACATTAGAAAAAGGTAGGATGTGGAAACATAAATAAATACATTTGTGTGAGTGTTTGTCTTATCCCAGTGGTGAGAAGGAGTTAGAAATATTTTGTATCTCTCTAGATCAACACAGGTTTCTGCATCTGAGCGTTTACAACTTGCACAACTCTGCCTGTGTCCCTCTGTATTTACTCTTTTCTGCCCTTTTTCCCCCCAGAGTTATTCAGATTGTAGGTTGGGAAATACTGGATCATTAGATAGATTTTATTATTAAATTATTCCATGTGACAGACAGCTTGTTTACACATGCTAGTACTAATGGGAAAGTCTGAACGTATGTATTGAAAGACAGTCAAAAAGAAGACTGAGTACAGAGAAAAAGTCCTGTGTGAGGTGAAATGTCACAGAAAAAATATTTCTGAAAAATTCTGGAGGAAAAAAAAAAGGCATATCATAATGATTAATCATTTGCTAGGGGTGAAAATGCAGTTCATTGACATGTCCTAATCAGCAAAATCCTACCTCCCTTTGCAACACGTGATTGATGCCTTTATTTCAACTTGTGTTTCCTTGAAAGCGATGCAAACCCCATTCCTCATGCAGATAGGTTCTAGCTGCCTGTGAATTATCCTCACAGCAGTTCTCCATAGGATTGGAAGCAAATGGCTAATGACATACAGAATGTTGAGGGTAAAACACTATTTTATTTTTTTTATATCAGTGTCCTCATCAGAATACTCAGTGACAACCTACGGTTTTCTTTCCTCATATCTCAGGCGTATGAGGAGCATGCTAAACATCTCCTAGTTACAGAGCTGAATCAGAGCTTGATGCTGTTACACACTGAAATGGGATGGGGGTCCTTGGGGATGTTTCATGGGTTTTGTCTCTTTCTAGATTGTATAAATAGCAATTTCTGCCTCAGCTAGAGTATTTGCCATCATTGTTGTTTTGCAGATTTTGTCCTTTCCACCAGCAATCACTCTGGAAAAAATTTGAATATCTCTTCCAAAAAGTAATTCACATTCTTTTGAGTACATCAGAACAATTCTCTTGTGTAGGCCAATTTTCAGTCTTCAACTGTACACACACAAAAAAAAGGCAGAAAGACTCAGACTTTGAAATACAAACAAAGCACTCAAACAATGTGGAAAAAAAGAACAAACCTCCCTTGTACCAACTAAACAAGAGAGCCTCTATTATTTATTTAGAGAAACATGGCACACAGGTTTGTGAGAAACAAAGTAGGTGGTTTTGGTAATGGATGATTGACCCCTGGAATTTCTTGCCCAGAAGAACCAGATGTAAAATCCAGCGTTGGTGCAGGACTTGGGGGAGTGGGACAGCCTGGGAGGGACAAACATTGGCTGTCATTGAACACAGACCACAGCTGGCTCAGAAAAATCCCTGAATAGAAAATGCTCAGAAAGTGAGAGATTCTTAGGAGGAAGTATCATATCTGCTTGTCCTCTTCTCACTTCTTCTTAGGTGTGCGCCTGTGGTCACTGTTAGAGACAAACCACTTGGTTAGATGGTCCTGACTGAACAAGCACCACCCGTCCCAAGGCCTTCATTTTCCTCTTTAACTGAAGAACAAACATGGACTGTATCACTGCCAACTGATGAAACATTACCCTCAAAACCCTGTATTTTTTCTAGTTCTTTTGCACCAAAAATGGAAACTCCATATGTAGGGTTGACATTTGCAGGTAAAAGGAACTCCATGGGTATGTCTATATGTGATTCCTTGAAGAGTAAAATATGTCCATCAAAACCAGGTGGGGAGAGCAGAGTCACTGCAGTGTCCTGAAGCCTTTTCCCAATAGTCTGTTGGGATCTCCAGTGTGCTTTCCTGACACTAAACTGGTACAAAGAGTGTGTCTAGCACCAGATAGCTCCTGATACAGCAGAACAGTGTCTTTAAGCTTGCTATGGGCCATGTGATGTCACCTCACTGACACTGAAGTTAAAGTGAAATTTCCCACTCTTTCAATGTGAGCAGAAAGGTGTGGTGTATTTTCTTTACCATAATCCCACAGATCTTCTATTGAAAGGGGTGATAATTTGGCAAGAGTAAGCTGAGTAGAATTTTGCCAGTGGAAGATATGGTGTAAATAGATATTTTATATATCATACTTTAAATTATTATTTTTGACAGCTGAATACCATTTATCACAGATATAAGAAATAGTAACTTTTATGTTGCATTTGGTTTAGTCTAGACAATAAATGTGAGAGCATAACAAAATCATATCAGCTGGAATATACAGGATACTGACTTCTGTGCCACCATTATATTATGATATATTGATGTGGAGAAAGCAGAACAGCATTTTCAGTGGTATGATTTCCAATTATACCATGCCCGTCTGTGCTCTACACAAGTGTTTACACTTATGGAAACACTAATAATTGAAGTGACAAGAGCTTGGCTGGACAAACACAGCTTTAAACTATTTGTTTAGTTTAGAACTGAAAAGAGAAAACACTGACACACACACCAAGCTGCTGTTAATTTAAAAAAAACCAAACAAACAACCTTTTAAAAACTCAAAGTGACAGTTACTGAAAAATGAAGCGTGGAAAACCTGTGCTGTGGAGACACAACGTGAGGGAGGCTTCTGTTTGCCAGCATTTAACATTCATTCAGCTCCACACTAGAATTTTCATTTTCAAAAAAAACCCAAACAAACAAACAAAACCCAAACAAAAATCAACCAAAACCCAGAAACTGTCCTTTAATGACAGTAGAGACTATTTTTGGGTTTTTAATCCAGTATTGTGGATTAAAGACTGGAAAGATTAGCAGACTAATACATATCATAACAAGGGAACATCTCCTTAGGTTGCACTAAATCTCATGCTACCATTCAGTTTTGCAAAGTATGGTGACCTTAATAGCCCAAAATTGCTATTTATATGTAAATAAAATGCCACAGATGCTTTTTCAACAGGAATTACATCTTAAAATAGTTTTGTTCCAGAAAACATAATTTTAAAAATCAGGGAAAAAACAAAACAAAACAAAGAACAACACAAAAAACCCCAGGGCATCCCCTATGCAAGTGCCAGTGGATTTTGTTCCACTGTATTTTGTATTATGTCACGTCTGTGAGATAAAAAGCAGGTGCTTTAAAAAGGTTTGGAACGGTGGTTAAGCCAACTTGCACAGCAGACTAATATTATTCAAGCTGACTATACTCTGATGTCCATGGAAAAACAATGATCCTCTCATTAATGACCACAGGATTAGGTGACATGAGGGAGAAAAAATGAGATTTTTTTCCCTGTAAATAAAATAAAAGTAAACAAAATGTGTAGCGAGCGTACATACAGCCGCTTTCTGCACATTTTCAACTTGTGTCATAAATATTTTGCACTTTGTAGAATGCTTGTGATCTGTTCTTTCCAAAACATCTGGACATCTTCTCTTTTCCAAACTTAAATTTATGAGGATGCCACTGATATCAGTTCTGGCAGTGTTGGAGCAACTGCAATTTTATTTCATTCTGTTGCCAAAATGCTGGCAGCATCTTTGTGTCTCATTGCGCAGTGAAAATTCTCCATGTGCAATAAACAAAGGAAAGTGGACCTCTGATATTTAGTTTTGTTATTTTTACATAAAATTACAAAATAAATGCAAAACTCTAAGAAAAACCTGGCTAGATGATGATGCAGATTACAACACTAGAATAAAAATTTTTAGAGATATATACACACATGTGGAGATTGTCAAAGCAGCTGAGTGGCCTTCTGGAAACCAAAAGAGCGCGCTACATTTTCCAAAGAACCCAATACACCAAAAATTTCCTTTACTAAAGTGAGCACTTTTAAAAGCCTGGCCTTCATTTAGTCATCTAAATAGAATTTGAGCCCTTCTAAAAATCTGATTCCAGTTATTGATACCGGCCCTTTCGAAATCTGCTTCCTCTTAGAAAGGCTTTGCCCTGGATTTATCGCTGAGATTAGAGTCTGTCACAAAGTTAAATTAGTTTATTGATATCTTCCTACTCTCTACCAGTCACACTATAAAAGTGCCACACTTGGTGGTATCGTACGAGTCTGTTAATGGATCCAGACTCAGAATATCATGAGGAGCAGACAGAAGCCACATCAGCAGAAGTGTATGAGGAAGCTCCAACAGCAGCGTGATTTCCTAGCAGAATGTCTACCTCGAGGCAAACCAATCTTTCCTCTTCCCTTAGCCCTAAACTCACCCACTTATGTTTAAATATTCAAGAACACTCTTAAAAAAAAATCATCTTAAAGCCAATGGCCTTCCCTCTGGATCGAACATTTCATGAAAATTTCAGTTCTGAGACAATATTTTTTAATTTTTTCAGACTTGTCAGTCAACAGAGAAGTTGAAAATTTCCCTTTTTGGAGTAAATTTGATAAGAATACCAGATTTAAAATATATAAGGAAGAAGTATAGTTAACTATTTGTGTTGATTAATAAAGATTTGGGGGAAAAAATCCTAATCTTGTGATTTTGTGAATTGTACATTAATGGATTCAAATCATGTATAAAAACATTGCTAAAATCCCATTAAAAAGCCCCAAATGAAGCCAATGCTGAGAGTCCACCTGGCTTGTGAAGGTTTTGATTTAAAGAAGGAGATTGTTATCTACTTTTTGATTACACCACACAGGACCTGAATCACAAAGAAGGTAAATTTATTCATCTAGAACACTCTGGATTTCTGCCCAGAAAGAATTTAACAGATAACATCCATGGGTTAAAGGAGACCATAGGATCTCTCTAGATTGAAGCTGTTGATTTATGAGGTGATACCAATGGACACCTCCAACACGGCCAAGGAGCATCAATTTTAGGTGCTTCCAGACACATGCACTTTTCATTGAAGTTTTTAATATGGATGAAATACCAAATGGCTTCTTGATTATTGATCCCCTTATCCATCATTTGGGAAAACCAAGGAATGGCAGTAAATAAATCTGATGGTAGCTGGGCCTTCTGATAATATTATTATATCTGAATTCTTTCCAGTTTGTAAACATGATGACAACCTGATGCAATGCATATATATATATATATATATATATATATATATATATAATGTTAAATAAAAACCCCAAGGCCAGATACTGCTCTTGGGGAAATCTCTGGCATCTGTCTTAATAGATAGCAGAAAAATAAGGAGAAAAGGAAACTTGAAAACTTTGTTTTAAGCTTGATGGGAGAAGAGAAACAGTTTGGCTTGAGCTTGGAGACATGTGTCAACATCTCACAAATTGTCCCTTGCAGATCTGTTCACTGCAGATTCAAACTCACAGAGAATAATTTGCCCCTCAGGCTTCATAATTTAACGTTCCCAATGAAGAAACTTAACGCAGGAGGTTTTTTTAGGCAGCGTTTTGATGAATTTATCAGAGGAACAGACTGTTTCACAATATTTGGGTCACAGTAGAACTGTGAGCGAGATTCTCTGGATTTTCTGTGCAGGAAATGAGAAGGCGGAGAGGAGGAAGTAGCTTTAAAATGCTCTCTGGTTTTGTACACTGCGAATTTAATGTATGTGAAAACTAAAACACCTTCATGCCTCTGTGAGAGAATATAAGCCTGCTATCACCTGGGAAATTTGTAAGTGCCAGCCCTCTGACACCTCGGATTAATGTGGGATTGGGTGTTTTAACACTACTCTTCCAGTAAACTGGTGGGTGCTTAAAACAATTTGAGGTCTAGGACTAAAATGATAATTATTTCGCTAACTTCAGAAAAAAAACATTGTGGAATATCAGTGGTAACTAGAACTGCACTTTACCCCTAAAATATGCTACTAAGTGGAAACAATATTTTAAAGAGTTATTTAGAAACTGTTTACTTTTTACTTCCCTGAGACATTCTTTCAGGTCAATATTAGTTACTGTGTGTTTATTTCCAACATCCCCAAATATATGAAATATAAACTTTCACTGGAAAATAATTCACTGCATGTAGGTCTTGGCTTCTAGATGGCTGATTTTTTTTTTTCCCCCCATTATTTTCCTAATAATGAATGGATACATCTAAATTGTCTATACAATTCTACATTAAATATGAAATGCAACTAATCTTTAGGAAGTAGGAACAGTTTCAACTTGTCCAGAATTTAATGCAATTAGATTTTTTTAAAGCTAAAGATGACTCAGTTTGCCTTTTTTTTTTTTTTTCTTTTTATTTCTTATCTCTTCAGTGCAACAGAGCACTCGCTCTAATACTGGATGTATTGAGAAGAGGTGATAAAAGTGTTTGTGCAGTGCATAAATGAACTTTGAACAAATATTAATAGAACTATTTCGGCAACACGAAAGGCAATGATTGGACCCGTGACTTAACACCTGCTCCCACAGAGGGGCACAGGTCCATCCCTTAGCCACCTGACCATCACCTCTTCATACACCAGAGAGGGAACGGGTGCACACATGAAAACCCTGTGTCTGGCATGTGAAACAAAAGGAACAGCGGGAAAGAAGCTGGAATCCAATATCTTATCCTTGCAGGAAAGGGATGAGATCCTTGGTCCTTGCCAGAGATTGTCTCAGCAGGTGGATGCTGGCACGGGAAGGAGGGCTGCATTCAGGCTGTCCTTTAATATTCTACCTCAGTGTCCCCAGTCCCCAGTCAATACATTCCTGTTGATGTGAGAAACATCTGCATTTGGAACTGGCCATGATGTACATTTCCTGTTTGAAGAACAGTCATAAAAATCTCGTGAATGGTGGGTAATGTGGATCCAAAACCCATCGTCCGGAAGAACAGACCATCGGGAAGTCTGTGGCAGGATCAGAGGTGTGACATACCCTACAATATCTGCAAAATTACAGCATCAACTAGAGAAGCAGACAGACAGATGAGAGGAAGGACACAAGGTCTGGCTCATTAGCTGGAGGAACTGTTACCTCATGCTGACCTTGAGTCTGTCTAATTCTTGCAAACTTTCTGCATAATATCTCTAGGAGAGACCAATTCCTGTCCAAAAGTCTTTGTCTACCTTCTCATTTTCTTGTGCCCTGATTATGACAATGCCTTTCCCTATTGTCATGACAGCTCCAGTTGACCCTGGTGTCAATGAAGAATGCTGCTGCATAGATGTTTTTCATCATCATTTTTCTTTCAGCATCCCTCTCCTATTTTTTTCCTCATTCTTTTCCATATGACACATTTTTTACCTTCACTTTTCAGGCCTTTGCTGATTTATCCTCTTCCTCTCTCTCATTGCTTACTGAAATCACTCTGATCAGCCAGTGATGTCGGTATCCATAATTTAATTGCTGTCTTTTCAGCCTGCACTCTTGATCTCTGCTATGCTGCCCTTCATATTTTTATCTGGGCAACACAGCTTTTGCAAAGCCAGTTTGTTCACATCCCTCCTGCATATTCTCCTTTTAGGTTATGTTAGCACAGAACTGGGTAACAATTAGACTGCTGTGATACTGACACTCCACATATCACGCTAGCTGATATGATCTCAGGTTGTTCTTGTGCTGCTTTCTCTGCTTGCAGCTACTGTTCCTTTCCTTAGACTATAACACACTCTGTGGTAGAGACCATCAGTCTGCTCTGTGTTCATGTGGTCACTAATCTAACAAAGTTTTACTTCATGACTGGGTTAATAGGAGCTATAATAATAAAAAATAACACATGTGCTAAAGGAATGAGCTCAATTTGATGGAAAAGTCAGATTATATATATGTATAATTACATGCTATCACCAAATACAGAAAGAACTACGCTGGTTTGCTCATGTTCTGCAAAGGTGAATCCATAGAATAATAATCACATCTTCTCCAGTTACTGGACAATACATATATATTTGTAACATACATTCTAATGCTTCTTATTGCAGAGAAATCAGTTTTCAAAAAGAATCACAATATTGTCAGTTATTATGCGGTTGCATGAAATTAATATTAAATATTAATTCCTCTTTCAGTTTCACATGTAATTATTCAATTTTACTTTTAATTTTAAAAGCAATAAAGTTATCACACAAAGTCTATGGAAAAATAAATGTGCACAGAATTTAATTATTTTTTTTTTCCCCTTCTTGAAGTAGTATAGAAAACTTTTCAGTTCAAGATTATAACTGTACGGTATATGGTAGAGTACCTTCTGCCATCTGCTGAGCATAGTGAGAAACGCTCATATGGTCAACACTGAAAGGGATAAAATTGCACCCATCTAATTCCTGGGCTATTTTAAACACATAAAATAATGTAATCAAAATAGCAGGCAGATCTAAGGAAGGATTTAAAACAGAAGCAAGAAAATTCATTACAGCATTGCAGTGTGTAGGGAAGGAAAGTGATACTTGTGAAATTTTGTAGAGGAAGAGAAGAGAAAAGGAAGAAGCAGGCTGTGACAAATGGAAAAAAATCAGATGTAAATAGAGAAAATGAAGTCAACTTTTTTCTGTTGATTTAGCAGTGGTACTTTGCTCTTTGGCACTGTGTATTTGGTAAATATTTTGAGCAGGACATTCAGAGCATTTTCTTTCTGAGAAGAATAGCATGTTCCTAACTGTTTAATGTTGTGGCTAAAATTTGTGTTTTAAATGCAAACACAGAAACTTTATAAAACAAAAATAAACAAACTATTTCAGATCACAGCAGTAAGAATTTGATATAACCTAGCTTCTCGTTAGAGCTTCAAATGTCCCTCACTCCCCCTCACAGGCTGTGAGTCAGCAGGGAAGGAGGATACTTAGATTAGAAACACCAAACTGTGGAACAATCGTTACACAAATGTTATTTTGGTTGCACTTCAGATGATCCTGCAGTTAAAAATCTGCTAAATGAGGAGAACTGCAGAGATCAGAACCTCAGCTGATATCTGTAGAGTTTTGACTTGATGACCCCAAATCACAGCACCTAAACAAATTTTTACATCATTCAAAAATACAATTTAAGTTTGACCTTCTTGTCACAAATAAGCACAGGTCAGAATCAGTGTGTCACTTTTCCTGCAGCGCTGGCATCGTGAGCCCCATCTCTGCTGCTTTTAGTTATCTGTTAATTGAAAGATGCTCATTGACGACACAAATCTGATCAAAGAGGCCCCTGAAGCCTGAATTTCAGGCTGGATCACCATCTTGTGTAAACTGGCATGAAGTTGGTATCATCACTGGAGGCACATGACAATACCAATGTCACTCCAACACTAGTCATTTTGCCTTAAAAAAAGATTTTGTTACAACTCTCAGGACTCTTTGGCACGCGCTGCAGTGATAAACAAAAGCTTCTGAGTGACATTTCTATTATTTGAACCAATATCATATTCCAAACATCCTCATCTGCTAATGATACTGAGAAAATAATGTTGTTTTTTCAGAAACATCAGTCCCAAAAGGAGATGCTCTGCAGAAACAACCGGAGAGGAGATGTTGTCAGCACAGATCACTATTTGAATCCCTGTATTATGTACAAATGCAACATGTGATGGTTGTTTCATCCTTCATTACAAGCAACACAAGGAACCTTTTATCTTTTGTTTACTAGGATGGGAATAAATACAAAGAGTTAATATGTAACCATCCTTTTGTGGATGCCTTTATTTTTAAGGGAAGAAACACTGGATTGGGAGTCATTTGAGCTTGTGGACTGGCAGCAATGCACTCCCTGGCACTGTTGGTGTGCGTAGTTGCTTTGAGCCACTGTGCTCTTGCAGCCAAAGGTAAGTGGCTTCTGTTTTCTAACAGCCAATACCATTCTGAAGGGTGAATGAGGGAAGCTGGAGAAAGCAACAGGATTTAAAAGCCTTTATAGGCAATTTTGGTCAAGGAATTTTATCTGAAAGCTATTTCTTTTTTCTCCTTCCATTCTTTCCTCTGTCTTTTCCTATAGTGAGGCGAGTTGCTGTATATACAAAACTATAAAATGAAGGAAAATAGAAGAAAGATTGATAGAAGTTGTGGAGAGCAGGTTGCCTGCACGCCGGGGGCATTGCCTGTGCCAGGAGTTAACCTCGCTCGGCTCCCTGCTCGCCTCGCTTTCCCCTCTGCTGCAGGGGCTGCCTGGCACAGCTCCTGCCTCGCTTTTCTCCTCCTTTCCTTCATGCCAAGGGCTCTGTGCACTGTTTCATGTACTCTCTCCCTCTGCTTGCTATGCATTTCCACAGCACAAGCTTTGTGTCCCTCTCTTCCCTCCCTGCCATCTCAGCAGGAGCCTCTCTCAGTCTGCACCCTCTGTTCTTCCCTCACTGCTCCCCTCCTGTTCTCACCCTCTGGGTGGCGAGCTGTTCATATTGTCAACACGTTAAAGCTGTTTTGGAATCAAAACTGTCTCATGTAACAGAGTGTTTTTCCCAATTTTTCTGTTCAGTGTGGCAACCAGAGAAAAAGAAATTTAATTTAAAAAAACCCCAAACCAACTCATTTCAGACTGACCCTATCAAACTAATTCAAATCAAAATTGAAATGCATTAGTTTGCTTCTAGGTCCCTCTCACCCTCTTTTGTCCAAGATAAATTACCATAATTGACTCACTTTGCAGAATACCTTCTTAAATCCACTTTGAAGCAAAAGTAAATTTTGGTTAGAGAAGTGAGACAAAAATCTATCTGAGGCCACTGATAGAGCTGCCAAGGAGAACACCACCACTTTTTTTTCTGGTTAATGCTTCTAGCAGCCATCAGCTGCCTCAGTAAATTATATACCTATAGGTTACAGAAGGACTGTTCAGCTCAGTGCAGGAACATTCTACAGCTGATGATAACACAGAAACCTGTGCTTCGTTGAGAAATAAAACCAACTTCAACTTTCTGCCCAGTTTCTTGTAAAGTGTCTCCTTTCCTCCAGTCTGTCCCAGGCCACCAGAAGTGTTATTTGCCACAATCAATGTAGACAAAAGCGTGTATGACGTGGGTGAAGAAATAGAATACACCTGTAGGCCCGGGTTCGTCCCCAATAACGGCCAGAGGAAGTACACCTGCCTCCCGACTGGCAGGTGGCCTCTCAATACGCTCTTATGCCTACGTAAGTAAAACAACGTAAACCCTACTCCTAGATTTTACACTATCATCTCACTGACATGCTGTCACTGATCCAAAAAGGATATCTTATAGAAATATATAAAATGAGGAATCTGATATATTTAAACTGGCACACTACTTTTTTTCCAATTGTTCTTTTCTTACTTGTTGGAAGACAACTGGGTATGGGGGAGAAGAGGGGCAAGTAACAGGGGGAGGACGTTCCCATACCTGTCCCTTGCTTTCCCTTAAGCCTCAGATAGTGATGGAGATTGGACCTGGACAAGGTGAACCTTAATCTGACTCAGCCCAGCAGTGCTTATACCCTAATGACATATACTGCTTGATAACACCTGCATTTATTGTATCCCTTCTTGTTCATTTTTATTATTTCATTGCATAGAAGTTATTTTCCTCAGACAATCTAATGTTAAAAATTATCTAACCACAAAAACTTTGGAAGTACTATATTTGATATAAATGGAGAATAGCTAGACTTACAAACTTAGTACAGGGGAATGGGGAAATGTGAAAGACACCAAAATCCCTTTATGATCAACTTGTTTCCATTCTCCGAGCTTCATGTCTCATGAAATAGCCTTACCCTTTTTCTAATCTTTAATTAACAGCAAAGAGGTGTCCCAGGCCTGGACCCTTGGAGCATGGAAAAATTGATTTCACAGACTCCCACTATCAGAGTTCTGCAAGTTTTTCATGTGAACCAGGGTAAGTGTTCCCTTCCCCATGCTGTTAAATAAATAACCAAAGTCACAGTATTACATTCTAGTATCACCTGCTGCAGCATTGCAAGTCAGAGAACTTAGGAAACAGCACATAAATGTCCACCTCTATTTCAGAAACTAGAAAACAAAAGCATATCTGGTGATCTTCCTCTAGTCAGTCTTGACTATGACATCCTGGAGCTTTGCTACTCCAAAGCAGTATCTTACAGATACAGAAATCATCAAAATAGCAGAGATTTTACACAAAGATTTATTCTGGACTGCTTTCCCCTGCTTTTTAAATCCTCTTATTATATCATTAGATGAAATCCTACAGCAGGAAGAAGATAATCTCTACCTAAATTGTTACACTATTAGGCTTTGGAGACCAAAAATTTTGTTTCTGTGCCTTTCAGAGCTCAGTAAATGAAAACATGAGGTTAATCCTCATTTGGTCTCTGAAGCAAACACACTTTTACTCAAGGCTACTTCCAGAAATGAGGATTCATTTAAAGAAAAATAGTTTTGGTAAATGTAGGGAAGTATTTGATAGTAACATACAATTCATTTTACTGGGGTAATTAATTAATAAACAAGGCATACCTGGGAAGGCCATAGGTGAGATATAGCCTAGAGTTCACTGAAGAGCACAAACAGCCTCAGCTACCTCCTTCTACTGCAAAACAGGAGTAGAACAAGGAATAAATAAATTCCATTATGACACCAAATGTAGCCATGGGGCTTGATTTAATTTTGCTAATTATAATTTACTGGTTTTCAGCTGTGTGATATGACAGGCACATGATGAACATTTCTTTAAAACTCAGAGTAAGTGCTAATAATATAAGTACAGAGGATGGGAGAGAAGCATTTACAGTGCACATGGAAATTAAATTGGGCTAACTGACATTAAAATAAAATAATGTGACTTTAGGTCTTAAAAGTGCTGAGTTCTTTGCAATAGTTTAATCCTAATTGCCATAATTAGCTAGGAACTCCTCCCAGGAAACCATAACATTTACATTAGCAATCACAAATCAATGCTCACTACTTACATATATCCACAGTATTAATCAGTTGTAGAAATTAATATATAAGATAGAATATATAACTGAAATGGCAAAACATCTTGTTATATCAAGCCTTTTGTCCAGATACTTGCAATGCTTGAGTACTAACAGTTTTTCATATTTGAAGCTAAATTTCCTTTGAGGTCAGTGCATGCTAGAACTAGAGAAGATTTCAGAACTGGACTCTTAATTCAGTTTATGAGAAATAGTGATCTTTCTTGCAAAGAACAGCTTGATTCTCCTCTGTGTTTGTTAAGCTTCCTGATAACCAGGTCTTTTTGTTTTCAGTTACAACCTTGTTGGGACAAGAACAAGCCAATGCATGGCAGATGGAAAGTGGAGTGGAACTGTTCCACAGTGTCAACGTATGTGTTTGAATATTAAAATAATCACTCTGTCCTTATTCTTATTCCAAACGATTCCTTTACATTGCTTAGAATTCCACAAACTCTTATTCAGTGGCCTCCTATACTGCTGTGCAATAAATGGTTAGGAAAAAATCAAGAAGAACCCTGTATGTTTGGTTTTAGAAGTGTAGATTCTGGTTTTAGAGAAATACAGTTTAAAGGTCTGTACAAAAGGCTGGGATCAGGGATGCTATTTAAAGCTGAAGGTAAGATGCTTATCTGCTCAAATTCATTTTCCCTGTGTATAAAAAGAGGATATTTTCATGCCTCTGCAGCTGTTATATGTGTATTTGCTATAACCTGTCTTGCATAAACACTGCTGAAAGAGCAATATATTGCATATTGTCTGAAAAATCTAGCAAAAAGAATGAATTTCATACTCCGAGGCTCCTGAGACTTTTAATCAGAACTTTTTGTTTTGTTAGCTATGCTTCTGTAAAGGGCAGTGTGGGTTAATTTGCTCATAAGCATGTTGTTCCTGCGATTCTAGTAATAATTTGATCTTTAAGCTTTAATTTCTGTGATATTCTATGCTTTTCCAGCTGTGACTTGTGCCCCTCCCTCGATTCCTGAATTCGGAGTCCTTTCTTACCGCCGTGTAAAACCTGGAAACATTTCTAATTTCCTGGACACAATTATTTTTGAATGTGTCCCTCCTCTCGCACTTATTGGGAATGAAACAGCAACCTGCATGGCCAATGGGAACTGGAGCAGCATTCCAGAGTGCAAAGGTAAGGAGCTCACTTTTATCAACACCTAAAAATATTCCCTAGAATTGTATATATGAAACTATATGAACAACCTTATTATTTTTATTTTTACAATTGTTATTGCAAATATACAGTAGAACTATTCTGAAAGTTAGACTCATGAAGGCAAGGTGATTGCTAACAAGATTGCAGGCAACATGGGATTGACAAAATATTTGCTGGGGATACAAAGTTTATATAAACAAAACCTGCTGAAGGTAGTTCACGGTGGAGAATCAGAGCCTGGCCTCCAGAGCACAGTGAACGTTTTCTCATACTAGGTGCCAGGATTAATCTAAGAAATAGGCACCCCTACCCTCAGTGCTAAGAACTTCACTGGTTTCAGTGAAACTATGCCGCATATAAGTAGTTTTTTTGATATAACTACAGATTGCAATAGATGCGTCTTTAAAACAAGTAATATTTATTTATTTTTAAACAAGCTTTCTTCTGTCTATGTTTTCCTTTGCAACAGGAGGAAATGAACCACTGTCAAAGTTTTATTTATTTTTCAAAGTATAGAGCGTGTCTTTTAAAATTGCAACATTGATAATGTTGTTTTAATTTGTCAGATCACAGAGAATCTATACATGCAAAATTGCAGTGGTTAAAAGACCACACTCAGAAGATTGTCAGGAACACAAACCCGTTTGATGCATGGTTAACAGTTCTTTTTGGTAACCTGTTGCTTTAGCTTTTAGCTTTAATTAAATAAGGTGTACGCTTTTTAGGCATTACATTTTTAGTTCTAAATATAGTAAAAATTGCTTATGGCTGTATTATGAAGGAGTATGGAGTGTCACTGCTACAGCCCTGATTGTACAAAAAGAAAAAGGGGGAATTGTTGCAGATCACTACAGATGTACAATCGGAGGCTTAGCAGAAGCAGCGAGGGTATGAAATGGCTCAGGCCGCAGTAGCCAGCTTAGGCCCTTGACATAAGTATAACAGCAATTGCAGGGTCAGGGTGAATTAGCAGAAGTCTCCAGGATCCTGACTTGTCCTTGAGACTTCAGACAAACAACTTTAGCAAAACTAAGCTGGGAAAAGGAAGGGAGTAGCTTTGGCTGGTAACCGCAAAGTAGGAGTATCCTGTTGACGTCCTTGGGACGTGAACAGAGCAAAGCCACCTGTTATAACAAAGGAGAAAGTTCCCAGGATAATTAATAAACCAATCAGTATAGGTCTTTAAGAATATGCATGAGCTTAATTAAACACTGTATATAGGGAGCACATATGTAATCAATAAACAGAGCTTGCTGATAGCTCATATTGAGCGTCCGGGTCTTCCCTCCGTCGCGACAGATAAAGCTTTGGTTTTGGTTTTGGTTTTGTACCACAGTTGTCACATGTCCCACTCCAACGGGAATAGAAAATGGCTTCCTAGAGTTTGCTGTTCGGAGGACATATCACTACAACGAAAGTGTCAGCTTTGGCTGCCAGGACAGCTACGTGCTGGATGGACCTAAGCATTCCCGGTGTGAAAAGACTGGCAACTGGTCCACAAAGCCGACCTGTAAAGGTATACGCACACCATCTGTTAGAAACTGAATTTTCCTAAAAGCCCACCACTCTGATTGTTAGTGAGCCATTACACCTTTGTGCAAGAGTTGTTCTCAAAAGAAAACCAAAATAGTCATTTCAAGGCCCTGAACGTGGTATGACAAGATGTAACTGAACTGACTTCAATAATCAGCCATGTAACTTTATTTTATCTAAGCATTTTATTTTATCTTTCTATTTCATATAATTACAAATTTCACTGGATTTTCACTGGAAACTTTTGACCCTGTACTTCAGGGTCTCCATTTCTTCAGCATTGTAATACCAGCAGAACAGGCTGCCAGGGAGGTTGTGGAGTCTCCTTCTCTGGAGACATTCAAGACCCGCCTGGATGCCTTCCTGTGTGATCTCATCTGGGTGCTCCTGCTCCGGCAGGGGGATTGGACTGGATGATCTTCGAGGTCCCTTCCAATCCCTAACATTCTGTGATTCTGTGATATGTATGGGACATGTTATTTTTCATTCCCAAATGTCACTTGCACAGATTTCTGATGAGATTTAACCTACTTGCGTTTCAAACTAGAGTTCTAATTATCCATATGTGTTGCTTACAACTGGCATGTTTTACAGGCCCATGTAAAATACCAGTTAAGAAAGCTGTAGTATTATACAATGGTGAGAAGAAAAGAGTTCAGAACGACCTGAAGGAAGGCATTCAGCATGGTGAAAGTATATCCTTCTTCTGCAAGAATAAAGAAAAATCCTGTGCCTATACCGTAGCTGTTCCATGTGTGGATGGCAACCTTACTCTCCCTGCCTGTTTCAAAGGTATGAGCTGGGCTAATTGTAAAACAGCTTCTGTTGGTGGAATAAGAAATACTTCAGTGTGGGAGGCAATGTCATAATTCATCTTTGAGCCCTATTTGACTGGCTAATACATCTGCCTTGTACTAAAGTTTTAGGAGGGTATTAGGTATTTAGGAAAAAACCAGCTTGAGAGAAGGAGAGATTGCACAGCAAGACTTTTCTTTTGGATACGTCCAAGCCCTGCTTTATTCCCTGTCCTGCTCTCAGAAGTTGCTATTTAGAGAAACTAATAAAAAAAGCTATTTTTTTTACAAAAAGCCATATGTAAAGTATCCCAGGATTTCATGAATCCTTGGATCAATGTCTTCTCTAGGGTTAAACAGCCTGAATACTGCTGGAGCCTTGAGAATCTGGTCGGTAACACACTGGTTCTGACTTTGGAACCAAGAGAGTTAAAATGCAGCTGATAGTGTAGTGAGGAATTAATGCTGGAGGAACAAGTTCACAGACAAATAAGTTTTCAGAATAAATAAACTGACTAAATACTGAAGTTTGTTAGCAAGAGGGAATGCTTTGCATTTGTTTAATCGATATTCCTTTCATAGAATATTCCTCGTAAGTCTTATTTTCATTTGCAAGTGAAGGAAAAAACCACAGTTTGTGCATGATGAAAACATCTTTCCTCACATTTGGCTTAACTTCTGGTGGATATAGCACAGCTTTCATTAAAAGAGAATTAAAAACCTCTATTTCTTCTAGTGGCTTTACAATGATGCAGAGATTGCTCACCTAGCTGGGTCCATGAGACATATTGTTTCCAGCTATCAAATGTTTCAAAAATTTAACCCAAGTTCTTAACTTGTTTTCAACAGAACGCGGCTTTTTTTCAACTCTTGTGAAGAAGGACCCATCAGACATGAAACCATGTGAAGATGAAGCGTGAATCAGAGAAGTAATCCAGTACTAAATTTCTGCCTTACTGAGGAAAACAGGTCCCGTGAGTGTAAATTTCCAGGTGAATTCCAGACTCCACGAACAGTCTCAGCTATTTTCCCTACCACCATCCCTACCAGCCTCTTTCATGAGCTATGACACATTATTTCAGCCATTAACTTTCATCTTCTTTTCTCTGCCTTCTTCAAAACCCCTGCAATACTGCTTCTCTTCCCATATTTCCAACTTTTTATGCAATTGTAAATGACTTTCTCAATAGCAGTCCCTTTAAAATAAAGTCATTTTCAGCCAATAGCGTGTTCTTATTTAATATTACCTAATCATCAATCAAATCCTTTAGCTCTTAACTGATTTATACAGAAAGGCCTTCATCATTAGTAATTAATGTAACTCAGTAATTAGCTGGTGTTTGATTCCATTACTGCTCCTCTGTGACAGGGAGTGGACCTTTAATTATAGATAAGTAGAAGACTGGGATTCCCAAATGAGTTTAGAAGCCAAGTATCCAGCCATGGTTTATCTGCCAATAGCATCAAATAAAGGGTTCTTTTATACTTAAAAACCCTAAAATTGCTACAGATGGTAAGACTATTTAAGTTTTTGAGATTCTAACTACTTGAAACTGCTGTTCTAAACAACTGTTAATTTTTACCACTGTTTCAATATTACACAATGCAACTGATTCCTGTAAAATAAAAAAAAAAAAGAAAAAAAAAGAGGATTGTACACCATTGAGCAATAGTAACGATTTCTGGTCATTAAATAGCTTTGAAGTAAACTGTCCTTTTAATTTGATTTCTGATACAGGTAGTTCACTGGTATGATCCAGTTTGGTAAGTTTTGTGCTTATGTCTGTACTTCCATTCAGAAAAAAAAAATAATTAGAATTTCCACATATTAGAAAGTGATAGAGAAATATTTGTTGTAAATTTATAATAAATTATCATGAGTCAGATGTGGTTCCCTCTGAAGTATCAAAGCTTTCTCTGTGATTAAAAGCAGAAGTAAGCTGTACAGTAAGCAAGCTCCTGTAGAACTTTTTAAAAGGACCATTTAACGTTAAGATCAAACTACCTGTAAGATGCTACAGCTACCATTAAAAAACTCTGAACATCCTCTAATTGTCTTTTTTTTTTTTTTAAGGCTGCACATTAATATTTTAATAGTATGACTGATACAATTTGTTCTTATACTTCCTATTTTCAAGGAGAGATTGAGGCTATTATTAAGTATTTAATACTTTGTGCTCATCAGCAATTTAATTCTCTGACGCACAAATTTGTGCTAGCAACCGAAAAGGACATTCCCTTGGTACAACACGCACTGTGTTTGGGTTCCTAACGTGTTTAAGCAAGATCCTTGAATGATGTTTGACTACAGGCCAAGATACTCATAACTCCTTTTAATGTGTACATGGATCAGCTGGCAGGAACCCATCTGTTTGGAAATCCAGTCTAAATGTTGTGTGGATACAGCTCTGGGATCGGGATGTTCAGGACGGTAGCTGAGACACCAAACATAGTTTAATATTAACTTGTCTTGCACAGAAAAGCACTTGTGAAGTTGGTGTAAGTAGTTAGCATTCACTGCCACAGAAACGCTACTTTTCCCTGAAACTATTTGTATTTTGCACAAAAACAGTTACCCCACGAACATTCATATTTTTCTAAGCAAATTTTTGTGGTTCTACTTACCCATGCAGCAGAATAACAACTGATCACCTCAGCTGGCCCTGCTCCCTAGCCACATACACAGTATTTGAATATTTTAAAGAATCACCCTTAGGGGCCAATGTTCATACACTGAATTTGTTATCTAGTCTCCTGAAGCAAGAAGAAGGAGAAAAAAAATCTGTGACCTGATATCTTTGAAGCAGTGAGGTGTTTGTGAGTCACAGCTTTTCAGACATGAAAGTTTTGCTTAGAAGGTCTGAAAAATAATGTATTGCAACTAGAGGTGTTCCAAAGGCTGGGACGAGTGAGTGAAACCTGCTGCTTTTTCTTTCTTTTTTCTTTTTTTTTTTAAGATGTTTTAAAGAATGCCTTAAGCTGTGCTCATGTTACTTGTGGCAACCTGCTGAGACAGTTACAGAGATAAGAGAACATGGTCAAATGAGATGGAAAAAGAAAAAAAAAGAACTGAATGTGTTTTATTTAAATGAAGATTTTCTTTACAATACAAATTGGGAATTTGTTCTTTATTCTGGTTGGGATATCTATGTGTTGTACAACGGTGTATCTATAGTGATTTCCTCTGGATGGTCAGTGCACATCAGTACTCCTTGTGTCCAGGCTGCAGCTTTGGCTGGAGAAAAAAACCTTGATCATTTCTTGAATCTTTAGTTTTTCTCTCTTTTTGGACAGAAGTTGTGCAATTGTCAAATCAGTACTTTAAAAGTAGGCTTCAACCTCTCTGGCCACCCTGCTCTGCACTGGTAAGCACACCCAGAAACTGGATCTGTTCTCTCAGGAAATTTGTCCTGGAGTTCTGGTTCCAGTTTTATTCTTTCTGCTCTGCCTCATGTTCTTTTTCACCACACACCATCAAATTCAGATTTTCAAAGTATTTTGTGATAAGCACAAGAGAGATATATTCAAATCTGAAGGCAATGTGCAAATACAAATCAATGAACAATAATATACAAAAAAGTTGGCCTAGAAATCCCTTTTCAACTGTCAAAAAGCAGATTTGCAAAGCTGGACAGAAATGCAAATCCCATCGTATCACCTGGCCAATATGCTGATGTGTTGCCCCCTTAAAAACCTGCCTGGAGAGAGTCACGTTGTTAAGTCCATTCATCCTTCCACATTTGAAAGACTAACCAAACTGTTGTCTGTCTTGTGTGATTTGGATTGACTTGGACAAATTGATTTCATCATGATTACAAAATTCCTGTAACAAATCTGGGTATCTGAAGTGATGATTCAGAGGTGGAAAGTTCAGCAAGTTCAGATCTTTGAGCAAGTCAGCCACCCAGTAGTCTTACTGTGTTGCAAGAATCTACCGCTATTTTAAACCAGATTAAAAGCAGTCCTATCTTCAAAAATATACTAAATGTCAATTATTTAAAATTTGGAACTTAAAGATAATAAATAATCTTTGTAATCTGCTCATGAGATTCTACCATGGATTAAATACTCCATCACTTGCATTGCTTCTATGTAAATGTTGATTTAAGGAGCTATGTGCAATCTGAGTAGGTAACCAGTGTAGCTGTCATAGCCATCACCAAATCAGCGCTACTGTGGAATAATTTCTGTTGAAGATCAGCTGAGAAATCAAAGAAAACAGTCAATTTTCTACTGCACATTTAAAAAATTCTTGTTTGATGTATATGTGCATGTGAATCAAGCTTAGAAGAGTTGAGGAGTTTACTAGTTTGAAATAAACGCACTTTAGATGCTAAACACACAGTAAGGTCAATGACAGATTTTGGGGCAAGAGAAATGATCGAATCAAAGGGGTCAGATGTTTTATTTGGGATCATACACACACACAATTATTTCATTGACTCAGGAAGAGGCTGAAGAGCTGAAGGACTGTCAGACTTCTCTAACGCTTTTGGATTAATTATTTTCTTGACATGGCTAGAAAACAACAAGTGTAACATATGTCTTCTGTACAGAAATGTCAGGTATGCACTTTTAAATTTTTCTATTTCACAACACCCTCTCCTATTTTCTGTCCTTGGGATAGGACATAAACAACCCATGAAACATGAGCAATATCGAGCATATTAAATGTTTTAAATTGAACTCAAAATCCCTCTATCATCTACAAGGACATACCTGAACAAATTTTACTTGGAAATACTCAGAAACCGTGACTGAAATTGTCTTTGCAATCATTCAGCCTGAACCTGCAATTTCAGCCTGTTTATCTGCTCGTGTTTCTGGCACCTGCTATGGAGCTACAAAAACATTGCTCAGACTCAACAGCTTCTTCTGATTGATTGACCTTTAGTTTCAGAGCGGTAAATGTTTTTTCACTAAGCTCTGAGTGGAAGAATTTTTTTTCCCCCAATTATTGATCATCATGAAGGTATAAAAATAGATATAGTGATATCCAACCGGCAGCAGTTAAAACAAAGAAACTCATCCCAAACAACCCCGAGTTATCTCCCACTGCTGCTGCACCCTCACCTTGCCAGTCCGGGCTCTCAAACCGTGCTGAAGCTTTGGGTTTATTTTCTGTGTAATTAGGACCTGAACCGACCTCATGAAATTTCTGTCATTTCCCATTTCTCCCTTGGTGCTCCCTCAGGCTCTGCTGGGCTCCCCTGAGGTTTTTAATGTCTATGCATGACAGAGTGTATAAATAAATATTTATCCCTGTATGTACACGTATTTTTAGGGGAATAGAGTTGGGTAAAAGCGACGATGGCCCAGTGGGCCCAGCTGGGACTGCCGTGCTGTCCGTGCAGGCGGTGACGTTAATCACTTCAGACAGTAATTAACGATGACAGGCAGTGATTGCGTTTCTGCGGTGTGACATCACCACCTTCAGAACACAGTTTTACTCTCTCAAGCCCAAAGAGTTTTTTTCCCCTCACCGGCTCCTGGGCACAAGGAACTCCCCAAACTCAACCGCTCCCCCTCAGCGCTCCCCTCACGAGCGGCGCAATGGCAACCGGTCGCCTTAAGCTTCTCGCCCTGAGGCCACCCCTCGGGGCCGGACTAGGCCCGTCTGTCACCGGCTGCCTCACTAAGCAACCCGCGGAAACGGAAACGCGCGGGGCCGGCAGCCGGCGGGGGCCGCCGGGAGCGGGGGTGGGGTCGGTTTGAACCGTTGGCCGCTCGGCCGGGCCGGCTCGGCTCGGCTCTGCGCGGGGCGGCCTTTCCCCCGCTGAGCGGGGCTGGGATCCGCCGGCCCGGCCCGGCTTGGTTCGGCTCGGCCCGGCTCGGCCCAGCTCAACACAACACACCCCTCACTGGGGCTGCGGAGAGTGAGGTAACGGGGGCAGCTTGTCCCGAGGGGAGCGGAGCAGGGGGAAGCTCACCGAGTTTGTGGTATTAAATTCCGCTAATTCCATCACGGCAGCGGGGTCGTTCGCGGTGATAAATCAGTGTAAATCAGCTCCGGGCAGACGCGGGGCTCCTAGGAAGCGGGTCTGTAAAGCACCTGAGGGAAGGGAGGTCGGAAAAGGCTTATTATCACCTTGGGGGGAAGGCGGCCGGGGCTCGGAGCCGGGCGGGGAGGGAGAGATGCTGCGGGTGAGGCGGGCCGGGGCGCGGATAACGGGGTTGATCCGCAGGGAAAGGCCCCGGCGGGTTCAGCAGGCTGGCTGGGGTGTTCAGCTTCAGCTGGGGAGGAAAGGTGCTCGTTCCAAGCTTCAGTGTAAAAAAAAAGATGCGTACTGCAGCTGGGAAATTAATGACAGATGACCTTGGGTTAAAGCTCCAGTTCGACTGTCTTTTCAATGCTCCTTCACGAAAAAATTCTGACAACGTTTGCTGTTTCTGTTTCTTTTAACTCACAGGGCTATTTAGTGTTTTCCCTCCTTTTCCCCCTCTCTTAAAATACCCCCAAACAACCTATTTCTAAGGAAGAAAAACTTACGAATGCGACTATGACAAATTCCTGTAGATGTTTTATACCCATGGCTATGCCACAAATGCCTTTGTGTTTCATACAAATTGTGTGTAACTGAGCAGCTTTTTGTGTGGTTGTCTCCTCACTTTCAAATCTAAACAAACACATTCCTGTAGATTTCATCCCATGCCCCTTGTTTGCAAACAATCACTCTTATATTTGTGTTTATTTGAATGTAGTGAGAATGTTTAGTTTTGTCTTCCCTATTGTTCCAAAACAATGTCTTTGGGTAGCCTAAGGTGTACAGAAACTAACCTATGGTGGTATTTGATTCAATGTGAATAATTTTGCAGGTTACTTGGTGTCCTTTCAAAATGAATGGTGAAGAGGAAATATGGGAAAAACTAGATGCAGAATTTGATCACTGTGTTGTGGATATGAAGCCTCATGTTCTAAAATTGCCTCATAGGTCAGGTAATGTTGATCTAGAGAAACACTAATAACAAAACTCAAAGTTACTGGTAATTATGATGTGTACTTGTATCGCTTTCTTTAACCAAACACTTAATGTCTGAAGCTACAAGGCACTGTCTTGAGGGGGATTTTGCGCAACTTCTGAAGTTGGATTTTTTTGGGTACCTGTTGCTATTCTTTGAGTTTATCTGTCTTGTCTTGGTGATGTAAATGTGCTTTTGCATAAACACATTAACTTTTCTATTTTTAAACAATTAATTCAAACCTGAAAGCTTCTAAAAGGCATTGTTTTTGAGATTGCACTTACCAAATTGCAAATATTTTTTGAAGATAAGGGTTTTAAAATTTGGTTTAGGAACATAGAATAATATAAACATCAACAAATAACTGATGTTTTATAAATCTAAACAAACTAGTTATTATTAAGGGCACAAAGTCTACACATTAAGACTTTGCTTTTTAAACCTTTAATCAAATGAATAGTTTCATCACCCGGTAGCAAAGCTTGTGTAAACTGAGATTTTTAAAATGAATGAAGATTTGTTGTGTTTTTAACATGTTAATACTCGTGGAAGCTGTATGTTGGAGTTAAAGGCAGCTCTTGCAGCGAGTTCAGAACTCCTGGTGACTTATGTGTCCTGTGCTGATTAGAGACTGGTTCTGAACACGCTCTTTCTAGAAGTCATGTAAAGTTCTGGGAAATGTGAATTTCTACAAAGTGTTTCTGGACGACTTAAATTTGAACTATTGTTATTTTTATTTTTAATCTAGGTATTTAACAATTTTTTTCCTTTGGTTTGGTCATTTGAGGGTTTTTTTGTTTGTTTTGCTTTAAACTTTGCGATAGAAGGGAAACATCTACAAAATTGATGACCAGTATTGGCTTCTATTATTTCTATGTGTTTGATTTACTCTGAAAATGGATAATGATTAAGTATAACTATATTTTTTAGAACGACAAAGATGTGCACTGTGGATTAAAAAACTATGTGAACCCTCTGGAGCAGGCACAGGAATAGTGGGAAGGAAGAATCGTAACCTATATGCAAAACTTTTGCTCCACATGCTAAAGCGAGGTGTGCTGGAAGGTCCTTTTACACATAAACCTGAACCAGGAATGCTGAAAACTTTACCTTCTTACATGGTGAGTGCAACTTCTTTATAAGACAAAGTTGCTTAAATATATTCTGAGAGTAATTTTAAGTCTTTGATTTGGCATAAGTGTGGAAAACAATTCTGAACTAATTGAGTGGAATTGCATGTGGTAAATAGACATTTATGTTGTGTATCTTGTAATTGGTGTTGGAAAAATCTTTCAATGTGCAAAACCATTTATGAGACCTATTTCTTCTTCAAAATTCAGGTTCTAAGAAGGCTTGTAGGAACAAGTTCTGAAGGAACAGAAATTTTTTTCTAATTCTTTGAAAGGATGACTATTGAGACTATTTTTTTTCTTAATCAGTAGATGGTTCCTGTGAAAGGGAAAATGTGGTTAAATTAAGTGACTCTAGTAGTCTGAGGTGACTATGGTAGTTTATCTTTCTATGAAAGAAGATTACAGTATTTCACATAGGTATTGTTAAGCTTGCAGTTTGTTTTCTGAAAACCTGAATACACTGTGGCAATCATTGGCATCAGTTTTAGTGAGAAAAGTCCTAATTTATGCTAAAATTACCCATACTGAAAGAAGTACTGACAAACATTTACACCATTGCCTGTTGTACTAATTTCCATGGGCTATGAGGGTAATGTTTGCACACCTCACTGACTTCATTAGAAAAAGAAAGTTTGTACAGATATTCCTTCAAGAAACAACATTAACAGTGTAGAGAATATATTTGTATAAATATATTCTAGTGTTGATTTTGCATTTATTTTAATTACAGTCAATTTATTTTGATGAACCAAATTCACCAAGAGTTGGGAGTAGTAGCCCAGACTCCTTACCTGACTGGGTAAGGGGAGAACTAGGAAACAGTGAATGTAAGCTTGAGGAATCGTGGAAGGCGTCATCTAAAGAGGAATCAGCTTTAGTGACACCACTTACATATGGGTAAGATTTCTGGTTTTACTCTATTCAGTATTTGATTTATATTTAATACATATTTGATTTGATAAGCTCTGTCTGTTTCAATTTGTATGTATGAATTTGTTACACTTCCTCATGGACTCATCTTGAATACAATGTTTGTATTTTATACACAAACTCTGGTAATAACTTCTAACTTAATGATAACTTTTATACTTTTCTGTTACTACATTCCTCCATTATGTCATCTCCTCTGGCTTCTGTTCAGTCTTTTTCCATTTCCCATAGCTCTGTCCTCCTTCTCTTCCTCTTTTTCTCCTTCACCTTTCAGTTACAGACACTTAGTTGAGATAGTTTGTGACATTTTAGCAGCAACTGAAGAGAGGGCTTTATAGTTGTTTGGACTGGTGGTTACGTGGGGTACTCATGACTTGCACAAAGAGCCTGTTTGCTAACACAGAAGTAATCACAGTCCACTTTTTTGCACCATTATCTCTCTTCACATTATTATTCTCTGTAGAATTGGTAACACCCTCTGTAGACTTCAAAAGTAACAGCTATTGTTCTGGCATTCTAAGTGTCTATCAAATAACCTGGTACTCTGGTTATGTTTTTCAGACCTCAGATATCACGGTGGCAAAGCACAGTGATCACAAGGCAAGAGACAGAATTCATACAAAATTACTTAACTGGGAGAGGGAAGCACAGACAAATGTGGACAGGCAGTAAGGAAGAAGTGATGTGGTAAAAGATTGTATAGATGCAGAAGGCTATCAGGCCAGATTTTTCATAAAATAGATCAAAACAGGTGCTGTCCCCTTGGAGTTCTTGTACAGTCCTGTTTTCTGCATACTGATGTATGGAAACTGGAAAGTGGTATTAACTAATGAAGCTGAGGTGGATTAATCTTCACTATTTCTACACAGTTCACTATAGAAGAAACACAGTAAGCGAGTGACAAAAATGTGGGGAGAGTAAAGGTATAATATTAAAAAAAAGGTTGTAGTATAAGATCATAATTCTGAAGGGCACTCATATCAAATAGTTTTTAATGGCTTTTTTCTATAGAGAATAGAAATATAAACAAGCACACAGATGGTGGATTTAAAGGATGTTCTGTCATTGCTACTCACAGATTTTTTTAGAGGAAACAGAGTAGTGACTCTGCAGATAAGTAAGTTTTGCTGTTCTGTGATAAAGGAAGATAAGTTAGATGTGTACAAAAAAGAAGGATCTGATCTGTCTTCCTGCAATCTGTTAGTCCTTATTAAACACTTATCTGTTTTTCTTCTGTTTCATCACGGCTTCTTTATGAAATAGCAATATTTCCTTATGTTTCCCATAAGCTTCATGAATCTTGGATTACAGAAGGTCAGACTGGACCAGCTATACTTGTTAAAACTTATGATGCTAAAAATCAGGGCTGCCTGTGGGATACTCTGCTGTGTTGTTTTGTTACATAATCCCAGACTGGTTTGGGTTGGAAGGGACCTTAAAGCTCATCCAATTCCACCCCCCCTGCCTTCGGCAGGGACACCTTCCACTAGACCAGGTTGCTCAAAGCCTCATCCAACCTGGCCAAGAACACTTCCAGGGAGGAGCAGCCACAGCTTCTCTGGGCAACCTGTTCCAGTGTCTCACCACCCTCACAGTAAAGAATTTCTTCCTAATAACTCATCTAAACCTCCTCTCTTCCATTTTAAAGTAATTTCCCCTTGTTCTGTCACTACTTGCCCTTGTCCAGCTTTCTTGTAGCCCCTTCAGGCACTGGGAGGCTGCTATAAGGTCTCCCCGGAGCCTTCTCTTCTCCAGGCTGAGCAGCCCCAACTCTCTCAGCCTGTTCTCACAGCAGAGCTGCTCCAGCCCTTGGATCATCCCCATGGCCTCTTCTGGACTCATTCTAACAGGTCCATGTGTTTCTTGTGTTGGGGCTCCAGAACTGGACACAGCACTCCAGGTGGGGCCTTACAAGAGCAGAGTACAGAGGGAGAATCACCTCCCCATTCTCCTGTGTGGGGAGGATTGTTTGCAATGACTCCATCCTTGTCTGAACAATCTCTCTGAGTTTGATTTGAAATGTTTTGATTTATATCACACTGTCCACTACAAATACCTGTGCTTTGTTGGTGACTAGCACCCCCTATGCCTGGATCCTGCATGTTTGTCATTAGGATAATGCAAAAAATTCAGTATTGCTCATTTGCAGCTGGACAGCAGAATCCTGAAAATCTGTAGCTGCACCTTGCCACAGCAATCCATTGGACAGTCTCTATTTGCACATTTGCAGGAGTCAGTAAACTTAAACTGCATCCTTAGTTCCAATCAGTTGGGTATAGAGCTGTTTACAAGGCAGGTAAAGGGATGAAATGTATCAGGTTAAGGCTTGTTTCCCTGTTGGCTTAGCAAAATGTCCTGGCAATGTTGAAGGTGTGCCAAGCTGGTCAGTTGGACGCTGTTGAAAATCATAAGGTTTTTTTCTGTTCTATTTTTTGGGAGTCTTAGGTAGACTTTAGTTAATCTACATTTTGTTCTTAAACACTTACTTTCTATTTTTCTCTTATGCAGTACAGCTTTGCACTATTATCAAGATCTATATTCTTTTTTTTTTTTTTAATGTGTCTGCATTTCAGTCATGGATGGAATTGCCTTTTGTTTGCTCATTTTCAAGTTTAGTTAATGTTTAAACTCTCTGAAATCCTTGATGGAAAAAGCACTATTAGAGGAAGGATGTGAATATTATTTGAAACTCGGTATGCTCTGTACAAGAGGAACTAAGTGTTTTGCTCTACTTCTGTATGAAACTTCTGTATATGGAACTTCTGGTTTGGTTTCATTGCATTGTAAATATGCTCTCAGGTTTTGTTTCAGAAGACTAATGTTTTTTTTTAATGTTTACTTATATTTTTCATAAATGCCTCTTTTTTTTAACACTGATGTTTGTGCTATATATCACAGTGCTGATTCTTGCATTTTTATATTTTTCAGCTGTGATTTGGATAGATGACAGATAGGCACTCCTGCGAGTTACATCACTTTGGTACTGAGTATCGTGAAACTTTTCCTCTTGTGTATCTGTTCACTTTGTAATTCTAACAATCATTTTAAAAGTTGCTCTTGGGACTGATGCAGCCCTGCTTTCAGAGTCCTACAATGTTAAAATGAAGGGATCTTCTGGCTGCTTGTGCTCAAATGCTCTGAAATGAGCCTGTGGTTTTGATAGCTGACTCGTGGTTTAAGAAACAAAGGTGGAGAATGGAGAAACTGCCAGCTGCGTTACCACATTGCTGCTTTAGGCTTGGTGATACAAAGAACCGTGGGGAAGAGCTGTCAAAATACCCTCAATTAAAAAAATTAGGTTTGACCTTATGAAACCAAGGAGTGTATTATGCTGTAGAAAAGCTTTTTTAGTGCTCAGCTAAATCTATCTAAAATGTTAGATAGCGTTACGCTATATCAAGATACTCGGCGTGGATCTGAGCAGATTACCATCATGGTAAAATATCACTCTGGCTATTAAAAGCAGTAAAGCAATATCAGCACAATCTGTCCCCTACAAGCCAAATCACCTGCACCTACTACCCCTAATTCCTCTCAATTCCTTACTTGTACTGTCAGCTGGGGTGTTGTTTGGGTGGGATGAGGCAGCATACTCCTCCCTCAGCATCTACCTGGTGCTTGTCCGTGTTTGAGGAAGGCTGAGGTACAGTTCTGCCTACTCCCTCCCTTGGATTCCTTGCCATATTTTTTCTCTTTCCTACTTGGATTATAGTAGAATATTGGAAATCTGACCCCTTTTCCTATTCAATATATGAACTGAAGATTCAGCTTGGTCTGGCAAGGTTCCCTAAGATATGGGTGGGGTAGTGAAGCTTTATTTAATTTACTTTTTCTTTTTTATCCTGTGGGACTGTACCAATACCTACACTGGTGATCAACAGATGGTTTTCCAGGCTCTCTCTTTCTGGAGACCTGTATTATATATTATGTCATGCCAGGAGAAGCAAGTAGATGTGATGGAGTAAGTTCCTGGTTTAAAGGGACCTGGAAGTGAAACTTAGCTGTATAGGCATGGCTCTGCTGGTGAGTACTTGTACCAAGAATGGAGCTGTGTCTAAGGAAATCTGAATTTGTGTTGGCAATTAGAAATTTTGATAGCTCTGTAGATTACATAAATTAATCTTCATATCAGTGAGAAACTTATGTTCAATGAGTTATGCAGGAAGAAATACTGAATGTAAACGTTCAACTGTTATGTTTAGTAGAAATAGCTTATTTCATACTTATTTACATATGTCTATATTAAGATGTTTGCTATACTCAACATATAGATCCTATGCTGCTTTGTATTTACAGTTTTGAATGAGGTTTCAGTGCAAGTAAGGATGTAAAGTATTAACTATTTCTGGAATCTGCAGTTTGTAGAGAGAGTCAGCAGATGGTGATCTTGTTACATTAGACTTGTCCCACTTCCCAGCATGTGTGTTAGGAAACCTCTGTCCCCAGGCATGCAGTGTATGTACTTGGATGGAAATTTTGCATTCCAACCGTGACTCTGTTCTTACAGAGAGACTACAACGTTTTCTTGGGGCAAAACAGATAATGTCAGTGAGAAATGTTGGAGTAATTTTTTGATGTTTGTTTATCTCAAGATTCCCTCCTTTAAAAGAAGCAAGCAAATGGAGAAGTTGTTCTCATAGTTATTTTTGATCTTGCAATACACACATGTGTGAAGACTTTGGCTTTTCTATAAGAAGTTGTTTATCTGGCTAAATAAAAAAAAAAAAAGATAAAGAAACCTTACTTGCAAACTGGGGTGTAAATGAATAAGACCAAGCCATCTGGTGCTAGAAAGGTGCATCTGTATTTGAAACTTGAGAGAATTGGTTTTAGGAATGTGTAATATGGTTTGAACAGAAACCTGGTCTTTCTGACCCTAGAGGAAAATTCTACTGTACATTTATAGATTATGCCTGAAAAACTTTGTTGAAGGTTAGTGTGTAGCTGTGCTATACCAGGAAGAACCAGTGAGTTTCCCTTACTTTGTTCCTAGTAGGAAATTATTTACTAATCTCCTTTATTAGCAGCAAATTGCTTCCTTCTCCCATGCTATAGCTCCATGTTTTGGCTGAAGCAGGAGGTCACAGGGCTGATGTCAAGACTGACCATTCTCCATTCACCTGCTGTGGGAGGAAAAAGAAAGAACCTTGTGATTTCTGGAGCCTGGTTCATATTAGCAGGAGGCTGGAAAAGGGTGTGAATGGGTAGCATGTGCTTGATATAAGCAAAATTGCAGTCCATCCTTAATGGTCTTTTCAAATTCTGTTTATAGAATCAAGTAAAGCAACTTCCTTTTCAGTTCCTCTTCAAAATGGCAAATATAGAACTAAGAATATATCTAGACTTTTTTTCTCCCCCATTTTGTCAATTTAAAAATATTGCCAGTAACTTGGGTTGGTTTGGATATTTATTGATGTTCCTTAATCTCTTGATGACAGGGACATGAATTCTGTTTTCTCTCATTTTAAAAATGGGAAACTTTATTGAATTTTTAGGTGACCTGTGTACTGTTCAGAAAAAAAAGTCTGATAAAAGTGTGGATTTACTGACAGGCAAAGATTTGTCTCCTCTTACTGTAAGATAATTTCATGTCCAATGAAATCTTGGTAAGAAGTAGAATGATGGAGACAGTAATTGTTTTATTATTTTGCTTTTGATCTTTTTTTTTTTGCCTCTTAAGACTTTGCTTATCTAAACTATTTACAGCTTTGTAATTGTTGCTTAGCCCACGTGTGTGTTGTTGGTATTTACTGTGTGGGAAGGGAAGGTACAATCCCAGTGTTGCATTTCTCTGTTCCCTGCTGTTCTGATGAAAGCTGGGGCGGTGTGCTTCGTGAAAAGTTTCTCTGTGTTGGTCTTCCTAGAAGTGGCTAGTTTACATTGAACATCCAACAGTTGTCTTTCTGTTCATAAACACTTAATTCATCTCTGTGTCTTTTTGGCATAATTTTCTGTCTTAATTTGCTGCCAAATGGAAAGAATGAAAAGTATTTTAATGGTCTGACTTGATTTTAATACAATATAGCTACTCATAGGAAGGTGAATGAACTAACAGGAGTTTTTAATTACTTTAGTATGTGTGGATTTGACATTGGAGTATATGCTGAAAGGTGTTTTGCTACTGTTTTGGATCTTTTGCTATCTCAGCCTATCTAATAAACTTATAATTTTTATTTTCTTCCTGGCTCTTTTCTTTCACTGTTCTATAGTTGAGAAAGGTCCCTTGACCAGGTGTGTCAGTGATGATTATCTTCACCTGTCTGCTATTCTTAATTTCCTTTTGTTCAGATGCTTTATTTAAGACAAAAGCTTTTCCAAAAAAATCCTTCTCCACTTTTTTCTCTACCCAACAGAGTGCTTGTTCATGCTGTACTTGTATCCTGCCTTAGAATCAAAGAATCATTTAATTTGGTAAAACCCTGTAAAATAATCAAGTCCAACCATCTTGTGGGCCTTTCTTTACCATCCCCCATATACATCACTTTAGTCCACAAAAGAGAGCTGAAAAGAAATGCAACTGAAACAGTCTTTGACTTGTTTTCTTGACATGTTACTCTCCACCTTGGCTTTTTGAGTCATTGCTTTTTTTATTGAGCTGTTTGTAACTGTGAAATGCAAAGAACACCTTTTAATATACTGTGATGTATACGATGTTTCTGGTGTTTTTGTTGGTGTTAGGTTTTTTTGGCTGTTTTTTTAATAGAATGCTTAAGGCTTTTGTTTGCCTCTAACATGCCTTTAATAAGAAATTTTTCTTTTTTTATTTTATTTGTTTGATCTTTACATCTTGACAATTACTTTCTCTTGTATATTTTAAAATATTTTAAGATTAACATCCTTTGTGTACCACAAATTGTTGAATTCTTCTTTTTCTCCTTACTCTTTTTGTTAATAACAGGGAAAAATTCAAGTACAAGGAGAAGCCAGCATTTAGATCACATTCTATGAGTCCTCCTCACCGGAAAGATGAAGATAACCTAGCAACACCACTGTCTGTAAGATGCTTCTCCTTTTTGTCATAAAACTTGCTCTAGTTTCAATGAATTTGTGTTTTATATCGCTGTAAAGCTGCCATTTCTAATTGCATGAGTCATGATCCCTGTGTACAAGTGCGGACATTTGGGAAGGAGTGATAGGAAGGACTAAAGCTCATCAAAATCTGCCCTCTGCAAGTTCAAGGGAAAAGAATTTCTAGTAGGATGCTCTCAACTCATCCTAATGGTTGACCTCTGTTTAGTGTAGTGTGTTTAATGTCTGCTGCATTGTTTTCCCAAGGCTTGGCAAACTGTCTGTATTGACATCATCTTGTATTTTGCAATAGTAGATTAAAGAAAGCTGCATAGATGTCTTTGGCTCTGTTTAATGATGGTTGACCTCTGAAAGAGTGAATTTTGGAGAGTGAGTTTGATCAAACTTCGCATAACTAGCATTATAGCTAATGGAAGGATGCTAAACAGACCATGCAGAACCCTTTTAGTCCAAAATATTTCATGATAATTGTATGTCTAATTGCAAGCATTTAAACTGAAAATTACTCCTGACAAACACATGTTATCAACAAGTATGATGTTTTCCTTAGTGAATGTCTTCTGTAGCTTTGTAGTGTCCAGTCTCTATTACTGGAAAGGTCTGTGTGCTGTGGTACCTTCACCATAGCCAGTGCATCTGCAGCAGCTCTCATTCCTCCATGGAACACTGCATTTGCTGTCTGTACATTGGTGGTCTGTCCACACTTATTTTTTGATTGTATCAGAGGAACAGTTTAGAAAGATTACAGATGAAAGTGGGCTGTTGACACCCAAGCATTTCATATAGACTGTTCTTACCCTTCTTTATGGGGCACAACAAAGAACTTGTGAGGACATGACATGCAAGTGAGGTCAACTGAAAGCTTGTTCTGGGGTCTGTCTTTTTGAGGGAGTTTGTGTTCTGCTGTGCATTTGGAGTAGAGGACTAGCAAAGGGATGCTTTATCATGGAAGGCTACAAATAGTCTGTGGGCAAAAATTGAATATCTCTGCTCTAGGCTCTGGCTGGTGTGAATGTACTTATGATGGGTGTGTTGATTGTATATATGCAAATGTAATTTAAAAAAAAAAAGCCATAACTGAAAATAAAGAATAAAAACAGATGCTGGATTTACTAAATTTCTCCTTATTTGTTTCCTGTTTGTTTTACTTGACCAAAAGAAATACTTCTTATGGAACGGTTATTGTAAAGAAAAGGGTTTCCTTCAGTTGAAATCTGGATTTGGGGCTTTAAAGTTTTTTGTGGTTTTTGTTTGTTTGGTGCTTTTTTGTGTGTATTTGGTTTTAATTTTTTTATTTGTTTAGTTTTCTTGTTCCTGGCTCTGCCACAGGCTTCCAGGGCAATGTTAGACAAATCACTGCACTTCACTGTTCTTCAGCTCCATATACTGGTTTCTACTGTGATTACAGCTTTAAAAGGGCCTTTAAGTGAAATAATCCTCTTTTGCTTTGCCAGACAGTTTGATGAACATTTGGCTGACTGGAACAAACAGTATCTTGTTCTGTTGTCAGTGATGCACAGATGTTCTGGCATAATTCAGGCCCAGGTAGAGGAACAGGGAGTCTTTTAAGAAACATTAAGAACTGCCTCAACCAAGTGTTGATTAACTGAAGTCAAATCTCCATTCACTCTCTGCTCATAATGAATGAGCAGATTTGAAAATACCTCTTGCTGACAAAACTGAACGAGACAAAGCAATTCACACTTCAGTGTTTTCTAAATAGCGTTATATCTCAGTTAAGGAACATTTTCTGTACCAGGTCCCCTATTTGATACATTAAACAACAATCAGTAGCTACTGTCACCTTACAGGAAAAACTTTCATCTGACAGACATAGCCTTGAGCAACAATAACTACAACCCTTCCTGAATGCTGGAAAGCCTTTCTGTGAAGAGGACCCCAAGCCTTTAGCTGGGCAGCAGCTGTCCTCTGCTTTTACAACTCTGCCCACTGTAACTATCCTTGCCTTGCTGTGGTTTCCTTTAATTTTTTTTAATTATTATGATTTTTTCTTTTTTAATTTGGAGGCTGATCAGGTGATCTTTGAGTTCTGGATTATCCCCACAAGAGGTAGTGTGGAGGCGACTTGTTTCTAGAATAAATATGTTGCCTGAAGAATGGAGTATTTTGGTTTTTGTTTACTAAACACACTTTGTAAAGGCAGCCGTTGCTTTGGAAATAAGTAAAATAAAAAACAACATTAAAGTGAGGAAACAGACTAATTTATCCTCTGAATTCCTTTCTTAGTAACCTACTGGTAACTGTGTTATTTAAATTAAAGCTGTCAGAGTTATCATGACATTATTAGGAAGTGCAGTGGAGGCATGGCCAAGTCAATGAGAAGCTTTTTTTTGTAGACTATATATCTGCCAGCTCTTCTTGATATTTTGTTTGACTTTTTTGTGTTCCAGGACCATCATCATAAAAAAAGCATTTCTTTGGATGACAGTGACCTCGAAGCACGTCTCAATAGTTGGAATCTTGGGGTAAAATAAACAGCATATATTACTTATTTATTGACTTTAAATTAAATGTCCTTAGTAATGTAGTCTGCATCTCTGAATTTAGTCAACAAACCTTTATGTAGGAATCAGTCTTTTAGAAATGAATTGGTAAAGCTTGGAAAGGTTAATTATGAATACATGTCAACTTGAGAAGAAAACACTAAAAATGTCTAATTTTTAAACAATAATAATCTCAGTGTATTTAATATACTTACTGATAAATGAAGCAAAATAATAATACCAGCTGGTTAAAACCAAGTGTCTTGTGTGGAAATTCAAACTGCTTCTTGATTACTAGATAACCCTATTTTGACTTTATGCTTGTATAAATGAAAGAAGTTTGGCTTTCTCTACTGTTGGGTTTTTTAAGGGATACAGAGTTTGCTAGCCATGAATACAACTCAACATATTTTCATTTTTTTGCTGTAGTTTGCCTCCTTTTCGAAGCATTCAAGAGTATTTTTTTCAGTGTGTTTAACCTCTTTCCTTCCCTTTTAATGATCAGAATCTTTAGACCAGCTCTGTGGCTCTTCATTATGGAAAGAATGCTTTGCCTTTGCAAATTTGCTTTGCTGAGGAAAGAATCCACCTTTGTGGAGGTTTCTGCCGTACTTTGGCCTATGCTTTTGTTTGGCCTTGGCTTTAGAGTTTGTGAATATGATACTTCTGCTGTGATGCTGAGATTTGTCCTAACTTTGATATATCAAAACTAAAGTATCTGAAAGAGAATCTGCTGTGGGGATGGAATAAGGAGCAGTTCTTTCTTGGACAGCTCGACAACTTCAGAACTAGTATTTATTGGATCCCAGCAAAAATGTAGAAGATATCTCCCCAAAGCTTTCCATGTTTACAGATATGAGAGCTTTAATCTGTATTAAAATTTTTTTTTAGACTCTAAATCACATTTGTAAATGCTTCTGTAAAATTCTGTTTCCAAGCTATCATCTTTTCTTGGAATTTGAACATGTCCTTTATATTTTTGGACTGGTGTAGCACAAGAGATAAAAACAGTAAGGCAGCAACTGTATTTTTGTGAGGAGAGAAGAAAATATTGCTAGCTGAGATTGATGTGAATCTGTGTTAATCTTCTTTGATATTCACATGTACAAATTTAATATGTAGGACTATGTGTTGTTCCTGAGCAGTTAATCAAATACTTGGGACCTAGATGTATTAGATTAATTTAAATTTTATTTTAATTTAAGGCTAAAGACTTTATTCCCTTGGTTAAAGTCTTTAGTCCCCTAAAGACTTTATTCCCTTTATTCCCATATTCACTAATTCTGTGACATTAGTCCACAATTCTAAGGTCCTTCTCTCTGTAGCTCTATTCTGCTGTATCTTTTCTGTTGTGTTATTTTGTCTTTTTTTAACCCTTTCCCCTGTATCACCAAATCTTTACTCTATTTCGTTAGGATTAATCTTCTCATAACCATTTAATTTTACTAAGTTCAGTTTTATTTTAATAAAGAATTTTTTCTTTTGCATTTTCTGCTTATTCTCACAGGTTGAAAGCTCACTCAGTTGTGGTTGGGAGAGAGGGCAGCTGAAGTTAGGAGGGATGAGAGCTAGTTTCTAATGAACTACTTCAGCTTTGGTTTTTTAAAAATAAAGTCATGTATTTTCATGTTGTCAATTTAATCAGTTACCAAATAATCCTTATTCTTCCTACGCTGTTGACAGCCCAGAGGGATATGACAGCATTTAAAAATCTTGGCTGTTCCACTCAATGTTTTGCACTGATGGCTAAGTTATCTTCAGCAAAAAAAAAAAAAAAAAATTATAAGAGAGAATGTTAATTTTTTTTTTTGTCCTTTTTGGTGTTTGTCTTGCAGTTTTGGTGCCTGTTAGCCTCCTAAATGCAAATTGCTTGCTTGCTTTACTTCTGAGGGAGAAGGAAGTCTTGATCTTGAGACAATGCAGGAGCTGCCTGATTGCTTTCCCTAAACTGAAGGTGGAGATGAGTGGAAACCTTAGTCTGGGTGCATGGCATTGCTCCTTGGGTACAAGAACAATTCCTGGCACTTCCAGACTTAGATGACTATACTTTTCAGGAATTGTAGGTTTGTGAAGTGGGGAGAGTGGATCTCTGGGAAGCTTTTCAATAGCAGTCAACTCCAATTTGCCAAAGCGCTGTGCAGGTGTCTGGAACAATTGTGCAAGCAGTCACTTGCAGATTTGGGATATTTGGGCTGTATAAATGCCTGGATTGTGTAAACAGATAGTTGTAATACCTTGAGCTTTTAAAGTTGCTTTAAGGGGGAAAAACTTGCTCGTGGCCATTTTACAAATTGTTCCAATTGATGCTGACAAAGAATCTCTTTATATCCAGCGTTTTTATATCGGTGTTGATCTGCCTGCTTGCTTATCTCTTTAATTCTATTTGTTTTTTATTTCTCTTTCTAATTGAGATTCCAGTTGGAGATCATGTTGTGTTGATAATGGATGGTTATTAAACTATGATGATCCTTCACTGATATGGGAACTCTCTTGGATAACAAATTGGCTACTGTGACACATAAATCAGTTTTTCCAGTCTCCTCTCCAGAGGTGGTAATTAAGTCGCTAGTGAGAGACTTTGATTGCCTGATAAGACTTGTTGGGAGTTACCTGACAGAGGATTTGAGGTTGTTAAAGAGAGGTCTATAAGTGGGTGCTGTTGAACAGTGTTTCTCTGCTATGGATCATGGCCTCCCATGGGTTCTTAAAGGGTCAGGAGTTATAAGTACAGCTTTATACTTAAAGAAGAATAAGTAATTATTAAAAATGAAAAAAAAATGATGGAAGCACTTCAGAATCTGTAAGGTTTAAATTCAAGATGCGACTGCTGTTACTTCTCAGCATTTACATTGCCATAGGAACATCTAGGTGTCTTTTAATTGCTAGCCACACTTGCAGACTGTTTGAGAAACTTCATTTACAAGCGATCCCACCTCAGATACAGAAGGCTCTTGACCCAGAAGAACACTTGAGTAGTTGGGGAAAGTTAGGGAAGGAAATACAGAATGGCTTTCACCTTGAACTGCCTGATATAAAGAACAGTGGTTTTTAAAAAGGTTTTCAAAATTTCCTTGGTGGGTTTTTTTTTTTGGCTTGGGTTTTTTTTGGGTTTTTTTTACTTAAAAAATTTTTTTTTGCATTTTACTTGTGTGTCAAGGAATGCTGAGCCAGGGTTGCTACTCTGGCAAAGAACGTGTGCTTTGTACATTTTTCTTGCAATGATGGGGGACGATGCTGATCCTGGGGATTTTAGACAAATCCTTATACAAGGATTTTTCTCAGTAAGAATCCTTGAAATTTTAGGAAGCTATTCTTATTTCAAATAAGTATATATGGGGAATATGCTTTTATTGAAGAATTTGCAAATATCTAGATAGGTGCTCTACATAAAGGTGAGAAAAGCTGGCATCTTCCAGCTGCGAGTTGCTGCTAAGCCTCCCCTGTTCCAGTATAGGCTTGTCTGGATTATAGTGACCAGTTATAAATGATTTATTTATTTTTACCCTTATCTTTTAGGCTTCTGTTTCTCTGATAATATTCTAAATTTCCTCTTCTTCAAAGGTTGTGTATTTCTAAGGTCACATACTGAATATGGTTTCATTTTTTATGATATACTTAGATCAGTGGCTGAGACTTTTTTTCTTATTAAAAATATTATGAGAAGTTTTGGAAAATAGTTTTATTTCTCTACTAAGCAGAGAGGTCAAAGCTTAACAGACTGTAATATGGAGGCTTCAGATACACTTGTTATTTGTAGTAATGACATCTTCTACACGAGAAGTAAGACTGTTGCAATGCTTTGCTAATATTGTTGCATCTCAGGAGCAATAAACGCTTTTTTTTCCCGTTACCTTCAGCATTGCTGATTCTCTCTGTTAACATTTTATTGTGCAAGTTCTTTAGATTCTAGTCATGTATGGGCAAATGTTTAAAAGAGAAGTTGAGGTTTGATTGTGATAAATTTGCCTTTCATACATGGAATACTAATATAAGCTAATTTTAAACACATTATAGAAATGTGTTTTTCTTAGCCATTATTGACTCTTATCTAAACTGATATGGAGACTGTCCTTTATTAAGTGTTCATGCCTCGAAGTTGCATTTGCAATATAGAAAATAAGAAATCCTTTTGTATTGCTGTTTGAAGGGAAAAGTTTCAGAGCCAGGAGTTTAGACTAATTCAAGTAATCCTTGGCTGTGTTGTTTCTCCAAACTTTCTTTTTTCATTTAACTATTTTATAATGTAATAAAAATCCTTTAGCTATCTTATTTTATTAACAGCTGTTAACTTCCACATGTTGTTGCAAACTTATTACGCCTCATAAATGGAACACCCTCACCTTCCCTGTAGTTATATCTCAAAAGTAATTAAATATTATGACATATATGTAGTGTCAGGAAAAGAAGCTTGCTGGATAACAGAATTAAACTTTCTTTTTTCTTTTCTTTTTTCCTATTGTAGTTGCTGAGTTTTTTTAGATTGTAGATGATTTTTGATATAAAACTTAAGTTATGTAAAGGAACAACAATGAATTAAACCACTGCATATTCTTACCTGACCTGCCTATATGTGTGTGTATATATATTTATTTTTTTTTAGTGATTTTGATAGTTTCATTTGTCACTGAATTGTAGCTGATTTTAGGTGTGACAAAGCAACTTTTTTAAACATCCCAGAAAATTCAGCACTTTGTTTTAGGTAGAAAGCATACAAAGAGATTGTACCCTGGGGAAATAGCAAAGGGCTTTTTAATCAGGGAGAACATAATTTTTCATCATTGGAATTCAGCCAAGACAAGAATTAACTCTTTAGCTACTACCAGAAGTGATGTGAGATCTTCAATACAAAGAACCTGGACACTCAAGTCTTGCCCAGAAGAATTTATCCTGGGAAATGTTATTGCCTAATAAAATTTTGAAAGGGCTTGGGCCAAAGAAATTCCATGATCAGTGGCTTATGTTACGTTCTCCTTTCTTGGAGAAATTGTGTGTAACACAGGGTTAAAGCAGATGCAAGCACAGAGAGTTCTTGGGTGGCTGCAGCAACAGTGTATGTTCTGCCTGTTTTGTGTACTTGGCTCACATCTGCCTCTGTCTTTCCAGTCTAGTTAAGCTCAACCATTTCTGTACAAACCATTTGATTATCTTTTGTTTGGCTTCTTAGTCTGTCTGCTTACTATAAACATACCTACTGTATATGTTGTGGTGTTGGAGGGCAGCAACACTGTAAAAACTTTCCCACAGTGAACTCCAAGTGGTGTTGTGACTTGAAAAAATAAATTCAACTTCCATGCTGACAAACAATCTTCATGTGCTTTAATGTCCTTCCACTAAGACTGCAGAAGCAGCATTAAAGTGAACTTCCCTACAAATTATGATGTTAGATAAGAATGTCCTTACTCAAATTTCCTGAAGCTACTCAGCAGTTATTTCTGTAGGGAACATGCTGGCTGGCTGGGGTTGTTAGATTAAAGTAAGAACTTAGGGCAAGGTTCAGTTTAGTTGTTTACCATTTCAAAAATCTTAAGTGTTCTTAACTCTTTCATGTGTGTTTTTTCCATCCTTGTTTTGAAAACAATCACATTTTGTCTTTGAAGAAGCTTAAGGGAGAATGTGCAACAAGCCTGCTGATCCAAATGTATTTTTTTTTCCCCTGAATCTTAATATATACAACATACCTTCTGACTCCGTTATTGAACTGTAAAAACTACAGTTGTGCATAACTGAAGATCAATTTACCTTGATCAACATCTCCCAAAGAATGAAATATGGGTTTTGGAAGAGTTAGAATGAAATATGATTTTTGGAAGAGTTGGAATGAAAGCATGACATCAGCCTTGTCATTGTTGTGATATTTATTGTGTCAGAAGAGCAGAAGCTTTGCTGATCGTTTGTGGACTGTGACAGATATAAAGCCTGTCCACTGTTTTCAGCCCGAGGGGTGAAATACAGTTGATGTCCTGAGGATGGGTCTTGTGGAAATGCTTAATGCTAAAAGTTGTGCTTTTTATGTGCTGTCCTTGTTTTTGGAGGAAACTTTTTCAGCTCGGTTTATTTCTCCTATCAATGCTTTACTCATTGTTTGCATTGGTAGCTTTACAATTGTACACTTCAGAAATGTTTTATTTTAACTGCTTTATATTGAATTAGAAATTAAAAATCCTAAGGTTAAAAATTACACCTAACTTACCTCAAATTCAGTTTTGGAATCTGCTTTCCTGTAGATTTCTGCCATATGTTTTTCAACTTAGGAGAATAAGTATATTTTCATAAATTAGGTTATTTCTGTTAAGTAATGGAGACTTGATCATCCAAAGCCTTCCCAGCTCTGGTTTATGAGGACTCAGATATTAGGAGGTGACTGTGCCAGTCCTTGCAAATTGAAACATGGCTTGTTGTCTGTCTGACTGCCTCATAGAACAGGAGAATCCAAAATCTTTTCTACAAAGAAATTCAAAATGCCATTTTTGTTAAGAAGTGGCATTTACAAATTAGAGTTCAATTTTGGTTCAAATAAAGATGTCTTTCATGATGGCATTTATTTGGTTCATAGTCTTAAAAAAGCATGTGATTTACTGTTCTCATGGCAGTCCTTCAGTTTCATACATATGTATTTTGGTTTCTCTTTGACCTTTTGCTTATTATTTTTAAATTTGCATGTTTCTCATAAATACAAGCTTTTTTCTTTTTTTGGGCATTCTTTATTGTGATATTCCCTCTTTAATGTGGTATAATTTTGAGAACAAGAAGTTTTGCAGAAGACCAGCATGAAAAGAATGAATGTTGAGACATTAAATGTTTACAGATCAGTTTAAGTGGATATAATCCACAACAAGTAACAAAGTGGGAACATTTAACTTCAAAGCACATATGGCTGCTGTTACAAAATCAAAAAATGCAAGACTTGGGCCATACAAAGTATTAGAGACACATTTTCCTTCTCTCTCATAAACAAGTAGGATATACCTTAGCTTTTTAGATTGGTTTTGAAATGAAGACTGTAAACAGCTTAATTTCATGGTCAGATAAAGTATTTGAATTAATTGTAAATATTTACAATAATTTTTAGCTTTAAAAAAGCAGAAGTAAAGGGTGATTGTGTTCATTTTGCATGAGAGGGAGCTTTTGGAAAATAATTTAAGCCTTTGAAATTTGGTTCTACAGCCTTAGCCTTCTCAAAATTCCACCAGGTACTGGTGAAGACTTTCAGTGTCTTCTGCTGCTCCTTTTTCTGGGGAGCCAGATCAGGGCTCTCAGCCTTCTTCAGTCCTGGGTGTCTGTGCAGGTGATGGTGAGGTTTGTCGGATGAATGGGGAAGTAGGTGAAATCAGCTAGAAGGAAGAGTATAATACTAGTAAAATGAGATAATTTTAAACAGAAAATACTATTGCAGTTGCAAATGTGTGGGACAAAGGAGATCCTAGATTTTTCTGGTTTAGAATTTCTGTACTTTTTATTTCTCTCAAATGTTATTTTTTTCCCCCACTTAACTGTCTTCTGTAGTTAATGCCCCATGATATTCTCACTCCTGTATTCCTCTCCTCACCAATATCCTTTTTTTGTTTCCAAAATTACTAATTTTTTTGTAGTGGGTGCATTCAGGATTCCTTTAATCACTAATATCTACCCATGTTTTTTGCATGCCAATCATTGTGCCATATTTAAAATGAAAAGAGACCAAAAAAAAATCTCCAAATTAAAACAAAGCAAGATGCTTTCTGTGAAAGCCAGTTTAGTGTATCTGTTTTAGTAAACTCATTGACAATAAAGACAAAGAGGTTATTTGTTAAATTACTGGTTTTTATAGACTTTCAGCTATAGCATTAAAACATGAGATAATACTATTCATTGAAATTGACTGTATGTGTTAACCATGGTAATACCTACAACCACTTCTGGGTGAAATAAGACAACTCTTCAACAGCATATAGAAATCCTACATAACCTTTTAGGACAGGAAATGAGTAATACTGTATCAAATTGAAATTTCAGAGGGATTAAGCCTTTTTTTCACTGATAAATTCAACACACACATGTATTTAACAGTACTGGAGAAAATGCAAGCATTTGATGTATTTGCCATGCCTTATAGATCAATTTAATCTTTTTGAGAGAGGGAAAGAAAAAAAAAAAAAGTCTGAATGTTGTAAGATGTATATTGCAATCACATTCGTATTCCAAATCTCAGTGACACATTTTTACAAGATTATACCCTTGAAAGCTTTTCTTGGGTGTTTGTGTTCTCTGTGATGTGATGTTTGAGCCTCCTCGTCTGAGAAAATTAAAAAGATATAACTGCCTGATAGAGGAAGTGGGTTGTGAACAATGTTTTGTATTCAGTTCTTAAAAATAGTGATTAAAAGAGCTGCTTTAATTATACAGTGCTGCTAATGAATTATTTCCTTATGTTTTGTCTCTATCACTTCCATATGTGGATATAGTTTCGATGCACTCAACTCTAAATTTTTCAAAAGCACTAGATTGCAATCATTGTAATCTGTAATTTTTTTCTAGCTTTACACTGATTTAAATGAAAGTTTAACCAATAAAGTAGGAAATCTTTTGCATAAACTGTGCATTTACCTGCCAGATTATTTTAAAACATGCATTGATGGAATTTTTACAACCACAAGGGTTTTGGGGAGGGGGGAAAAAAATTGCAAGTTTTGATCCCTTTGCATTAGGAAACACTACAATTTTAAAACTTACTGAGTAGGTCATGTCCAAAAAATGATCTTTTATGAAGACTTTCTATTTCTATAACTTGTAAAAGATGGCACTGTGTTGTTGGACTTTCGCCCTCTGCTGAGTGCTTCTCTTAAGGGTCATTGAAATGTTCTGAAGGAGAAAGAATTATGCTCAGGAAAATTAATTTGTGTATTATTTCTGGGTTACAGCTGTGTATCTAGAGACAGTACTGCTTTGATGATTTGCAGATTAACTATGTTTTATTAAAAAAAATCAAATTTTCTAGAGGAAAGCAGTTCTTGAGCTGGTATGTACAACTGAAGGCATGCTTAAATCTGCTCTGTTGTTGAGTATACCCTTACTGGTACAGATTACCTCTTAAAATATGCACCCAAAGTTGTCATTGGAAACCTTTTGGAATATTTGGAGACATTTCTTACTGTTTGTAAAAACTATTAAGACATTGCTGACATGATTACTTTTTTCTCTGACTTGTTTTTCAGTTAGAAAACCCAAGATACTTGCGGGAAAAACCGATGCCAGTGTCTCTGGTAGGTATTTCTATCCCTTGATATTTTATAAGGGCCAACAAACACCCTTAATATTTCTTTCATTTCTGGTTAGGATTGATTTTACTTGGAGTTACTTTGAACTTAATAAGTTGTTTGGAACTTTTTCTCATTCAATAGATGACACCCAAAACTGGCCTACAAAAAAGCAGCGGTTTTCATGATGAACAAGCATTGTTTCGAATGCATGAAAAAGAGGTAAGATTCTTCTTAGAAAAAGAAAATTACACCCAAATTAGTAAATTAGGGCATTTTCTGTGGAAACTGGGTATTCACAAGGCAGTTTGTTACAGCAGAAAATACCATGTAAGAGAATTTTTGCTGAAGTGACAGGGCTTTTCATTAAATACTTCATGTATTTCTCAGTTACTTAGGGAATAAAAAAGACTTTCTGAACACATTTACTGTTCTTTTGAAGGAATTTTTAGTGCAGAAGAGTTTAAATTCTAGGAATTTTTTGAACTACCTTATAATAGAAGCAATGGAACCCTTGAATTAGTGAGGATTTTTCTTTACTTTGTATATACCTTAAAAAATCTGCAAAGCTTAACCTTATTTCTATTTGTTCATATGGGTTTTTGTATTGTTTCTTTTGAACATTGTTAATTAGTGAGATTACTGTCAAACCTTGCCTATCTAATTCTCTCATACTGTGATTTTTTTGGTTTGAATGTATACAAAGGTAAAGTTTTGTTGTCATTTTTACCTTTTCCATAGTTTAAGGAAGTTGTATGCCTATGATATTTTTTTTTTTTTTTTGGTCATAAACCACTCAGTTTATTTAAAACATCAGTCAGGAGATAAAACTCAGATATACTATGTTTAGCACACAGATATTTCAGATTCTTCTGAAATCATGTGAGCATTACATATTTTTATTTTGGAAAGTCAGTGAATCAATGGTCTGGGGGACCAGATTTCAGGAGAGGAAATTGAATGTATTTTAGGAAAATTATTTAAAAAACCCCAAACAACCCAACACCCTAGCTATCCACAAGGACTTAGACCTACATAGGACTCCAAATACATATGAGTTGGAAGGAAGGGACATCATCTGCAAGCCATGAAAATGTCCTTACAACCATGTAAAAGAAAGAACACTTATGAATTAGAAATGTCCTAAAGTTCCTTCCAAGGGCGCTTCAGAAGATGTCTTTAACTGAGACACAGGGGGGTAAATTTGATTTGCAGATACTTTCATTGTTAATTAAGTAATATATGTGAAAGTCTACTTTTATGTTGATAGCTGGCAGTTTAATTTGATGCTTGAGCAAGCACCTTGATATGACAGTTGCACAATCCATGTGCCTCTCACTTTCTCTGCTCCAGTCTCATATTGATTGTTCTTTTGTATTGACAATATTCAAACCACCCTTGCCTCAGGGTAAGGCAAGGCAAGGTTTCATAAGATGTGAAAATAGACCAAAAAATAAATAAATTGAAAGCACAATGTTGTTATTTAAATAATATTTTCAAATTAAATAAACAGGAATGCACGCCAAGTAGCTGCATAAAATACTCAGTGAATGCTTCTCTAGCTCAGTGGAAAAATCCTCTAAACCACACAGTAAAAATCCAGTGCTTTTTGCTAATGGTACTCAACTGTGGGCTAGTTTGAACTGGAAGAGTTATAGACAGTATTTCACAATCACCATGTGTGTGCTATTAAGTCAAAAACTTAACTGTGTTTTCATCTTACTTTGTTTGTGAAGTTTAATTAAGAATAAAGCCTTTTCATTTCTAGAAAGGAAAGGTATTAGCAGAAAAATAGTGCTATACAGAAGAGTTTTGATAAACCTTTAACTATTTTCAGCCTCTTTGTAGTAGAATGGGAGAACATAAAATAGGATAACTGTGGTTTTTTTGCTTTTAACCTTCAGACCTTTCTTCATAAACCATTCCTGCACCTGCTTTGACTCTGTAATGCTGAACACATGGCCCTTTTCAATGACAACCACATCACAGATTTCTGAAAATGTGAGTGTCATCAGGCAGTGGTTTTTAGTCATATTTTCCCAAAATAATTCTGACATGGATTAAATCGTTTGGGAAACTGTCATTACCAAAAAATCATGGGTTCAAACAAGGAAGATGCAACAAAACAGGAATATATCAGGTTTCAGCAGTACAGCAAAACAGAACAGATGGCATGACTGGCTTATCTTGATAAGCAGGAAAAAAGCGTCCCTTTGAACTTCACCTTTGGTCATCCTGAATGTCACCCAGTACTCCACAGAGCAGGGGAGGGGGCAAAGAAAAAGTTCTTATAGCGATTTTGTCAGAAAAACAGATGAAATATTACTGCTAAGATATGGGTTTGAAATTCTTCTGGAATTAAAAAGCAAATTTGGTTGAGATAATAAAATATGATGTTTTGTTAACCTTTCTCAGACAACTAGTTTATCTGATGTTTCCTTTAAAGAAGTTTTGGTGTTTCTTTGAAGCAGATCTGTTTCTTAATTTTTCATTTTGATGGTCTCAGTTTTTCTTAGCATTTTTCTCGATTTCCTTCTGTTTCATTTCTGTCAACAAAGATGTTTATTTATCTAGACTCAGCGAACGAAACCTAAACAAAACTGAAGCAAGAGTATTGGAAATAATTTTCTCTTTTTCTTTTAAATTGAAGGTTATCATTAACACCAGGAATAAATTTGTACTGAGCTATATACTAACTCTTAATTAACTTTTTGTAGGCAAACTGGCAAGCTTGATGCTTTGTGCAATAACTGTGTTGTGAAGCTTCATCTGTCTGGGTTAACTGAGAACATGGAGTGTTCCCAGTGGTTTTGTTGACTTTATCATTGTGCTCCTGCCACTTTTCTGTTTTGATTTTTTTGGAAAACCAGTGATAAAGTCTTTGGACACTGGAGCACGGGTGCTTTTCCAGCCTCTTGTGTACTAGAGCAGACGGGTGGAAATGGTTGGCTTGCCTACAGTCGTCTGGAGTCGTCGTTAGTGCGGTGCAGCTGGAGGGAGGAGTAGTTCTGGGGAAGGCAATGGGTCAGTTTTCAGGAGGATACAGAATACCTGCAGGATAATTTACACCAATTTGTCATGTGGAATGAGGATTGAGGAAGGGAGAGGGTATGTGCCCAGGGAAAAGAGATGAGCTGGATAGTGAAAGATAACTTAGAGTATAGAGAGTGGGGGGAAAAGACATCTTTTTCCCCTGAAAATGCATTTTCATAGATAGAGGACTGGAAGTAAGATGAAAAGGAAGAAGGCTTTTTATTATTATTCAAGAATTATATGTTTAAGATACTTATTTTTTTTTTTAAAAAGCTGCATCTAGAACCCTTGTCTTTGTAATCATTGTTTATGTTTTTATCCTTTTTTCTTTTTTTTTGTTGTGAATGAGCACTCCCGTTTATTGCACAAGTTTTGTTTATAGAGATCATCAAGCCATGTCTATGGTTTTACTGCACCAAAATCATTGGGATCTAGTAGCATATTTAACTTAAGATAAAATCAGCATGCTGCAGTGATGATGATATAATTAAGTCTTAGGCTGGCTAAAAGTGTTTGGAATTTAAGGTGTCGAAAGCTTTACTGTGCTTCTCACTTATCTGGCAAGGGATTGGAACTTGAAATGGGAAGAGTTGCATAAGGGCTGTGGTACAGATTTTCCCTGAAAGGGACCATACATAGGATGTAGAAGAAAGAATGCAGGGAGGAAAGCAAGCTGTAGAACTTGGGAGGGTTGCTGGTGTTATCACAGAGAAGAGGTGGGGTTTTAGGAGAAAAAAAGAAAAAAGAACACTTGAAGATAAAAATATCCATCCCTGCAATTTGGAGATGGTGATCAGTAAGCATTGTCCTTTTGGTTTTGATTTCTTCCTCTTAATTGCTCTGTTCTATAGCAGTGTATTTAAATACATGAATTAAATGTTTAGTGTGTGCTAAATTAAGAGCAATAAATAAAACTAATATGGAGACAGTATCATAAAAGGACTCTTGTAATTAAACTGAGCTTTTACCAATGTAAAATTAACATTATTGTGCTTTTAGCTACATCACAGATTTTATAGTTTTTCCTCATTGAAAACAGATATTTTGTTCATATCTTCCTAGAATGGCACCCATATATATCAGTATTTTTCTCTTGTGTATTATAATGAAATAAAACTTTTTCTGTGCTCATGTGTATGTGTGTCTCTAGAGTTTAAATCTACTTGGTAGATGGATCTAGATACCTATGTGTATGGAATTAGGAGAGCTGAATACAGCTAAAGGACCCTACTTAGATATGTAATGGGGCTGGTGATCCTGTTTATTATGCTTTTTAAGCTCAAAGGTATTTACTAATAATAGGAGGAGAGCGTCTCTGGACTTTCTGAAAGCATTTGAGTTGCAAAGGCATCTGTAGGTGGGTCCAAAACTTGAATCTTACAATAACTGGAGCTTTGTGTGTTGGATTTTTTTTTTTCTTCTGACCCCTCTGTTCTTTACTTCCACTTCTCTTCCTTTACTGTTCCCCTTATTTTGTCATCCAGAACTGTCCAAGGCATATGTCTGCTTATAAATGTCTTGTTATTTTCTAAGGGGTAAAAAATATTAAGGTTTTTAATTCTGGTGGATATCCTTGTTAGAATGTGTAATGAATTCTGTTCACACAAATGTGGCCCATAAGAAGGGGTAAGAAAATGCAAAAAGGCAGATATGACATAATTATTGCTTTCATCTTGATTTTTTTACTTTTCTGTCACTTCTTTCTTACAACAACTTGATTCTGAAAATACTCTTTTATTCCCCTTAGAAATATTCCAAGCAATGTGTATTGTGACTTGAATATTCTCTGGTTCATTTGAATTTTCTCCTTTTATTCAGAAACCTGATATCTGTTTTGAATGCAGTGTCTGATTTATATTGAGAATTAAGCTGTAAACTGATTCTCACCACCAAGTAATCATTCTGCATAGTAATCTGTTAGTTCATGTTCAAAAACGCAGCAATCTTGACTTCTGTTAACATGATTCCTGGCTGATTAATGTCCTGTTCCTAGGAACACATGCAAGTTGTCCATTGTCTTCTGTGTGAGGAAATCACATCCTGTCTTGCTTTGATAACTCTTCAGAATGTAATGTAATAAAATCCAAACCTTATTTTATTGCTAATGTGGTACGAGGCACACAGTGGATGTCAGGATGGAACATGTTTTCATAAACTGCCTTGTGATTTATAATTCCTGGTACTAATTGGTCTGGTCATGGAGATAGAGACGTACATGTACAGTTATTTATTTATTTTTTAAGAGTTTGTGAACTATGTCTTTAATTATTGCACATATGTGCAACGGAGACATTGAGAAAGATCAAAGAGGTAGGTTAGCAATTCAAACTAGTGTTTTAACCAGTAGAATGTCCAGATGGTTGCCAAGCAGCTGGGAATTAATCTTTTGCTGGATGATTAATCTCTGCCTCAAAGTGTCCTTCTCTTTAAAAAGAAAAAAAACCCAACAAAACAACTTTGAATTTTTTTTTTTTACATGTATAGATCCTGGTTTTTAAGGGAGAAGAGACATTGACTAGAATAGAAAAAGTAGGTACTATACACTGTTATTGCCACATGTTGCACTTGTGGGGAAAAAAGTTTTAATGACTTGTTTTAGGACATCCTGAATGAGTATAAAAAGCTCAGTAGCTTCTGAAATACAGCATATAAAAAAAAAAAAGAATAACACTGGGGAGAAAAAGTAAATGTTGTTGACTCAGTGTATACAGACTCATTTATTTCACTGGACTCAGCACTACGGAGAATTATGTGCTGTTTTCAAGTAGTATCTACTATTTGATTATACTCAGTTTTTACTAACTCCCTTTGAAATTAGTATGATTTCTCTGTGTTCCCAGGGTTTGACTGGGTTCAATTTTCAGTGCTGGTAATTAAAGATACAGTTTGTTGCATTTTTGAGCTGCCTTTTATGAAATTGCATCTAAGAAGTTAATACCATATATAAACTTTCACAATTTATAATCATATTTTGAACTTTTTTTGATACTTACTGATGTCAGTGTCTCTCCTATTTAATTTTTTTTAGCAGGCATATTAGTTACATAGGCCTATTAGTTAGTTATATTAGTTATAATAATTATTATTCAGTAGTATTAGTGACACAGGCATATTTGTTACATATAGAAGTGGGACACTTGCCACTCCAAATAAAGCTGTTAAGTAATATGATGTGCTGTACTGCTAATACATGTTATGTTTATTAGCTGTATAAAACATCCTTTCGAGTAAAAAATACCATTTCAGGTTATTACATTCATTGGGATACAAAGCTTTCCTCCCTATTCCCACCCTCAACTTGGAAATCTATAAAAAATACATTGTTCTCTCTTGAAAGAGACTAATGACATTTACATATGAATAAGAACAATTGTCCATTCAATTATTTTTCTGTATACAGCAAATGTGTATTAATGTTCAGTGTCGTTTAAAAAGTCAAGACTTTTCTTTACGAGGGAAAGCTGCTGTGATTTGATTTAGGACAAAGCCTTTCATTATTAGTGGCTATAAAAATGGGGCAATGTCATATTAACTTTTTACTTAAGTGAATATCTTAATTTCTCTTTACAGAGTAATCTGTAAAAAAATATTATAACTGGAAGTAGCAATTGTAGTGTTTTTAAAGAGAGAAGATACAAAGAAGGTTAGATATGTGGAGAGAAGTACAAATGTTTGTTGGGTCAAAGAATATACTCCAGATCATGAACACAGACTTTTGTGGAGGGACCTTTAAATCTGGGCAAAATGCCATGTTTATAAGGGGTCTTTTTTCATTCTAATTTCTGATTTGCATGTTTCACTTTTTTGTTACTGCTTCTCTTTCACTCTGTCTCTGGTTTGTCCAGACTGTAAGCTCTTTGAAACAAAGACTTTACAAGACATTTATTTCACCTTAGGCATTGCATTAGATAAAGGTATTGATGATATTCAATACAGAATTTTGAGTGGTTAATGATCTACTGTTTCGAGATGTAGTTATAAATTATTTAATTTTTTGTTTATTTTCATTTCTGTGTTACACTCACAAGATGAGCACAAACATGAGGAAAAAAGACCAACATTAATGTGAATCCCAGATGGAAAACCTGCTTTTGTTGTGTGTCATGTTCAACTAGGAAAAATATTATTTATGACTTCCTTAATTTGTAGGATTTCTTCTTAAAGTCTGATAGAGCCTTGGAAATTTCAATCAAGTAAAACCAGCTAGGTGGCAAAACTACACACCCACATCTACCCCACCCTCCTGTCCCAGCACACCTTTGGGAAATATCTCCATCTGAAACAGTGAGAAACAATGACCCTTGATACTCAAAGAATCTGCTTTGCAAAACATAAAAATTCCTTATGTCAAAGACTCAGAATAGTCCTTCTTTATGGTATAGAATCCTATTTATCAGTGGAACCAAGCTGAACCTCAGGTGGATGCAGCAGGCACTGCTTCTGTACCTTGAACTCCTCTTGAAATCTTAACCTGTGAAGAAAACCAAACTTCTCAACAACGTATTTTATTTTTTTCTCAACAAAACTTTAATCCTTATACCTTGCTTATTTGTTTGTAAGGGGTTTTGGTAGGGCTGCAAGCTTGTCTGTAGACCTTCATTGCTTTACATTGGCACAGCTTAAACGTTCTCTAGATTTTAGCCATCCTGGAATTTTGTGGTGAACTGTTAGACCTGATGTGGATGACCTTGTGTGTCTTGTGTTTTGTTCCAATTTTGAGACTTTTTCACCCATTAGGCCTCAGAAAGCTTTATTTTAAGGAGTTTAAGGAAACAACACAGGCTTGAGGGTCTTGACTCTTCCAGAAAATAACTTTTCCTCTTGCCTGTTTCTTAGAGTAGAGATCACTAAACTCTCCCGTACAGTGTGCTCCTAGATATCATCTGCACTTGCAAGGAAGTCAAATCCATTTGCACTTTTAAGACCTGTGGTCATATTTGATACTTTGGTCATGATATGCACATTTCACTTTGCTTTATATTCACATTTTCGCTGACTCAGAACATCAGTGAATCTTCTCTCCTAATATACTTTGCCTCTTTTAATTGTGAAGATTTTCCAGCTCTTGGTTGTCATGAGAAGGCAATATGATCACCATGCTCATCAGTGTGTGAAAGATGAGGTGTATTTCTGTATGCTTCTAACACATTTTACCCTTCCCACTTTCTTTTCATACTATAACACATTTCTGTGTTTAGTTACAAACACTTCAAGAGCAACTATTGATCTTCAGAATTGTTTGAGCACGTGGGTAGAAGCTGCTCATTAAATATAAGATGCAATATTAAAATAGATATCATGTGACAAGTGTGCTGGTTAGACATCTGCATGCAGTGAAGTGGAAGAGTACAGGATTTTTTGCACATACTGTAAACTTGGCAGAAGTTTTTCAGCAGTTCAGTTTTGAAAATGGAAGATTAGTTCCAATATGATTAAATTTTAGATTTACTCTAGAAATTTTTTTCCAAACAAATTGTTGTAAAATCTGAATTTGTTTCCTTTTTTTACACCAGTAATTTTTTTAGATATTTAGGTGGTTATTCTGACTCTTAAATTGCTTTAAATGTTAAAAATATTAACATACCTTGAAGCTAATATTAAAAGTTTTTGAGAGTACAATAAAAGATACAGAACTAACACAATGAAAAAAGGTAGCTTGTTAATTATAGTGTGGGATCCACTATTCTGAATTACCTTTGTCTGAAGTCAGCATGTCTGTACGTATAATAAATCTTGAATGTTTTGCAAGTACAGTGGTACAGTATCTCCTGCCTTGGCCTGCTGATATACAGTTTAAAATACTGTATACAGTTTAAAATACTGTATAAATTATCAATATTTATTTTTTTAACCTTGGATGTGAAAATTGGTAGAAAGTTCTAGTTGTTTGGTGTGTTTGGTTTGTTTTTTTTAAGAAACCTTTTTCTTCTATGAGAATATCAAAGCTTTGCATTGTGCACTGGTTTCTTTCAGCAGCTGTGTCTCACCCAGACAAATACATTTTGTCGTGTATTGTAAGATACACAAGTCATTGTTCTACATCATTAGTTCTTACTTTGAAGTTCTCATTTATTGTTTACATCCTTCTCCCCCTTCCTCGCTTCCTCCCTCCCTCCCTCCCCCGTATATTCATAGCTTTGGAAATAATTCTAGCAAGCAACAAGTACTGTTTTGTCAAATATAGTAAAAACAAATCTGTTGGATGTTAAACCTTCAAGATGCCACCTCAAGCCTAAGGGTGATCCCTGTGATGAAGAGAAGTGAACACTGATCAGTAGTCCAAAGCTATCTCTGATTATTGTTGTTAGTCTACTTAGTGATTTACTTTTAAATCACATATTTAAATAATTCTACAAATTTTTGTAAATTGTGACAAGACGAATGTTTGTCTTCTGTCATGAAAAACTGAGATATCACCTTTTCTTTTTTTTCCCAAAGATTTATGACAGTTGCAGATTAGACTCTCTCGGTTCAAGTTTGACAGTTATTACTTAAATTTTCATAGCACCTAACCTGTGCTGTGAAAATACACGACAGTGATGTGATGAAACCACGTTTTCAGGTAACTATTTGCTGATTTTAGTCCTGGGTCGCTGTTTGGGGTGTTTTTTTACTGTTGTTTTGTTTTTGTTTTTTTTTTTTTTTTTAATTAGGAGAGAAGTGTGACTAGGGACATAAAAGCAGTTCTGTTGATACCACCCTCCATGGCTTTACATAACAGGGACAGCGCAGATGTTTGACATCAGTAATGTTTACATGGCCTTAGGGTTTAATTGCCTCATACTCTTTGTAAGGAGAATAAACAATGACAGAAATCCAAAGGAATGATGTTCAGGCAACAGCAACGGCTGCATTTCATACATAGTTGCAAACTTCTCAGCTATAGCTAAATATCTGCACTTTTTTTTCTTGTCTGAATGGTAACACGCCATCAATTTCATGTTCTCTGCTGCCTCTTAACTGGTAATAAAAGGTATTAAAGCTGATGAGTGTGAGCGCAGTTAATTGCTTCTAACAAGCCGAATGACTTTAGAATTCTAAGTTGTTTTTATCTATTTTCTCAAAAACTGATGGAGGTCTCTGGTACTGTTGTAGGTTACTTTGCTTCTCAATATGTGTTTAATAAATAAAGTGGAATGCTGAGGTGCAAACAGCACTTGATAAGAGTAGCACATAAAGTGACAAAGTGCGATTGCTTAGGAAATTGAGACTCACTTAGCAAATGAGATTTGACATTTGGCAACTGCAGATATGCGGTTGACTCGGTTTGGTATGGTTTTAATTTGAAAGAGATTCCTTTATCAAAATTAGTATTTAATAATGTGTTTAAACTTTGAAATGAAAGGGGAGAAGTTTCACTCCCAGTTGTGAAGTGATGAGCCCATTTGCTTCAATCCCAGCCTCCATGAGATCGCTTTTTAAAAGGTGTTTACATGACAATTCTTTATCTGCACGTGCAGTGAGATTGGAAGCCCGTCTTGCACAGAGGGTGGGTCTAAAAGCAATTTCATAAATGAAACCCATACTCCAAGCTTTGGTGTAGGACACTGTTCTGTTGTCCTTATGCGTTCTGGCTTTTCCAGCAGTATTCCACAGGAGAACATTTAAGTGTGGGATTGTTAAACCAATGTATCTTTATTTTTACAGCAAATACTCAAATTAACCCTTCCAGAGGTTGTGATGAAGATACATGTGTGTCTTGGAAAAATGGACTGTTGAGAAGTTTAAATGTTGTTGGTGATTTTTTTTCTTCTATTTTTTACCAGTTACTCATTACAAATACAGGCTTCCTTTTAAGACTAGCTGAAAACTCCATGTGCATTTCAAACAGTTAAATATAGGGCTCCTCACATTTATTTATATAGTAGGTCCAGAATGGACAAAATAAGCTAGGTTGTGGATGAAGTAGGCAGATCTAAGGTGCTGAAACTTCAGAATTTCATTGAGTTTATAGAAGTTGAGGACCTTGAATGCTTTTGAAGGTATCACCTTTGCAGCCCTTAACTGATGAGTTCTTTGGGATTTTTTCAAGTAAGAGAGGTTTAAAAAAAATATTCAAATAAGTAGTAATATTTTTGTTATTACAGTATTTTACATCATTAAGAGCTGACTTCTGTAGTTTTCAAATTTGTTGTTTGGTTGCAATAGCTCTCCTTTTTGGCAAGTAGTCCCAAAATCTGTGAAATTTTTAAGGAGGCCTGTTCTACTGGAAGTAGTGCAATGAATTAGTGGAGTAAAATTGATGAGAGCTAGTGCAAGTGCAAGAATGGTGTTAAGTGGAAGATTAATGACAAGGAGTGGGAGCCAACTTCAAGTAAAGGGATTTCTGCTGTCAACCTGTGGGAAAACAGCCATGGGGCTGAGGCCAATCACCATCACTTGAAAATACAAGTCCATATTTAATACAAGACAAATTTTAGAGTTTGATTTATTTTGATATTCTTTCAACCTACAGAATAATAAAACATAGACCAGATCTCAGCTGATGGAAACTGCCAAGGATTCATTTACACCAACCAAGACATTCCCACTTTATTAATGAGTTTTAAATGTAATGTGTTTGTGTGGATTTAATAGCTACATGAGTGCAATAGTCACACATCAGTAATTCATAAGCTTTTAATGCAATTCAAGTAGATTGGAGTCTCTTTCATGTTTAGTTTCTAGTATTTGTGTTTTTACAAGACCTTCATATTTATTTCTGGAATGTTCACAAACTGTCTATCTGGAAGTGGATTTCTGTACTTTTTTTTTTAAATCAACACATATTTATCACCTAATACTAAGATTTTCTTCTATAATGTCACTTTGTTGAAGGTTTATATGCATATATTTATTTTCATATATACATAAATTTTCATGAATAGAACATGCATTTTTATAGTGATTCTTTTTTTTTGATAGAAGAGATGGCTGACAGTTGAGAATACCATCTATTTTCTTTGGATTAATTGTTGATCTAACTATTTTTCCCCCCCTTGGTAATTTGCATAAGACTAGGGAGATAAGTAGTCTCTTTATACTTGATGTAATAAGCAGGCGTATACTTTGGGTATCAGTGGATGAAGTCTGGATATCAAAGAATCTTCTGCTCTTGCTGCTTCTGGTTTTAGTTCTTGAGGAGTTTTCTGTATTTATTGCACAGTGTTTTGCATTTCTGAGTTGACTTGGGTTTCTGTAGCTCATGTTTTCAAGTCACAATAAACAAATATATAACACAAAGTAATCTTATAAAAGAAATTAATAATTTGCAATGTTTATTGTTTCTATATGTTAGATAAAGGTTCATGCTTGAATGACTACTTTTGATAGGTCAAAGGAATAAAAATAAAAGCAGAATGAATAATACATGTCGGTTCCTTCAGAGTTTGTCAGTTGAGAGTGTTTGAAGTTAGCTTCTTAGTTGTGCTAACCAAAAATTTGAGAACTGAAAATAGCTGGATGGTGATGGGAGATGAGTGCCTAGCTCCATGGTGGGTAGACCTCGGCACCACAGGCTCTTAGAACATCCAAAAGGCAAATACAAGTTTTTCTGTTGGCTCCAGACCACGTAAAACCTTCTGGTCTTCTGGTGAGATGTTGGTACTCACACTCCAATGATTTTGGTCTGCCCTTTCTAAAGTGAGGGGGGGGTCATTGGGATCTGTCACTCTGGGGAAAGCTTCTGTCTATTTTGCTTTCTAAACAGTAGAAATGATGAAATGTTGAAGTGGAATCTGAATTCCAGGTGTCACTTTTGTTTTTTAGAAAACTGAGAAACACCAAATACATGTTTTATTTACAGAGGCCCAGGCTTTAATGATGTAGTGAAACTCTGCAAGAGTTTTAAAAATACTTTTAAAGATGAAAATTTAGACTGTAAGAGTGGTAATGCCTTATTGTGTCAGTGGGGTTCAAGTACACTGCTTTCAACAAACACAAGCAGAAGCAGGAAATGTATTTTAGCAATCAAATTCAGCAGCAATATCCTTAGTCCCATTACGAGTAACCTTTAAAAGGAAATGTTTGTAATGTGAAATCTATGAATAATAGAAAAGAAACAAAAATAAACCTACATCTGGGCTAAAGGACGTTCTTTGTATAACTGTAACACCTGTCTAAAGAATAAAAGCAAGTTTACTATACTTGGTATATTAACAGAAATATTAAAAGTTTCATTCTTAAGTGTTTATTTAAACAAAGGATGATAGCTTTTTCTGGGCAGTAGCAGTTGTTTTTATTGCCAACTAAAACATCTTACAAACTCATTTTCTAAATAAATATTTTAGATTGAGCTCTTTTGTAACAATTTTTATCAAATAAACATGAAAATGCTGAGAAACTGCATATAGATTTTTCATAGCAATTATTTGTTAGTGACATCCCATTGCCTTCTCAAAGACATAAATGAATAATTTAAAAGTTATGCAAAGAACATTATTGTAATTTTTTCTTTATTTTAATTAAGTTATATATCTGTTCTATTTTGCTTTTAAAGCTGGACATGAAAATGAAAATAGCAGAGGGTAGATTCCATGAAGAAAAACTTAAATTACAGCAGAAGCATGATACTGATGTTCAAAAGGTAAAAGAAGTTTGTTTTCTTTTCCCAAAGACAGTTTATGAACCAAAATAACAGTGAGTCTGATTACAATAAATAATTTGCAATTGTAGTTTAACTTCTTCACAATTGTAATTAATGTTCCTTTAAAGTAAGATTGTAGGTAACAGTTTGTGTAAGCTGACAGGAATGTGGAATATTTTATGATAACATAAACTTAGGAAGGGAAAAATGTTTGCAGAAAGCAGATGAAAACACAAGGTGATTTGTTTGTTTGAACAAGACAATCTGTTTTACCAGCCTAGCAGCTTTTAGGCTGATGAAAACATAAACTCATTATTTTTCATTTAGAGAGAAAGCACTCATATTATAAACAAAAGTGAACAAAAATACTTCAAACAATTATAATTTTATGAATGAATGCAAAAAATAACAGGAGGAAAATCTGCAAGTATATCACGTTGCTATTAATAGAGCAGCGGTGCTTGTTCTCATGTCTCTGGTTTGGTGCTGTATCTTAAAGCATAGGCTGCTCAGTGAACAGTTTGTTATTTATAACTTATACATTTGTAATTTTATTTGCATTGTTTATGATTTTATTTGCATTGTTCAAGCTGTGTGTGACTTTTAATTCTTCACAGCAATAAAATGACACCAGGTCTACTCGCTTTGGGTTAAGTTGGATTTGTCTTTATTGTGTTACATAACACTGCTTTTGGGAAAATTACAAAAAGACTATCAAAGACTGTGCTGTTACTTTTAATACCGTGTTTTATAAGTGTGGCGTCAAATCCTGAAGCACTTTGATCCCAGGAACGTAATGGGAGTTAAATGCTCAGTGTCAGGATGGTGCTGACTTATCCTACTGTAAGCTTTGCCTTACTGAGTTACCTCTGTTTTGTTTCTTAAGACTGAGTCACAGACTTGGAGGAAGTTAGTTGACACAACACTATGACACATCAAAGCCTCCTGAAAGGATGTTAATATTTGGTCAGGTGCATATTTGGCTCATCTGTTCTCAAAGTCTGCAAGCATAACCAGCTAGAAAAGCTGAGAGTCTAAAGGAAACAGCTTTGTGAGAATAAGAAATACTTTAAATGCTTTCTCATCCCTTGAGTTGTCATCCTTTCCTAACTGATGTTAGAATTCCGTCTTTTGAAGTTGTTTAATAATGTTGGATATTTTAGAAAAGGTTAAATAGTGTCATATTAATCTTTAAAGACACAAACCATTTAATGCAGATGAAGTAATATTGTTTTAAGATGAAAGCTTCTGTTTGATGAGAGATTTGGGGCACTGTTAGAAAATTTCAGTGACTTTAATGTTTATCTTAAACATGAAGTTTAAATTAAAATACTATCTCAAAGTGTGCAAATATTCAAGCATTTTTATTTTTTCCAAAATCAGCACCTACAGAAATGTGAATGTAGTTGCTCCTCATGTGTTTCCTCTATTCCGACACATTGTTTCTTGGAACACATGCGAGGAATTGCAATTAGTGAAATACAAAAGTGTGTCATGAAGTCCACCAATTATTTAAGTATTTCTTAAACCTACTGAGAATTATAGATTCTTTTAAAGAGTATTAGGCAACATAAATATGAAAAGGGAAACAAATCCTTTCTATTTACAGTAGCAGCACCATGATACATCCAAACTCAACAAAAGCATCACTGGATTTGCCCAAGTTTAAAAGAAAACAAGAAGGCCCCACCTAAAACATGCAACTTCATTTTAATCTCCTCTGTCACCTACCTTTACCAAAATCAATCCTTTTATGACTTGACAGTCTTAGCTGTGAAAATTAGAGTTAATCACTTAGTTTTGCATGACCTGAGCACTTCTTGAAGACAGCTCCTTTGACAGAGATCAGCGTGTATTATTTTGTGCACCAACCGTAGTTTTGGTTCTTTGGACTTTTGTTAAACCATTGTGAATTTTCCCTACAGATTTTAGATAGAAAGAATGATGAAATAGAGGCATTGAAGTCCCTCTACAAAACCAAACTAGATGAAGCTGAGGACACGATTAGAAAACTGGAGAAAAAAGGTGATTGTTATATTCAGCTGTTGATTTCTGTGCGGCGGCATTGTACTGCACCCTTCTTGTGGCTGTGGGCTTACATGTTCCTTCTAGGAGCAGATGTCCCTTCCCTCTTCGTTTGCAGGTCTTAACCTAATTTTTTCCTTTAGATTTTGAGAGGCTGGTCTGGTTGTCTTTGCTGTCCAGTTTCCAAACCAAATTTTCCAAGAGACTGTGTGATCTTGTTGTATTTAATACTTACAGATTTTATGACCGTCACCAAAAAAAGTTTCTTTGACGATACTGAGGTATTTTGACCACTTATTTCAAACTTTTTGGAATCTGGCTCAAGATTAATTTATTTAGACATTCAGTACATTTTAATCAAACCACAGTGTATTATTTATTTAGGATTATTGCGGCAAGAGAATTCAAACACTAGTAGTCTTGAATATGTCATAAGTATAAAACTTGGCCTGATTGTGGCTTGTCAGCAGTTTTTGAATGTTAGTTTCTTTTAGAATTCCTTGGAGTCCATTTACACTATGGACTAAACCACAACATGAAATAATAACACAAGTTTGGTAACCTAAAAAGGAAGAGAGTTCCGTGAATGTTGTTTCCTGCTCCTTGGCAAAGTAAACTGTCTGACAAGGGATCTGGTGCTTCTGTTGGTGGGCTGGTGGTTGCTCTCAGCTGTAACAGGTTGTGTTTGAGTCACCTACACTTTTGCTGGATAGTGGAAACCATCAGTCACTGTTGAAAAGTGAATATGTACATGTTTTTGTTTTCCACAAAATTTGTCAGACTCTGAATTCTTGGTGCAGTCACTTGCAATTTAAATTGGGGAACTTAATTTCATGTATATCTTAGGCATTCAAACTTCACTAGAACCTTCTCTCCTAAGGATGCATGTAAAATCAGGTCAAAAATGCCTGTTTTCTTTATGTATCAGAATTCTGTTGATGTGTATTTACTGCTTCAGTAAGGAAAAGTCACTATAAAAATACTTTATAAATAAAACAGAGAATAGAGAACACCTTGTAATATTTTAGTGACACAGAACCTAAGAGCTAAATTTTAAAGAACAGGCATTAAGTATTTTTCAGAGCCAAAAATCATCAGAAAGCCAGGTCAATTGGAAAACTGTAATGTGATTGCATCTGCTGCCAACACTGAAAAATCCCAAAGGTATCTCTTGAATGGTTGTTTATTTTCCCATTTTTGACAGTTCAGACCCTTGTTCGTGAGTCACAAGTCATCAAAGAAACGAAAGATAAGCAGATTGTGGAGTTAAAGAAGATGTGTGAACAAAGCAATGATTCTTTGAACAATGAGTGGGAGAAAAGGGTAATGAATACTACTTTATTTTTTTGAATACTATTTGCTTTTGCTATAGTGTATATCTGGGATAACATTTTGTCACTTAAAAAATAAATATAAGGAGTACATTGCTTTTAGTAATATTTTCTTATGCTGATTTTATTTTTTCCTGGATGAATCTTGCAAGACTCTTTTTGCTGATCCTTGCTCCCCCAGCCACCCCTGCCCAGCTGGTCCCTCTGTTCCCAGGGTTCCTCTGGCCCTCTTGGCAAGTCTTTGGGTGTATTAGGGAAGTGGTTATTTCTGGTTGACCTGACATGGAATTTTAATCTCAGTAAACTTGCTGCTACCTGCTGCCACGGTGATTCCTTTGAACTGTTACTTTTGCATTGGGTCATGAATTCTTCAATGTGTTTTTATTTGTTGTTAGAGTCAAGACAGCAGCAAAGCAGAGAGACAGGCATGTTTATTTGCAAGACAGCTTTACCTTTGCCCAGATTATTGTCATATTTGTTTTGCCTACCCCTCTCAGGAGATGGAGGGTCACCAAAAGGGCAAAACCACCTCCCTTCATAGATGAAGTATGCTGTTTAATTTAATTTTTTTGCAGCCCTGCATCTGGAAGTGATGTTGGTTTTAGTTCTTGTCTTCTAAGAGATAAATCATAAATCTTATCCTTTGTGCTTAAGACCTCGAGACTGCAGTGTTTTAGGTTTTCTTGTTTTGGAGAAGTTTCAGCCTAAGGTCATCTCACTTTTTGCAGTTACCTACCAAGTGCTGTTTCTACAGCTGTAACTGTCATCAGTGACGCCAGTGTGCATACAAGAAGGCAAATCGAGATGCTAATCTAAATTTCAACTTAATTAAATTATGCACCTGAGATTGGAGCATTTTATGGAAAAACATGGATAGTGGGAAGTATGATGGAAATATAGTAAAAGTTGAGTACCATATTTTTATAATTTTATATACTACTTCCTTCTATGTATTTTTTCCTTTGAATAGATGCAGATTCATTGAATAGAACTTGCTGAAAATAATTAAAATAGTACTATAGTCTGTTAATCAGGAGGTAGAGACATTCCCAGAAGTTTTGGGTTTATTTGTATCTTATGATGCTGGAGATTAAATATTAATAAATTTATTTTTCTTGATTAATTTTAAAAGAATCTCAAATTCAGCAAATCTTCTGAACACCACAGTATATACATGATATTTATAATGATAATTTATTAGCATTTTTATTTTTGGGGTGAGAAAAATTGTGTTAAGTTACTAAGTTACTGCACAGGGTGGAAGTCTGTTAAATAATGGCCCAGACTCAGACATTTCCCTAATTTTTCTAGCCTATATGTTGGACAGAAAAATCTATATTTGTGCAAATTAACTTAATTTTAGTAGTATGTTTAGATGATGCTTTTATTTTGTGTATTGCAGCTTTCTCCTTCAGTTGTGAAATGGATTTGTTAGAAACTTGAGAAATACATACTAGCTGTAATACAACCAATACACCATATGAATTTTGTACTTTAATTTGACATGATGTTATTATTTACTATTGTATAGATAGATTTGAGGCTGTTTAACTAGAAAGAGAGGCCACTGGTGTTTAGAATATAAATCAAGGGTTGGCAATGACACAAATAATCCTTTTATTAGACAAGTAGATAGTCAAGGCTCTCCAGCTTCTTACAAACTGATAAGGCAGGGTAAGTATCTGGGGAGAGTATTAGTGTTTCTGTAATAGAAATTCATTAATTTTGTGCAACAGTTGTTCAGTTTAAATATGTAAACAAACAGAGTAGCAAAGAAGGGCAAAAATATGGGTTTTAGTATTCTGTATGGATAAGTTCTGCCCTCTATACATATTTAAATGACTTCTAAATGACCACTTCATAGAGTCCTAGCAGACTTATTGAGACAATGATCTAGTTTTGTTACATAGGACAGAAATGTGACCTGTGCTTGTCAGTTATTCTATTGATATACTATAACAGTATAAGACTAATAAATGCTAGTTTTAGATGCCATTTATTGTTTGCTAATATTTTTGTGGTGCAGCTTCACAATGCTGTGGCTGAGATGGAGAAGGAGAAGTTTAATATTCGGAAGAAGCACACGGAAGATATGCAGGAACTGCTTAAGGACACCAATGCTCGTCTTAACAAAATGGAGGAAGATTATTTGGAACAGATCAAGTCAACTGTAAGGTTTTTTTTTGTAAATATGTCACAACAGCAAATGTCTCTTCCATTATTCACATTTCACACATTTGTGCAGAAGTTTACAGAACTACTCTTGAGCTGAGAAATATTTTTGGTAGTGCAGTGCAGTTGTCCTGTCTTGGGAAAGGCAAGTCCAGCCAAGGATTTTTTTTCCTCTCCCTGGATAAATTTCATCAAAGTACAGCCCTTCAATGAATATTACACAGCTCTGCATTTGTATTGAAGCACTGTTTCTGGCATTTCTTGCTGTTTTTCATTCAAGTTAGCAGAACCTTTGTCTCTGTAGATTTGTAGATTATAAAAAAAGGATTTACATAGCACATCTATTTTCATAGATACATGTGACTTCTTACTTACCCTCCTCCACTTTGAATGATCAAATGCTTCTGTTAGATTAAAGATCAAATAAAGAGGATTTTAAAAATAACTATTGTATTATTTTAATTTATTGCATTTCTTTCCTAGAATAATTAGAAACATGTAAGTAGGTCTAATTTGGATTTTGTGCCCACTATATAAACAATGTAAAAAGCAAAAAATTAACAAGTATCCTCAAGAAAGCATCCTCTGCTATTTATTGGTATGAGGTATGAAGAAAATTGAATGAGTGAAAAGACAATGTCAAACAAAATTTATTCCTTTATTAATGAATGTTCAGTTTAAAAATTAGCATTCAGATCATGTCATCGGTAACAGTAAATACAGAGAAAAATGGACACAGTCTGTCAGCAAGATTGAATTTAAGAACCATCAAAACTAGACAGATCTTGCTGAGCAGCTTCTGATTTAATAATTAAACAAGGTAGAGTTCAAGGCAGGGCTTAAGATGAAAGGCTAGACCGTCACTGGAAATTAGTTTTCTTTTTTTTCTCTCTCTCTCTCTCTCTCTTTCTCTCTCCTGATTTTTGGGTTGGGTTTTTTGTTGGCATTTCAGTTTCATGTTGTCAAGAATGCCATTGCTGTTAACAAGTGAAATTGGCTGAACAATTTAACTAGTACCTTTGAACTGATAGATAGGGTTTTGTGCATTGAACAAGTATTGACTTCCGAAGGGGTGAGATGGGCTGGGAGGAACGGTGATCTTTGGCTACATATTAAGTGTGTCTTTCTTTCTTGGTGATTGTTGTTCTTAAAAACAAACAAACAAATGAAAAAACCAACAACCAACCAAACAAAAAAACAACCCACAAGAAAAAAAATCAACAAAAAGTCACAAACAACCACAATCAAACAAATAAAAAATGCCAAACCCCCCATACTGTGCACCTGGCTTTGTGTTGATGGAAAAGTTTCCTGTGCTATGTTCATGAAATATCTTAAACCACTTGACAAAGTTCAGGTGACCATTCTGGTGGTGTGAGGTTCTTGGGTTACTCCAGGCTCATTTAAGAGTCCTGTGACGGGCACTGACTTCAGGTGGCCAATGTTTGAGGGTTTCTTTTTTTTTTTTACTTTAACAGAGGGTGATATTACTGTTCCGCTTCCCTGATCTTCAGACCTTTTTTAATATAAAAATAACTATGAATCATATATCCTGGAAGGACAGCTGTGTCTTATTTTTTGCCTCCAGCCTCCTGAGGAATTGTTCTCTTATTTCTGTGCATATTAACATAAATTTAGGGAAGAATGGGAAGTAGTAGATTAGTCTCATGCTACCTTCCTGTTCTTATTTGCTCATTTTAAAAATTGTTTATATTCAGAAATGAAGTTCTGAGAAAAAGATGCAACATTTGATAGATATTTGTAGTTTATTGAAAGGAAATAATTGTAATTAAACAAATGATATGGAGAAGTGGATTAGGGAAAGGTGTACCAGCAGAGAATTGAGCAATGTGCTCTCAGTCCTGGTATGAATTTGCTATATTCCTCTGCACAACACTTTCCTTCTCCATGCCTTCATTTTTCCAGTAATAAAATGGAGATTATATACTTGCCTTGCAAGGAGCTTGGTAAATTATTTAGTTAATGTTTGGTTAATTTGAAACACAACTAGATAGCACTCATACTGTTAATGTAGCATTTGTATTGCAACGTTCTGATATCCTCCAAATCCATAGCAGATATTGGTGTATCTCATTGCTTACATCCTTGGATGTGGTTTTGCCAAAGTATGCATGTAAAAGGCAGTTTAAAATCTGTATATCTTTAGCAACCTAAGTGCATTGCTCCTTGTTTTAGTTCAGAAATTTTATATATGTATATATAATTTATGTCTGTAAACATATGATGGTTGTAAAAGTACTCAGAAGAATATTTTAGCATGAAAGAGCTACAGATTTCACTGGATGTTATACAGTTTAATAAGTTTTTTAGCTGACTTTTATAGCTGCTGATCCTTATAATGATCAGTAAAGTCTTTTTATACATATGTTTTTTTCCTCAAATGTTCTCTTCCAGGTACAAGTTGTATATATTACTAGTGATAACACACTTTTTGGTTCATGAAAGGTCTAAAAATGCTTTACATGTATTATCATCCATTACAATTTTCCATAGAAATATCTATTGTCTCTCCCATTTTAAAAGATTTGTCATTTAGAAATCAATTGCACATATTGTTTTGCTTAGGGGAGATGACTTTGCCGAGGAGAACAGACATCCATATTTTGAAGATTTATTTATTTTCTTTATATACAACATAAAATTTACTGTCATGATTGATGACAGCTTTGCTATTGTAACTCTTGTGTCTCTGGACCACCAAAGAACCTTGTTGCTCTAGGCTACTGAATAACAACAGGGTCATACCCTGATTTATTCTGGTGTTTTCTCAACAATGACCTACTCTTTTAGAACCAGACGGTCAAAAAACTGGAGGCTCGTGTCCAGCAGTTGACAGTTGAGGCTGAAAATAGTAATTCACAGCGTCAAAGATTATCTCAAGAAAAGACTGATGCAGAACAACGTTACCAAGCAGTATGGTCTGAACTTCAGGAAGTGAAAGCAAGGTAATTAAATACTGGTTGCTGCTTTTAACATTGAAGAATATGGAGTTTCTGAAAGAAAATATTCTTAATTTTATTTCGAGAACTTAGTGAACGGTAATTGCCATTAGAAAATTGTTACAAAAATGTATTAATTGATGTAAAACTCATTTTGGAACTGACCCAAACAACCATCCTAAGGAGTATGTTATCTTTCCATTATTTATAAGCCTTTCATTCTGTTGCAGTGAGCACATGGTACAGGCAGACTTGCACACTCTGTAGAATTGATACTGAGCAGGTAAGGTGCCAAAATATGAAAGCAATTTCCATATTCTGTTTGCTTACTACTTGTAGGCACAGCTCACTTCAGAAAGACAAGGACCATATTATACAGGAATATGAGGAGAACATTCAGCAACTACAAAGTAAATATGATGTTGATATAAATTTTGTAAAGCAGGAACATGCTCTCTCAGCAACTAAGGTATGCTTCCACATAAAATAGGCATTAAAATGATGTTTATATTGTAAGTGGTCTCCTCAGTGTAAATGTAATACTTATGAATAAATCCAAGGAACTGTTCTGTTCCCCAGGTTATTCATGTGCATAAGTTTGGAAAAAAAAAAAAAGTTATTTAATTTTTCATTGCCAACTTTGACTGAAAAATCATCTGAATTTGACTGATAATTTGGGGCGTGTGTGTGTACATACAAGTGGTATTTCCATAGCTGCTTCAGATAAGGTACAATTACTATGCTGATTTTCCTTGTGCTTCTCTAAAAATTCTGGATACCAGGGGACCTCAGCAGTCTTAAAGACTTAATTTTTTAATAAGGCTTCTTCAATGAGGGAAAATAATTTTTTCCAGCAATAAACTGTCTTGCAGGTCTCTTTAATATGGAACATTATGTTCAATATTTATATGTTTAAGAAATTATTTTTAAATTCTACACACGTACGTTCAACCCAAAATGTAATAATGCTGTTTTGTTTCAATGAAAACATCTGTCAGGTTGATATCAACTCATATGCATAGGTAGATATACTGTGTATATTTAATATAATTTTCAAGTTAAATTATTGTAGAAAAGGCTTGTGTTTTAAATACTTTCAGCTAATCTTAGAGCAAGAGGACAAATGGGATCTTTTGCATTTATTAACTGGAACTCTGGAAGTTTTGATGATACTTTACTGCATTTCATTTACAAGGTGTTTTTCTATTGATAGTGCTAAGGGTTTTTTATTATTAGTGATTTTTTGAGGCTTTGTTTACATTTTTAAGTTCACCAGATGGACGGAAGTGACGTATCTGGAGTTGTAAACTCATACAGGTTTTTTTTCCCCAAGTTGATGATTTTTTCCAATTTCTGAGAACCTTTGAGAAATGAATTTAAAAACACAAAAGATGTATCTGTAGAGCTAATGAGGAATGCAACATAAAAATTCCTTTTCTTGCTCAATCCCTACAGGCATCTGATGCCATTGAAGAACTGCAGCATAATGTGTCTCTATTAAAACAACAGTTACAAGATGCAGAACGTGAAAAACAGCAATGGCTGAAGGTGAGCCCTGAATTTCCCACTCAAGAATGACCAGCCCTTTTACTTTTTCCAGTCATTTGAATATTTAGATAGATGTAGTAAAATGCACTTATATATAACATGCATCTTGATATGTATTTTCTTCATAGAAATATATAAAGTGTCACTTTATGCTTTAAAGAGTATGATTAAAAGACATCACTTAATGGGTAAGAGCAGAATTTTCACAGGAACTTTTTTACTGTTTGTTGTAATTCACATGTTAAAACAGTAGAAACACGTATCATTGGATTATAAAGCAGCACATCAAAGAATTATAAATATCTTTATTTTTCCCAAATTGTAAACATTTTTAAGTACGTTTCAAAGTTGTTTTAATTCTTCTTGCTATTTAACAGTTCATTTCAATATTCCATCTTCCTATAGGCATTCAAATTAATCCTTCTATCTCATGATAATGAGTTCTATATCTGTGTCATGTATCGATCCTGGTTGAGTTTTGGCATCTACTTTTCCTCCTGTGTCTTTCATTTCTTAGTTGGTGTACTACAGAATGGCATTTTCATAGCTCAGGAGAACAAGTTGCTTTTTTTCTTTAGAGACCATGAATCATTACTTTTAAGAGAGTTTGTTTGTTGTTTTTTTTTAAGGTGTGGATATTTTTGCTCTTGGTTGAATTCTTTTGTATGTCAAAGAATTTTTTAATGATGATATAAAGTGAATTTATAATCTTTATGGACTCTTCTATGTAATAGGAAATGTGTATGTGATTGACTGCTTTGAAATGGAAGAAAAATGTGATTTGTTTATTTAGAATACAAATCTCTTCCTTTACAGGATCAAGAATACAAGCTTCAACAGGATAAACTTCACTTGGAGCGTGTCTATGAAAAACAGGTAATGCTTTCAGGAAAATGCACCATCTTGTGCACGTTTCCAGTTCTGTTGTACACAGAAGCTAAAGATGTAAATTCTGAAATCCCTAAAGTAGTAAATTTTGGAATCCAGGCATTTCATGTGTTGGAAAAAGAACTGGACAAACACAAGGAAGTTTGTAAGTACAGCTATTTAAGGACAGAGATGCCACCTCTGGTTCTAGGTACCTGTTGTCATATATATCATCAACATGCATTGTTTTTACATCAGAAACTTAAATTGCAAAATGTAATTCTCATCAAAAACACTTCATCTTAAAGCACTTTGCAAATACTGTCTGCTCTTTTGGACTTTAAACATCAATAGGTTTCAAATTAAACTTTGATTTTAGTGACACTGTTCAACTCTTAGTGTTTAGTAAGAGGCTGTGTTAGGTGCCTGTTTAATTGAAAGGGTGTGTTCTTCACACACGTCACTTCCAGATTTATAATGTAAAATAATGAATTATGATCATAGCTACTTGTCACTTGGTAATGGCATTTGCAACATGAATTGTAGTGAGCTTTTGGGTTGAGTTAGTGCCTTTTGTTGGCTTGCTTTTGAATACTTTTTCATTCCAAGATATGTTTTGGTCTAACCTTAGCCTCCATTTGTCATTTTTAGAAAAGCCATGTTTTTTATGAACAATGGCCTCAAGAAAAGCCTAGGATTGAAAGTCAAAATAAAAATATATTAGCATAATTTGGATGACTTCTAGTTACTGAAGTATAGTGGACATTGGTTTATTGCAAAACATCACTTCCTCTGCAGATAAGTGCAGATTAAATGTCACTGGTCATGTTTTCGGGCACCAAGTCCAAATGGCATCAGGTGACTCACAGCTGCACTGTTAAACTTCACAGTTCTGGACAGTAAGGTGGATACATCTGTATTACCTTTTGCAGTGGTGCCTGTCCTGTGTGAATCCTGAATGAGGGTTGAGGATCACCTGGGAGAATGCTATTTAGCATGGGCTAAGAGCATGTCACCAATCACTCTACGCTTGTAAGCACAGATATTGAAGTTGTAATTGCATATCAGTAAACAAGAAAGTAGTTTTTTATAGATAACTTTAGAGTTTGCCTAATCATAAATTCTGATGTAACTCTGTTTTCAAAATAAAATCTTTGAGAAAGGGAGGAGAAGAGATACCTGGGAACCATCTATGGATATAAATCCATAAAAAAGTATAGATTGGCCCATAAAATACTAAACCAAGCTTGCCCTCAGGTAAAGGAATCATGAAGCCTCTGGTGCAATCTGTTCACTTAAGAACCTACCCATTATCTAATAATCTTTATTAGTCTACAGTGGCTATTGCCTGCTAGGATATTTAAACATCAAACAAATAATAGGTAGTAACCCTAAATGTCACTGTTTGATTAAATGTGCTTATCTGCTGAATCAGGAACCAGTTAGGCTAAATGGTTTTACAAGCAAAGGAAACACCTGCTTTTTATAAATAATCTACTGCTTGTTTTCCAAACATTCAGCTGAGCGTAAGAACAGTGACAGATTATTCCTGGGAGCCATTCTTGAGCTGGCTGTTAAATATCTTTAATTTTACCAGGTTTGGCAATGCCTTCTTTATGCTCCAATAGACAGCCCATCAGTTTTGAGGCTCTTTCAAACCAACTAAGTATTCAGGCTTCCATGTAGTAAACATCTGTATGGAATTGTTTATGGTAGAGGATCTCAAAAATTATTTTTTTATTGGACTATACTCTTACAATTCTGACTAAACACTTCTTAGAGCACGTTTTTCTTTCTTGTAATGACTTTAATAGAATTTAACATTGCAAATGATTGTAGGTGAATAAAGGATTTCCTGTGTTCCCTGTCTGATAAAGAAAAACATGGGCAGTGGGTCCCATCACCACGTTGTTACTTGAGCAAACCTAAGAGCAAAATGAACTCTTGTACATAATATTTTTTGCCAAAGACATTATGAAAACCCATGGTTGGCACCGTGCCTGGGGACTTGCCAAATTCTGACGCTGCTTTTCTCTCTCCATCCAAAAGTACCAGAGAAAAAAATTCTTCATTAAATTGTCTACTCCTTGCTAGTGAATTTAGGAAGTGGGAGTGAGGTGTTGTTCCATGTTTTTTGGGATTCTATTGCTTTATAGGGAGAGAAGCAATTTCTCAGATTGCGAAGAAATGTTCCTGGCGAGGTCTTGAAAGCTGCCATTTTCATTCTGCATTGATTAAATGCTAATAGGAATTAAATTAGTATTTCAAATTTAAATGGCAACTAAAACATACTGGGAAAAATACAAAAATTTAGAGGAGAATTAGAACTCCAAAGTTTTTTGTAGCTGTTACACAGTAGTGATCCTCTGCTGTGTACCGAGGTCATGTTTAGTGGGACGGAAGATTTTATACTGGAAGATTATTCAAAGTGAACAGATATACTAATGCTGATTTAGGTAAGAGATGATGGAGAAGAGACAGGAAGATGATGGGGGCAGCTTTTTCTTTTGGGAAAGGATGCAAGGCTTTTGGATTGCATTGGGATTGATTTCTTGCTGCACCCATTGCTACAGGAAGGACATGGAAATGCTGGAGCTTGTCCAGAGAAGGGCAACAGAGCTGGGGAAGGGTCTGGAGCACAAGTGTGCTGAGTTCCCGGCTGAGGGAACTGGGGGTGTTGAGCCTGGAGAAAAGGAGGCTGAGGGGAGACCTTCTGGCTCTGTCCAAGTCCCTGCAAGGAGGGTGCAGAGAGGTGGGGGTGGGTCTGTTCAACCAAGGACCAAGGGACAGGACAAGAGGAAATGGGCTCATGTTGTGGCCAGGGCAGTTGAGATTGGATGTGAGGAAGAATTTCTTTGCTGAAAGGGTTCTGAGGCACTGGAAGGGGTTACCCAGGGCAGTGGTGGAGTCCCCATCCCTGGAGGGATTGAAGAGTCGTGTAGACACAGTGCTGAGGGACATGGGTTAGTCAGGGACTGGTCAGTGTTGGGTAATGTCATTATTTTAGGCAGATTTCTGCATGTTTTCCTGTATTTATCTAAAGAAATCCTAGTTCCTTTTTATGCAATTACTAATAGGTCTCTATTCTAGAGAATAATACTCATTTTGAGAAGAAAAAAATAGATCTATTTGCTATGTTATCATACTTCTCTGTTAATCCTTATTGCATTTTATGTGGTTTTAGAGATGTTTGTCTATATCAGTTTTTATAATTTAAAAGAACTTTTTATTAATCAGACTTTGTTATATCTGAAATATGGTATTTTTTTTCCTTCAAATGGTAGATCCATGGCATCCGGAATGATCTTGATAAAGAAAGAGGAGATGCTCAAAAGAAAATTCGCAAGCTTGAAGAGACTTTGAAGTAAGTGAATGTGGAATAATTGTTGAACCATCTCCAAATTTTTAGGCATATTTATTAAATAAAGTTATGCTTTGTCTCATCGAAGTGTCTTCCTATAATTTGCCTGGGTTATCTTCATGTTATAAAGCCTCATCTTCAGGGTTTGAAAAAAGGAAAGGAAGAACCAAGCCACCCAAACTTCTTGACTTTCAAGGGGGAGGAAGAAAACAGAATTAAAGTTAGTGATTTCAGCAGGTCTTGCCCTGTCAGATAATAGCTTTAATTTAGAATGGATATATAGTAGGCAAATAATCCAAACTAAAAACTAGTTGCTTTGGACTATTTTAGAGGAAGGAATAAATTGGAAAGATGTATTTATTTAAATTAGATTTTAACTTGATTTAGTATATGATATTTGTGATTTTTTTTTTAATATCCATAAATTGCAACTTTAATGAGGATTTTTTTCTCTTTGATGCCACACTTTTTTGTGTGATCATTTATTTTTCAAACATTGCTCAGGTTCAGACAAATGTTCTACAGCAAACAGAAGACACTTTTTTTTCTTAAGTAATTTGGAACAGCTTTTTTGCTGACCTTGTACATTAAAAAACTAATCACAATGCAATAAGTTTGATGTTTTCTGAGCAGAGGAGTGGTTTACACACAGCAGATGCACATATGACAAGATCGACTCTTGTTCTGCTGCTTCCATTTTTGATTATGTAAAAATATTATTTCCATATGTTTATCCAGTTTAAATTCAAAGTTATGGAAATAATTTCTAAGGAAAACAGATTATTCTGAAACAAACCAGAAGTTATTTGCTAAAATTACTCAGTTAATATAACAATGTATTTTATCTAAGCTGATAGAGGCTTGTGAAGAGACTTTTATTCAATAAAAGTCACAGAGCTGAAGTCTGTATTCCTTTATTTCTATAATCTCTTAGGTATTTGGCATCAATACAGATGCCAAATCATCTTAAATCACTGCAGACATTGATAAAAACTCTTAACTTTTAATATTTAAATTCTTTACACTGACTATTATTTATAATTTTAAGGAGATTGAATGTTTATCAACTAAACTTAATCTTTTAGTATTTTAATGTCTGATTCATTGATAATGTAGCTGCATTAATTATCTTCCATGACTTCCAAACAACATGTCAGTTTGCACTTATGTTAATAAAATAAGTCTGACTTTACAGTCCACTGACTGCTCAGAATTTATTCCCCATGTGGGTGCTCTCAGTGCAAAGTGGAGTAATGCTCCAATTCATGTGTTTGTAAAGTGGATTTTGAGCTTGCTTTTTAGTGAACAGCACTGAGCAGCTCAGGAGATAGCTGAGGAGATCCTCCTTTGTTTTAGGTATTCCCTAGCTGTAATTAAGCTTAGGTTTAATGTTTGGCTGAGAGTAAGGATTGGAAAGATTAAAATTTCAAGAACTTGGTTTACTGGTGGATACTTGAGGGCCCGCAAAATTCAGATGATGTTAGCAGAGGCCAGTCCCAACCTTATGCTTTGTGTGAGTAGGTCCTTTGATGGGTCAGCCTCAGGGATTGAGGAGCCCTGGAGACTTCATGACAGGTTACCAGTATGTCTAGACTACTTCCCCCATAGCACGTGATTAATATTTATTCACGGTCTTCTAATATAAGCTACTTCCACTCATATTTTAGGGTACATTTCCCAGGTCACTTCCATGTCCTATGGTACTTTGTTTATTTTATTTTATTTTATTTTATTTTATTTTATTTTATTTTATTTTATTTTATTTTATTTTATTTTATTTTATTTTATTTTATTTTATTTTATTTTATTTTATTTTATTTTATTTTATTTTATTTTATTTTATTTTATTTTATTTTATTTTATTTTATTTTATTCAGGGTGTTGAAAATAAAGTAGCAATTTCTAATATTAAATGATATATCACTCTCCTGATTTAAAATGGGAAATGTTTTAATTTTGACTTTTTTTAATAATGCATCTATACTACTGTTCTTTTGGTTGTTTTTCTAGCAGTGGTTTGAGGTTAGTTTTAAGATTAGTAATGGAATTAATCATGCTAATAAGTAATTGTTATGTAATTAAATAGAAATAAAAATTAGTTTTCATCGTTGTTTTTGTCTGGACAAGAGACAGAAGTTGGCAGCACCATCAGGGTGGGTTTGTGCTCCTAAAGACTAAAAATAGTGTATTTACCAAAATATAGTGCCCTAATCTTAAACCCAGCATATCTTCCACTGACAGCGCTTTCAGATTTCACCTCTGGTGCACAACCTGTGCATGCTCCTTGTGTGCATTTCTGATCACGGAGGTGTCAGTGCAGGTGACTGTTGAGAAGACACTCACATGCCCAATGTAGAGCAACTGCTAATCCTACAAGGCTGACTTTCTGGAAGCCAAGCCATTAATTTAGTAACAATATTTCTGGACAATATTAAGATTTTATATGTATGTGTTTATATACAATATATATGTACATATATATTGTTTGTACATATATATTGTATATAAACAATAAATATATATTGTTTATATACAATATATATTTATATACAATATATTCTTGTGTCAGAGATAGATGGCTTCCTTATGGCTTTTTTTTTTTCCCCATTGCTACAAAAATTAGTCCTTTTAACAATCTCTTGCTATTAATATGAATTCATAAGATCTAATGTCCTGTGTGAAAATGCTTTATTTTGCTGTATTTCTTTGGCTATTTGTGGAATCAAATTAAGTAATTAGAAGTTAAGGCAGACACAAGAAACCTTTAGAAAACAACCTGATCTTCCTTGAGATGGGTGAAAATATAGTTCACCATCTTCAATAGAAACGATGCCTTGTGGAATTGAAACTCAGAACCCAGTAGGTGCCTTGGCAATTTCTCATAAACTACTTTGATCTGAATGCACTTTGATTCTGAAATGGCCACAGGATTATATCTTGAGTGTGACTCAGCTGCAAACAGCTAGAAAGGGAAGTGGCAGGCATTTTCATGGGCTTTCTTATTATTATTTTCCCAGTGATGTGACAGCAAACAGTGCTACTGCAGTTTCAAACATATCCACTTAGATGCATAATGGAAGTGATTTGAGACATTGTGTGGAATAGCAAAATCCACATTTCTCAGAGTATCTTTCACTTCAAATAAAGAGTGTGGCCAGAGTTTGAATCTTGAATAGGGTTTTACATAGTTTTTAGAAGGTAGATTTTTTTTTTCTTGTCAAGTTTATGGTAGAAATCTCTGTCAAAATAATAATTGCTCTAAACTCATTACTGTTGGTGTTGGTTTGTAGATTTAAATTTTATATTTATTTTAGCAATGCATGTCATAGGCATTGCCTAATTGCAAATGTGAGCATAGGAAGTGCTCGAAGGATTTTTCTAGAATGTCATTTAAACTGCATTTATATAATAACCCAGTATTCTTAAAAAGCTTCTGTGTAATTACTTGGGGGAAAAGGTTGTTTCTTTAATCCCTTTAGTTTGGTTGCATAAAATATGAGAATGGGTTACAAATAGGCAAAATCTCTGTGGTTCTTTTTTATTTTGAGTACAGGAGTAGGGAGAAGTGCATATAATTTAAGGCTGGCCTCATTTATTTGCTGATAAATAGAGAAACTTAGAACACTGTTGCTTAAGATCAGTGTTAAAAATATCTTTTATGATCCAAAGAAAGAGGGGAAAGGCCATGTGCATAATTAGTATTTATATACTCCATGAGTGTATGAGGTGTAACTGCCAGCTTGACCTACATCAAGGAGGATATCAGGTGTACACGAGGAAACATTTGTTTTACAGCACTTAGTTTGAAGTTCATTTATATGTTATTAGTAATAATATATAAAAAACTAAAGCTGAAACAGTGAAGAAGGGAGGATTTGATTGTAGAAGTAAGTAGTTAAGAGTTACAGGGTATTTTTGAAGTGTGAATACAGCATTTATTTAGGCCACCTCAGTTTTAATGTGGTTTGGTTTTGCTGCTTCCATCCTGGAGTCTGTAATACCTTTAGAACTGTGTAGATATATCAAGTTTGTTCTTGAGATGGAGTTTTTGGACTAAATTATAAACACACATAGGAATTGAGGCTGATATCTGTTACCTGCATGGAAGTGCAGACCACCTTGCTGCTGCTGGTTTCTCAGGGTAGTAATGGTTGTGATGGTTCTCTCATACTGGAAATAATTGTGGGATCTAATTTAAAGCTTTTTGGTTTGTGTGTCTCGTACATAAATTAATATTTCAATATGATACGAAAAATAACTTTCCTGAGTTCTTACTCTTCTGTTCTGTAGAGTGATTGAAGGAAATGATTTTTTTTTAAGTCTTATTAGAAGTGAACTGAACTGTTGCCTCTGCAGGTGCAGATGTTGTGACTGAACATTGAAGTGTCAAGGAATGTGTGCATGGTATCTACACTTCAATGCTTTGTAACATTCTTCCTCTCCATCTTGGCCTTTTTTTTTAAACCTGCCTATGGAGCCAAATCTCAGCACTCTGCAAGTGGTGATGATACAGAGCAAATGTTTAGCAGCTGCTTTATTGAAAGTCACTTCATAAAATTGTTTGTTTACATAAGAAACTAGCAGCACCTCTTTTCTCCACTGCTCCCTAGCCCTCATCTGAACTTGTTTAAAACTTTTCTGGGGAAGAAAGAAAGGATAAAGTTCCCAGAAACCAGCAAAGTTGCTCCTATCTATTACCAGATTTGTATTTTTACAACAGTATCTAAAGAACACACGTACACTTCTCACAGTATTTTTGGATGAGGCTTTGAGCAACCTGGTCTAGTGGAAGGTGTCCCTGCTGCTGGCAGGGGGGTTGGAACTGGATGAGCTTTAAGGTCCCTTCTGACCCAAACCAGTCTGGGATTCTATGGATTGTGTTGTATAGACTCCCTGAAGTGGTGGATGCCATAAATGCTGTTGCACACAACAAAATACAACCACATGTTGATAAACATCAATACGATGATAAATAAATAAATGGAGTGATAGCTTTAACCACAAGTTGTTTTTTTTTTCCTCTTCTTACTTCTCCAAGTTGAATCCAGTTTTTGAATGATTGCTTGTTGTTGTTAATATTTTTAGGATAATTGCCTAAGTGTAGCTGTTTTCCTGTAGTTAATTCTATTTTTCCTTGAAAATGAAGTATTTGTGTGTGGAGGAATTCTTGTAGGAATGGAAAAGCTATTACTTTTTAAAGCCGGAAATAATTAAAGAAATATGAGAAGGCATTGTCTTTAATTCCAAATGTTGCAATAAGGAACATAGTTAAGAGTTTATACTCATGTTCGTTGTCTTCATCATTCTCTTTTATTAAAATATTTAGTGTTGTCCTGTTATAACAGTTGCAATATGATAGAAAAAAGCAAACTTTGAATTAAAACCAGTGGTAATGTTAAGTGACTGAAGAGTTTGGATCTAATTTTACTCTTTAAACCAGGGCTGTGTGTTTTTTGGGTTTTTTGTTTTGGTGGTGGGTTGGTTTTTTTTTTTTTCCTTTTTTTTCCTCCCTTCTCTAAGAATCAGTGGAAAAACAGCCAGCTGTTCTCCACTTGGTTCTCTCTTTGAGCATCTGAAACCTTTTAGAGCAAAACCAGTCAAAGTTTCCAGCATATTGGAAACATTCCTGAAGCCCCAGTGAACATGCTGACATAACCCTCACTCTAGGGGGCACAATGTAAAGTATGAACAGAGGACCAAAAAAAAAAAGTGGTAGCTTAATTTAATAGTCTCACTTAAAAGAAAAAATAAAGTGTTCTATTAACTATTTACAACCTTTCATTTTCTTTCACCAGTTTCTCTGGAGACCTACTGGCAATAATGAAATATGTATTTAAAGGAAAGCTCCAGTTGTACAAAAAAAAAAAAGTAACAGTTCATTTTTACTCCTTGTCTATGGGAACGTTATGTCCCTCAAGATGGTTATAGAGATATCAGATGGCATCTTTTTAATGATATCAACTGTGAAAATGCTTCAATATAATATATAGGTGTATGAACTGAGAAGTATTGCCTTGTGAGATGAACAGCATCAGTGTATCATGCTGTAACACTAAGGTTAACTGCTGGAAGCTGCTATTCTAATAATTAATGTAGTTAAGGGCTATAGATTTTAACTCACTAAATGAATATACAAATAGTTAATACCAGTGTCAGAGTTGTTCCCTTATTATTCGGAAAGGCTTCCCTTTCACATCAGTGTATCTTTTAGATTCAGTGCAGTATATTTCAAGACTGCATAGTGCCCAAAACATTGATGAAATGAGAAGAGCCTTCAGTTGGCTACAGAAAGTCTTACAGATGATTGAATTCAATTACTGATTTTTAATAAGCATGAAATGTTTCAGGCTGTCACCTTTTTTGGTCCAGTTAAAAGCTATCTACAAAAAGAGTACAAGGAATGACTTTATTCCTTTTGTTGTTGATTATGATTGCCAGACTTCAATTACACTTGGAAATATTAAGTTTACTTTTTATGTACTTTGTACAACTTCCCTCCAGCTTCATCAACAGCACAACCAACTTTCACTGAGGAATTGAAGTTACTATTTCAAACTATACTTTTATTGAGAAAATAATATCAAAATCCATGTCCACCATACCAGCCTCTTAGAAAGAAGAAACTGATGAGTTGAGTAGATACTCATCATTCCTCCATGAGTTACTGTATTGTCCATTACAATGGGGATATTATTATTCTGAATCCTAAGCTATCATAGTACAATTATCTTAGCCATAAAAATAGTTACCTTAAATATGTTAAATGGCAGAATTAATACTATATCCTTGTACCTCCTTGTGTAGGTAAGTGATATCCTTGCTTTTTGGATTCTTTGCTTATTCAAAACTGGTATTTGGTGGTGTAGCCATGTTGTCTAAGGATAGAAGAGAAACAGGACTGTGGGAAATAATTTGGTTTATTAAAGGCTTTTTGACCTGGGCTGTTCTTATCAGCACCTATTTGAAATAATAAACCTTGCATCCGTTAAGATGAAGTAAATAGACATTTCATTTATAATTCTGTATTGGAAAAATTGGAGACAGTCTTAATACTGTTATTTCATCCTCGTTGTTTTTGATTTGCCAACCACTGTTGGCTTTGTCACTCATAATAGATCTTGGGCTGTGCTTTGTTAGTGTTAGGTGATTCTTCTTGCCTGGCTCTACTCCTCTGCTTGGTGATGTCGGCCATAATTTGGTTTATTTTATTCGCCCTCCAGCTTTCTGTGCCACAGCACTATTCTCTGATCCCTATCATCTCCTTCTTTGCACCTCTTCTCTGGGTATCTCATGAATCTATTTACTATCTGTGCTGCTGACTTTCTAGTCCACCTTTTAATTACAGTCATGTCTCCTTTTATCTAAGCCATTATCTACACCTGTCTCTCTAATTCTCCCTTCCATGTTCTCCTTGGTGAGGTTTAGCTGTCATCTCAGCATGTAAAAGCCATAACTATTAATCTCTGTTCTAATCCTCCTCTCTTGATAACGGAGCCTCTGTGGCCTTTCATATATGTGGTGTATCTAAATCTTGTAGACATTTTCTGCAGTGTTGAGCAAAATTATAACATTTTCCTTTCCAGCCACATCTACAACACTTGCCCAGCCTTTGAACCCACATCTCATTCGTCATTTTGCAGTTGCTGTTTTTATTCTGTTTGCATAACACCTAGCACAACAGCACCCTGTCATTATTGTAATGAGAAATAGTTAGAATAATTATTAGTGTGTTTAACTAATGTCTGGTTAATTTGTGAGCCATTAGTTTTGAATGTAATGCATTATTCTTCTTATTTCACAGAAGTGTGATACTACACACGTGGAATATTCTTTACTCTAAATTCATTAACGGCTTTAAGTAGTGGTTTAGTTTGTTAATGTTATCACATGATTTATTTAAAACATAAGTATATAGTTTAAAATAATAATTGTATTGTAAATATCATTCATTGTTAGAGCTTACTTGAAGGAATGCAGACCAGCTTTTTGATGTTAACATCTCAAATTATGCAAACTGTAAACAATTTGTAAGTGGATTCATGCTTTTTCTCACAAAGACAAGACTCATCCTACACTTAAAATCAGGGAACGAGAGATAAAATTGTTCTCTACTTTATATTTTTGGCTTTATTTATTTGAAATGATGAAACAAGTTAGAATGCTTTCTAACAACTTGGAAATATTAAAGTGCCCAGGGACAGGATAGGGATGATGTTTTGAAGGCAATAAATATTTCAGCTTCACATTTCAGTCTTTCTTCTTCATTCCTTTGATCTGGCTTTGGTTTAGTTATCATTCCGCTTGAATGACTTCACACTGTCTTTCTTCCTCTCCCCACCAAAAAGAAGTGTTCTGCACATATTCCATATGTCTGGGCGCTTGCATTGTCGGAGAGCCCTCGTTGTTCCTCGTTGTTTGCTGGTAATAACTGCAAATAAGAGTAAGATACTCTAAGCACAGCTAAGATGGGTGCATTTAGGCCCAGTGTGTGATTTACAGAGAAAGCTGTTACTTAATTGGCACTATTTGATAAAAATAATTGAGTAGGAGAAGTTAAATTTCTTGTTGTGTATTTCAGAGATTTGTTACTGCTACTGAAGCATTTTTCTGTAACAAGAAACTAAACCAGTAACTCCTTCTTTCTACAAATATATGGTACTTTAGTCCTTAATGCATCTTTAAGTAGTTGAAATAGTTGGCATTGTAGAAATTAAATTAGAGGGGCTGTTGCATGGGGTGGTTTTTAGTGGTTATCGTGACCAGCTAAAAAGTGGTGTCATGGATCTTTAATTTGGCTATAAATCAATAAACTGCTGCGTTCCTGTGAAATCCTGCCAGTTTCCAGGTACCTCCATGTGAGAGTATCTGAGATCAGGAGCAGGATTGTGAGTTCACTGCTATTTCTACATACAAAACCTTATGTATGTATCTGTATACTGGATGGGTACTGGTGTGTGTAGCTTATACACAAAGGATATTAAGGTAAATTACCTTAATTTTGCTTTTGCATGGGAAGATTGTGTATTGATAATGTTTATGTTCTTAGCTACTCAGTCTGCTGGGTATTATGTTGTCTAGTGGGTTGTCTCCTTTGGGGACATGTATTTATGTAGGTTTTTCTATATCTAAATGGACTATATAAATGGTGATAACTGATTTTGTTTCAACACAGTTTAGTAAAAGAGTCAATTTTTTATTTCTTGTGTCAACAAATTAAAATGAAGATGTTTAGAAACAAACCCAGCAACATCCTTCTTCAGCTGCCTTCCAGCAAGTGAGTAGTTTGCAGTTTGGTGGGTGGTGAAGCAATTTGGTGGGTAGTATTTGGGGAGGAGAGGAAGGAATGGGCAAAGGCTTGTGTAAGTCCAGCAAATGTAAATACATAGAGTCAGGATGTAAATACATGTAATGCAGGATCATCAGGGTAGTCAGCAGGAGAGCCTGGCCTTTCCAAGCACATCACCCTTTGAAGATCTCAGCTTCATCAGTGGGACTGAAGGCTCAGCCATTACTCTGCTTTTCCATGCCTCAACCTTACAGACCAAGATGCATTTCTACCTACAGGCATAAACCCAGAGCCATACTAACCTGTGACAGGTTTAAACAGGAGATGGAGCCTCTCCCTCTTGTGGAATCTGTCAGAATCTAAGTTTCCGAAGCGTATTCAGTGGCAAAATGTATCCTTACCATAGAAATTCCTTGCTCTGCTTTTGTGCTCCACTAAACTCAGGAAACAATGGTCTGTTTGGACACAAGTGGATTTTCACTGCTGCCAGAAGCTGTAGAAAACCTGGCAAAGAATGTGCATATTTATGAATTAAAGTCTGGTATAATTTTTATAAGGAAACATCAGCATTTTCACAGTCTAGTTATTTTTTGTATCGCTGAAAGCTCTCTAAACTACGCCTAGGGTGCTCGTGTGCAGATTTGCTAATGGGATGTGAACTCACTGTCCACAGAAGTTGTCCACATGGAGCTCACAGGGGCACACATTTTGCACATGTGCATGCTTACATGCAGCCTCAAATGTTTGAATTTGTTAAAGAGGCTGTGACCAAGACTGGTGCCTTTCCTGTTCTTGCTCACTGTTGGTCAGCCCTTGCTTTTGTACAGGGGATAGTGAGAACCCTACGAGTGACAATAGTGGCTCATACCATCTTGAGTTCATTTAATCTCTCCTGCAAATCACTGGATTTCATTAACTTGCAATGCTGTAGTGTCTTACTGTGTTTAGTTGTTACCTCTTGGAAGACATTTTATGAAGCAAGGAAAATATTTATGAATAAGCATGAAGAGGAAGTATGTAAGATGTTTATATTTTCCATTTATCCGTACACTTCAGAGTGCTGCTTTCTGAAATTGCAATTCTGGACTTCATAGTCAACTTTGAGATGGTTTGTTTGGTGTAAGATTGCTAATTCTGTTGCCATATCCTTTATACACTGAAACAAGAGGAATTTGCTGCTTTTTAAATTGGGGCCAAAGAGTAAATTCACCCTATTTTTATATTCAAGCCGGCTCAGCTTTAGGGGATTTAAGTGATGTAATTGTATTGTATTCGGCCCCACAACTAGTCCAACTGAAAAAAAAATAATCTTCAAAGTGAATATTTTAGTGCTTCATGCAAGGCACATTGCTCAATGTCTTGAGGGAAAAAAAAAGTAAAGCTTTTCTTATATTTGTGAACTGTGGCCCATTGTTGTACATGTTTTCTAAGCTTCTGTACAAATCTTAACTGCACAAAAAGTAGAGAGCTAGCTCCCACATCCTTAAAAAATGAAGTTTTATTCCTGGTTATAATGAGATGTTGCATCTATTCATGGGATTAAGTCCTTAACAGAAAGGAAGGTGCATAAAACCAGACTCCGAAAAGTTTGCATCATAATATTTCAAAATAAAAATATATTCCTCAGGAAGAAGTTGCATAAATTTGGAGGCTCATTAACAGCACAAGGACTGACATCTTGTCCCTTTACATGTAGATTTGGTGCATTTCCATCTGACTGGCCCAAAAATGTTGTTCCAGTGTCTCTTGACACTTATCGGTGTGGATGTGTTTGAATAAGCTTTGGTTTTTGATTTTGTTTCCAGTGTGCAGTGAAAATATTAAATGTATTTTACAGGGAGAGAGATTTGTTACCCAGTGCCTATAACTGAATTAAGGATCTTTGGGAGGAGAAGTTGATGTTTTCCCCTCTCAGTGCTTCCTCCAGGGTAACGCATATGGAACCAAGCTCCTACCCAGCTCCCATCTTCTCCTTCAGGGTGTTGAGCCGTACGTGGGTCTTGGAAGATAGTTCAACCTCTCACATATTCTTTCCTGTGAACTGGTAGATTTTGTTGTGTGAGAGGGGAACAATGTGCTCACCATAATTCAGTACCAGAGAGCTGTTAACTTTAAAATGTCTATATTCAGCAGCTGCCTAGTGCATGGGTTTCAGGGGGATAATTGAGCCAAATGCCTTTGTAGCTCGAGCTGATGCATAACTAACTCATCAAACGGTTCCTATCATTTCTAGCTCTGGAGACATCATTGATGAGCCCGTTCTGAGATATGTCCGAGGATTTTTGTACTTGCAATTTTGATCTTTTGGATTTTCTGTAGCAGAAGCTTAAATCCTAAATGGTGTTTTTACCAGTTGAATTTAGATGAGGAAAAAAAATATGTTGATTTTGGTGTTTTCTTTTTTGATGTGTAATTTTTACTGTCTTATAAATGAACAGGGAGAATATGGTAACTTAGATTAATATACTGATATGCTTCAAAGGAGTTTAGAAAATGTAATTGATGTGGCAGTAGAAATAAAGCATATCTGCACATAGGAGACAGAGGCTCCCTAGCAAATTTGAAGAAAATTTGCACATGCACTTCTGTGAACACAAAACCAAAACCCCTAAGCTGTTATCACCAAGAATGTGATACAGGATTTTTGTTCTGTTCTGCTCCGGTTTCTGCTGAGTAAGAAAAGGATTTTCTGTTTTCTTTAAGGAAAAAAAAAAAGCCAGTCTGCTTATGTCTTAATTATTCAGTCAGCTGTGAGTAAGGTCCCAAAATAATTTATTTTTTTTTTTTTTTAAATGCATAATGAAAAAACTATGCAAGTAAACAGTAATATACTTACTCAGGGCTTGTGGCATTTCTTTGATCTCTTTGCTAATAGAATTACCCTGCTCTCCTACACTGGAGACAGACACTTTGTGAAGATGTAGGATTATGTTCTTTGTCCCATTGTCAAAGTCTGGTATGAAAACCACAGAAGAGGATGTGAATACTGTAACTTTGGGCTTGGCAGCTTCCTGACCTTTAGAAAAAGCTTGCTCCGTGCTGTAATAGCTAGTTCAGTGCTGGCAAGGTGACAGACTAGATGAATTATCTGGTCTTTTCCGTCTCTTATGTGTCAGATTCTTTTTTTTATATGGAAATAATTTCTGTCAAAATGGGAAATTTATCATGAGGTACTTCCTCTGCCTGTAAAATGAAAATGTCAGCCACAGGTCTGTTGAATATGTCTTCTGTTACAAACCACTGGTGGAGCCAGCTTTGTCCATTGATACCACCATTGTGTTCTCCTGTGGTTTGACGCAAAGTCAGACAGCACCACTGACCTGTGATAATGGAAACTTGTCATAAAAAGTGTCGTAAAATACTACCTGTGTGAGGAATCACATCAAATTTCTTAAAAGATATCAGAATTTTTGTTTATGATGTGTCAATATGGTGGTTTTTAGGTGTGTATGTGTCTGTGTACATAAAATGTTATACATGCATGTCTGTTGATATACTATGATGTCTTAAGAAAGCCAATCTGATTTCTGTGTATGTATTGACATTACTATGTCAAGCAGTATAGGCTGTTGATATGAAATGTCTTTGCATAAAGTGAAACCACCACACATCTGTCATTATTTTAGAGCATAGATATCATGGCATTATGGGTTTCTAATAGATTAAGAAGGTACTGTATGTCACGCATTACCCTGCTTTGCATTTTGATATGTGTCAAGCAGAGACTACTGCTTCTTATCTGAGCAAAGATGGCACTGGGATAATTTTTGTTTGTTTGTTTTTAATGGGAGAAGACCATCACACTAAAAGGAATTCATTTAAATATTGAGAGAGCAATATACTTTAAAGGTGAGATTAAAAGAAGGGAGTACAGTGGGTAGTAAACCATTCAAGTCAAGGCAGGCTTTGAAGGTGGAGGTATTGTCATAAGCTGTGAACATTGTGTTTAGGTGCACGAAATTCAAGAAGAGAAAGCAAAAATAACTTCAGCCTTCTGTTCCCTTCTTCAAAGTATTGCTAAGGGAAGTTTGGCAGAAGCTGGGACAGGAAATTGAAATCTGAATACTATTTTAAACTGATAGGGTTAAAGGCCTCTCTTTTACACTGGCACACTTGTTCTTTTATTTGATACTTGAACTCTGAAAATTTTCTGTGACTTTCTAGGGAGAAGGAGGAGCAGCTGACTCGGGTGACAGAGGTACAGAGGCTGCAGACCCAGCAGGCAGATGCTGCCCTGGAGGAGTTTAAGCGGCAGGTGGAGCTGAACTCAGAAAAAGTCTATGCTGAAATGAAACAGCAGGTGAGAAGGTCACAATGCCAGCCTTTCTGAAACTCTGTCTCAGTAGGATAGCATATTCTGATCTTACAATGCCAGAAACATGCTTCACTTGAGAGTGCTACATCAAAATCTTTCACAATGTAGTGTCTTTGCTAGCAAGTCAAAAAGGGATGTTAGCAGTTGTTTCATCTTTCTAACAAAGCCAGAATTGTCATCGTTACAAAGATATCTGCGGTTATGATACTGATTAGGGATTTTTCAGGAGTGAGAGTATAAAGTGTTAGTTTATAACACCCCTATGGAACAGCGTTTGTAATTTTCCTCTGAAATGTGGATCTCTTCCTACTCTTTTTGGAATGACTGTCTTCTGCTAATGAGATCTTGTAATCAGTTTGAGCCTAAACAGGGGCAAAGCCATTGTGGCTGCTGGCAGTCATGGGCAGAGGACAGTAAAATCCATTTTTCTGTCCCTTAAAATTACTAGCAGGAATTTAAGTAAGAAGATTTTTAGTGTCTTAAATTCTTTAGAGAGCAAACAATAGTTAAACCATTGTCCCTGGGATTTTACAAATGCAGCGTGATGAGTGAAATAAGGAAGAAGTGACAGGTGATCAAAAAGAAGGGGAGAGAAAGGGATTATTTCCTTAATGTGCTGATGTGGTCAAAATCTCAACATATAACTCAAGTTTGTAATTCTGCTTGACCATATGCTCAGTTTTCCATCCTCAACTATCACAACCAGACCTCGCTGCTGACAGGAGGATGCTGCAATATGATACTGTAATGAATTTCTAAGGATGCTGGTTTATAATTTAACAAATCTTTTTGTTGTACTCTTGCAGGGTTTTTGGGGAGGTTTTGGGGGTTTATTTGGTTTTTGTTTGGTTTTGGGTTTTTTTTAGAAAATCTTCAACAAAAGTGAGGAATTAAGTAAGGCATTGCTGATATTTTTAAGACTCGTGCAGACAGCAAATAATAGAATTTGGAAATAATAAAAGCAAGAATAAACTTATAAAAACAAGACTTATTCTGCAAAGTAGACCCATGAGGGCAATTTGACAAATCCTACAATTTTAATCCGACATTTTCTGTGCTGTGAGACTCTTCTCCTTCTTCACGATGACTTTCTGCTCCGCAAGGGATAGAGTCTAATTCTGGAAGGACTAACAATAGTTTCATTCACTTAAAGCAGCAAACAAAACAAATCCAAAAGAAAAAAATGTGCAAAAAAATTTTGAAAAACTTAAAGCCTATTGTCATTTAGAAATTACTGTAAATTTTATTTTTTTTTTTTTTTTAGAATATTGATGTGTTCTGGGAAATTTTGAAAAGGAATTTTACTGTACTCCAAGAATCAGCCATGGGCTTATTCTGTCCCTAGTTACAAGCTAAACTATAGAAATAGTAAATGATATTGTACAATTGTGCAGTACTGTTTTACAGGAACCAAGATTCAAGGAAATACATCAAAGAAACACTACTGAAGCTGTCTTCATAGCTTTGTCCTTCCTCATTCTTCTGTGCGGACATACTCTGTACATAAATCACCCGTTAGATTGGGACAGATTGAAAAATTCTTTTTTTTTGTGGTTAGGTGGAATGTATTACTTATAAAGCAAAAGCTGTAGTAGCTATAGCAACACTATTTCTAACTACACTAGAAATTCTGGGCTTCTAAGACCATTTTTTGATGTGTGGTAAAGTTAATTATGGAGATAAGTAGAATGCGGTCTGGCATTTTCAGTTCTTGTAATCAATATTTGATTCATTAGTTTGGCTCTGTGATATTTTTTTGCCATCTGCTTCCTACTTTGTCAAGCTTGTGATTATTTAGAGTCACCTGATGCCCATTGATGGGCAAATGGTACATTTTTTAACTGTAAGATCCTCATTTTTCCTGCTAATAACTAGCAAAAGGAGAAACAATAGGTAGACTGCATTATGGTACTTTAGCTCTAGAGTTGAGTTTGGCAAATAATGATCAAGAGCCCTCATTGCACTGGTAGGAAATTATGAATTGCACTTTATGTTTAAAGCACAAAAGCCAGTAGAGTGAAAGCATCTTCACATATGTTTTTACTATTTCGCTTTTTAGAATGTTTTCATTCTCTTAAAAATAAAAATCCTTTAATAAGGTAACAAGATCTTTTATTTTTCTGTTTTGATTTGTTTTTTTAAATTGAGCCATGAGTAAAACATGGCTATGGACATGCAATTTGAGTAAGTTTGGAGGCAGAAGAAATGATTCATAAAATATTCATTGCAGTCCCTTTTCTTAATAGCAGGTAGTAGCAGTGAGGTTGAAGAACTACTGGAAAGATAACTTGTTCCTTTCTTTTCTATTTTTCCACTTTCTATCTGGCCAGCGATTCCTGGTCTTGTATCTTCCTCTCTTGCTGCAGTATTTTCCAATAAAATGCTTTTCCCACTGCGTACTGCCTTTTCTCCTCTTTCCCTGCCTTAGAAGTGATGTCCAGGCCGATTGGCAAAGACATCTGTTGAAGACAGAGCACTCCCTTAGGCCAAACAGGATTTTGGCTTGTTGGTCAGGAATTCGTGCATTTCTTCTTTTGCTACAGCAGATGGACGTGTGGCAGCGCTGGTCCTCCTGACAGCTACACCCATTCTCTCTCTTTTTCTTTTTCTTTTTTTCTTTTTCTTTTTTTTTCTTTTTTTTTTTTTTTTTTGAAATGGAAACAGTTTATTCACTGTTGGGACCTAGATCTAAAAGTAATTGATGAGTATGCACTGCGTAGTATTTATATATATATATATATATATATATATATATTCCCCTGGAAACATGCCTGATGTACAGCTAACAGTTGTGCTTTTGATACAAAAGGCTTTGTTAATTGAGTTATGAAATTGCTTCCTTGATGCTTTGTGCTGGATTCTATGGGGCTCATTATTCATGAGCGATGACTATCTTCAGAGAACTTTACTTGCAGCCAAATAATTCTCTTTTAAGTTATTTTACTGATTTAATGTAAACTTACTTTAAATGTGTAGTTTGTGCACTGACTCACACATGATTTCCCTTGAATTCCCACCAGCAATATATTTTTGAGTGCAATATATTTGAGTCTTAAAATGTCTAGAAAAAATATTCACTTAATTTTGATGGATGTTCACTGCTGTTGAGTGAAAAACTGAGCCAATGCTTTGTAATCAGGGAGTGGCATGGTATTAATGCTCACTGCATCCTTAAGTAACTAATAATCCTGTAGTGACTGAATATTCATTTTCACTACATACAAGTAGTGTTGTTATCATTCTCAGCAAGTTATATTCACAGAATCATGGAATGATGGGGGTTGGAAGGGACCTCAGGAGATCATCCAGTCCAACCTCCCTGCCAAAGCAGGTGCACCTCGAGCAGGTCACACAGGATGGCATCCAGGTGGGTTTGGAATCTCTCCAGAGAAGGAGACTCCACAACCTCTCTGGGCAGCCTGTTCCAGTGTGCTGTCGCCTTCAAAGTAAAGAAGTTTTTCCTCATGTTCAGATGGAACTTCCTATATTCCAGCTTGTGCCCATTTGCCCCTTGTCCTGTCACTGGCCACCACTGAAAAGAGTCTGGCCCCATCCTCTTGACACCTGCCCTTTAGGTATTCATTACCATTGGGAAGATCCACTCTCAGTCTTCTCCAGGGTAAACAGACCCAGATCTCATAGCCTTGGTGAATGCATGTTGAACATTCCTGATAACCTTTTTTCTTCCAGATACTTAGAGATGACACCCAGAATGAACTGTTTAATCACCTTTCCAGGGACTAGCCTGTCCTTCTTGCCCGTTTTGAAGACTGGAGTGACATTGGCTTTTCTCCAGTCCTCAGGCACCTCTCCTGTTCTGCGTGATCTTTCAAAGATAATGGAGAGTGGCTTAGCGATAACATCGGCCATCTCTCTTGGCACTTGTGGGTGCATCCCATGGAGGCCCATGGATTTTTGGGTGTCAACTTTGCCTAAATGATCTCTAACCCAATCTTCCTCAATCAAGGGAAAGTCTTCCTTTCTCCAGACTTCCTCTCTTACCTCCAGGGTCTGGGATTCCTGAGGACTGACCTTAGCAGTAAAGACTGAAGCAAAGAAGACGTTCAGTAACTCTGCCTTCTCTGTATCCTCTGTCACCAGGGCACCCACCTCATTCAGCAGTTGGCCCATGTTTTCCCTACTCTTCCTTTTGCTACTGATGTACTTGAAGAAACCCTTCTTGTTGTCCTTGGCATCCCTCACCAGATTTAATTCTAAGTGGGCCCTAGCCTTCCTCATTGCATCCCTGCATACTCTGACAGTGTTCCTGTATTCCTCCCAAGTGGCCAGTTCCTTTTTCCACGTTCTGTAACCTTCCTTCTTACATTTGAATTTTTCCAGAAGCTCCTGGCTCATCCATACAGGTCTCCTGCTTCCTTTGCTTACTCATGGGGATGCACCGATCTTGAGCTTGGAGGAAATGGTGCTTGAATATTAACCAGCTCTCTTGAATCTCTCTAGCTTCAAGAGCCCTATCCCATGGGATTCCTTCAAGTAGTCTTTGAAGAGGCTGAAGTTAGCTCTCTTGAAGTCCAGAGTTGTAATCCTACTTACTGCCCTGCTTCTTCCACTCAAGATCCTGAACTTCACCATCTCATGGTCACTGCAGCAAAGGCTGCTCCCAACTTTCATATCCCCAACCAGTCCTTCTTTATTCATCTCTTTGATGGTTTGCAAACTGTAGAAACGTCAGAACGTTTCAAGCTATGCCTTTTTAAAAAAAAAAATTAAATATTCCCTTTCTTTTACTGTGTAGATGAAAAAGGTTGAAGCAGATCTAAGCAGATCAAAATCGCTCCGGGAAAAGCAATTCAAAGAATCCTCCTGGCAATGGGAAGAGCTCAAGCAAAGATATGAGCAACAGGTCAGTGGGTTTGCTCCTTCAGGTGGAGGGGTGGAGGAACATCTTTTCATGCAGATGTAGGTCAGATCCTGTGGCAGGCTTAATCCTGTTCTCACTGTGTGTTGCTGTTCTTTGTCTAAAGACAAAATTTATGGGTATGCAGAGTTTATGTGATGGGGGATGGAGAAGGAAGAGTCCACAGAGAAAATATTTTTGTTTCCTCTTTGCAATCCTTTGTACTTCTGACTCTTTCAAATTGTTTCCCAGGCTTACAGGTGGCAACACCTATTTCCATAATGGCCAGATTAAATGATTTAATGTGTTATCTGTTTTTCTTCTTGTCAAGAAACAGTGTTTTATTCTTTTTTTATCATTTTTAATATGGGGAGTGTTCATATGAATGCTTGTTTTGGCCCGTCGATAGCCATTTTCTTTATTGTAATGTAATTTCAGGGTTGGGAAATACTCAGGAAACTTTTGGGTGGAGAAAAGAAACTTGAGTTCAGTAGTGTTGTGAAGTGTAAAGGGAGAAAGCAGAAACAGAAGGAAATCAGTGCATGATACAGCCTTGAGAGGTACTCAGCTGACACTTGCTTAAGGTGGTACTTTGTCGTGAAACTGAGGTGGTGTCTGTTTGGCAACACCTGTTAAAGGATTGAAAAAAGTTGGTTTTTTGTTTTTTGTTTTTTTTAGTAATGATACAGTTAGGCCATGATCTTGAAGTTCTCTCCTCTCATGTTTTTTGCATGGGTATAAGTTTACATATCCACCAGGGAAATGTGGTTTCATTTCTGTTTGTCATCTGTGCTGGTAAGAGGATGAAATACTGCAGTTGGCTTGTGGTACGAGACCTGCTCTGGTCTGTCTGGAAGGGGCTTTTTCAACTAATTAGGGGGAGGGAACACTTAGGTGCGTGTTGAGAGAGACCTTTGCCTGTGCTTGGGAGGAACAATAGCGTGTTTTGTACCTGGCTCTCATCTTAGATTTGAATTGAAGGGAGTTTGTTGGTTTGGATCAAAGTAATTTTCCTTATCCTCACTTAGAATTGTCAACAATACTAATTGAGTTGTCACCTGACACAGGCTGAGAAGCCATCCCATGGAATAGATACATCCCACAGGCATTTTGTTTTACTGGGTGATATTATTTATGATTCTTCTGTTTAAAGATTGAGGAATAGTCCAGGTTGCAGAGATACTGGGGGTTTTTGTTTCATGGGTTTCATCTTGCAGGTGACATCATTTGCCAAAAGATCAATAAGAATTCTACCTCTCTGTTGTGATGAGTATAATCTCTGGAATAAAGACTGGAAATCACAAATTCAGTCCCTATTATGTGATCATGGCAATAGATTTTCTTCAGATCATTTATGTGAGAGCCATTTTAATAATTGCTTGTGTTTAGGGTGAGGAGGTTTAATGTGTCAGTTAAAGGATGTACTGAAGGGAGGATGATGGAAGTGTTGGGATTAGTTGGGCATCTGCCTTAGGGGAATTTTTTTTGTGGAATCTTAAGTTCACATCATCTTAGCACTATGGCTGGTTCAATTTTTTCTTTACAGTTCTTGTAATTTGTAGTACATCTTTAAAGTCCCAAGTAGGCATTTATTCATAGATTTTGTTCCCAGGTTTAGGAATATGATTTGTAGAGATAAGTACTAGTCTGCAGTTCATCAGATGTTGTAACAATCCTGTTCCTACCTACAAATGGTAATTTTTTTTTATTTTCAATATACATGGCAAGAGCTGCCAAGCCATAGATACAGTCTTCTGCCAAATAACCTGCTGGTTTTGCCCTGTAAAGGAAAATAATAATGCCTAGTAGTGTCATGGTTTATTTTTCATTTGTTTTCTTGTATCATCACATGTTATATTCAGACTTTCTGGAGACTGGATGAAAAAAACCCAAAGAACAAGAAATGAATGTGATACTTTTTTGGTGAATCTTTTTATATTGGTATTCTTTAACAATGTTAATATTTTGGTAAACATTAGTGAAAGCATTTTCCACTAAGAGGAGATATTTACTGCTTCACTTTTATTTTATTTAGGCTTACTACTTTTTACTGTTAGAAGGAACAGCTAGACTTTATGAAACATCACTGAAACCCAAGGTAAATGGGTTTCAGCACTAAGCAGCTAAACAATGAGAGCCTCAGAAGAATTTTCAGAGGAATCCTGTTTATGCCCTTTTTAAAAATTTATTTCTTTTCATACTTCATTTGGAATGTTCTTTGAAAGCTTGTGAACATGAAAAATATGTGACCCTTTCCTGCAGATTGGGTTATCATTGGAAATGGTGTTCTTTTTGTATTGTCTTTTCTGCAGTACAAAGCTCCTTCAGCCCAGCCACGGAGCGGTATGAGCTCAGTTCTTCCACTCTTAAAATTTCCTTTCAGTAGTTCCAACTTCTGTTTCTCTGTATTACTCTCTATTTATGCTTCAGAACTTCTAAACCATTTTTAAAGCAGACTTTTCCTTGCCTTGCTTTACTGCATATTTCTTTGGTGGCTACTTGAGGAGGAATAGACTGATTTAAACTGTTCAAATGGAGCAGTAAGTGAGAACTGGTGGTGTATTTCATCAGGACTCTAGCAGACTTCCAGTTAGGAAATAGATACCCAACTGAAAACTGGATACTTTAGTTAATGAGAAATGGAGTAATTGCTTTGAGATGTTCTGCCTCAAGTGTCTGAATCTAATTGTCAAATGGAATTTATACGCAAAGGGAAAGAAAATTGACCTTCAGATATATTGTGCGTAGGTTGGCACGGTGAGTGGCAGAGGTAGCACTGGCAGCACACTCGACGTTTCACTTGCCCCTAAATTTCGTCAAGTTGTTAATGAAAAAACAAATGAACTGATGTGTTCCCCAGTTCTCTATCCTGAGGAACATCTTGGAAATATAGGAACTGGAGAGCTGTGGTTTTACCTCTCTGCTGTACATGAATGGTTGTCGGTGCTTCACAGAACTCTCCTTGAATTTTGATTTCAACAAGATGACTGGTGTGAACATGGACTGTTGGTTGTGGGGCTGACAGATTGCTCTACCTACAGATTAGATATACTGATATATATTGATATTTATATCAATGTATAACATGATATATACTGATTTTTATATATTTAATTTCCTTTAAAAATAATTAAGGAAAAACCATACAGAACCATGGCAGTTAATATTTTGTTAACTTTTCAAATGCATTTGAATCCATCAATAAAGCAAAGAAGAAATTTTGAATCTTGCAATATTTGGTTTCAGCTGTCGTGTCACTCCTGGTTCCAGCTTCATCTGATTCAGTGCCACTTTCTTTTGAAGTATTCACTGAGAACACTCTTAGAGAGAAACTGGTGGCTTTTTTTTTTCTTTAAATATACTTTAGCTCAACTTTGTTCTACTTGCAGCTGTTAGATTTGAAAGTATATTTTGAAGAAAAAAAAATAACTCCAGCAGCACCACAGTTCCTATCTGCTGGGAGCAGCTGCTTTCGGCACTTCAAAGCCGGTGGACACCACAGCGAAGGCCTCAGCCTTTCCTGCCTTTGAAATGGTTGCAGTATCTATAGTTGGGCTTTATGGCACCGTCAGCACAGGAAAAAAGGTTGTTTGGTTTTTTTACACCCCCTCCCTTTTTCCCCCCCACCCCCTACTTTCTAATTACATCCTCAGTTTAGTTCAAAATACCTGGGAAGTGTTTCTGCTGAAATCATTTCCCACAAGCCCAAATGTTTGAAAGATCACGTGCCCAAACTTTTCATTTTAAGCAGTCAAATTCATCAGAAAAGTTAAAGAACTGGTTTTTTTTTTTTCCCATATCCACATCAGGTGGGCACTTTCTGAGCATATGTCTGTTGGGGTGAGCTGTGGTGCCACAGGTGGTGGAGCAGGGCTTCACACAGGAACCTTTTCAGAAGCATCAAGTATGTTCTCACCTTCGTTTCAAGCAGATGTTCATAAATTTTCATGAGTGGAACACTTTCAGTGAACTTTTGGAGATCTTAATGTTTAGATGTCATTATTTTGTCTGTTGTTTTTTTAAAAAAAGAAATAATAGATGACTATGATCACTGATAGTGATAATTATTCATGCTCCCATAGCAAAGTGGAAAGCTGTTACGTTATAGCTGAAGAATCTCCCCGTTATCTCAGGAAATCCTTTCTTGCCACGTTTATTGTTGGGTTCTGACTTCTGTAAAACTTGTGAAGGAATAATTAGAGTTGTCATCTTGTCCCATTTAGCCAAATAGGAAAGAAACAGGACACGTTCAGAAATATTTTACTGGGTATTTAACAAAATCACTTTGAAATCATGTTAAAGATGAGGGAATTAGTCTATACTTTTAAGTTGGGAGCAAGACAAAGGTGTGCAAGACAAAATATGCCTCTTATATTAAAGAAAGAGAGGTAAAGTAGTGCAGAATCAGCTCATTAAAAGTGAGAAAAGCATGTCTGTAATCTTACCTGCCACCAGCAAGGACAAGGTAGGGTTGGGAAATTGTTCAGAGGAAACAGAGGAAAATACTATTAAGAGGAGAGGAAGACTACTCTTTAGATCTTTCTGTATGGCTTTTCTTTTATAACTTTATAATGAGGTTAATTTTTTTTAAAAAGGTGAGGTTATCTCAGGTAAAATATACCTTTTGTTATCACAACCATTATTTTTATACATAAGTGTATATATTTAAAACCAAACATCTTATTCAGAGCTAGTAGCACCATTTAATATCAAGGTTCCAAGCACAATTTCATGCTCAGTTCCGTAAAAATATTCTAAAGTGTTATCTAGATGAACATTTAAGGGTTGGGAATCTCCCCTGCTGACTTTTAGCTGTTTAACTTTGTGCGTTATTTCGCCAGTGTTTGGATGATCGAGGCTGTGATGATGTTGTTTTGCTTTTGCTTAAAATTGCAGTGGTAACACTTTGAAATGCTGGAGGTGGGGTATTTTTGACCTGGATGTGTTTCTATCTGGAGGTAGGATATTTTTGACTTGAGTGTGTTTTTATATTCTGAGGGGAGACCTTATTGCTCTCTACAACTACCTGAAAGGAGGGTGTAGCGAGTTGGATGTTGGTCTCTTCTCCCAGATAACAAGTGACAGGACAAAAGGGAATGGCCTTAAGTTGTGCCAGGGGAGGTTTAGGTTGGAGAGTAGGAAAAAATTCTTCACTGAAAGGGTTGTAAAGTATTGAACAGGCTACCCAGGGAAGTGGTGGAATCACCACCCCGGAGGTATTTAAAGGATTGGTAGGTGTGGTACTTGGGGACATGTTTTAGTGGTGAACTTGGCTATGCTGGGTTTACGGTTGGACTAGATGATCATAATGGTTTTTTCCAAATAAAATAATCTATAAGTCTGTGATTCTTCCCTTGAAGATCTACTCAAGTGTATTTAGGTAACAAATACTGTTTAATTTGGATATTCAAGAGTTCATCAGCTAAATGTTCTGATGAGTCTCACTGAGAATTTCCATGTCCTCTCTGGGAAGCAGAGCCAGAACAGTTTGTGTATGAAAGAGTGGTGTGAAGGCTGTGACCTCCTGAGAGACAAGAGAAAATCTGTGTAGGTAAGGAATAGACTAAAAAGTAGGGGTTAAGCATTAAACCAAGAAACTGCTGTGACTTGGGGATGGGACTTGGAAAGGAAGCTTCTCAAGGAAAATAAATTTTGTCCATCAAAAGAATTTGTGATTGGCTGTGAAAAGTCAGTGCAATGGAGCCTGGAGTGAATTAGGCTGAGAATGACATTTAGTCCCGTGGATCATGACTGCTGGAGAAGCAAGTCCTGCAGAAGGGGTCAGTTGGAGGGTTGGTGTAGGCTGAAGGGTCTGTTGAGCATGAGCTAGCTCTTCAGGAGGCAATGTTCCTTACTACCTCCTGCTTTAGCAGTGACCTCTCTGCCTTTCTAAGGTAGGAAGTGAGGAAGATGAAATGCTTCTACACTGGACATGTTGATTTTGCAGTCATGTTGTGTTATTTGGCATATTATTTGTAGCTCAATTCATTTTCCACCTGGTGGTCTTGTCTTCAGAATTGCTACAGACATCATCAGTCCTATCACAAGACACAGTCACCATATGTGCATCCTAAACTCTGACTCCAGTGTCACACTCCAGCCTCCAGAGACATTCAGCTGGACACACGAGTAGAGATGACAAGCTTCACATTCAGCTTGCTTTGTCCCTGTACCTTTACTCAGTTCCTGCCACTGCACTCACATCCTAGCTTTTCTTCAAGCCTCATTCTTCCTTTTCTGTTTGTTCTTGCTTCTTTTTGACCAATCTGTTACCCACTCAAATGAAGAAAATATTTGCAAAGATGTGCATGAAAATACGGTGTTCCTCAGCCAGACGAATGTTCCAGGCATTTCTTAGCTGTGCTTTAAACAGTGCAATTATCTTCAGAGATTCACGATCCGTTTTTAGTATGCTGGTTTAGTTATAAGGACGGTCTTTGTGAAAAGCTTTGTTCCTCTCCTCTTTGTCTCTAGTCTAAGATAATTGAAATACACTCTGTTCTTGTGTGGAGGCCAAATGAGCACGTTAGCAGAGGCTCTAAATTTTTCATGTCATCAGCAACAAGCTGCATAAATTTCATTTAATAAATTAATCTAGGATGCATAAATGTTTCCTTTGAACCATCCTAACACACAGATGAATGCCATTTGCACAGAATATCTGAGGAATACTTTCTTCAATCATCAACTTCAACTTTTCACTTTCTAATACAGCTAAAACTCACAAATGGGAAAAGAATATGAATTTAACCTCCAAGTTAAAGAGTGGGTGGAAATCTCACTGTACCATTGCTGTTTACAGAATTGTTAACCAGACAGAGGGGTATTTACACTGTCTCCTTCAAGCATCTAACTTGTGTGTGACTCAGAGTTAAAAGACTGAGCTCGCTGTATAGTCAACAGAATCAACTCTGGGGGGAGGAGGGAGAGGGGAGATGATTCCAGGAACATAAATTGGTGCCTGCAGTAAACAGCAAGTCAGGCTGCAAATGCCTGTGAAGTCGGTTCTCAGTGTTTAAAGGTCCTTGGATAAACTCTGAATCCCTAAACAAAGACTATGTACAGTAAATTCTGTACCAGAGCCGGCTACAAACAGGCGCTTGCAGTGACTCAAAATTAGTGAAGGGCTTAGAGGGGAAGCGGTATGAGGAGAGGCTGAAGTCACTTGGGTTGTTCAGCCTGGAGAAGAGGAGACTGTGAGGAGATCTCATCATGGTCTAGAACCAAGGGGAAGAGGAGGGGCAGGTGCTGAGCTCTTCTCTCTGGCCACCAACGCCAGGAGCAGAGGAGATGGCAGGAAGATGTGGCAGGGGAGGGTGAGGTTGGCCATGAGGAAAAGGTTCTTGAGGCAGAGGGTGGTGGAGCACTGGCACAGGCTCCCCAGGGAGGTGCTGATGGCCCCAAGGCTGACAAGATTCCAGCAGTATTTGGCCAAGGCCCTCAGGGACATGGTGTGAATGTTGGGATTGTCCTGTGCAGGGACAGGAGTTGGACTCCATCATCCTTGTGGGTCTCTTCCAACTCACAACGTTCAATGGTTTTATGATATTTGAAAGAAATATTTCTGTTGGCAAACTGGCTTTATTGGCACAGGTGGGCTGAGGAGGGGAGTGGGACCTCCTAGCGTTCATCATGGCACTAAGTGTGATTTAATCACAGGGATGCAACTTAATTTCCAATATGTTGGTGATTTAAAACCAGATTTACTCATGGCAGGAGGACTGGGAAGACAAGAGGATTGAGGGAATGTTTGTGTTGCCCATACTTTAAAATATTAAGAATCTGGAAGGACTTTGTAGGTAAAAATTTACAGCAAATATATCATTTTATATACATGGTGTGACCACTCAGGTTTATTGTTGTATCAGGGGCATAAGTCAAACTGCAGTTTAGCTAATAGACCAGCTTGGCTCTTTTAGGGAATTTCAGGCAATTCTTAGTTTGCAGTTGAAATACAGTTATTAGTGGTTGATCATAAGGTGAAGTGTAACAGGAAACACAGTCATGCCAATTAAATTATTGCAGCCTGCAATGAAATAGAAAGTAAAATACATTCGTTATGGATGTACATTACCCTATATGTATTTGCTACTTCAGTGGTAATATATGGTTCTGCACTGATGTATGTTTCACTGTGCCATTTGCCCTTGGCTCATTACAGCCCTTTTATCTTGGGAGTACTTTGTGTTCCAAATTATTGCAAAATCTCAAAAAAAAAGTGTACTTTTAAAATCCATTTAATTTATCTGCTGTAAAGTAGTTCTGGTACGCTCCTTTGCCTTGCAGTGAAGATTCCTCTTTTCTGCCCAAAGTTATGCTAAGCCAGAGCCCAGCATGATTAATACTCGATCCTCTAGCCTGTTATATCAGATTACTGAGCAGTGTATTTGTAGAGATGAGTAATCCCCATATCCTCATGAAACACGCACGGTTATTTTATAGGCTTAGGAGACAGAAAGCGCTAGATTTTACCAGCGTTGTAATTTGGGGATAGAGCATGTGCTCTGTGCTGTGCTGGGCAGAGGTTAGGACTGGTTTTGGGCAGAGCAATGATAATAGAGACACCTGATTTACAAACACTCTTCAATGCTTTATAAGATAGAATTGCTATGTGCTGTATGAGTGAGTTTAGTTCATTTCTTTGCCGTGACACGTGTAACTTATTGGTGGCTTCTCCAGCCCTCTGAAGTTCAGTTATGCCAAAATAGTGCTAATAAAATCATCCTGCTGTGCAAAACTATATTTTACATAGGTGTTACTTACAATATTTCTGAAATTGTGGACATAAATTTACATGAATTTTCATACTTTGGTGTAAAATATTTATTGTAGCAGCTACATTTTTCAAAGAGGTAGTGAGCTAACTAATTTCCTTTCCCTCCTTTGGGGACTATAAAAAGAATTTCAAAGGCATACTTGTTCTTGAGAACAAGTCGAAATTGTTCTAAAATTGAGAAGCCTAAACTTAGTGTGTGATGTAAAAACAAAAACTGGATAGTAGAAGGTCTTGTCTATATTAGGGACTTTAAAAAGGTATTTGCTGACGTCGATTATATTGCAAGTATTTGGCTTCTGAAAATATCTTCTGCAATCGGCAGGCTATTTTCTGTAGGCCTTTGTTCTTCAGATGTACAAACTGAACCAGGGCTAACAGCAGCCTGATTTCACTTTAGCTCTTTATTAGGTTGTCTCTCGTTTTAGCAGGTTGTTCTAAAGTACCTCTAAAGTGTAGAAGGCCATCGTTCATCAGCAGCTGTGGTTGTTCACGTCCTGCGTAGGGTGGGCATGAGCTACATTGCCAGATTGGTTTAGCAGTCTGACTGTATGTGTGTATTTGTGCAGTGAATAGCAAAGGTTGGACACAGTTCTTGGATTAATCTGGTTTTGTCTCCCCTCTTCCCCGTCTCCCCTCTTCCCCGTCTCCCCTCTTCCCCGTCTCCCCTCTTCCCCAGAATAAGTAAATATTGTTAAATTTCAGTTAAAAGCAGAAATTTAAAAGTAAATATTATAATTCTGGTAATGACTTAGTAAGTCAGCTGTTGACTGTTGCCTTTAATATGATTCTGTTGTATTGGTGTGGAAAGAATTAAAAAGTGAAGAATTCATGTAAGAGGAGGTCATAATTTTAAAATACTTTTGTTACTGGGTAATAACAGTGTTTCATGGTAAGAACAGCTATATGGGGTCACACAGTCCTGCTTGCTTTAGTGTCCAGGCCATGGCCAGGAATAGGAACAGATGTTCAGAGAAGAGAATAAGAGAATTTCATCTTTGAGAGGGCAAAATGAAGAAACATCTAAGGCACAATGAATGCAATCTGATTATGGTAATAGGGCACACGCTATTACTAAATGAAAGTATCTTTTCAGTGTTACCCCTAATTCCCATTGTCAATATCGTGTTGCTTGTCTATCTGAAACATATAGCACCTAAAGCTGTCCTCTAGACACTTATCTACTGCATTTGAGCAGATATTTTAATGTAAACTGATGAAGTGCTAAGTGTCTAGGGGTAGATGTGGAAAGATCTCAACACGATGCTATTTTTGAAGGAGGTGGTTTGGTTATAACCTTCGTGAAGACACCTCTTTACCTCAAAGAAGAGACAGAATCCATATTGATTTATAAAGAATTAACAGAGTTATTGTGCAGCTTCCTGTGATGAAGAAGTCTTGCTGTTGCTGAAAAACAACATGGGATTTTTTTTTTTTCCCTTTTTTGGATATACATTAATTAATTTTCCTTTAAATAAAAACCCAGCAACAATACAAAAATGAGAGAAGGAGGACTGGAAGAGAAACCGTAGCGCTTGGCAGCAGTTCTGAGGAGAAGGGGAGGTTCAGTGTGTGTTCACCAGTGCAGTCAAATAGCTTCTCACTGCCTTCACGTTATTTCTACAGGAGCGTGCGTTTTGTTGGTTATGAATGTGGGGTACTTGTTAATAAATGCTAGGGAAGATGGGTTTTCTGGGGTTTTGAATTTGATGGAAGAAAATGCTCTTGTCCCCATCCTTCTTTCCTCTCCTGTCTCTCCACCTCTGCTCCCTGCCTGAAACCTCTAAAAAGCAAGACAGAACCGTCATGGGGAATGCTTTGCTTTAAGCAGTGAGAGGTTTTTTTCTTCAACAAGTTTGCCTTTTATAGAACACCTCCCCTCACACTGCCATCCTTTCTGTTTCCACGTAGCAGCCTGCTGCATGCAGGACTGCTCCCTTTTAGCTCTTTCCACCTCTTAAATTCAAAAGTGATGTCTATGGTATAAATGCAGGAGGTGAAGAGGTTACTAAATAAAACTGTAATTACTTTGCTTGGGTAAACTGGTGACGTATACATGTATCGTGTGACGGGCTGAAGAAGCAGGATGTGTCTCTTGCCCCCTTCCAGCACACGTTCCCTGCCTGCTGCCTGTCTTGTCTTCAGTTTAAAAAGTGGAAACCTGAGTAACTGAACTTCTTCACAACAGACTTTCTTACCCTGGACCTTACGTGGCACAACCAGCTGAAAATCTAGGAGTTGAGAAAATGTTTCGATGAAAAGACCTCTCTTGCTGACACAGTTTCTTTTTAATCAGGTCTGATTCATGAAAAACCCCTTAAGATTTTTTTCCCATAACTCAAGCAAAGTCTTCACAATAATGTTAGGGAGGAAGAATTCTTTCATTTAGGCACACCGAGGACACCAATAGCATCTGAAAAGGAACCAGTTTTGTACGCAAACCTTGGGCAAAAACTTGATTTAAAGAACTTTGTGTAAGGATCCCTGGCCCAGCACAGATAATATGTGCCTCCTGGGGGGTTAACTCCTTCAGGGACCACAGACTTCTGTTAATGAGCTCTTTGATATTATTAAATAATGTAGATATGTTAAACCATAGAATATTGCATCTGTTCAACTTGCTCCGTTTTTAGAAGGATGCTCTGGGTCGCGGCACGCGTGACGTGTTTTACTTGGGAACTCAGTACACGCTGATCTGTAGTTTGAGAAAATGTGAGATTTTTGTGGGGTTTTTTTTAACTTCCTTTCAAATTTTAAACCCAAAAGCTACGCAAATAACTCATATTATTCCAGAATTGAATGCTACAGCTTTAAGATAAGGTGCCGGGGCGCTCTCGGCGCACACACAGCCGGCTCCTCCCGTTGGCTTTTTCTTTTTCTTTTTTTTTCTCACGCTGAAGAAATAACCCCCCATCCTCACCATAACAGCATTTTTTATTTTTTTTATCTTTTTTTTTTTTTCTCCTTCCATCTCCTCCCCTCCTTTCCGAAATCCACCAAAACTGAAGAAAAATCCAAGTGACTGTTCTTAGCAGCTGTGTGGCCCCGGAGTTCAGTGGGGAAGCGGCTTCCTGCCGTCCCTATTCATCACCTGCTTCAAAGGCAGGCTGGCTGCTCCAGTGTGCAGGCCAGGTAGGGTGCCATTGTGCGCAGGCGGGGAGGATTAATATCAAAGCTGCGGCAACCAGGCCCTTGGTCTCGGGCTGCCATTCAGTCTAGCGGGGAAGAGGCTAAGACTGGCCAAGGTCACAGCATCCAGTGTGGTGTGGACTGGGAAAGGATCCTGAGAATAGAGGGCTTCTTATGAAATCATGGTGCAAGCTTGCAGCACAGCAGGTGCCCTTCTGGAACACATACATCTGTTTATGTTGGGATAGCGTAGCTGACAACGGGATAATAGAGCTTTGGTTTTTTTATATAATTTTCTTTCTTTTTTAAATGTTTTTTTTTTTAAAAAAAGAACTTTATATATCCAACGGCATCGCGGAATATTGAAGGAAGAGCTTTCGCTTTGGAAATCATAAAGAAATCTTTAAAAGATTTAATTGCTGAGGTGGGGGTGTTGTGTGTGTGTGTGTGTATATATTTAAGCGAAGGGGAGAGCAGGCTGCCTATTAACCATTTAGGATCCTCAGCCCTGCTGATGAGCAGCAGCAGGATACAGGGGGGGACCATAGACAGAATGCAACAATGCAAAAAAAAAATTATTTATTTATTTTGATTTTTTTTTTTGGTACGCTCCGACATTTGTACCAACAAATTGGTTCAGGATGCGCCGGATTTGCTCGGTTGTCTCCATTGTTGGAATTGTCTGGAGGAATTTTGTCACGCTAACGGTGGCTTTTTAAAAGGTGAGGTAATAGTGACGTAAAAATAAAATTGCCAACTTGATGAAATTAAGGGGGAAAATTAAGCTGTAGACGAGTTGTCATGACGACAAGGATGTTCTATTGATGAACTGTACTCCTCACTGTCCAATCAGATAGTGGAGCTGAAGCTGGAGCATGAACAGGAGAAGACGCACCTATTCCAGCAGCACAACGCAGAGAAGGACTGCCTGGTCCGAGACCATGAACGGGAAATCGAGAAACTGGAGAAACAGCTTCGCGCTGCCATGGCAGAGCACCAGAGTAAAATTCAAGAATGCAGGAAACGAGACGGCCAGGTAATGATCAATAACGTTTGAAAGGCGTACGCTTATTAGAAAATGCTAATAATGAGTGTTTCCTGGTTGCCAGCATTGTTGGTGATGCACGCTGTGTGAGCATTTGCGAAACTGGCACACAAATGTGATTTTGTTTTTTCTTTTTTTCCCCTCTTTTTTTTTTTCCCGCTTTCCCTCCTCCCTTCCCACTGCTGAATAGGGCTTTAACTGCAAAAACCACAGGTAGCCAGATTAAAAATCCCATGGTGCGCTATAACTCGGCCTATTTATAATCTTGTCTCATTTTCTTTCATGATGGATTTGTTTAAGAAAAAAAAGGTATCTGTTCTTCTCTCCCCCCCAGCCCTCACACTCCTCCCTCCTTTTCTCCTTCCTGGGTAAATCCATATGAATTATATCTGCTTCACTTGTATGGGTTTTTTTTGTTGTTGTTGTTTTAAATCTCTGCAGGTAACTCACAAATGGCTTTATTTCATTTTGCTCATGTCTTTTTTTGTTTCAGTTTTGGATTCTAGGTTTGCACTGTGGTATTTGGTTACATATGTCGGATATTTGATAAGATGATGTGGGTTTGGGGCTGCTTACCATCCCGTTTATTTTCCTACACACACACACACGAACCCCTCCCATCCTTCATCTCTGTGGTCACTGTTGGAAGCCATTTGGCAGAATAACCCCCAGCTGGGGTAGCATTTGACTCTTCAAACTTCTGGATGAAATGCGCACTGTCAGCATGGAAAACGATCTTTATGAGTTTTCAGTTCAAAAAACATCTTATTGCATTTTTTCAATATATTTTGTAAGGATGGCATGGTAGATTTTCCCTAAGTCCCTATATTAAAAAAAGGCCTGAAATGGCAATATTTAAAAATTTAAGGTGATTTTGTAGTTTAAAGAGTATTCAGAAAATAATCTTTACTAATCAGCATTAGAATTACTTATCATGCATGGATTATTTTATACTAAAACTGGACATTTTGGTAAGGCATCTTTAAAGGCGTATGTTTTCCGCGCACCGCCGCCTTCCCTATGAGATGTAAGACTGACATTGAGGCATTTTCACTTTACTTTCCTGTAGACTGGTAGGCTCTGTCTTTCACTGACAACTATAATGTAGCGAAATGAAACTGAATATTTAATTTTTGAGGGTTTTTTTGTTGTTGTTGTTATCTTTGGATGACTCAGACTCTATTGAAATCTGGCTTAAGTAAGTCTATTGGAAAACAAACGGCTTGGTAGGGGAGGATGAGGGGTATATTGCAGAGCCAGGACTTATTTCTCCATTTCCACCATTATGGTTTTCCAAGGAAAATGAGAGATTCTTTTATGAGAACACTTGGGAAGATGATATGCAGGTGGCTTCTGAAAAATTAAACCTTGCCTTTATTCTCTACTCTATTGTAAGAGCGAACAAAGACGTAAAACTCGTTTTTTAACTTTGGATTTTCTTGCTTTGGCCCAAGATGCATCTTAACTCTATAACTATTTGTGAGTGCCTTTTCAAAGTTGTATCATCCTCTCACCTGCATTCCTGGTGTTGTGTCTGCGTACAAAGGCAGAGCTGTTAAAAAATAACGGATTTAGAATAATATATCGAATTGTTCTGTCTTCACGCCAGCGCTCGTTGCAATTATTGTGGTGTGTGACGCTGAATACAAAGGTAAAAGGCGACCTTGAGCAAACTCAGAGAATCTGGGAGGTGCCTTGTAGATACATCTCTCTCTTTAGTTCTGTTGTGGATCATTTCTGGCAAAGATTGGAGCCCAAAGTTTGGTTGTGTTTCCTATTTGCAGTGGGATAGATAATGCTACTACAGGTGCTATGTAAAAAAAAAAAAAAAGGAAATTTTTTCCAGCCGTTAGGAAAATCTCAACAGTCTGAATAGCAAAAACTTTGGCCTTTTTACAGGGCTTTTCTTTGTAGTTTGGATATCTCTGTACAGTCATTTGAACATTGCTGCCATGAGAATGACATGTAAATCAGGGAAGAAAATGCGGTTGCCATTGACTCGAAGAGCTGTTGTTTATTTAAATTCTAATAAGAATCTATCAGCTTTCAAGGACTCCTATTTGTTTCCATTTTGGAAAATAAATCGTTCTTCTTTCCTTCCTCAGGTCTTTGTGTTAAAATTCACTTTTGTCTTTGCAGTGAGCTTATTAGACAATACTGATATTTCTTACGGAATTCTGACACACATTTGTAATAATTTTTTTTAATCTTTGCATGTATTTACTAAAATGCGTGTTTTGGACATCCATTGTGACTAATGGCCAAGTCCTTTCTGAAACATTTGATGGTCTCTTAACAGATATCACAGTGATTTAATGAGTTTCTGTCGAAATAGCTTTTAAAAAACCTGTTAAATGTGAACCATGTTTGCCAGCAGTAATTTTTAGGACTGCTTTATATTACAGTGAAGGTGTGATGGAACAGGAGAAGAGGCCATTTTGCTTCACTAAATGAAAAGTAGATTTGTGGGGTTATTTTAAAAAATGGAAATAATAATTAGTGTTAATCACATCCAAGTAGCTTGGTTTGAAGGACCTATCTGTTCAGTGTTTAGTGAATGATTTGAAAGCTCCATTATTAAAAGTGTTCACTGTTATTCTTTCTTAAATCTCTCAGATATGAAAGAGTAGCAAATACTTAAAATACACATTTCTTACTATATTACTAAAGACAGCTATGGCTGAGTACTGTGGAACAATTTATTGTACTGTTACTGAAATATTATTTTTATGTTTTTTGTTGCATATCCAAGGTCTCTACTTTCACGTAGGTCTTCAGCTGCTGTGAAAGGGAGTATACAAAACGGTTAGATTTTATTCAAATAAGAATAAATTTATTAATGCTTTAGTCAGAACTAAAGTATAAAAATCAAGGTTTTGGTGCATTGTGAGATTTTGATTAAATATAAAATAATGTTGCTTCTTCTTTGAAATATAAGTTCAATATATCTTCAGGAAGGGAACTTGATTTAACTGCATCACCTTTTGTATTGCTGATGAACTTGTGGATAGCAACTGCGTTCCAGTTTAGCTCTTGGGTTTATCCATTTCTAGGAGGCTTGCTTTGATTTTTTTCTCTTAGGGTTGTAATGCTTGGGGCGGAGTAAATTGACATGTAAGTCAATAAAAGTCAAAGCAGTACAAAGGCTTTTATGCCATGCTGTGTTCTTGTAGTCTTTTAAATCCTATAGGTTTTCTATGAATTGCCATAATATTATTATTCTTTATACAGTAGCTAATAATGCAGGATTCTCTTTAAATAAATAATAAAAAAAGTAGTTCTGAATCACTACTTCTACTTAATTTAGATTTTTAAAAATTTTATTTGGATTTTCTTTAGGAACATTTTTAAGCTACAGTATGGTTGATCACTCATTCCTCCCCTTCCTAAATAATTTTAGTTTATACATTAGTTCACAAAACAGGGAAACTCCTTGGATCGTAGAGATCTTCCTTTTGTTTTAATAAAAACAGCTTTGCTACTGAATCGGCGGTTTTCTGAAGCAACACTTCTGATTACAGAGAATAATTCATCTAATTTGCTTCTGCAAAATAAGATAGCAAGGTTAGGAAATTTTAATAACGGATGCCCAATGGGTTGTGGTGTCAGTTGTACCCTTATATTTTCCCTTTGTCCTCTGAATGTCTTTCTCACCCTAGCATCTGACACGTGTCCTCAACCAGCTCGAAGATTTTCATGTTCCAGCTGCTGTACAAAGTTGGATTGTTTTTGTGCTTGTTCTTTGACCGTTGACCTTTGGGCAAGAAGAAGAAGAAAAAAAAAAAAATATCCCCCTGTAACTTCAAATATAGCACTAAAGCGAGAGGGGGAAAAAAGTTTCCGTGAGGAAACTGAATTCTCTTTCTATGTTCTGTTACGAGATAATTGGCAGGTCCACTGTTTTCATCCATGTGAAATTGGGTCAGGAGTAGCTCGAACGCTGAGGCACGTTTTGTCACTGATATCATGGTATTTAATTTTAATATATACTGTTTATACTCTTAAAAATGAGACTGCTTTAAGAGATCACTGATATTTGGGGGTGTCTCTTGGTAAACCATTACTGATTGGGAAAGGAAAACCTCCAGCAGTTCTGAAGTCGTGAGAATGGAAGTTGTTATAAAAATAGAGCAGGCTGGAGGTGGTGAGAAGAGTTAATAAGGTATTTTCCCGTGGATGAAGGATCTATTTCCTTTATCCTCTCTTGCTTTTTGCACTTCCCGTAATCCCCTTGTCCTTTACCATCCCAGTTTGCTTTAGTTTCTCAGAAATTGGTGTGTCCTTCCCTGGAGCCCCGTGTATAGGGCATCCTGACACTTCTGTCTTCTCCTCTTTGAAAATTTGCTCCTTTGCACTTGCCACTGTTGATCTTTCTACAACCGTTGCTTTGCACCTGGTTTTGTCTGAATTAATTCCAAGCTGTTTGAGCCTGTTGAGTTAACAATTAAAAAAACAACAACAACAAAACAGTAATGATAATTATTTTTATTCTAGCAGTGGTTGTTATTTTCCTTCTGGCACATCCTTGGTTTATGTTTATGGCTCTGCATGGTTAATTACTGTATCAACGAAGTGGGGGGAACGGAAAAGATTTATCTTGCCTCCATATATGTAGTCAGTCTGGAGGGGTACTGTGCTGATATGTATTTCTGATGAAGAACTTTATCAACTATTGCCAAGAGAAAATACAAAAAAAAAAAGCTATAAATTTAATATCTAAATACCCCAACACATGCACGGTTTCTGTCAGTGTATAAATAATGCTGTAGCAGTAACTTTTCAGTGGTGTACTAATACAGAAGGAATTCAGGAGCATTTGTTTCCCAATAGGAGACTTTCTTAAACTTTGATCTGAAAGACCTTGTTGTTATGGTACAGATAAATCACTGATCAACTCTTCTACTTCATGTAATTGTTGTGTTATCTCCAAACACCAGTTTCCACAGAGATATTCTAGTATCGGTGGAAGCAGTTTGCTTGATCGTGTCTGGAGGGTACAGATAGATGTAGCCTGTGAAACATTCAGATGTTGATGGTGCTACTGAAGTCACTTCTGTGTACAATTTTGAGTAAATAAATGCTGTGACTCATTTTTGCTTTGATTTCTTTTTCTTTTCTCAATAGAAGATGTGTTTGGCAGGAGAAGAAATGCATTGTTTGCTACGCAGGCTTTCTCTGCAGACAGTCTAAATGATGGAGTTGCAATATAAATATTTGTTGTATTTTATTTGGAGAGTAGCTCTTGGGCTCACAGTCAGACTTCTGTAGACAGTCAGCCGTTCCCTTTTAGCCTTTCCTAAACAAAAGCTTTTGGCTATATTGCTGCATGTTTAATTTACCACAAATCAACCCAGGATAATGAATATGGCTGTTGATGTAAAATATTTAAAATATCAGATATTTGTTGCAGCAGTTGCATGGTTTTCCTCAGTTATTTTTCATAGTCTGCTGACTCAGAGTTGGGATGGATCCTGTTTCTGGGGAATATCTACTAAAATCAAGGACCTGATGATGGGTCTTATAGAGACATTCAAACTGGGCTTTAACTAATAGTGTTGCTGTGAAGTGGAGAGTTCAGTGAAATGGCCAAATGCACCAGTTTCCTGGGGAAATGTTCAATTACTGTCCCATGTTGGGCTCGGTAATCAACACAGCCAGTTTCAGCTGCACTTGAGTAACTGCAGAGGAGCTGTGGGAAGAGTTTGGGCTACAGCATAGACTTCATTTTTGAGATTGGAGCCAATTAGTTGCCCTGAAACTGAAGCACATGGTTCAGGGATCCTTCCATCAAGCATCCCTATCAAGGTGAAGGTCTGGGTCTCCTGTGCACCTTCCCCTTCCCTGCTCAGATGAAGCCACCTTGCCACGTTTGCTGTTTTGCGTCAAGCACTCCGCTTCTGGTCTCCACTTCTAAGGCGCTGCTTCTGTTTGAGATGCCTTTCAAAAGGCTGTTGAACAAGCTATAAACATCTGCCACTTCCTCACTTAATGGAACCATCAAAGTGTTCTCGTGCTGGAGTGGGTGATCATCTTTGATATCTTCCACATTTTTCCTTGACTCTCACTTTTTACGATGTGACTGAAATTAGACAGTGAGGAATTCGGTGCAGGAGGTGTGGCGTTACTTGCTCCTCTGGCCTTTTATACCTCAGGCTGCTCAGCATTTGAAATATTTACTAAAGGTGTTTTCAGAAGCCAGACATAATGGTGCATAAATTATCATTTCCTGATTAAAAATGTTAAGTTAGCTTAGGAGAGAACTGACATTTTGTGCTGTCTACGGTGTATGTAAAAGAGAAAGCAGTTGCCATAGAAACTAGCTCATCACATAATATGAACTCTCATTCTGAGATGGAGTTCTTTCAGCAAAATGGACTTTTTGTGTATAGAATATGAAATTGAATATATACTGTAGTCATTATTACACTGTACTCAACTTTTTATATTATTTTTTTTGTTTTAATTTTAAGTATTGTCAGCTGAAAAGGGGGAGTATATTGTTTCACTTGAGTAGGGGCAGGGTGTATATCAGATGGCAGTAATTTTATTTTATAGCAGTAATTTTATTTTATACCAGTACTCCCTGTTTAGGAAAAAATGATTATTTCATGCAGAAAAGTTAATAAATGCAGAATAATTTATCTGGAAAAAAAATAAATCAGTTTTGCTCATCAGTGAGGTAAAGGATCTTTATGCTGGTTTCTAACACACAAACTAGGTGTGGCTTTGCATATAGTGTGTGTGTGGTAGTTACAGTGAGGTATTAACACTAACAGACAATAAGCTATAGATAATGTGAAATTATTTTTTAAAGTTATATAAATGAATACTGAAATAATAAATGGTCAAGTACATTAATAAACACAAAGCAGGTGATAGTAACTGCAGCATTTGAGATGGTGTAACACAATTTGTCAGCAGAGAGGCGAAAATACTGTGTGACTTGGCAGAAATGGCCAACTTCCAGTATAGGCTCTTGATTTTGAAATAGGAGGAGCTCATGATTTCTGTTAGAAGTTCAGTGTATGGCACAGCAAGGCTCTAAAGTTGCTTACTGATATTACTTCCAAGTGTAGAGTTGAAGTCTTCTCTTTTGAATGTAGTTTCTGTGGTATCAGATTGTTCCAAATATGACAACTAAACTTTGATAAATGTCTTAGAGAAGGGGGTGCTAACTCACAGCGTTCTTTGTTAATGTTTCGTAGGTCTTTTGAAAAATTGCTTTTTAGGATTCTCTTATAACTTACTTGAGAGTATGCTGAATAGAAGAAACCTGACTTCTCCTAATCCATAGGACAAGTACAGCAATTTGGAAAACAGCAGCAATACCTACTTCAAACATTCCGCTGAATGGCTGATGGGACATGTTGTGATGGGAGATCAGGAGTCATATTGAAATCTTTCACAGCATCATAGAGTAATTTGGTTTGGAAGGACCTCTGGAGGTCATCATGTCCAGCCTCCTGTCTTCTCTACAATTCTTTTTCATGCTCAGTTGAAGACAGCAATTAGATTCCTCTTAAGTCTTCTGTCCTCCAGGCTGAACAAACCTGGTTTATTGAACTTCCTGAAGGTCCTAGTGGCCTCTTCCTCTAGCTTGCAGAGTTTGAGGTCCCTGTGAATGGCAACCTTGCTCTCCAACATACTGACCACTTCCCCCCAAAAGATGCCATCCACAGTATCACACGGGTTTCATTGTGTCCCATCATCCAGGTCATTGCTGGAATTGTTAAACTGTATTGTTCCCATTTGACCTTTGAGAAATGCCACTGGTTGCCTGTTCACTCCTGCTCTCCAAACCCAGTGGTCCAGTGAGTTCTCCACTCACATTATAGTTCGCCTATCTAGTCTATGTCTTTTCAATTTGACTATACAGATGCTATAAAAACCTGGATCAAAAGTCTTGCTAAAGTCAAGACATTGTCAGTGATTTAATTGTAGAAAACAATCAGTTTGGTCAAGTATAATTTGCCCTTGGTACATCCAGGTTGGCTGTTCCCAGGGACCATTTTGTTCCTCGTGTGCCTGGAAATTATATCATGGAGTTTTACACCATATTTTTTCAAGGCATGGAGGTCAGGGTGTCCTATCTATGACTACCTCCTAAGATGCTGTGTATTGCAAATGAAGTAGTTAATTCTTTTAAACCATGCTCTTGCTCTTGTCCTTGCTTCTAGAGAAAGATTATCTAAAATCAATTTAGTCTCTTTTCCTTAGGTCAGCAGATGTTAATTCCATTCACTCACTGTCACCATAAATCAGGTTTTGAACAGTAGTCTGGCTGTTAAATGATTTATCTGATAGGAGAGATTTTATGATCCATTCAGTTCCTCAATTCAAAGGTATTATAAATACCAAATGAAAGAATGAAACACTAGAAGAGAAATTATGACAATCTGTAGTTTGGAATGTTAACACCACTTGTTTTGGCAGTAGTACTGGTCTTAAAACAATAGGATCCATATGGATGCTAATTTTCCCAATTTGAGTAATGAATACAACCTCTTTATGGTTTAAGTAATGGTATTACTCAATACCACTGCGGGGTCCGGTAGACGGTTTCATGATGAGGTAATAAATAGCAATTTTGGAGAGCTGATTATTTGTATTTTTCTTTTATGTGGTTTATGATGGGGGTAGAAGAAATCACAAAGCCAGTGAAAAGCCTTGCCCTCTCCTGTAGCTGACATACTTTGGCTGAAGATATGTCAGCTGAGAAATATGAGACCATCCATAAAGCTCTGCATGCTCCCACATTAAAGTATTACAGAAAAACCTTCAAGTGGAAAACCAGTAACAAATTGCAGCTGAGATGCTTATAGCATACTGCACTGTCCTGGGCACCCTACCACTGCTCTGCTAATTCCTTTGCAGATTGCTTTAGTCAGAAAGAAAAACGGAAGACTTCTCTGGCTTTCCTGTATTTCATAGACAGGAGCTATGAGAGGGGAAAAAAATCCCCCAAACCTCATGATGAGTTATCTATGGATCTGAAGATGATGTTACTGACACAGACACCAGGCTGAGTGCTTCACTGTTAAACATCTGTTTGCCCACTGGTCCAACCCTGATGTCTGTAGCAACTCTGCGAAGTCTCCGTTCCTGCCTCAGATGTTTGGAATTTGCTAACCCATCAGCTGGAGGGGTAGCCAAGCGCTCTGCACTCTTTCAGCACCGCTCCTCACGCTGGTGCAATGCTCTGTGTGTGCTCCCAACTCCTTCCCTTGGTTTCAGCTCCAGGAGATGGTTTCTGATCCACCCCTTCCAAGCTGCTTGATCTCCTTTTTTACCAGAATGCCAACTCTTGGCACGCCATGCCACGTGGGGTGTAGGCTGGGCTTTGTCTCCGGCCAGTTCTGAGCAGTGAGTAACAAGCACGTGCCAGCGAAGGTCTCCTGATGGGGCTTCACAGGACGTACAAACCAAAGAAACGGGGCAAATCAGTGAACTGCAAGGAAATGTGTTGGTCCTGAGTGGTGGAGCCTGTTGGTCACCAGCTGTGTGCTCTGGTCAGCCCCACTGTGACCCACCACCTCAGGGGAGTCAGCTCGGAAGAGGCCGTTGCCCGTCTCTCCTTTTCAGAACTGGGACTCTGCATTTGGCCCTCGGGCAGGACCAGCTGCCCTGGCAGAGCCTTGGAGGGCCCACACAGTCTTCTGTATTGCATTTCCCATCTTGATTCATTATCTCCTTGTCTTTTCTGCTGCCATTTTGTGTTTCTGTTTTCCCTCAAACCCAGATAAGAGCAGGGATTTTAGGTTGGGCGTTTGGGGAAATTCCAGCTAGGGAAAGCTTTGTGTGTCCTCAGCTGTAGGCTTTGGCCATGTGCTGGGCATGTATGTTCCAGCTTCCAGAACTGTATGTGCCCTTTTTGCAAGTTGTCATTTTTCTTCTTGGAAACCTTTTTTAAAAAAAAATATTTTATTTTAAGAAACAAAATAGAAAGAAAAGACATTATTTAAAAGTACAGTATTTTCAATATGAAGTCAGACAGCGGAGCTGTTCTTTGGTCCAGTCACCTTTGAAGAAATGATTGTCACCTTACTGTAACAAATCCTGTTCCTTCATTTTGTGAGTGGCACAGACTCTGACAGTGATTTAAGGTCTTTAGTGTTGATTTCATGTGAAAAAAATATTTTTCACAGTATGACTTTAAAGGAGACTTTTTTCCTCCAATTACTCTACATGTTGGCAGCAAATTAGCTTTGAGGGAATATTGTGCACATCATAGTTCCCTCTTGATGTACTGGGGAGTAATTTTTGGATCTTTTAGCTCAGTCAGGCCAGTGACTGACATTGTTCATGTCTTCTGTTTCTGTAGATTTGAAAGACTTTCTTTTGACAGGGAAGGTGATATGGAAAAAAAAGAAGCCAAAGCACAAGAAGTGATTGGCAAAGTGGTGATATCATCAAATGTTCAAAGACTTTGCAAATTGAAGCTTATTAGGCTGACATTTTGTCTTCTATTCAGCACTAATTGGAATCATGCCTGGGTGCATGATGTGGAAGGTGCTTAATACCTGAGTGTTTATCATGACAAAATGACAGAAATCGATGTCAAGGATGCTGTAGATTTCTGTTTAATGGAGAAAACAATATATTTCAAACTGCAATTACATATCTCACAGTAATTTGCACTCATATGTATGAAAGACCTCCTGAAATATTGCAGATAAGAAAACTTTAATTTTGGCCCCTAAAATATTGACCTGATTGTGAATATTCCATTTTCAGGTTTTAAAGTTTTTCTTCAGAGTTCATAAAAATAACACTGTTGTAGTTTGGAAGGGGGTGGGGGAAGAGAGAGAGAGACAAAAAACCTGACAAAGTGTTTTTACTTGAAACAGATCTGAAAATCCCAGGAAGAGTGAACTCTCACACGGTTGATACAATTCTTCTAAAGTTGTTTCTGACAGCTTGAGTTCCTTTGTAGTCTATGCTTTCTGCTGTATTGGCATCTGTAAAATGAATTTAGAAAAGAGAAATAGCGAGGAAAGTGATTTTTGGAAAGGCAGCCACTGCAAATAGAATGCACTGGAATATTTGAAAGTAGCTGCATGTTGTCCCGCTGTGCTTGGTGTCATGAGGGATTTCTGAGGTTCCTGCCCCTATCAAGGGCACACATGTGCTGTCTGGGATAACACACGACCTGTGTGTTAGTCTACATCTTCATCTTGGACCTTATGAAGTTGAATTCAGATCTTCAGTTTAACCTCTAGTATAACATAAAATTAATATTTATTCAACAGTCAATGTAAACAACTAGCTGTTAGTTGAAATAATTACCTGAATTACTGTTCCTAATGAAATACAGAGCCATCATTGTGAAGTAATATATTTTCTAAAAAAACCAAAACCAACAACCAACCAAAAAAAAACCAAACAAAACAAAACCAAAAAAGCAAACACAAATCAATGTAGTCTGGCTGCTCGTAGGAATTACTGGTCATTATATCAGTGATACAGCTGCTGGTGTGCTACTGTAAACTCCAGCAATCCTGTAACTAATAAGATGTTGACAGGCAGTAGTTAAGGGGCTGATGGTAATTATTTGTACTGCTGGAATCCTCTCAGGGGTCTGAGCCTTACATTGTGTTAGTGAAAATATATAACAGACAATTCCTGGCCCAGTAAGCTCGTAACATAAATGTGCTTATAGGATATTAGAAGAGGGGGCAGCAAGGAGAAGGTTGAGGACCAATGACAAACAATGAGATTGACATGGTTTGAGCAAGAAAGCAGAAGACCCAGCACATGAACTGCTTCCCTCAAATGTCTCTACTCATGACTTATTAAAAATGCCTTTCTATTATTTGTCTGTAGCATTAAGAGATATCTAAAGTCTACTGGACACTTGCTATGTCTGCACCTGCTGCTGTTATCAAAGGTTTCTTATGTGAACAAATAGAGAAGGAAAAAGTGACTTTGACTTTAGGTGAGAGATGAGCACATGAAGGACATTTGTCTGGTCAAAGTTTAGGAACACTTGTAATGATTTATATGCTTATCCAAATGCTAATTGTTCAGTCTATTCAAGCTATATTTAATAACAACTAACTGTAAGCCTTCTAAAACCATGCATTGTATTGATTTCCTTGTAGGAAAGCAAATTTAAAGAATAATTTGTTATTGTAATTTTGATCTGTTGGATACCGTTGTTGGGGAGTGAAGGGGGAGACAATGGAACAGGACCCAAGCTGTCAATATGTCATTGATAATATCAGAGAGGAAATACTGGTTTTCCTGCTAAAGTCAGTTGGGGGGTGTGTGTGTGTGTGTATTATTGCCCTCTAATGGATAGAGTCTGAATGGCTCAGCTCTGCGTGCTTATATTGGTTTCTGTAGCAAGGCATTAAATTGTCTGATATTCCCCATTTTAGAAGACTCTTGTAATGTTTATCCATAAGTCTGATACATCTTTTGTGGGTAATGTTCCTTTTGTTTGTAAAATTAATTTGAAATTCAGTAGGAAGCCCCTACAGCTTAGAGAAGTGCCTTTTCTTTGTTCTCTGAAGTTTTATTTCAGCTCAATTATAACTGCTTAAAACTTGCCATTTTCCTTTCCTATTTTTACCCTAATGCTAAAATAATAACTTGAATATGAACAAAAAGCACCACATCTCTGTACAATGGCAAGAGCAATGACTTTTGGAGAGAAGTGGAAGAGTAGAGCACACTCCCCTTGAGTTATTACATCCAGAGTGTGCTCCTGTCTCAACACTCCTGCTGAGAGCTCCACGTAACCAGGACCTGCCAAGCTCCAGAGATGTGGGTGGCAGAGGGAATGAGCTCTTCATCTCTCTTCTCTGGTTGACACCCAAGCTGTAGTGAGGGTTCCACCCCATCCTGCTGAGCAGCTTCCTGGCTGCTCACACATGTAGTCTGTTTTCTAGGATAAGTGGCAAAAGTGTGTAACGTAATGTTCAGAGATTTAAGGTTTCAAATCTTGGTGAGAGTAGTGATAAAATCAAGTATTCTAGATGCACAGTAGATTAGTTTTTGTTTTGCTTTTTAAATAAAACTATCTTTGAAGGTAACTTTAGCACAACCTGAGAAAGAAGGCTGCAGATTAGTTGGAAATTGGATTTACAGTTGTTTGTACTGGAAGTAATCCACTTCTACGTGCTCTTGATACTGAAATCCTAACAAAGTCATATTTTTTCCTAGCAGGCCTCTGTATTCATTCAATAAATACCTTTGGGAGAACTAAATTTCAGAATTACATTTCTTCTCTTTGCAGCCATTTTCCTTTTCAAAATTTCCAGTGCTTGCTTTTGCAGTTGGATAACTAGACAGTGTTTTGAATGCATCACAGAACATTTGTCATTAACAGCTTTCCTCATCTTCAGTTGTAGTTGCATGTGACCAAAGCAGCAGTGAGTATCCAAGTTGTCTTCCTCCTCCCGAGGAGGTTTGTGATGGTGATGGTAAGCAGCATGGTTATTACAGAGAAGTTCCTGATGGATATGGATTGCAACAAGCCAAATATTCATGCTTATGAAATAATGTAAATGTTCTGGGGAGACCAACAACTGATGTCACAAAGCTCTGCTAAGGTACCTCTAGTTCCTCTGGGTGTTAAGTTTTAGCTGAGACCATCATATTTCTATTTATGATCCAATAAACAAGCTGAATCTAAGTTGGAAGAGCAGAAAGAACAGTGCATTAATCAAATTCCTTGGTAATGACTGTTTTCTCCTATGAATGACTTCTCCAAGGTGTGATACCACACAAGGCATGTGGTACTGGCTTACCCTGTCCTTCCCCAGGGCGTGGGTGCTTCCCTGTGCTCTGCCTGCTCAGCTTGGCAGGCACACTTTCATAAAAGGCTGTTGTAGAGATCTGAGAGCTTGCTCCTGGGAGCAAAAGCAATTGTCCCTGGGTTTGGGGCTGCTGCGTTTTCCATTCATGGAGAAAATAGAAAAAAATTTGTGTATTTTAACAGAGAGATGAAGGAAATTGCAGGACCATCTTTTCAGACCAAGATGGGGACTTTATCTGCATTTATAAATATTGGTGTTTTTCTTCTGAGCCTGATGTTTCCTAGCAATATGATTATTTTTTTTTTCCTAAGAATAGTTATTTTCCACTTACAATACATTGGCAGCCATTGTTTGTATTGTTTAGGATCAATTGAGGAATTTTTCTAAATGTTATTTTGATTTGATGACTTTGTTCATCTGTGAATTATGAAAGCTCTGATTGTTTAGTGCACAAGAAAGCTACAATGCTTTGCTGGCTCACATGCTCGCTTCATGCATGCACATTGTGATAGCTGTAGTAATAGCATCATTAAAGAACAAAAGGTAGCAACACATAGTAGCTCTGTATCTGGCCAATCCCCTCAAATTACCATAAATATTTGAGCAATCTGAATAGTTTTGGACTCTGTAGTAAAGCTTTCCTGTTCTTATCTGGCACTGAAGGAATGTGGAATCGAGTATTCATTTAACCAAGTATAAAAATATGTATGCTATGCAGTTATAATCATGTGTCATTAATCAGAAAATACTGCAGAAACTCTGACAAATTAAAAACACAAGGATGTGTCTGCAAGGGCTTTTTCAGTCATTAAAAAGCTGCTTCACCTCTCAGGCAAACTATTTAATGGCAACTTCTTGCTCAGTGTACTGACATCTTCAAAGGCTCTGACATCTGTCGGCCTTTGAACTACCATTAAAAAATATTATCCCATTTCCATTCTTTTATGCCCATTTTTTTAATTATAGCCCTTCTTTCAAGTTAGGAACATGGTTGGTTTAAATGATGCTGTCCTTTCGTTTTCAGCCACCCAGCTGCGGTTTGAATAAATTGATGTAGAATCAAAGGCGGGACTTTAAAGGGAAAAGGTTTGATGGACTTGGACTCCGAACCAGATGAGGTTTTATGATGAAAAGGGTTTAATCCCAGCACAGGCATCGCTTCTATCAGTTGAGCAGTACAAAGCGATTCATATATATAGGTTCACGAGAAATGATCTATTTTTTTTTCTATATTTTTTTTTTTTTTTAAACAGCACAGATCTCTTCAGGACTTGCAAATGTGGCATTAGCTAATATTCAGAGAGCTGATTTCCTTTCATCCACCAGAAGCTTATGATTATAGTACAGTTCTCGAATTGGAAATGAGAGCTGCAACACAGATTTAAAGCTATGCTGTCTGATTTGTATTCAATATACATGTCACTGCGGGACAAGCCAGTCTGGGCCGAGCTGGTTCAATAAAGGGAAAAACAGTTTCAGCATCTGAAATTCTGGTGGGGAGGGGGGGGAAAGGTACCAATTAATTCTTACCTGCTCTACCTGAGTATTGTGTTGGATACTTAGTAGATTACTATCGTTTCTAAAGCTGTGCAAACAAACCCTTGTGATAACATTTCTTTGGTGTCTTTTGCATCAGAGGCTGAGAGGAAATATGCAGTATTAATCAGCGACGGCGTGTAATGTAGTCATTTATAGGGAAGGCAATGTTTGTTTTTCGGTGCATGAGTTTCAAGGAGGTTTAGCAGAGCCAGCCTTGCTATTCCTTTATAGAAATAGCCTTCATTAATGTGGTAATTAGGCATGCATATGGGGAAAACTGAAATCTGTCTCAACAAATGCATCAGATGCCATTTGGTAAAAATACCACCTCGTCGTCGTCGAGAAATTATCTCTGATAGCTGGCTGGTCTGTGTGCTCCGTGTTCGTGAGAACTGGTGGTACATTGTCATGAGTTCTTACTTCTACGTAGTCAGATTGTGTCCTTCAAAACAGTGATGCTTTCCAGAAAAGTAAAAGCAGTAGATTTCCAAAGTCTGCTAATTATCTTCTTAAAAGCCTGTGCTTCGTTGTTGTACAGGAGACTGCTCCCCTTGGCGCTCTGTCTCCACTCAAGTTTCTCCCTCAAGCCTTCCTCACAACTGTTGTTCCCTGCCAGAGTACTCAGTTTAGGAGCAATACATTGTTCCTGATCTCTTAATGCAATTTTGAGGTTGTTTGGGGTTTTTTTTTTGGGGAGGGGGAAGGTAGTAAATATAAACACAGACCTGCATAAATGGATATATTTAATGGGTTATTTTATTTTACTTTATTTATAAAGTTTTCATGTTTAGTATGTATTTAGATTTTGCATTTAAACTTCATATTAATATTTATTGAAAGTATGGTAGCTTCAAAACAGTGGCATAAATAAATCTTGAAGAAATTCCAGCCCCAGGTTGCAAGGATGCAGTGGCCTGTTCATCATTCAGAAGATGAAAGGGGCATCAACTGACTTCAAGGACAAAACTGAGAAGGATGAAAAGGAGAGAGATCAATGTGAAGGTGCCAGAGGAAGATACTGAGCCAAAAATCCTCTCGGTTCTGAGAAATGTTATGCACACAGTTTTCATTTATTTTGTACAGATCATCCTGTGATTGATCTTGTCTTTCTGAACTGGTAGCTGTGGAGCATGATGCTTCCAAAAGGACTCTGAAGTCAGAGGAGCCACTGTCAAGATGATGGGAATAGTGCAACCAGCACTTGAGGATGAAGGTGCAGGGAAGGAGCCTAGAAATGGTGTCAGCTGTAGGTGTGTGCACAAAATACTCAATAAGTACCTTCAGCTGATGCCTTTGACTCCAACCTAACACCAAGGTTGAAGTAAAGACTTCCTTCTCTAGGACTTCATCCTCAGATGGAGGTGGCAGGTTTATCTGTTTGATATAAGGAGTGATGCTAAAGATAATAAAGTAGAATACACTTCTTCCAATTAGGAGTTGATGTCATTTTGACATCAGGAAGTCAAAAGAAGGAAGCCAAAAGTTGCAGATGGGTGTGTAATTCTGCATCTTATTTGTGTAGGTAGCTAACATACAGATAAGAATTTACCACAACTCATTGATTAACAGAAATACTGGAGCTGTTGTTACTGCCTTGCAGAAATGAGGGTTCTTTTGAAAGTTAGGAGCTGATTATTTCTTTAAAGTCTAAACCTGTAAGTGACACAATTTTTATTTCTGAAGCTGCTGGATTTCAGGATTTCTGCCCACACATATTGCCATTCATGAGACCGAGCATGAGGGCTTCATGCTTGGTTAAAGACTGTCATCTTCAATACAGCAGCATGACATCAGTAACGAGAGTTTCCTGGTGTATTAGGCTCTTTAGTAGAGCAGCGTAGTACACACAGGCTCCTGCATTTAAGTCATCTTTAGTCATCGTCCCAGACAATCACGGCGTTAGGTTCCTTGCTTGGCTTCCTGTGGTCATGCTGGAGTTCTGAAAAGTTGCTCTTTTTCACCTTGAGAGCAGAGCTTGGACAGTAGCATGAACTTCGAGTCTTCCTCAAGTCCTTCAGCTGCCTGTTGAGGAGATAGTCATGGCAGATGACTTGAATGGGAGTTAGTGTCCAAAGTCTGCATTTCTACAAGTATTAACTTCAGAAGGTGAAAATGGGAGATATCTTATGCACAAACAGCTCCTTACTTTGACTTTGTATCTGCATCTTGTTTTATGTTTGTCCTGGCAAGTTTTGCAACTGATACCATTTCCATTACAGTCACCAGAAAACCTTTCTGAGATGTGTGGGTTAAAATTTCTGAAGTACTCAAAAGTTGTATGTGTTTTGAGCAGTAATTTAAACAAATGCATCCAAAAGAGAAGTGTGATGCTTTTGTGGGGGTTTGTTTTTTTGAAGTTGGGATTGTTTAGTGTTTTTTTACTTACAATGAAGTCTTTTCATTAGGGCAAAGACATTTCTCATAGACAATACAGCCTGTACCTCTTCTGGGGACAAATTAGGAATTATAATACATTTAATTTTGCTGCCTCATGGACATGAATGTCTGTAGTAATCCTTAAATCTGTAATACATCATGTCTGCATTTAAATCAGAATTACATGTTGTTCAGGAAATGCTAATGCTTTTAAATTTAATATGTGGAAAATTTAAATGCAAATATTTTTTAAAAGCTTTGATTTAGGGGATGCTGGGCACAGAAATACTCTGACTGATGGGTAGTTCTTGCCAGTCCACTGCAGAGATCTTTAGCCTCCATTTCTGTTTCAGGAAAGTCCAATCCTTCCTTAAATATCAGTAGCTTTTCTTCACTTTCAGAACAAGCTTTGCTCCAGTGTTATTTCAGAGCTGAATTTATCTTTAACATTCACCCAAAAGGAACACTTTTCTTTCACATCCTGAAATACAGAAAATTAAGCTTTATATTGTTCACAAAGGAAAACAGGGAAGACTAAACAGATGTGTCTGGTGTGATTTTCATCAATCATCATTTAGGGATAGGTTGTTGTGGTTTGTATGATGCAGCAAACTTGGTATTAGATATAGATTTTTCTGTCTTTTTTTTTTAGCCACTCTGTATTTTATCTATATTCTGCTCTCACAAGTCATTTTAGGGGATCACTGCATTAAGCAAGTATTTATGGCTGTTTTTTTGGTTGTTTTTTTTTATCTCCATCATACTTAAGTTACATTAATGCAGTTATGTAGATTGTTAGGTGCCCAGTTGAGTGCTTCTCTTAAATTTCTTAGTAGAAAGACAGAAGGAAAGGAGCCCTCCAACTAGTTCTTTCCAGGTAGGTCTCTTAGTAGGTCTCTTATTCAAATAATTTTGTTTGTACAAAGAGAAATACAAATATAAACATTTGTTTCATCAGATAAAAAGAGAGGAGAAAGCAAGCTGGGTGTTTTAATTTTGGACTCACTAATCTATTTCAAAGCAAAGACAGTAAATCAGGTAAGAAACTGTTCTGGATCTGGCAAGAGGGCAAGTCTTTTCCAGGTCTTAGCATTGTTAAATGGAAAATATATTTACATTTATCTCAATTTCAACTTGGTAAGTAATCCTTTCACTCAGCAGTGCACTGTATTGTTTAGTTACACATGTAGGCTTGAGGTTCTTCCATTTGAGTAAAAATCATTTTATTAGGAAAGCAGTGACAGTAACCAACCTATGTGCAGTTCTGCTTTCTAGCTGCTGTTAACTAAATTAGAATCAAATGGACTTATGTAAATTAAGAAATCAAAATAAGCTCCGTTAATTTTAAGCTCTTTGTGGAGCTGTTCAAATGGATGTCTGATTTTCTTTATTTTGCTTTCCACCCTTCTCTCTTCTTTTTTTTCTTTTTTTTTTTTTTTAAAAAAAAAAAAAAAGCCCAGTAATTTGTAGCTTAAGTGCCATTTACATTAACTGGGATTTAGGCAGTGAACTGGCTTCTTTAAAAGTCCAGATCTATTTCAGTGCACTCATTTTGGAAAAAATAACCATCAAAATTTGTGTTTTGCTTGATACCATGTCACAGCAGATCTTGAGAATTTGCTGCTCTTTTTCTTCCCTGTAGTCTTAGATGTGGAAACAAGAATGATGCTGATATTTTCAGTGTAACTTTTCCTGCTGACATTTTGATACCTGACTTGCATATTTCTTTTCAACCTTCAGAAATATATGGCAAAGTTAGGGAACAGTTGGGATCACCGATGGAAATGTTGCCTAAGCATGTTTCTCTATAGGAATTACATGGATAGACTCTCTTTAGTAATTTTATTGAAAATGGAGCTAAGCAGAAGGTAACTTCTCTTTATTGTTCTTCATGAGTCAACACTTCCATCGTGTTGCAGGAAAATGCTTAAGCTGTAGAGCAAGAGTAGACAAGATGCAGCAAGTGCATTACTAAGAAATAAAATTTAAAGGGTGCTGGACTTTTTTGGCAACTGTGTTAAGTACAGGGGGAAAAAATGAAGTTGACCTTGGTTTGAATATAAAGAAGAGTGATGTTTAGCCTTCAGCAGCACTGTACAGGTAGGATGGCGTTAAACCTGTCCTAACTAACCCCTAACTGACACCCTAGTAGATACAAAATAAACAAGGGTAGTAGGAATATTTACTTTTATCAGATTCATAAATGTTAGAGGCATTTTTCAGAGCATACACAGTGCTGAAACAGTCCAAGTAAAGAATCTTACAAAGGAGGTTTGACGTTTAAATGAAGCTTAATGCCATTAAAATTAATAGAATAAATATGTAAGTTATCAGCTCAACACCTCACTTTACAAGTCCTAGTGGATATTTTCAAGTGAGATGTCAGAGGTACATTTGCAAAGGTGAGAAAAGCTGGGATTGTGTGGAGATGGAGTTGATAGACCTTTGTGTAAGCCCTGTAATATGGGGATTCAGATTTTACACTGCTGAACAACAAACATTTTACTGTTAGCACTGTGGTTGCCACCTGCACTGCTTTTACAGAGGTTTTTTTGACACTGAACGTTGATCTGTTTGAGTCTAGAGAACTGCCACTCTTGGTGTGATGTGGAGGTTAGTGAGTGCAACTTTGGTTTCTGTAACAGTTTTCCTACAAGAGAACACCTAAACTTGGTATTATGCAGCTGATTTATAAACTGTGACCATTTGATTAATGAACTTCACCCCTTCACTGCAATATGGTCACATTAATTTGATTCTCCCCCTCTACTCTGCTCTCGTAAGGCCCCACCTGGAGTGCTGTGTCCAGTTCTGGAGCCCCCAACACAAGAAAGACATGGACCTGTTAGAACGAGTCCAGAGGAGGCCACAAGGATGATCCGAGGGCTGGAGCAGCTCTGCTGTGAGGACAGGCTGAGAGAGTTGGGGCTGTTCAGCCTGGAGAAGAGAAGGCTCCAGGGAGACCTTCTAGTGGCCTCCCAGTACCTGAAGGGGCTACAAGAAAGCTGGGACTTTTGAGGATAGGGAGTGATAAAACAAGGGGTAATGGCTTTAAACTGGAAGAGGGTAGGTTTAGATTAGATATGAGGAAGAAATTCTTTGCTGTGAGGGTGGTGAGACCCTGGCCCAGGTTGTCCAGAGAAGCTGTGGCTGCTCCTCCCTGGAAGTGTTGAAGGCCAGGTTGGATGAGGCTTTGAGCAACCTGGTCTAGTGGAAGGTGTCCCTGCTGATGGCAGGGGGGTTGGAACTGGATGAGCTTTAAGGTCCCTTCCAACTCAAACCATTCCATGATTCTATAGGATGAAGATGTCTCCTAGTTAAGGAGTTGTGCAACAGCAGCAATGTTATGGACAGAATATTTTTCCCTCAAGAGTGAGAACACTTAAGTATGCACAAAATACCATGTAAGCCTATAATAAAACACATCTCTTTGAGTATCAAAGTTTTAGCTCTGCTGATATTTTGGTGTTTCTAGGAAGTACTAGACTAGTGATCAGGATGACTTATCATTATGGTGGTGCTACCAAAGCTCCTGCACTTCCTTGATTTCCTCCAGCAGAGCTTGCACAGCCCCATGGTTTTTTGGAAGGTTGGATCAGCGCTCTTAGGAGGTGAGACCAACCTGTTGGTCATTGAGCTGTTGTTCATTTTCACTTCATTTCACACCATTTCATTTATCTGCTCCCTTAATTACCATATTTATGGGCCGATGTGTTCTTACCCAAAAGGCATTTAAACTTGGCAGTGTAATAGATTGTGCTGTGAAAGCTGAAGAGCTGTTTATTACTTAACCCTGTTAATTTGCACTCTGCCACATCATTACCCGTGTGATAATGTGTGACATTTGCAGAAATAGTTTTCTTTGCAAATCAAATCTATCTTTTTAAGGATTCATGATATTGACAAATTACTGATTTTATGAGTCACAGGGAAAATTGGATAATAAATTCTTAACATTTTAATTGAAATTGCTGTGATACAGAAAATAATTTCAATATAGCTGGTTAAAATGGGCATAATTGAGTTAAGTACAAAGCTTTATTTAGAAGATTATATTAAAAATTTGAGTTACTAAATTTTAATGACTCTCCCTAATTCAAAATTCTTTTGAAGTATTGGGTTAGATTTGGTATCTCTTCAGGTTTAGATTGTAGCTTGAACAAAAAGATTCCTCTTGCAGCGCTGCTGTGTACCCTTTGTATCAATGTCAGGTCACAAAGGAGCCACAAATGTAGCTGCCAGCTGGCCGAACTGGCCAGTTGAAATTCATCTGGCACGGAGGAAAGCAAGAGATATACTGGGACCAGTGAGTCCGACTCAGTAGGATGCTTTGTAGACAAAAAGATCAGAGAACCATTAGGACTGTGCCTGGCTCTTGGTACCACCCTTGGTTGCCTAAAACTCTTTTATCTCTAAAGGGTAAAAATCATTGGGATAATTCCCTAAAACCAGAATGAGATCAAGTGTAAAGACCGATTGTTGTGACTTGTTGAAGCTGCAGTAGTAAAACTCATTAATATAAAACAATTTTGTTTTAAACATAAACCAACATTATACATCTTTGAAGTTCTTACAGCTCTACTTCTTTCTAAGCTTAGAGCTGCAAAGAAATAATATTTGTTTACTTTTTTAGCATTCTTTTATGTCAGATGCATTGCTTATTTTTGTGATGGTAGAGAAACTTGTCTTATCTGTTTCTCAGCACTTTATAAAGCTTTGTTTATTAATCAGAAAGTTTAAAGTAGTTCAGATTCCCAGATAATCCCTTCTGAGGTATTTTACAGTAAATATGTCCCCAGTCACTGCATGACTGGGATGGGAGACTTCATCCACCTCTTCTGGGACCTTGCACTGATGGTGGTAAAAAGGGAATCACTGTCACCACTGAATCACTGGGTGTTTCTGCTTTGTTCCTTGTTTTCCTTTTAATTCTTCTTCATCATCAAAGTGAGATTTGTTTTTACTACAGACTTCCTTTCCCTTGACTGGACTGATCTTCTTTCAAAAATAATCCAGTACCCAATAACAAATATTATGGATACCTCATCCATCCCAAGACACAGAGCAGCCGATCTCCCTTTCGGAAGGGTTCAGCTGATGGTTTCACAGAGTGCACTGGTCAAACTCCTGCACTAATTTTAAGGTTCTTCCAGGTGAGAAAATGCTGAGAAGGTATTGGCACACAGAGGGCAGAAGCTATCGGTGGTTCAAATGACGCTGTTAATTATGGGCTAATATTATATAGCCCATATATGATATTATAATAGGTTATTATCCTAGAAAGGACCATTGTGATCATGTAACTTAACAGCTCTTGTTTGAGCTAAGTCCATGGAACTGCCCAGAGTTTTCAGGGGATTTCATTGGGGTTTTGGGGGGGTTTTGGTTTGGTTTGGGTTTTTTTAAATGCAAAGTTAAACACAGCAAACAGAGACCTATGCAGTCATCCCCAACTGAAGCCAAGTTAGCCCCATGCGGAAAACTTTTGAAACTCAGTTTGAAGTGTTGTCATAATCCACTTGAGAAATGCAGTGATCTTTAAAAGTGATATTTTTTTCATCAGCTTGAGTACACTCAGCAGCGAAGAACAACAAAGGGTTATTGCAACTTCATCTGCTGGCAGATGTTAGTCACTTACTGTAAAAACTGCTGAAGCAACACCTAAATGACTCTAGATCTGAGCCTCAGGGAATAAGTTAAGATTAGATTTGATCTTAACTCTGTGTTGCCTTGTTTTTGTGAGTTCAAAATGCCCTCAACATTATTTGAAGCTAAATGTGGTGATGAGGTGGATGTGGTTTGGTGTGTAATACATTGAGAGGGAGACAGTGAAGTCCGTGTATTCCATCATTGTGAGTATAAAAGATGCAGTCATGCTCCAGCCTCTTCCTTAGAAACTGATCCAAGGAAATGCTTCATGGGGTTGAAGTAAGAACTCCTGAAAAATAAAGGGAATTTTTTTTTAATTAGGCTGTAGTCATTCCGTCCATTTCTCATCTCTGTCGCATGTAACTGTGGCAGAGTTTCAGACATTAGCAACAGATTTTAATTTGAACTTTTTGCCAACTTTATATTTTCTTATGCAATTTATTTTTTAAAATTAAGAGCACATGTTTACCTTCCAAATAACATGCAGAACATTTATGGGCATTTTAAATAGGCCAAAGTGAGTGAGCAACCTTTTTTTTGTTTCTTTCAAGTCTATTTTTTCCCCTACAGGCAAATTGCTGGGGGCTTATGACCCACCCTTTTAATGCCACTATTTCAGCACAGATATTCTTAGTTAGATTTCTAAGTTATTCCTTTGAAACAGAAATAGAAATCACCATCTCAGCTAGCAGTTTCTTCAGCAATAGGATTGACATAGGCACATACACATGCATACAAGTATGCTGTATAAATTCACATGAAATCTCTATCCTATCACACAGTTTACATATTTGAGTTTTTATTTGATTTGAGATACTCTGTAAGCTAGTGGTTTCTTTCTATTTTTTTTTTCTTTATGTGGATTAATAGTAATTTTACAAAATGCTTTCTTGTTTGGGCCATCCTGTGGAATTGCTGTGAACTTCTGTATTCTTTGTAAAAAAAGATACAGATCTCTTTTATTTCATTTACTCATACAGCTGAAATAAAGACTATAAAAAAAGCAGCAAGTAGCAATAAAATTTTGGAACTATTATATACTGTGAAGTCTTTATTTCTTGTGTTTAAGCCTTATGTTTAGCACAAGAATAATATGCTCTGGTGGAATGCTTAAGATGTGTATTTCTCACGGCAGCTCTTATACCCTAGTACTTGTTTAGACCATACAAATTCAGTAGGCATAGTTCACAGACATAGATTTAAGCAACTAGAAAAAGAATTTAAGAAACCAATACTGAGGAAAAGGATTCAGTTTTATAAAGAAACCAAGCAAGCATCATACCTTCAGAGCTTGGCCATGAGAAGTGACATTTTGTAATTGCATCTTTTGGTTTTCCACAGAATTGTTAAGAAAAGGCAGTTGCTCTTAATTTTTATATTTCATGGATTTTTCACAACTGTGAATTATGTAATCTTGGGAGGTTTTTTTCCTAGGAGTACTAATTTGCCTACTTTTAAGTCTAATAATAGTTGATTAAACCTAGCATGTGGAATAGCAGGATCTTAGTGATGGAATGTTTGGGATTCATTTTCTTTAGCAGTTTGAAGATATCCATGTCACACAGAGTTGTCTCATGCAGCAAGTTGTTGGGTTGTAAGCTGCTTCTGCCAGTGACTTTGTTTATGGGGAAAAAATGTGAGAACTAGACTTATTTTGAAGTAATTGACAAGAACGGTGTCTGTGATCCCCAATATAAGCTTTTTCCAGTCACTTTGGAGAGATTAGATGTCTCTTAACATCATCTTACCAGCAGTGAAGTTGCTCCCGAAGGACTTCTTTAATCATATTAGTTTCGCTGCCATCACCCCATCTTCAGATTCTTTCTTCTTTCCTAATATAACTAAATCTGCTTTTGCCATCTATTAGGTCCAACATTAATGCTCCTTTGCATATTAATTACGGTTGCTTTACCTATAACATTCAGCCCACTATCTTTTGGCTCCCCAGTTTTGAATCTAAAGGCTCGGAGCTGTGATTTTTTCCATGTGGCAGTAGAAAGCACTGGATTGTGCTATTTAATTTTCTGATGGCTTTGTATAAGAATTATTGAATACAGAACAAAGTAAAGCAGAAAGATGTAATGGTTGAGTTAGGAATTCACCCTATCTCTGGCTTGTAATATGATTTATAACTGGATTTTCCCTGTATTGTAAAAAGTTAGCCTTGTCTCCTTATCCTAAAGATTTTCTTAAAGTTTTTAGGAAACTTCTGAGCAATGCAATATCTCAATTTTACTTACACAGGGCGGGGGGAAAACTTAATGAAGTTTTTTGCTTTAAAAAAGAAAAGGGGGAAAAAAAAAAAAGAAGGAAAGTGGTAGTGGCGGGGAATGAGCTCTTAAAAAGAGCTCTGTCAGATTAAAAGATAATTGTTACTATTCCAGGCAGGATTTGCATTGGAATGGCTATTAAAAACCCCAAATGCTATGTATGTCAGTTTAGAACTCAGACTGTATCCTCCTATAGAAATTGTAGCTCTGTAGCATTTCTTTGGTTAAGTGAAAACCAGTTAGGCTAACATTTTGTTACGAACTTGAGGTGAAATTATTTTCTGAAAGAATTATAAAAGTATATTGTAGATTATATATTAAATGTACTTTTAAGTTTTAGTCTGTATAATTATATACTAAAATGTTCTTTATGTTTTTAGCCTATATAGGGATTTAAGAAAAAATTACATATGTAGAAGAAAAGATCAGGGAAAGAAGGAGAGGATCTAGTACAGATTATACTATATGAAACATATGTTTGAGATAATGCTTGTGTATACAAATGGTGTGCTCATTCTATCTCTATACGTACACACACACACAATTTTACCTTTTACATAGCAGGGAATAATGCCAATGAGTAATTAAAAAAGTATGGAAGCAAAAGTCAGTCTTGTGACACATTTCCAAGGTGGTTAATATTATTTAATACATGTTACAGCTGTGATAGCTGAAGGACACAACTGAAGGTTTGAGGAGAGATGACGTGGTTTTTATTACACCATATAGTTCAAATAGTTTGAAAAAACAGGCAAATCAAGCCTCAGATTTTCTCTCTCAGATCGTAGTCTTTATAACAATCTGTCTTGGGATATTAATGTACAAGGCAATATTTCTGATAGTCATTCATTTCCCAACTTTGGTCAGAAATGAATGCTTCTTTTTCAAAGATGTGTAGTAATGTGGTTCTCGGGGACTGCAAATAGACATTTTAGCTGAAAACAGACAGCATATTAAAAATGTCAAAAGAAGAAAAGTAGTTGTTGGAGAGAGAGCTCGTTTCAGAGCCCTAGAAGCAGTAACGTGTTCCAGGGCAATGGGATCTTTAAGTAGACAGTAATTTTAATCAGATTTTCTTATGAAACTTTTAATAAGTTTGAGCTGAGTCACCTACATCTGTTTGGTAGAACATCAATTTCTCATCTTAATGTTATCACACCCTCTGTGGAAGAATTCCAGGGAATTGGGCAGTTACATGTGAAGCAGAGAGGAAAAGCGGGGAAATAACTGTGGGAGAGATTTAGTGAAAATGCTAATTTTCAGGATTGTATTTGCAAATGAAAAACGCATGTGCTTGCAACATCTTGTATTGCAATCAGCTGTAAGGACAGTGGTTTTATGTCACAGATACAATGCTCCTATGATTTGTTTAAGAAGCTACAGAAGAAATGCGGTTAGCAAAGTAACTAATGACTTATAGGCAAGTGTAAATCTAAAGTAATAAACATGTACTGTAAAGTAGCAATGTATAGTTGAGGAGTAACATAGATTTATGGCACAGAACTTTCATTCCTTACCCTTTCAAGTTCTCCTGTTGAAGGCAGGCAGTGAGCTGACTCCCTGCTGTTCTGCTGCCTCACCGTCGTCCTCCGCTTCCCATGCCACTGCTGCGTCGTACAGCACATTTTCTTCTCAAGGACTGAAGGATAATCTGTGCTCACATAAGAGAGTTGTGGATTCTGAAGTCTGTGTCTTGCATTTTGAAGGGTGTGTATCTTATCTCTACTGTTTGCAGAGTCTTAAGGGTTCTCTGCATTGGCCTGTGTCATCCTCTCTTGGTGTTGCTCTAGTTCCTTCACCTGAAGGAGGAGACTCTTTGATACGTTCCTGCTGCACGTGAGCACATTATGATGAAACACAGTCTATAATCTGTAGTGGTGATGGATAAATGAGTGATGATACACTGATATCTTAAAGATCTTTTCCAACCAAAGCAATTTTATGATTCTATCTCGTTAAAAGGTGGCAGGTCATTTCTTAAGGGACCAAAAAAAAAAAGGCATGGACGTTAAGTATTGGTTTTATGCCACCATTTCTTCACCTATGGAGGCACCCCCTCCAAAAGGGTAAATCTTGCTCCATCCATGCCTTGGACAGTGGGGAACTGTATTCATCTGCATACCTGAAGAGAAGGCAGAAGAACAATAAGAGAGGCCAAGAAAAGGGATAGAGAATCATTTGAGTCTCTTTCATATCCCAGCTACCAGCCTGTCAGAGAAAATAAAATATCCTGTAGGTTTGGGGTTTTTGGGTTGGTTTTTGTTTTGTTTTGTTTTTTTTACTTTATTTGTTCTTTATTTCAGGTGATCTGTGATATGGAGAACCAAATCCATAAGCTGAGGGAACAAGTTGTTCAGGTGAACGCTCAGCGGAAGCAGCAGCTCCTGGAGCTGAGCCGTCAGTGGGAAGAGGAGAAGCAGAGGGCAACTCGAGACCATGAGGCAACAGTGAATAATCTGAAAGTGGAGGCAGAAAAAATTACATTAGACCTGAAAAAGGTCCATGCAGCAGAAACAGAGAAAGCCTTGGACAAGGTAAGAGGTTTGCACAGGGCTACTTCTTGTGGCATGATAAAAGAGGAGCAATCTCCTCAAAAAGTCAGATGAGCAAAGTTTCACTAAGGAGAAATATTTAGGGGTCATTTGAGTTGAAAAAGCAGACGTGTGCCGTAGATCTGACGTGGGACGCTGCAATCACGGCGCGAGCACGGAAAGTTTTGTGGTTCTATAATGAAAGACTTCTTCTCCTGGAGGCCGCGGTGGCCGCGGTCGCTGCTGTGGCTGTTCTCCCTGAGAGCCCTGCTGGGGCAGCCCCTTCCAGCCATGGTGAGCGTGGGACGGGGGTGACCACGCGGTGCTTGGGAGCTGGCTGGACTTCAAAAATCCAGATGATTTCAAAGGCAAAGCCAGCCAAGGACTAGGCTGATCGCTTTTTCTTTGCTGGAATAGATAGAGTGGAAAGGGCAGTTCTATCTAACCAAGCTTTTTTTCCCCTTAAAATGAGAGAAAGTTCTTAAGGAGGAAAAAGTTCAGGTTAAAACTGCAAGGAAATTGGGTCTAGTTGCTAACAATGGCTGGTCTACTTTTTCCTGTGTGCACTGGGTGAGCAAGTACTGTGTAAAAGGCTTGAAAATAGGAATTAATGGTTCAGATACATCAAGGCTTCCCTCCCCACCCTGTTCAGTGGGGTCACTGACTGAGCATCCGCTGGTATCAGCGTCTTGAATTCAAGTATTTCACCACATTAGGGCTGATATGAGCTAAAACATGTGAGTTTTATTTCAGAAGCTAAACTAAAAAAGAAAAACTCCTACTTAATATTTATGGTAGACACTGTGTATATGTAAGCAGATAGTTGTTGAAGTATCTTTTATATGCACTAATGTAATAAATGATACATTTTATTGCAAAGTGATGTACTGTGGCACAAATTAACCATCTCCATATAATGTTTGAACAGCCTTTGTGAAAGTGACATTTCATTTACCTGCGTCAGGTTCTTGGTCTGTAATTTTAAACAGCATTCGGAGGATTATGTTGGAAATCAGCCAGCCTGAAGCCATTAAAATGACTGTGATCAACAATTCAGAATCTTTTCTGAATGTAAGGAAAGCTCTGCTTGGCATAATTATTTAAAGCCAAGGTCACAGAAAGTATTTAAACCTTTGAAATTCATCATTAAAGGATTAATTTTAACTCAGGAAGACATTGTCATTTTTGCTTAAAAATGGAATTTGAATCTCAATTCTTTTCTTTCTTTGATCTTTTTTTTACATGTGTAGTATAGCAAAAGAAAAGTTAACTTCTTTACATCCTCAAATTAAAGTTACAAATAATCCTTCATAGGGTAATATCTTTAATAGTCTTGAATTGTCATTTCTGTCAGAAATACTGTTTTTTAATTTGTTGGATTTTTTTCTATTTAAAAAAATTGCTAATTTTAAGCTATATTAACTGCTATTGAATTTATTTTTTTTAATTTAACCTACTTCCCTATTTTTACCTCTAATCAGAAGAGCACATGTTGAGTAGAAGATAGGAGGGGGAAAAAAGATCTCTCTGTTGGAAAGTCTTTCACAGGCATGTGAAAATACCTTGCATTACCTTCAAATCTCCCTTTACCATTCTGCTTCCTTTCTGTCTTCCAACTGTAGAACTGTAGGAATTGGCCAAAAAGTCCAAAAGTCAAAGTAGCTTAGAGGGCAAATTCCATTTAAATCTCAAAAGTTACAGTTTCTGCTAACTTAGTTCAAATCTTGATCCTATTAAAGTCCACAGACTTTGATGAAGGAGATTTTGTCCACAGGGGAAAAAAGTGCATCTTAATTGCAAGTCTTGAAACTGCTTTTTGAACTCTTTTTATTTTTCTAGCAAATCATTTTACCTTGAAACTTAGGATAATATGGGAGAAAAAATTTATCCTTTAAATTTACTTTTTTCTGCCAATTCTGCAAAGATCACTTAAAAATCCAAAGGGAAGCTGAATTTCACTGTTTAGGCTTGGAACATACAACTGTCTGGATTTTCTGAAGGTCAGTCCATTCCCAAGTGAAGGATTTCATTCCTCTGTGGTCTGTTTTGAGAGTAATACTGATTTCAGTGGGACTTGCTTCGTGCGATTGTGGAGTGTCGCTCACGTGAACATGATGAAATACGAAAGAAATGGCTAAAACTTAAGTGAAAAGAAAAATTGAAGTAAAAACAGGCAGAAGGAGAGACAGGCTCGATATGATATTGCCCTCCCCATGTTGTGAGGATGGGATGGAGGAGAATGAGGGGCAGAGATAGTGGGACAGTTTTCATTGCAAGAGCACTGGACATTTAAATATTTGTTGGTATTTGTAGACAGCTTTTCAATATTTAGGGGCACATAATTTATTTTTTACTGAGGTCTTTAATTTTCTATTGTTTAAAAATTTCAACTTTTAAAGATAGTACCTTGTTGATTGTAATATTCTAATTGATTCATTTTGTTAGCAATTACAGCGTACAGTGCCAGAGAGTTGCTCAATAAACGTAGTACGGTAATGTTTTTGAACCTGTGATTCTAAAAGCAAATATCTTTTGACAGTTATTGCATCTCCTAATCAGTAGGGAATGGTAAGTGGGAAAATATTTAACAGGTTGCCAAATGGCACTGTGTACCCTGCACTATAGGAAAAACAAACATGGCATCTGCTGTTGTGGAAATCATAATAAAGGGAAAAGTCCATAATTTTCCAGTGACCTCCCCTGTTGCAGGAATTGTTTTTGATTAAACAGCAAAGTGAGCTATAGCTGACCTAGATACACACATCATGAGTAGAATCAAACCTGTTGTAGATAAGTTGGGCCTCTCTGAGCCTTATTGCTCACCTTTCAAGGAGTAACATGGTAGTTATATTAGAACACAGAACCACCTTATCAGATAAGGATAACGAATTTTAATGTCCTTAAGGTCAGATAAGCCATGCTGAACATAAATCAGACAAAAATTCAAGACAATAGCATGGAGAATTTGAAACATTACTTATCATGTTCTTAGGGCTTCAGTACTTTCATATTATCTGTTATCTGTCTCTAACATAAGAATGACTTGAGAATATCTCCAAATTATTTCTTGCCTATTAGTTAAGGAATCTTAAATGTTGTTTCAGAACAGCACTTATATTCCATTGTAAGGATTTTGATTTACTTGTAAAGTAGAGATTGAATTTGCTTGCATTTCATTATAGCAAGTGATTACAGCGTTTTCTGATGGTAGGGTTTTTTTTTTTTAATTTTAAATCATCCCTCATTATGTTGAAGTAAACAAAGCAAAATGTTGAAGAAGTAAACATACTAGAGATACATAGTACTGCAGTGAGGCTCCACTAATGACTCATTTCAGTAGGGAGACAGGTGTGTTAGAGGTTGCATCAGCAGCACTTACGGCATGAGCACTAATGAGCCAGGTGTAACGGACTGTACAAAGCTCAGGAGCATTTCCAGGTTTGCCAAAAACTCCTAAAAGCAGGAGACAAACGGCATTTCTAAGTGCGTGCAGATGTGAAGCTTGGCTAACACGACTGTTCCTAACATTCATCTGTGGTATTTTCTTGGCAAAGAAAAGGAGCATTCAGAAAGCATGACCTGGGCAGATCAGTAGACATGCTAACAATGCTCAAAGGAAGCAACCTTGGAACTGAAAATATCTCATAAAAAAAAACCCCAATCTCTCTTTGAGCAGCACACATGAGTAAATTGGAGTGGGAGAAAAAGGTTGGCTTTTTTTCCCCTCTCTAAATAATTTTCATCATTTAGCTTTTTATTGACTTCTCTTCTATGTTTAAAGAGATATTTTGACTCATCCTGTTAAATCTTTATGCAGGTTCCAGGAACACTAATTCTTTTTCAGTGTTCCTTTTTTGTGGGGAAGTAATTTACATTTTTGTGTATTGACTGTACTGAATGCACATGATGTTTGATTACAGGATGAAGCTGTAGTACAAAAAAAAAAATAGAGCACCAAACACTTTACTTTCTGGACTGCAATTCAAGAAGATTCAGTAAGAAGATTTCAGAAGTTTTCAGAAGATTTCAGTAGTTTTGAAACAGTTCATTCTGGAGAGATGGGACTCCACGATGGCATGCAGCCTGTCCAGAGCTTTGCTTGTAGTATTTGATGATGTAGCAGTTAGTTGTACTCTGAAATTTCTGTTATTTTAATTAAAATTTGACATTTACAATGTTTTCTAATCTATACCTGTTAAGATCACTCCACCTATGTCTGGTGGGAAGTCCACATAAAACTAAAATGCCCAGGAAATTCAAAGTTAAGGGTAACATTTCAAAAAATATAAATCACCTAGAAGTATTGTACTTTTTGTGACTACTTCCCTAATTAAGAATAACTATTCTATGTAATAATTGTGTTGTTATACAATGTTTTTTTTTTTATTGAGGCCTTTTTCAGTCTGCAGACTGCAGACAGTGTCCTAAAATTGGATGCTTAATTTTGAACAACTTCTACTTGCATATAGTTTGCAAATAAGGAACTGATAATGTGCCCTGAAGAGAGCATTTCAGTCCTTCCTTTATCATCAAGCTTTGTGATGCTGGATTATTTAACTAGCAAGTACAGGATGCAGTCCAGTTGGACATACTAATTGGACACACCTTCATACTGCATATGTAGGAATATCTTTGACTCACAATATCTGTTCTGGCACTCTTGTCAGTATTCATACAGATGATATCATACTGTTCAGCACTGGCAAAGAAATAGAAGATGAAAAGAAAGAATATGACATCTTCAGAGATGAAACAGATACTCCAGGAGATACTCTATATTGAGTTTCCCCCAAGCAGTTGACTTCTGCTCATAAAGAATAAGCATTGCATGCTTTCCATTAGCTTACATTGTTGAATACTGTCTCTCTCGCTGTTGTTCTTCTCTGCCAACTCTACATTTCATTAACTACCAAAACCAGTTCCATCTTTGTATCCTAAGACCTTCTGGAAACTGGACATCTCTGCAGCAATTCTGTAGGTTCCTGCTTAAACTTCTTGGCATAATGGAGTCTTTGACCTGACACCTTTCACTTCATTAACTTGAGCACTAATAATATAAATTCATTTATGTGAGCATCCAGATGAACTATTTTCACACTGGTTGCAGCGGTACCCTGGTTATTTACATGAGGGCAAATAGGTCAACCATAAAATGTGGACATGTATTCTTCCTGAGTATAATGATATCATTAAGTTGGTATCTAATTATAATGTAGACATATGTTTTCTCCTTGCTGAATGCATTCAGCATCTCCACCCGTTGTTGTATATGTGCCATTTTTTTGATTAAAATTTTTAAATGTTTGCTTGAATCTATTACATAGATTCTTTTGTTTAGGCCTTAGCTATGAATGATCTAAAGAGCTTCTAATTCTTACCAAGAAGAGCTGGATATTCCCCAAGTCTCTTTTTTCATTATAATCCGAGGACTATTGTCTATGATATTATCTCTCTGTTCCAGAGTAGTAATATTTTTGTTGGTTTTTGTGTTGTTGAGTCTGTGCACATTTACTTCCATTTGATTCTTGAACATTTTTGACATCACTGTGTTAGTGATTCACCAGCTATATAATATTCAAAATGAGCATAGTACTTTGGCTTTGTTGGAGAAAATCTGCCAAAACCCTGGGAGAATCAAGAAAAAAGAAATGTATTTCAAAAAGAGAAAAGATTTGTATAGCAAAGATAGCAATGATAGCAGAAGCACAGATTATTTAATCTGTCTTTATAGTACCTTTACAAAAATTGTTGCGATAAAATTTTGCTCACAGATGAGAGGAGAAAACCGATTTCCTTTCTAGTGTGTCCCCTTTTGCACTGCCCTTTCTTATTCCTCCAAAGAAAAAGAAAGATGATAGTGGACTAGGAACATGGTCACAGGAATTGCATCATCCCTTAGGGGAGCCATTTGGAAGAGTCTTCAATCAACAGAGCCAAACATGAAGAAAAATATGGTAGAATAATCTCAAGGATATTTCACTCAAATGAGACTCAACAGAATTTATGGCTCTCTCCCTACAGGAGATATTTCAAAGCAATAGTCTCAGTTATTCACAGGGAGTTACTCTGCTTCTATCTCCTTAAAGAAAAAAACAAACCACAAAACCCTCAGAAAAACAAGTAATATTTGTGCCCATCGATTGTCTTTATAAATCTGGTTCTCGAGGTAACCAAGAGTAGCTGATAGAACTGTCACTGTGGGAAAAGAGATGTACCCATGAGCTTTAGGCTTACTTTTTAACATCTTCATTAATGTTTGAAGAGGAGATCAAGCACCACATTGTGTACATTCACAAATAACACCATAGGGTTAAAAATTAAAAGGACTGATGCAATACTGTTAAGAAATGAGAACCAGACAAGCAGCAGCATAATTGAGCTAAATGATAAATTATGACCCCAGAAAAAAAAAAGAAAAAAAAAGGAATTTAGAAGATAGCTTTGAACAGGGCAGGGACTGATATCATTAAAATTAGAGCTCTATCATGTGGCCTGTCTGTCAGCACACTTTATTCACTCGCTGTCATATCAGTTGGTTAGTTGTTTGGTGTTTTTTGGTTTGAGTTTGTTTTTTTTTTAACCAACTGGTATTAATCTAAGGTATCTAAGTATTCACAGGTGGGATTTTTTTGTCTTCTCTGTCTCCCATTTCTTTGCAAGTCTGTGTCCAAACACCACTTCTAGTTCTGCCTCTGCTGACCATGGCAGTCTCTGTTTTTCTTGATTCTATAACTTCCAGGTTGTAGCTTTGGTGTATTATCATTTGACTGCAAAATCCTGAAGGTGGTGGACAAGGTGAATGTTGAATTGTTATTTTACTGCCCAAGAACTTGGGTGTAGCTGCTGGAAACTAATAAGAAATTGATTTAAAACTGATGAAAGAAGGTATTTTTGTAAACAATAGTGAGCTGCTTGAATTGATTTCCATGGAGCTTGTGGAGGCAGATATTATCAGCAGGTTTAAAAAAGGATTAAAAAAGGATTTTATGAGCAGCATGTTGGTAACCAGTCACTAATGGGAATAAGCAGGGATTGAACATCCATCTTCCCTGATGGAGCAGTTGTGGGTGCTGGGGGAATGCAAGGAGCTGGGTTTATGCAAGCAGCATCTGGAGAGGACAGTGGGCTTGGTGGCCCCTGAACCTGACTCTGAAGGACATACCTGATGTTTTTAGTACAACTAGTGTTTCAGTCTTAACTTTTCTGGTTACAAAAGGCTTTTCCAGTGGCAGAATGACTCTTCTAATTATTTTTTCAATAGTTTCCTGAGCCTTTTTTCACTATCCAAACAAACTCTAACACACCAACTTTATCTTATAATACACAATTGCTTATTATTTTAACTTCATTAAGTATTTTTTAAAGCCAAATTGAATCATTACCTCATTTTCTCCTTTTATTTTTCACCATACTCTGTCTTGGAGAAGGCTGATTGTATGTAGGTACAGTTTTCTCTAATTTCCCAGTTTTACTTACCTTTACATCCCAGTGTACATTATAACATTAGGAAAAACCTTGGCTGTTCTCCAGTGTGGGACCTGATTGTAATGTGAGTTAGTTTGGGGGGTTGGGGGTTTTTTTGTAGTTGTGGGGTTTTGGGGGTTTTTTTGTTTTTTTTTAACAAGGTGGCCAATTCATTTTCAGATTCTTTCAGAATTATTAAATTAATCCCATCTGGTTTGGGTGCCTGCACAGGGGTGAGAAGACAGATCCTGTGACTGGATCCCAGTACCTGCAGCAATCACTGCTGATTTCTCGGGGGCTCGTTAGTGGTTTTGTTTACAACTGATGTTTGTTACCTGGAATTAGTAAATATTAAGTGGAAATTTCTCCCATACCATGAGTTCCACATTCTTACTTTTCTTGAAAGTTTCAGGGGTAATGCATCCCTTACACAAAGATTTTCTCAAGTCCTCCAGACCTGGCAGACAGCACAAGCCAAAGCTGCCCCATGGAATGTGTCCATTGCATCCCTGCTTAGGTCAGTGTTTGGATATCTAAATTTTTCACTATATTTTTATTTTAGAAAAAATGCTCAGTTATCAAGACCAAACTAATATTAAACCAGCTTTATTTTGTATTTAAATTCTGGCACAATTTGAAGACATTGTTTACACTCATTTGCTCCTTCTTCATATCTTTATAAGAGAGAAAACTTGCAGGTGGCTTTTTCCTCTTTCTTGGAGGGGAAGGAGTGTTTGGAAAATAGGGAAGGGGTAAAACAATGTTATTAGTCCTTCAGAGTCTTTAATGTGAAGAAACAAAAGTGTTCCAAAACCACTCGCTTAGGGCTGCAGAACATGTCACGGAGTAAAACCCACCTTCATTAAATGGGTGAGAAAGAATTCTAATTGTTTTGAAGTTCTTATGATCAGTCTGCATATGCTTCATTGTAATGTGATACTAAAGTGCCTCAATTATGATTTGTATATTTTGGTGCCAGAAGGTTTTTTTTTTCTTATGCTAAATTATTAAGTTCTGTCAGCTGCTGGGCTGTCATATAGAGATACAGTAAATCACATTATATTTTGTCATGGATTACACAGAGCAATAAATTTGGGAACAGAGATCAAAGTAGTTTCACAATCACATCTGAGTGTAGGAGGGGTGTTTAACTTGTAGAAAATCTGATTTAGGTGAAACTGTTGCAGTTCTTGTGTGAATTTGAAATGAATTTGGGTGTTTGCTTGCAAATGAATAAGGTACAAATCCCCAGAAGAGTTCTCCTGTATTTAGCTCAGAAGAGTTAATTCTGACCTACAGCTGCAGGACGGAGAACGGATAAATAATTAAACACTGGGAATGTTAAGAGTCTCGCAATGTCTTATTTATGTTTTTAATTGCTTTCATGATTGAGCAATATATTCCATTCTCTTTTTAATTGGGACTTTGCTGGACTTGTGCACAGTTAGTCATCGGTACAGTAATGCTTTCTGGCTCCATGAAGTTGTCTTCTTTTGAGGAAGCTTTGTTGTATTTAAAACTACAAAAAGTAATCCAGCATAATCTTGCTAAGGAGCACTGATTGCTTCAGATCAGAGATTTGTTAGGGGATTTTGTTGTATTTTGAATGTTTTTCTTTCCAACTGTAGAAGCTTAACTTTTGTTGAGCTCCCATCTAATGATGTAACTTAGTAATATCGAGTTAACTTAGTAATACCAAGTCTGCCCTATTGTTTCCAGTTTTAATTCTATTTAAAAAAAGATTTGCTCTCAAAATGATACATACATAAGATTTTTGTCCTAGTCATTATCTTCTTAACACTTGCTTGTCATTGCCACAAAACTCAACTTAAAACAGCAATGAAGAATCTAAAAAATAAAAACCACCTTTGTATCCCTCTGTAGCCTTATAGTCTCTGCCTGGCAAAAATTGAGGTGTGTAAACTTTAGCTGGTATATAATGATGAAGTGTGTGGGCCTCAGAATTCTCTAATTTCTTAAAGAACTGTGTATTGTGAAGCTCCTATTAAGTTGCCTTTAACTGAGTCAAATCATGGATCAGTGTCACATCTTGGTACCGTTGCCTTCTATTTGTGGAGGGAACATTAGCTTTGACTTGCATCTTCAAAGATGTTTGGCAGCTTATCCCTTTGTGATTTTTATGGGGTGGCAGCTGTTTGGGTACCAAAAACATCTGGACCTGAGTGATACAAGCTTTTCTGTAAACTTCTTTATATTAGAGTGGGAGAGAGAGAGACGGAGTGCACGTGAGCAAGTGCCTGTGTAGCAGAGGTGCCCAGTTTTTCTGATGAATAAAGGCAGCTTGTAAAAGCTCAAATAATTCCCCTTGGATGCATGTTTTATTTCTTAAAGCTCTGAAAAAGAAAATGCCACCACTTTTGATATAATGTCTTAAACCCACTTTAAATAACCAACTTAATTTAGTTGGACAGAACAGAAGAAAACCAGGAAATATTAAAAATCATAATCCAGGGATGGATTTGTGCTGTAGCAGATTTAGGCATGGAGCTGTGGGAAAACTAGGCTTCAGTCCCTGCTGTGGAGAGTGTTGCAGTCTCAACATCTTTACTAGGTTTCGTCAGTTCATCTTATTTGAGTGTTGAGTGAAAGAAGGAATCGTGCCATAAGTAAAAGCCACCTGCCTCCAAACTGTTTGGGCAGAATGTCACAGTCCATCTTCAGATTAAACTATAATTCACTGTCTGTCCTTTAAATCACAGAATTACAGTTGAGGTTGGAAGGGACCTCGGAAAGTCATCTACTCTCAGTATCATCAGTACCATCTTGTGTGGAGGATAGTAAAGGTATTGAACAATTTAGTGTGGTGAACCTAAGGTGTTAAAGCTGGTTTAAAACCTTGTGTTGCGTACAAGGCTTGTCTTTTAGGACAAACTGGTTTTAAATAAGGTGCCTAGCCCACTGCAATATTGAATAGAAATCAATATTAGTAACACTGGGAAATATTTAGATGCTTAGTAAATCCATTTAGATGAAGCTAGTAATTGTGTACTAGGGATGGTATAACTTTGATATTGGACACCTTGTGGTTGGAGTCTCATAGAAGAGCTTTTGGAAGAGTTAAATGTCTGTGTTTAATTTCTCTACATAATTTCAGAATTATTAGAAATACACTGCTGGTTTAAATGAAAAGACTGGAAATTAGAGTTTTCCTAAGGCACAAATTGCAGAAGCAGTTTTTCAGTCGGCCCCCATTAAGCACAGAATTACAATATACTACAGAAAGGCAATTCTCCATACAGGTAGAGTGGCAAATTCATTTCTATTCATTCTTGGCTCTATCCCCAGTGAAAAGTACTTAGCTCGTGAATGAGAAGAGTTTTTTCTCCTAAAGATGTATGTTTAAAGAAAAAAAAAATAGAAAAAGATGTATAGACCTACAAAAATGGAATGTAAAATAGAATTTTAATAGGATTTGTGGGTATGACAGATTGGGATTTGTCATTCATTTTCAAAACGCTTGAAGTCATTTGGTACTTGGCTAATTATTCTGTTAACATCATTTTGGATATTGAACTATTTTTAATGGACTTTTAGGTGGCTCAAATTATATATTGGAACTGGTATGCTGTTTTCACTGTTCCACAGGTTTGGCTTTCCATTTGGTATGTGATTGGTGGGGAGAGCAGTCGAAAGAGCAGGAGGATTGGCGTAGGAGGTCACCCACTGTCTATGTTAGAGGTCCATAAGGAAAAGACATGGTTCAGTCTTTGAGGGTGAAATGAATTTTTTATGTACAATCAGATGAACTTAAAAGGTGATCTGCTAATCTCTGAAGTTTAAATGGATACTGTACGGAGTGTTTTAGCATACTGAATAACAAAAATTGCTACAGTTAGCCGTTCAGGAGGTCATTTTCTTTTGACATCTGTCAAATTACACAATCTTGAATTTTGGTACAAAGCATAATGCTGTCAAACTTAACTAGAAATATTCCAGAATGTGGAGTGGTGTGTTGTTTTTTAAGGTAAATGGGCCCCATTTACATTAGTTCTTTGATGTTAAATTCTTTGCTGCAGATCAGAGAACAGTTGCTTCTTCCCTGGAGCGAGTTTTCTTTCTTCTCCTTCCCCCACCCTTTGATTTTTTTTTTTCCCCTTTTTTTTTTTTTTTTTTTAAGTTTGCTTACACTTTTATCTAACTAATTATGGAGGATCAGCTTGGGTATAGCCATCATTTAGTTAGTTGCAGGCATTTTGAAAAATGATTTTTTTTTATAGCTAGTACCCTAACCAGATTTCTTAAATCTCTTAAATCTGTGTTTCTCTTAGTGAATACGGGTGTGTATTTATAACCTTCTACTTTATGAAAGTTAGGTTGTGGGGATGGGGGGTTGTTGTTTGTTCATGCTTTGAGGAGATTGAAATCAAACTGAAACACTACTGAATCAGTCACAAACTGTAAATCATAGGTAGATAAAGAGGATTTCGCTTTGCATCCTTAACTCTTACAGACCTATCAACATTTGGGTTGCAGGAGTTAGTTTTCCTTTTAATTTTGTAGCATAATTGAAATGTAACTTTCCATCCAAAAATCACCATTCCAAACCTGGAAGATATGCACAGATTTGTACTGTTCCAAAAAATTCTTAAGAGATGTAATTTTGATGAACATTCAAGATGTCCTAAACACCTTCATGGAGGATGAAATTGTCCATGTGCCTGCCAACCCCATAGCACAGGTAGAGCTACCGTTGACACCAAGGTGTCCATACCAGGTGTGTGTTCTGTTGAGTGGAACAAGAACTAAAAGTTCCCTCTAATATATCTTACACCTCAAAAATAAGCCCTAAAACCTTTGTAATTAAGGTAGGACATGGTACGCTTTTGCGGTATGGTCCCATCGTAGCTCCTTTGCTCTTTTATTAATAATACTATTAACTATGAACTATTTTATGAACTATTCTGGTTCATAAAAGGGAAAAATGAAGATCAGACTGTGTTAGAATAGCATCCATTAATTCAGATACCACATGGGCCGTGCTAATACCGTTTTTAATTTCACGTGAAATGTTTTGTTGAAGACGGTGCAGTTTTGCTCCGCAACCACAATATGATGCTTTGAGGCTTGTTATAGAATTACGGTTGGTTTTTAAAACCAATTAACTGTAACAAGGACATAATCTTTTTAATGCAAAAGTCCTCACTCTCTAATATAAAATAACTGCATGTAAAATTGTCATAATCAGATAATTTTGGCTAAAATATGTATTAACTGTGTGAAACTAAAGAGAAGTTAATTTTTGAATCAGTGGGATTCCTCTATGGCTTATCCAATTTAAACCTTTTTATTATAAAAAAAGGATATTACAATTGATATTTCTGACAAGTTTTTGCCAAGTGTGAATTTCCACAGCTACTTCTCACACACGGAAAACTAGTTTAAGACCATTAACTATATTTGCAGTGCTGCCCATTGCTATAAAAAGAAGTTAGACTTTAATGAATACTGGCTGACCCTTCAAATGTTCACCTTCCAGTTGGATTCTTATTCATTATGTTTCTGAAATAGCATGTAACCTGAAAGTGAGGGAATGCCCTTAAAATAATGCCGAAAAAGCTTATGTTTCATACAATGCATGAGCTGAGCAGCCTCTTAGAAAAGGAGGAGCCCAGGAAACTGCTGCTTGTACCACCATGTCATTTTTAACCTTGTGTGTCAAGAGAAATGTAATAAATATGCTCTGTGGTGTTCACTGTACACAGCTATGCATGTTTACTTTGCTGTAAGTCATTTCTTAGGCAAAAAAAACAGTTAAAAGGTGCTTTTTTGTGTGTAGCAGTGCTATATGTGCCCCAGGGAGAAGGTTTGTGCCTCCCTAGACTGCAAAGCAACAGCCTATAGTCAAGAGGTATAAAATGAGTTGAGTTGCAGGTTTTAAAAAGGGAAAACTTTTCTATTTCAGCAATAAAAGAAGACAAGGGAAAAGAGTGTTCCTTGGCATCACCATGGGTTAGATCTTTTCAACTGACCAGTGTGCTGGAACTCATAGGAGCTGCCTTCTGCAGAGCTTCGCTGGTGTTACCTGTGCAGCTTGTGGTGATGCAAGACCTGTACGGTGTTACAGAGCTGGAGAGAAAAGCTGAAGTCAGCAGGTGTCCATTGTTTTTAGTGCCACAGGGTTGAGATACCCAGTTTTAGACAGCTAGAGCTGGTCTAAATGTGACTTTGTCATCTCCTGTGGAAGTTTTGGTAGCTTAGTACTTCTAAAAATCAGACCCCTCGAATAAGGATGTTTGGGACCGCAAGTAAATCCAAGAATTTGTGGTTTGTTGGTGACTGGGAAATAACTTATAAATATTTTGCTAATTGGAATTTGTGAAAGCCATTATAGAATGAAATGTTGCAATTGCCTTTAAATAAACTCGTAGGATATACTTTCTTTGCCTTCAGTTAGGAATAAAACACTGAAATCCAGCATATCTTCCTTTTGGATCGCCTCTGTCGTGTCTATCCGAGGTCATCCTGCTTCTACTCAGTGTGAACAAACAAATTCTAATTTGTTTATGGCAGCTATGAGTGGTTTTTGTATTATTTATTGGGATTTCTTCTATGGGTTCAGGAGGTTATAAAGCTGCTTCTATGAAAGATGAAGACTTTTCCCCCAGGCAAATTGAGTGAGAGCAGCTGTAATGTGATCTTCTTTGCAGTGCCTTGCTGACTAGCATCAATCCCTTTCTGGGAGTAACAAGTAATTTATACCATTACTACAATGTATTTTTTACTTTTTTTTCCCCCTAAAGATAAACTGGCAGTTTCAGTCACTTTATGATATGCAGTGGTGGTAAAATGTAATCTGAAACTAGATGACAATACAGTGGGAAGAGTGTTAACATGGGTCAGCCTGAGTACAGAGGGGATTGTGGCATTCATACTGCTGGCTGGCATAACTGCCTCTGTGTTCCTGCTCTCTGTTTATTTACACAGCCCCACAATATGTCCTTACAGTGATTGTGGCAGACTTTAAATGATAAATGTAGAAGAAGTCGAATTTAATTTGTTTGGTGCTCCAGAATTCTTGTATATGCCGTTTTAAGCCAATATGTAGTGCCATTATCTCTATTTATAACCCAAAAAAAGGAAAATATATTGTTGAAAATTATGCACCTATTTGATAATTGGTATTGATTAAATTCTTTACTAGATTTCTTAGTACTAGCAAACAGATGAAATCTAGACCTCCATGTTTCATAATCTTGAAATTTGAAGGGATTCAAGATCTTCAATTGAAATATCATGTAAATTTTAAGATTATTTTTGACTGGCTGTGATATACTTACATTAAGCTGCACCAAACACAACTGCCTGGATTGTGTCGGATGATTCGAGCCCTATCCTGCTTGGTGGTGATGCGCAAACACTCTGCAACTTTAAGCTCCTAAATTTATAGTCCAGTAAAATCAAAAAGACTTATTTCCTTGCCTGACATCCCTGGTGTTTGCAGAAATGGAGTTTCAGTCTTGCAGCGGGATCCAAGCAGGATTCAGAGGCTTTGGTGTACCCCCAAAGCAGGCTCTGGCACACAGCAGCGTGTGTTTGTCTGCTGGATGCTGTGCCGTAAAACTAAGGGTGACAGATCAAAGATTGGAACACGAGGTCAGCTAGATTTGGAAAACTTAATCAGCTTAAATTTGCTTCAGAACTCAACTTCATCATATTCTGTCCCCTTAAGAAAATATTTTTCTTAGACACCTGTCCTCAAATTTTAGAGCCCAGAACACGAGGGCGCTTAGCAGTTCATCCGAGGACAGCGTTTTGAGGGTGGCCTATCAGTTTAATAACTCAGCAAGAAAATTACAAATCAGAATTCTCTCCTGAAATTAAATTGAAATTATTGTTGAATTATTGTTACTGTCAAATTATTTCTGATAAATTATTTGAGGAAAAAAACTTTAAAAGCTAATTTTCCCCAGAATTATAGAAATATTTGCGTATTGGATTTCAATATGACAAAGCAGCTTTGAATTCTTCATCTTCTTTATCTTTGAATTGTGGGGGGAAAAAAAAAACTTTATCTTTGAATTGTCAAAAAAAGGCTTTATCTTTGAATTGTGGACAAAAATTCTAGGAGAAGGAAAGAGCTGCATGTTCAAGAGCTCCCATGCAGCTCTCAGCTGGGTGCTGGGTCGATTTTCAGCGTAATCACTGCCTTCAAATAGGAAGGGACGTGCAACGCGACAAAAGGCAGTTGCAGATGCCAAGCTGAGACATGAAGTCCTGTCCTCCATGTCGCGTTGGACCCTGGCAGCCTGTGTCTGGGACTGTCTCCTTGCCTTTTCCCTCCGTTCAGAAATTGTCACCCCCATAAATTTGTGTGTGTGTTGTCTCCTTCCCCTGCCCCCCACCCCCCCCCCCCCCCCACACACACACACACACACACTCACTTTGTGGGTTTGGGGTTTTTTTTAATCTGCAGAAGTCTTTATGTTTTTCTAATAATTGGCAGCAGAGGTACAATTTCTCCCCTCTTTTAAGTGATGAATAGTTGGCCTGAGATCAAAGGCAAGCCCTTGTGGTTTTTTGGCTGCCACAAAAGGGCGTTGGAGTTGGCGCGGGTCCCAGCCGCTCAGTGATAGGCATGTGGATGAGGTGCCAAGCGGAGGGGTCGGTGGCAAAGTGTCTGTACACGTTCTTCATCTGAGCTAATCTGGTTGCCTTTTGTGTGTGTTTCAGGCCAACAGCCGGCTGAAGCAGACTGAGAAGGAGTACAGCCAGAAGCTGGCTAAATCTTCACAGGTAGGTAGTGAGGAGGCAGGAACCTCACATGAATCCACTGGATTTGGAAACTTGATGAAAAGTGTAATTATTTCTGCTCTGAAGTGTAGGACTTGACGATCAAGAGAAGCCATAAAAGTTTCCCAAATCAAACATCCAATGTCTTTCTTGCAGATTTGAACCTTGCAAAAGACACGGAGCATTAAGCCGACTAGAAAAAAAATGAGTCGTTTTTTCTTTTTAGTTCTAAATTCCATCTCTTTCATCTACTTTTTTCATCTCCTGAGGACCCAAGAGAACAAAGTCCTCGAGTAGTCAGTGGGAAGGGAAGGTGAGGTGCCCCATCAACCAGCACACATCTCATAAAATCAGGAACAGTTGCACAACCAGGACTTGCATTTTGTCCCAGTTGTGCCACCATGATGTTTGTCGTTGCTCCTAGCCAGTTCAGCATTTCTGCCCAAAATAACTCTGAAGAACATCAGTTTCCTGAAAGCAAACTTGAGTTTTTGTTCTTCAGAACATGGAAGATGAAAATATGTTGAATTTACATATATGCTTAAAAATGAGAAGGCAGGATCATTTTTAAATATTTCAGCATTCAGTTTGATTGACAGGTAACACTGAAGTGTGGAAAATGATGGAGATGCCACCAGAAGTTAGGTTTTTAATAAGAAAATTGCCACAAGGATTTCCATGGAGGTGTCATTCTTCTCATTCCTCCCAGCCACAGCAGAATGTCTGCCTTTTACTTGCAAAGTCTGTTTTCAGCAATAGTAATAATAGTCTAATAATACTGTTTTCAAATCAATAAAAACGTGACAAAGAATGGTTTAGAAGCCTCTAAATTAGGCAGAGGTAATCAGTGAGAGAATGAGAAGAAACTGCAAACTTCACTCTTTTACAAACAATTTAAAATATTTTAAAAGTCCAGCTTTTCAGCTGCTTTTGAATCTTATTCTCTGTAAAACTTATCCAAAATTGTGGCTTTCATTGTTTCAGTGAAATTTATTGGACCATCACATTTTTTCACAGCACATTTTTTGAGACAGCATTTATCAGAATCATTGTTAAATATATTTTTTTACATTATATTTCTAAAACCTGATGTTTATTTTCTGCACATTTATTTGCATACAGAGAGGTTGTGATGTTTCTGTCCTTGGAGATACTCAAAACCAAACTGGGCATGATCCTGAGCAACCAGCTCTGAGTGACCCTGCTTTGAGCTGGTCCCTTCCACCCTCACCAGTTCCATGATTTTGTGATAAATCAGAGAGAATTCTCTCCTAAATGCCTTTTTAGTCATCTGTTGAGAGCCTTATTTACAAAGAAAGAAAGAAACAACAACAAAACCCCCATTTTTTTTTATCTTGCCATCTGAACCTGAATAGCAGAAAATGGATAAAGCTCAAAAAGTAACATATAATGCATGTCAGACCTTAAAGAGGAGATGTCTTTCATTTCTAACTCTATTTTACCTTTTGGCATTGTCATTTTTATGCTGTTGTCATGCCTAGTGAGTGTAATCAAAAGTCATCCTCTCTGTGCCAGACATCATTTGCTGTCAATAAAAAAATAGGTTTTGATCCATTCATTAAAGACAGATAGAATAATTGAAGCACTTATGAATGTTTAAAGGGGTGAAATTGCTTTAATTATTACAATGGGAACGCCTAGGTAGTGTAGTACACGTTAATATTTAACCTACATGTCCTAATAAATTTAGTCAGAGTGAAATTTGGCCTGTAGAATAGTCTCAAAATGGAAAAAATTTAGGACTTTTTTTTTAATTATTATTTTTTTTAAGCTAAGCCTTGCTGTAGCTAATACACTGTTCTCTTTCTTGGGGAGAGATGGACCCAGTGACCAGAACTTTGCACTTTCTGTGTCAGACACAACACATACATCATGTGTCAGGGCTGTTTGGCACAATAAAGGAGTTTCACCCTGATGTCTGAATTTCTTTACTTTTGTGGGTTTGAACCAAATCCCTAAAGTTACTTGAACATAGTGGGTTTTTTGTAGCTCAGTATTAATAATAGGTCAATTGCAACTTTTCTTGTGGTCATGTTGCTGACAACATCTGTCTAATCTTACTCTCTGTGGCCTCTTGGAACATTCACTTTTAACACCCACACAGAGAAGATATTTCAAGACATTTTCTCTGAAGTTTATACAAAGTAAACAGATTTATTTTTTTTTCTCTCTGAAAAGTACTGCACAAAGCAGATCTTTCTCCATCAATTCCTGCTGAAATTTCCTCACATGCATTTCAGAACTCCTATGCTAGTCCAGGATCTTAACCCAGTAAAAGCTTTAAATTTCATTTTCATCTTATATTCAAGGTTTTTTATTTTGTTTTCTTTTTCAAAAGTGACAAAATGGAACATACACAAGGTGGTATAGGTTTGCATGGCTTCAAGTTGTTATCTTAATAATTTATATGTTCCATTGCTTTCTCCTGCTTTCTCACTGCATGTGTTACACACCTAGCAAAGCCAGATCTGTGCACATTGTGTGTCATCTGAATGGTGATCTAAATTGGAAACCTGGTGATATTGCTTAATTCTGCCTGAAGAGTTACACCTTACACCAAAATTTAGAGATAATCTCTAAACTTTGGCCCATTGATCTCATTAAGAGCAAATAGCCTCCCCTTTGATCAGTATATTATCTTTTTAATATATAGTTGTTTTTAAAAAAGAAATACAGCAATATCCAGGCAGGTTTTACTCATAATCTTTATTACTCTCTGGAGTTTTCAGGTAGTAAACCAGATACATAAATTTACAGCAGAGTTTTAATCAGTTCTTTTCCCTTTCCCTTTTCCCCAGTGATTTTAATACTTTAATTTGCTATTAAGTTATTATTACATCCTGCTAATAGTTCTAAAGAACCTAATTTTTTCCTAAATAACTGTATCCTTACTATAGTTTTATGTTTCTCTGCCAATGAGGAGGCCTTGCAAACTGGTAGTCTCTCCTTGAACTGCCTGTGTGCTGAAGTGTTTGTAGAATTAGACTATATTATGCTGCTACAGCAGCTTAACCTTAAGCTGGAATATATACATTAAAAGTCAGTGACTCTCCCATATGCTTAAGTGCTTTGCTGGGTGATGACTTACATGTCAGCATAAAATTCTGTAAATATGCCTGGAGGATCAGCTTTAGTTATGACTTTCCCCAGTGATAAAAAAGGTGAAACAAGTACATTTCAACAAATGATGAGTGAATCATGTAAAAGGTCTAGGTTAAGGGTCCTGGACATTGAATCAGGTCCCCACTGTATTGCAAAGCAGAATATTCTCCTTTCAGCAGCTCAGAAATGTCATTATCAAGTTTAAAATTCAGTCCAGCATGGAAATTTGGGGTTGTTTTTTTTTTCTCTTCTCTGCAGTATCAAGCCATAAATTATCCCTCTAGCAACCAAACCCCACCGTCACTGTGTGAATTTGCAGGACTGCTTTCAGTGCAGTGGAAGCCTGGACACATGCTCTGTTTTGAAGATCACAGATGTGCTTTGTTCTCATGAGTAAATATTTTGGAATGTCATAGTGGAAAACCCTTCCAAATATTTTGTGTTCAGCGATTTTTTGTCGTTCACAACCTTACTATATTCCTATTTCTCTGCGTGGAATTTCGTGCTTGCTAGTGTGTAATGTGTTAATTTAAAATATTTAGCTTGCACAGCAAAGTTTGCCAATGCCATGCTTGTACCGAGCTTAAAAACATGCAAAATACATGCTTTTTACTGAAGAGAGATTTAACATGCTGTTTTCTTTTTAGATCATAGCTGAACTTAAGACAACCATTTCCTCTCTGACAGAGGAGAGCAGCCGGCAGCAGCTTGCCGCAGAGCAGCGGCTCCAGGAAGTTGTACAAAAGTTTGAAGATGATAAGCAGCAGCTGATTATGGATAATGAGAGAGCAATCAAGGTAATCTGGGGGTTTTAGTCACTGATGCTACTGGCTGTTTGAGTGTAATTAAAAGTTCTGCAGTGGGCAGATGAATGCAGGTATCGTTCCTGTTCACACAGCGCTCACTAATTCCATTCTCCGGACGTTGACTTTGATGTAGCTGGTGACTCAGGTTCTCTTTCCTCTAGCTGATCATACGTCTGCAGGAAACCTTTGGGTTTGGCGAGTCTAATCCATCCACTTCAGTCAAATACTTGAAATTTCCTGTCCTCTCCTCTTTCTTTTAATACTGACTCAGATATTTTAACATCTTTTCAGCAATTTTATATAGGGCTTTCAGTACTTGGGGGAAAACAGGTGAAAAGCAGGAGAGCCGAGCTGCGTCACCTGAAAGTCAGTGGTGTGGCGTGGGCTTTGGCTTCATTTTCACAAGGTGATCTCAACTGTCATCTTTAAGGCTGCAATGAAGGAAAGTATGTACTTAGATTCCACTGCAAACAAAGTCTCTGCTAAATATGAACAGAATATTGGTGTTTGTAACTGTTTTTCATTAGATTTCTTATATTTTGCATCAGAGTCACATTCTCTGGCCTTTTTCAAAGAAGCTTTGACTCCAAGTTCTGAATATTCAGACTCTGTTCCTTGCTGCTTTGACACCCTGATTCAAAGTGGCTGCAGAGAATCCCAACTGCAGCAGCAAGTAAAATTATTTTTTAGACATTTTTCCTTTCTGAGTAGTAAAGAGCAATGAAAGATTTTTGAAACTAAGTAATCTGCTGGGGCTGACAACCAAAACATGTCATTGAAAGTTGGGCAGAAGAAGGAAATTTCTTTTTGTTCTTTGTAATGACATTTACTAGTACCAAACAAAGAATTCTGTTGTTAAATCTAGAAACTCATGGAAAAATGAACTCCTACAGTTTTTCTAACTTTTTGTGCTGAAAAGAAACCATGGGAGTTTTTACATGTTGGAGCTATCTGACCTTCAATTATGGTACACATAATGTTGTCCTCTACATCTGAATGATTTACCTAAGGAAATTAGGTGGATACTACTGTCTCATCATCTGCAGAGTGCTTTTTTTAAAAATTATTTTTGTTTTTTTCCCTCAAGGAAAAGTCTGTGTTTGTGTGTTGAGGAACAGAATTTTCTTGCTGATCAATCTTTAGTCTCTTCTGTCAAAGGTATAACCACGTAGATGTTGGCTATAATCTGTTATCCAAACTAGAGGTAACTTTTATCATCACTAGGATCTGCAAATAGTTAAATCACATTATTTTGAGGTACAGGTGGATTTTTGCCAATTAGGAAAATGTGCCATTTGTAGTTTTCCACTTTTCCAGTCACCACCTACATATACAGAAACCCTGTGACAATGGGATAGTCTTCCATGTAGTCAAAAATGTGCTGTAATTCAATAGTTATCATGCATGATACCTTCCTGAGTTATATATTTGAAAAACATATTTTAGTGTTTACCAACTTTTGTCTTAGCACCTGGTGCAACTGTTGAATTTATGGATTTACCGAAATTAGTTACATTCAGTGGAAATAATTCAGCTGTTGGTAACAAGAGTTTTTGAACACCAGTGGTGATAGGTTGTGTGAAATCCTTCATCATGTACCTCTGTGTTCTGCTATTATAAGATTAATTGTTACATTATTACCTCAGAAAGTAATGAAATACATAAAAACCAAAGGGGATTCTGCACAGGTCTCAGAGACATTTTAGCGCTGCTGCCGTGAGTAGTTTTATAAGATTTGGTCAACTTGGGGAAGAAATTGTAGGAGCTGTTATGTTTGGAGTTCTTGAACTTGGTTTAGTATCATTAATTACTTTTAAGTAATTACTTCTAAAAAAATCTCCCTTTGAAAGCACTGATTTAATGGAAATTTACTGAAACCCAGAGACTCAAATAGAACGTTTTTAGGAAGGTAAAGTGCTGTGTATCCTTCTGGAAGGAGAGATAAGTGCTTTTAATATTTGATCACTTAGCATTTTTAAGAACCACACATACTTATAGATGAGCATATGCAGAAAGACTTTGCTTTTTATTAGCCTGGGGCAAAAAAAATTGGTTTTGGTGCAAGCAGAATCCTAGATGTCCTAGAGGTGGGGAACAGCATCTAACCTAGGGCAAGCTGAAGACCTTGAGGGATGATTAAAGAAGTATTCTAAAGACAAAGCAATTCTTAAGATAGCATAAGCCTTTGAGAAGGGTTAATATAATATAAGCTATTGAAAAGACTATCATTAAAAAATGGGTATTTGCTAAATATAACATTGATTTAAACTAACATTGAGGAACAGATTGCAATTTCCTTTATATGGTATTGGGTGACTTCCTCTAAGACTTTCTGATTATTATTTCCTTTCAAAGGGAGAAATACATTTTTACAGAAACCAACTGGCTCTCAGAGAAGTTTTGGATTTAGTCAGTAAAGTGATATCCAGATGTGGATGCCATAATACATGATTCTCATGTTAATTCAAATTCCTGACTCTCTTTGCTAGTTAAACATTTCTAAATTGTTATTATTTCACAATTGTATCTATCTCCTTCATGTCTGGGGTTTTTTTAAATAGTATCTTAAACATTAGTGAAAAAGAATAAATGAAACTTTTAAGAACATTTTGCTTCTTTTGACAAGCTAAAAACTCAATCTGAGCAACCCTTTTTGGCTTCAGATGGCCTCAGTTTGGGTCAGTTTGAGACAAATGCTCGAAGTACTTGGCATTCTGTGTCACGCTGTGATCTGTCTGGCCTGAGGACAAGTCAAAGTTTGTGCCATCAGAGTCATAAAATCCGGATAAAATGTTGACTCCTCACATTCCTTTCTTGTGGCTCAGAAAATAACCAACTTGGATGCCATCACATTGCCGTGTCCAGTAGCAAAGACCTAAGGAGCAATGGTCTGACAAGGCGTTGAACAACCGAGCATCTCCTGTCGCTGCCTTTGTGCTGCTGTTGAGTTTGAGCCTGTTGGGATTACGACAGTGTTGGCACAGAGAGCGATCCCAAAGCACAGCTCACCCTTCAGTGCTGTGTAGATATCTTTGCTTTGAACTCACCAAGACTTGCATTCTTTGGAGCGGAGTACAAGGGCTTTGCAGTTGGCCTGGCGTGGACCTCACCTGGTCTCGGTGCCATGCCTCTCCTGTAATGTGCTTTCACTTCAAAGATCAGGAACCACTGGTTTAGACCATAGGATTAGTTGAGAGCACAATTATATTAATGCCCTGCAGATGGTTGGAAAAGCTGCTTACATTGCCATGTCTGTTAACCCATTTGTGAGGCTTTAGAACTGGGATTTCTGAAGGCACCTACCTTCCAGTAAGGGTTTGGGTGCTGAACTGCTGAGAATGTCTATGCAGGAGCTACCTTGGTCATTGAAGTGTAGTGTAAACTTATTAAGGCTAAATTTAAACTACTTTTCTTCCATCCTGATAGCAATCTAGCCACAACAACCTGGAGCTCAACAGAGTCAAATGGTCAGAGCATTTACCTGACTTTGCTGCTGCTTTTGGCAGTGGTTACTGGCTGGACTCAGCACTAGACTAAAGTTGATTGCATTGTAGAGATACCTTGAGGTTATTTATGAAATCCTAGCCTTAGGTTTCTTTTCTTTTTCTCTTCTCTTCTCTTCTCTTCTCTTCTCTTCTCTTCTCTTCTCTTCTCTTCTCTTCTCTTCTCTTCTCTTCTCTTCTCTTCTCTTCTCTTCTCTTCTCTTCTCTTCTCTTCTCTCTTCTCTCTTCTCTCTTCTCTCTCCTCTCTCCTCTCTCCTCTCTCCTCTCTCCTCTCTCCTCTCTCCTCTCTCCTCTCTCCTCTCTCCTCTCTCCTCTCTCCTCTCTCCTCTCTCCTCTCTCCTCTCTCCTCTCTCCTCTCTCCTCTCTCCTCTCTCCTCTCTCCCCTCTCCTCTCTCCTCTCTCCTCTCTCCTCTCTCCTCTCTCCTCTCTCCTCTCTCCTCTCTCCTCTCTCCTCTCTCCTCTCTCCTCTCTCCTCTCTCCTCTCTCCTCTCTCCTCTCTCCTCTCTCCTCTCTCCTCTCTCCTCTCTCCTCTCTCCTCTCTCCTCTCTCCTCTCTCCTCTCTCCTCTCTCCTCTCTCCTCTCTCCTCTCTCCTCTCTCCTCTCTCCTCTCTCCTCTCTCCTCTCTCCTCTCTCCTCTCTCCTCTCTCCTCTCTCCTCTCTCCTCTCTCCTCTCTCCTCTCTCCTCTCTCCTCTCTCCTCTCTCCTCTCTCCTCTCTCCTCTCTCCTCTCTCCTCTCTCCTCTCTCCTCTCTCCTCTCTCCTCTCTCCTCTCTCCTCTCTCCTCTCTCCTCTCTCCTCTCTCCTCCCTCCTCTCTCCTCTCTCCTCTCTCCTCTCTCCTCTCTCCTCTCTCCTCTCTCCTCTCTCCTCTCTCCTCTCTCCTCTCTCCTCTCTCCTCTCTCCTCTCTTCTCTCTTCTCTTCTCTTCGGATTCTGGGATTGAAAGTACAAAACAGTTCCTGGGATTAGAACTGCAAAACATGTTCAGAGGATTTTAATATAAAAGTTGATGGCCAAGTAGAGACTCCACATCAAAAAGTGGATTCTGGAAAGAAATGGATGATGGAGAGCACGCAGTGACAAACCCACAACAGAAAAGAGAGAAAATGATGCTTTTTTTGCCAGAGGAACCACATTTGTTGTTTGGCTCACATTACAGATTCTAGGATTCAGTTATATCCCTTGAATTGACACCAAAATTTCATTAGCAAAACATGGTTTGAAGATGACATATTTCAACACTTTGTGTGTCAGCCAGCTTATGATCTGATTAATTCTGTTAATAAATAAGACTTAAAAGATTTCTAGGAAAGAATGTCATATAATAATGTCCTCCTTTGTGTGAAAAGTTTTGAAACAGTTGTTTTTCTTTGTTATGCTTAAAAATGTTGAGAGAGAAAAAAAAAAAAAAATCAAAAGTGTATTTTATAGCCATAACAGAACAAAAGAGAAAACTTCTGGGTTTAAATTGTCTGGACCTATGTGGGTTTTGAGTATTCTCAACATCATCATGTATTTGCTAGATGCTGTTGTATCTCAGAGAAAAAATTTTCCCTATGCAAAGGTTGGACCGAGGGTTTTATCAATACAGTGAAATTTCTCAATGCAACTATAACAAAAAAATTATCTGCTATAGTTATATTTGAGTCAGTCCTTGTGTGTGGCACTTTATTTCCTTTTATTCTGGAATACTCTTCCCATGGGGTGTTGGTTTATATGGATAGCACTCTGTTTTTCCCGTGTCATGCCAGTAAATTTCCCCATCAGGAGCATCCATGGTCTCTTGGGCTTGCTGCTCTGAGCACCCATCTGCCAGCCAGCCCACCTCCCCTCTCTACCTGTGTCCTGCTGTGCCAGGAGGAGGTGCCCAGCTGCATGTCCTTCTTGTTTGATTTGCATAATCTCCCCTCCCTTTCATCTTTGGTTCCTGCTAAAAGTTAAACAACTTCTTTTAAACCTTGGGATGTTTTGAAGCATTCAGAACATTTATTTTAAGGACACCTGATATCTTGGTTTCGAGAAAGTAGTTGTCAAAATATCCTGATGGTATTTACAAATATCTCAGCATATCAGAAAAAAAACTGTGGGTTTAAAAATTCTGTGAACAAGCTAATTTTGCATGTCGTTATATTTTATTATCAGCCATGTTTATCAGCAAATTCCACTTGTAATTACAAATAATATTTTATATTAAAAGAAAAAGCTTATCAGGGCTACAGGACCATTGACTGAGTGACTATAGTCCTGCAGAGGTGTTTAGTCTATTGTCCTCAAAATACTTTTTGGAATATCACCATTGTACTCTGCAATAGCCAATGCTGGGCTTAATAAGAAATAAATAATTCAAATTTGTTGGTTTCAAAGTCCAAAGCAGAGCTAACTGTCTGCATTTTAGATGTCCTTATCAAGGGAGGAGAGGCATTGGAGAGCGTACAACCTGAATTGACCTGATCTAGAGTACAGAGAAGAAGCATTCTTGGTCCTGTCTTACAAATGAGACACTGGAGGGTAGATCCATGGCTTTGTCCAAAGTTTATGGCAAGGATGGAAATTAACTGTGGACTCCTGAGGTCTGGATCCATTGGAGAACAGTTTCAGGATCCAAACAGTAACAAAACTGTGGTGTATGGTTGGAGTGATGCTGGAAGCGAGATCGCCCAGTGTTAAAGCCATGTCTAACAAGTACACTTGCAGTCTGGTCAGAGCCTTTGGAGAAAGCTGAGCCAGTTCAGTTCTTTACCTTTTTGTTAAGGCTGCTGACAAGTTTCCAAGCCATGGCAAATAAATGGGGAACAATTTCCATGTTCAGTATTTTCTTTGTATTTACAGCAGAAAGACTGTAATGACTGCTTGTTTGGCACACTGTGACCATGTGTAACTGAGAGCTCTGAGGACATTAATTAGGAAAAAAAAAGACCACTAAAAGCTTTATATAAACTAAAAACTAAAGTCTAAACCAGGATAGAGTGAAGATGTATATTATTTCAAGGACTTTTTGTTAAATGAGTCTTGACTGTCTTCTGCAGCACACACTGATGCAGCAGGGTTAACTGTTAGAATCTAAACTACTGTTGAATGGCTGCGTGATAAACTTCTGTCAATAAGACCCACAGTATTTAGAAGCTGTTTTTAAATATTTTATTGTTTTTATTTTAACTTGGTTGAAGATGAGGGATTTTTTTTAGCTAACAGTAAAAAGGAGATCAGCATTTCACTGCTGAAGCTGACACTGACTCGTGTCTTACAAGACATCTGGTCAGAACATGCATTACTGTTTGGGATGGTTCAATGGCCAGAGACGTGCCAAATTCTGTCAGTCATTGAAGATCTTCAGTGATGTGTATGTCACAAAGTTCTCCAGAGGGATCTCAAATCCATCTAATTGCTTTTGTGGCTAAGCATTACCATGATAAACCATTTGGCATGGTGAAAGAAAGAATTTTAAGGGACCATCTTGCTGTTAAATACATGGAGTAATTTTTTCATCTCTATTTCTTTGTCACTGACTTTAGTCTATAATAATACTAACAACTCTGCAGTGTCTTTTATTAGCAGGGAATTACAAGGCACCAACATTTGCACCTTAGCATTGTAAAGCAGGCATTCAATTTCCCTTTCAAATAACATTATCTTGTTCATAATTTCCTATATTCTGTTTGATCAGCAAAGGAAGTCACGTCTTCCAAAAGGATAGGTAAATGAAGTCTGCAGGTCTTTCATGGTTTTACTTTCTCTTTTACATGAGGTCCAAACTCTGAGGCACCTGTTTTTCACAGTCTTTGTCTATATGAACATTAGCTTCACTCAAATTCTGTCTGTTAGAGAAATGTGGGTTGAGCCCCAAGCTTTTCAACTGTTGTGCATGCTCTATCTCTTGATTCCAGTACATGGTTATCTTTAACTGGCTGTATTGACACGTTCATTATAAATGATTTCGTGTTCATTTTAGGTAGTTATTGATCAGAACTGGAATTTTGATTTTAAAAAGTCTTCTCTCCTTTTCCAAATCATCTCTCTTTTTCTCTTGCCACAGAAATTATTTCATTGTCTGAAGCATAGTACCTTCTCTTCAGAATTACAGGGTTTCAGATGTTTGGCCAGTCAGGCAATCTGAATGGCTGAGCATCTGTAAGTACTTTATAATATCTTTGACATGCTTTGTGAGACAAAGAATTGAGTCATCTTTTTTTCCTGCAGCAAGCTTTGCACTCTGGCATTTTTCTTTTGACTTTTCAAGTCTTAACACATTGAAGAACTTACTCTGGCCAACAGCAAAATTGTACAAGTTTTATAAAAGACTAGAACTAGTACTTGCCTAGTCCTCTGAACTGCAGTCCAGTTTTATCCAGCAGGTTTGAAAGTTTGTCTTTTTACTTTTTCCTACATTATCATTGTTATTCTTGGTGTTTTGTTTTCCCTCCAGAAGGCACTTCACTACATGAAGTCCTTTTTATTCTTTTTTTAACCCTAGAATGGATGCCACTTTATACCTCCCAGTCTCCAAATTATGGAATTAAAGATTCCATAAATGCATAACAAAATATAAGGTCTTGTATAGCTAAGCTATCACTTTCTTTTAATGAGATGTGCTACACTGATTTTTGCACTGGAAAAATGGCAAAAAGGAATTCAAAACAAGCCAGAAAATTCACTGCTTTTAACTGACAAGACAGGAGCAATAACACTGAGGGGGGTCCTGGATGATTAGAAAGGTACAGAGAAAACACTCTTATTAGTAAGTGATGAGTAGTAATGATATAAGCCTACAGAGGTAATAAAGAAGGGCAGACAATGTTTATAACTATGGTATAAAAAAAAATGAAAATTAGCTTATTTTTTAAGTCTGCTGTGGTAGTTATAGTTTACTGTTGCATTTCAAAGACGTTTTACTCTCCAAAGAGCACAGGGACTTTTATGTGGAGGAGAAAGTGGTGCTTAGAGAGAGCTGGGGAGATACTCAGATGTTACAAGGCAGACTGCCTGGGAGGAAGAGCCTGTGCTTAAAAGTCTAGGACTTTACTGAAGAGAAGTTAAAAAAAAAAAGATAAAGATAAAAACAAGTGTCTAATGTCCTCCAAACACAGGGCATCTGTAAAACAGTCTGTGCATAGGACTTGTAGACTTTCCAAGGGCTGTTCTTTGTTCCAGTTCCAGTGAGTTCCTGGAATGCAGCCTCCTTCCCTGCTCCTGGAACAGCCTTGACTGCAGGGCTTCTCCAGCCGTGTAGGTGGAAACACAATATGTGTGAACTATATATTCAACCAACAAAAGATTGCTGGAGAAAATGACATCTTCAAAGCAAACCTTCCGTAATCCACAAACATTTATTACTCTGTAGTAAAAGGTTTTTAAAGCCTGGCACAGTAACACAAAGTTGCAGGGTTTGGCAAATAGAGATTTGGGGATGTGGACCTGGTCTACTTATCAACATGTATTTCCCTTATGTATATTTCTTATGGCATGGTTTGTCCCTGGAGTGAGCCCAAATCGCACCACATTGCACTGGCTGATTCCAGCGTCCCTACACCATTTCCAATATTTGTGTAAACATCTTTTGCAAAACTCTATGTTCTAATGTAGGTTGCTTTTGGGTTTCTACTCATCATGGTGCTGGCTGCTCCAGGGATATCAGCAGGAGAGAGTCACTGAGAATTTCAGCTTTATACATTAAAATGCTCTTGCCAAAATGAGTGTTGACTTTAGAAATCTTCAGATTCCATTTCGAATTTTCTGCTGGCTCTCCAGCTTTACGTGTAACTGAAACTCAAGCAGATCAAATATCAGAGTGGGTTGTTTTTAAAAAAAAAAATGACTGGCTAACATTTTGAATGGCAGATCACAGTGAAATAGAAATATCTTTGTTAAACTTAGCATTTTCTTAATAGTTGGGCTTTTCTTAAGCGTAACAAGAGAAACCTTGGGAACCCAATACCTGGACAGGCTTCCTATTTACCAACAGCCAAAGAATCGAGTGGTCAGTGGCACTCTTACAGGTTTTGGAGGGCATTGCCTTTATTTTCTATAACTAGAATGGGTTTTTTTCCATGCAAAATGAAAATACCTATTGTTTCTTTAGCGTTAAAAGATGAGTTACAAAGAGCTACTGAAGGAAAGCAGCCAAAGCTGCCGTATTTCTGCCACTTTTTTTGCATCAGTGGAGTTGAGAATAAAGGAACTTTCCAAGTTACAGTACTGCACTTGAAAAAGAAAAAAGTATGCGGCGACTTTTATCTGTGTATTCAGTAGATCAGATGGCAAAGTCACCCAGACAGCCTAGCAGGGGAGCAGCTCTGCTCTTCTCAGTAAGCCCTGAGTGGTGTGAAGCAGCACCAAGCATGACATCAAAAGATACAAATATGCATCGAGTGTCAAGTTTGGGTTTTTCAAAACATCTGTCTAATTAGCACAACTTGTATATTTGTGAGTCCTAGCTCCAACTTTCTCACAGTTTCATGCTCAGCAGAAGTGGCTTTTTAATCTCACAAGTTTGTGTGTAAGAGGTTAAACCTACAAATACAGTCACCAAACCTGACCCTTCGGATCCTTGATACAAACCTATCCTGTTTCCTTCTAGCATCAATCGCCCTATTGTGCCCAGCTAGGAAATGTGAGGTGTAGCTCTTAGCCAATTTTTGTCTAGAAGAACGGGATCATTTTAATTGAGTGTTATTATCAGCCAGTTCTTGTGGTTTGACATGGATTCAAGATGAAGCAGTTCTTCTCCTTAAAGAATGCGTAGGCACTACTATAATAACCTCGGTGAGTTTTCGGATGCCTCCATCCTAAGGGAAATTGGTTTGACTTGCCCTTCAGTGGAAATTTTGTGTACTGTTGGCAGCCAAAATAGGATTATAGTCCAGAAACAGGGAAAAAAAAAAAAAAAAAAAATCATACTTTGCACTTTGCCCTTTTCCCATTAAAATTTGTGTTATGAACATTTTTAGTTAGGCCCAGTACACCTTGTTGCCTTGCAGCTCAAGGAAACTGTGTTCATATATTACATGTGTACATAAGAAGGTGACAAATTAGCTTAGTTTTGTTGAAAATACATGTTATTCTTTAAGCTTTTTGCATGTGGATTCTGCACTTAATGTGCATGCTCCATCTTGCATTGGAGTTTGGGATGCCTTCGCTAGGAATGGTTTATTGTCACTGATTCAGGCACCATCCACACTGTGCTGATTCTTTTCATTGATGAACAGGATTTGATATAGCAAATATTTAATTTGTTGACCCTTCGAAACATGCATGAAGATTGGAGTATGGAGGCTGAACTTTATAGGGAAGACTGGGAACCTCAAGGCTGAAGCTGTTTCTTAAGCTCTTCTGTGCAGGCATCCGTAGTTTTGTATCTTTGGCCTCTTCAGAAAGACTGAAGTCCTCCAGCAAGGAGACTATTTTATGGAGCAAAAAGAGTTTGTCTGTTTTCTTCTTCAGGGGCCTGTCTATGAAATTTATTCTCGGGAAACTGAAATCAGTGTTGCCTACAGGATAAAATTTAGGACTCTAAATGAGTTTCTTGGCAACATCCCCTTTGAAACTGCCAGATAACAGAGGACTGGAAGAGCAGTAAAGCAGAGATTAGTCAAGCACAACAAAAACCTTATTCCTCTGACACAACCACGTTTTAACTACTTCTGTTACTAAAACTGTCTCTGCTTATTTTTAGTTCAAGCTTTCACAGCACTGAAGTCAATAACTTCAATTAAGTCAATATGTTAATAGTTATGAAACCAAATCCTTCAGCACTGATGCATATTCGAGTATGAATCTAATCCCTGATACAACACAAACAGTTATCTGCAGTAGTGGTGAAGACACCTCTTGGCACTGCCTTCACCAGCTTGGCCAACCAACCAGGAGGCCCCAAATTTGTATTTTTAATGTTGAATATGTCTCCTGCATTTGGCACCTCAAGAGAAATATACCCTCAGTGAAAACCCTGGATTACCAATTATGAAGAATTCATTAAGATCTGCTGAAGTTCAAAGCAAAAAGGCCAGTTCCTCGCAGGTTAGGGCAGCTCTTTTAATGGTTCCTGCTTTGCCTCCAGCAGCAGCTCATCTCCAGAACCTGTTTATTTTTCTGCCAGGACTGTTGGCAGGTGAATAGAGTCACATCAGATCACCTCATGAGTATTTTTATGTTGGAAACCTATGCCCTGAATTTGCCATTTTCCTGGCTCAGCATGGCATGAGATCATGGGTTTCAAACCTGTCAGTGTTGGCCTTAGAAGACAAAACATGCAATGCACCGTTCACTTCCCTTGTTGAGATCTGCTGTGAAGTCACAGCTCAGTTTTGCACTGGGCTTTGCTCTCTTACAGTTTAGACCATCGCAAAGGAATGATGCTTGCTGGGGGTGGGGGCAGGAAAGTGTCACTTGATCATATCCTGAAGACAAATCAGATCATTTGTGAAACAAAAATGAATGAATGCAAATTCTTCTAGAGCCAGATGAGGAGAAAACAAAACAGTCCCTTTTCCTGGGAAATAATTGGTTAGGACATGTCAGCACCGAAGCTTCACGCAGATATACTGTGGTTTAGGAGAGCACAGCATTTGTGTTCTTGCCAGATGGGCAGCAGTGCTCGTCCAGAATTCATCCAGGCTTCTGAGAGTCCTGGTCTCAGGAGTACAACATTTTCATTTCAGGAGAAGGTTGTCCTAGCTGTCTGTATTACAGCTGTTGAAAGATGTTAAATCCTAAAGTGCTGTAACATTTTCCTTTGTATTTCCTACATGGCTGCTCAGGGACTGCCCTGGGTACCCAGATGTGGTACCATGGTCCAACTTGGCCTTTTTATTCCTGTTCCCAGCATGACTCCCTTCTTACCCAGCATCCACCCTCCTTCCACCACCAGGATCTAACCTGGAGGAGACACAGGAAGAGGATGTGCTTATCCAGGGAGGGATGATGCCCACAGGCCAGTGTCCCATCCATGGCACCCATGCCAGGAGCCCCGGGCGCTCTCTGTGCTGCTGCTCTCTTCCAAGTTTGTTATGTAAGAAAGGGTGAAAGTACAAACAAGAGGAAACTAAACATGAAAAGTGAGTTTGTTTGCTTACTGAGAAGCTTGGGAGTGGCAGAATGAAACTGTATAAATAAAAATTCAGGATACCAAACATTAGATACCTGCAGGAACACCTGCACAATGGGGCCAAGCCAGAACCCTGCAGGCAGCTTGAAGGAGAAATTGAAGATGCTCTCTCTGGCCTCAGAAAAAAGCATTTATTTTCTCAATATGGCTATATTTAAATTCCTTATATTTCTGTTCCTAATGTTAATATCAATCATACCCTTTACAGTTTTGCACTCTAATTCAGCAAGGTAAAACAGCAATTACTGAAGATGATGTAACAATTTGAATCATATCAGTGGATTTTAATTGTCTGCCTACCTGGAAACACTTTTGACCACAGCTGTGCTCTAAGCTCCAAGGACCAACTCATCCCTGATGTATTTTTTTTTCCTTCCTCCTACCAGAATAAAACATCACTTCTACTTACATTTGTGTAAATCTGGAAAGCATGAGGACACAGAGAAAATGTGATTGACAGGCAAAGAATGCAGCGAGGTTTTTGTCATCACTGGTAACATTTGTACTTGCCTGAGGTGTTTACCTGCTGCTTTTGCTTTTCTACTGTCCTCTACCAGGTCTCCCCTCCATCCTGAACCATATGGAAATGTGTATGTGCAAGCCAAGTGTGGTGTTGCTGTGGGCTCGTTTGCTACCACCTGTCTCTAATAATCAGCCTTCCTGGAGTATGTGAGAAGGCTGATGTCCCTTCTCCCTCTCTAACTTGCTGCTTGCAAAACCTGCCTCTGCAGAGGACAAGCTTATTTGTGCTCCCTTATCAGATCCTAAAACTAAATCAAGATTTATGCAACTTGAACAATACTGGAATTCTTAATTCTTTCACACTGCACAAAGTGAAAGAACTACCCAGTTGATTTCCCACCCCCACCCCCCCCCTGCATTTTATGTCTCATTTGTGATAAGGAGAACTTTCTGAGCGTGCATAAAGTAGCTGGAAAGCTCAGCTCTTTGTGCTGCGCAGGTCTAATGAGAGACGTTAGTGTGGAGCTGCACAAATGAGAAACCGGTGGCGCTTTAGAACTTGATCTGTTTTCTGTTATTTTTAATGCTTTTGCATTTTAAAAATGTCATCCGTAGAAGAATATTTGGAACTACTTACATATAAAAAAAAAAAAAAACAAAAAAGGGAAAATGAAAAGAGCCTGTCTTCCTTTTAGATGTGCCAAACAGGTTTGCTTAGCATTGATCAAGCGTTCCTCAGCCAGTCAAACTCTTGTAGCATTTTCTACCTGCACAGACACATTCTCACCAAGCATTTCTGAAACCAGAAGACATTGGTTGAGTTATTTTTCTTGTTCAGAGCTTTTTTGGATGATGACTGAAGTATATTGTGGAAATCAAGTCATTTGATTGTCTTAATCTTGTCATTTAAAAGTTCTGTAGAAGATAAAATGCAAAGATTGTGTTGGTTCAAGGAGAATAGAAGTGGCTGTGCTGGGTCAAACTGGAGTCCCATCTGTCTTTGTCTTCTGGGACATGGTATCTGATAGCAGATGCGCAGGAAAACAGTAGAACAGGCTGAAGATGTAAGACAGTTCCTCAATATACTTTCCCATTCTCCAGCAAGATGCAGTTCAGGGGGTTGCTGTCTATATTTAATATTCTTTAATGACTTTTTGTTCTGTGGATCTGCATAGTTACTCTTTGAGTCCTTGTGCCCTTAGCACTCATGATGGTCTGAGGCAAAGCATTCCCCACTGTATGGTTTCTGGGCTTGGTGTACCTTTTGGGAGTGTTTTAACTGCCTTTTCATGACCCTTGGAGTTCCTTGGAAGGAAAAGCAGAGGGATATCTGAAGATGCTCATTAGGTTCACAAGTAACTCAACAAAAACTTCTGCTGTGTGGCACTGAGATCCTCTCCTGTCTTTGCATTTCCATGTAAGACTTTTCTGCCACAGCAGAAAGAGCTGCTAACTGAATTAGCCCAAACTTTCAACCATCGTTCAGGTCAGAAGTGTGTCAAAAAAGACTTAAAAAAAAACCCCCAAACAAAACCAACTCCACTGAAATCAGATTTGCTTGGTCACAGCTGTCACAAGAGCTCTTGACATTCCATTAAAACTATATCTGAGACTCAGCAATAGCTTTGGCACATGTTCTTCCTCTCTCATCCTCCTCTGAGTTTGCCCATATATAAATTACACCCGTATTGGTGAAATGACCAGCATCAAAAGATCCAGTGTTGGGTGTTTGTTTCGAGTGCAGCTGAGCAACTGCCTGTTGCAGAGATCACAGAATCACAGAGTGTCAGGGATTGGAAGGGACATCGAAAGATCATCCAGTCCAATCCCCCTGCTGGAGCAGGAACACTTAGGTGAGTTCACACAGGAAGGCATCCAGGCGGGTCTTGAATGTCTCCAGAGAAGGAGACTCCACAACCTCCCTGGGCAGCCTGTTCCAGTGCTCTGTCACCCTCACTGTAAAGAAGTTCCTTCTCAAGTTTAAGCAGAACCTCCTGTGTTCCAGCTCACACCCATTGCCCCTTGTCCTATCATTGGACACCACTGAGAAGAGCCTTGCTCCATCCTCCTGACACTCACCCTTCATATATTTATAAACATTAATAAGGTCTCCCCTCAGCCTCCTCTCCTCCAAGCTAAAGAGCCCCAACTCCCTCAGCCTTTCCTCATCAGGGAGATGCTCCACTCCCTCCATCATCTTGGTGGCTCTGTGCTGGACTCTCTCCAGCAGCTCCCTGTCCTTCTTGAACTTGAATGTTTTAAACAATTGCTTTTAAGGGAAGTGTAGGGTATACATTTAAACTAGAAAAATTCTTAATTTTTTTATTGGTGATTCCATTTCAGAAAAAAAAAAAAAAAAAGATTGTTAGAGCTAAAGAAATAGGGTGGTGGGTACCCCCAGAAATTAATTATGCGGAAATTAGAGTAAAATGTTTTGGATAAAAAGCTTGCAGAAACATTTAAATAAGTTTTGGAGCCTGACATTATTCTTTGCTACATGAGTAGCTCTATCTAAAATACTCTGGACTAGTATTCTAGAGCTCTAAAATGGAAGGAAAAACTTCTGAAGAAGCTGAAATAGATCTTACCCGTGTCTAATTTTGAAAAAAAAAAAAATAAATAGGAACTTAAAGGATTTTAGAAATGTTTAGAAGGACTGGCATTATGGCAGCAAGTATCTCTGTCATAACATCCTATGATTAACTAGATCAGAAACATTCTGGGATGTTCTGATCAGTTATGTTAATACATCTTTTAAAAAGTGGAAAGCCAATGCTCTATAAAATAGATACTTGAAAAAACAGTTTTCAGTTTCCTCAGGCTAGTGAGATTAGAGTTTCGTAATCTGTTTGACCAGCTGCAGAGGACGTTCTTTTTCATTTTTTCTTTTTAAGTAAATGAGCTTCATCTTAACATGATTAAAAAAAAAAAAAAAGAAAAAATCAGGCTTCAAAACCGCTCAGTTTTCAGACATACTTTTAAACAGGAGCAATTGCATTATCACATCTTGTTGCAAATATAATTGGGTTGGAGGTCATTAAAGACTTTAATTAAAAGAATTTCCAAGTTTCCAAGTGTGCATCCTCCCCTGTCAAGAATCATCCCATTTTTGGCTTACAGACATAATTTTAGAAGATTTTACTTTGCTGCCTCTCACATCTTACATGTATTGAGCGTGCAGGCACTGGTGAGTCAAGCTCGCTCTTGTTCAGTTCAAAAAGCAGTGGTTTGCCTTGTGAGTTAATAGTGTTGGTTAAGGTTACTTTGAAAGGTATAAGACATTATTAGATTTCTTTTTGTGTGCGTGTATGTGTAAGAGAATGTGTTTTATTTTATGTGATGGGAGAATTCCAGCAATATTGGGCAGTCTGCTAGTTCATTGCACAAAATAAATAAGTTTTTCTTTTGTTCTTCCTGGAAATCAGATTAGTCTGTTGATTAGAAATATCTGAGCCTTTCATATTTACTTTTTAAAAGAGCATAGCAAAATAAGATGCTTTATAAAGCTTGTTAGAAATGTTTATATTTCCAGGTCTTCGTGCAGCTGTGACGAGGAATGCATTTTAAGGAGACGTTTGTAGAGCATCAGGGGTCTCCTGGAACCTTGGGTCTGTGTCCAGGTGTAAAGTTTCCGAACACCCACTTAAAGTGGCAGTTTGGTGATAAACTCAGCTGGGAATGAAGCCCCCAGCAGTGAGAAGATTGCCTTGTTCAGCAAGTGATTGATAAATATGCTTTATCATGAGTCAAGCATTCTCTAAATCATTGCAGGGAATTCTGCTCAAACTCCTGATGTTTATTCTTGCAGAGCTGTTGGTGAGAATACAGCAAGCAGCAAAAGCAGATGTTTTGCTAGTTAATTTCTATTCACAATAGCAGTTTTTCACTAGCACAGCATGCCCACTGACGCGACGTTTTAGACATTCTCACGACGTCGCATCAAAAATTCAAGAAGTTGTCTGAAAATGTTGAAGCCGACGTCAGGTCTTCACAGGAAACCTGCTCTGAGAGTGGCAGACTCCTCTGCATTCCCTTTGATTGCAAAGTGTTTAATAAAAAGCAAATTAGGAAATGAAAATTGTCTCGTGGATCAATCGGGCGCAGCGGTTACGCCTGTTCAGCATTATCTGTCAGACCTTAACCTGATTGGGAATGGTTGATTTTGTATAATAGTCTCAAAATCAGACTGAAAGGTTGACTTAAAAAATACCTGATGTATTTTGTGTGTGCTCTGAGGCTGATAACAAACTCTGCAGTTCAAGTTTTAATAACTAGAGGGGAGCTAAGAAACTTCAAAAGGTTTGTGATAAATGTTTTTGACAATGCGTCAGCTGAACATTAGGCAGAATCTCGGTAAATCCCCTCATAAGTGGTTTAAAATGGAGTTTTGAACTTTTCCTTCATAAGTGTGTGCTTAAGATGTCATGGTATCTTTGGGTTTTAAAGATTCATTTTATGTGCTATATGTGAACCATTGGTGTTTCTGTCTACACCTCTGAGAGTGAAAGGGGGAAAAAGTTCAGCAGTTTTCTTCTTTTGGAAAAAAGAGAAACTTTTCTCTACCCCTGCTCTTGACCATAAAACTTGTGGAGGCTGGAAAAAGAAAAGAAAAAAAGAGAAAAGAGAAAAGAGAGGAGAAGAGAGGAGAAGAGAGGAGAAGAGAGGAGAAGAGAGGAGAAGAGAGGAGAGGAGAGGAGAAGAGAAGAGAAGAGAAGAGAAGAGAAGAGAAGAGAAGAGAAGAGAAGAGAAGAGAAGAGAAGAGAAGAGAAGAGAAGAGAAGAGAAGAGAAGAGAAGAGAAGAGAAGAGAAGAGAAGAGAAGAGAAGAGAAGAGGAGAGGAGCCAGTTTTAAAGCATACTAACAAAATATTCCAGGTAAATATTATAGCTGACAAGTTTCCGAATGACTTCATCGCAACAACCCTAAAACGTCCTGGTAATAGACAAAGCAATGCTTGCACATGGCAACTGCTTGTTGGGTTTTGTGGTTCACTGAGAAAAGCAGATGAAAGCAAGTTTATTACTGCTCTTTGAACCTTGCCTCCCTCCCCCTCCCCTATCACCTGAGCCACTAAAAACAAAGCGAAAACAATTCCTTCCTTGGCTCCCCCCTGAAAAAAAAAATGCCTAACTTTCTAATTTATGCTGATAGTTTCTTTGAATTTTTATCTTTGCAGGACTTGCTCTGCCTTATGACATCCTTTGTGTTTCAAAAGAATTGAGTTTATAGTGAAGCCCTGACTCAGCAAAATGCTTAGGTTCTTGCCTAATTTTAAGCCTACGAATAGCTCTGCTGGTGCTGTCAAGGGTGTTTGAGGGATATTAGCTAAAGACTTTGCAGAAAAATGATCCTAAAACTTTGGTCAGCTCAGCTAGGTATTTAAAGAAAATGCTGAAAACACACCAATATTTTCTAGGAACAAAGCAGGAAAAAAATATGCCTGTTGACAATCCTAACAGTGCTTAGGAAATCTCCAGCAGACACCAATCCAGATGGAGTCTGATGTGAAAATGTTAAGGGACTGCTCAGGAAGGAATGCTGAAGGTCCACTCAAGAGCCAGAGTGTATAATCTACTGCCAATCAGTCTCTTACCTATGAATTGTGAAAACCAAAAAATAATACAACATTAGAGCCTCCACACTGGTAAAATGTTGGCATTTATGTTTCTTTTGTGCTAAATGACCTATTTTAAAAAATTCTCCCTTCTACTAGAGAGGCATGATTTTGTTCCTGAGTCAAATTATTCCCTTCCTTCCTCAACCCCTTTCTTTCTTCCCACAGTCCCTCAAGGGAAGAAATCGTTATACTTCACAACAGCATCTCCTGCATGCAAATCTCAGCAGCAACATGGATGGGTGCAAAAAGGAGCTGCTTGACTTGTGTGAACGGGCAAAGCCCACAGCTCGGGTGGTTTTGCAAGATCTCCACTCCCATTTTGAAATGTCAGCAAAGTGGGCCAGACTTCCAAATGTGCCCAGTGTATGGGAGTTCATATTATTCTAAGTGAGAGTTGATGAATTCTGTGCCTTTGGAAATTACCGTTTTTATCCGATTCCTGACCAAAGAAACTTTATTTTCATAATGATAGCAGAAAATGGGCAACCAACTCTTTTAGGGACACATGTAAAAAAGTATTACCATTTGCATTCCATGTTGTAATTCATGTTCACTCTTCATGAAATAGTGTTTAGTGGTTAAAATTATATATTAGGCATGAAGACTCCCAGATTTGCCATTCTGTCATCACGTAGTAGGACACCACGTAGATTGGTCTTTGCTGGACCTCTCTGTTCCCCCACCCCTATGGAGTTGTTATCAACTTCACTTCAAGTAATGAAGTTGAACTGATGGCAAAAGGCTAGGAGGTCAGTGGAAGGAAAGTGTTAGAGAGATGTAAAGTATTGCTTAAGGTGTTTTAATTTCTGTTCCTGAGGAGCAATAAGCATAAATTTTCTGTACAGTCATAATTATAATGTTACCTATAGGATGGAAGAATAATTTGCATTATTAAACACCGTAACTATTTTCAGTATAAAATAATAGAGATATTTTCTTTTCTGTTGCAGTGATCTTGGCCTCTGAGTATAGGTTGTGGAAAACTTTGTTTGCAAAAACAAAGATTTTTTTTAATTTTTTTTTAAACAAAAACCACAGAAATTTTGCCTTTCATATTGAATCAGTAGCATAATGAGTAGTGGAGCAATAGTTCAACATCAAAGCAGACTGCTTGGATATATAGTGTGTTGCAACAACAGCAAAAAAGTTCCCACCAGAAAGGAATTTTGCCATATGTGAACAGCAAACATATGTATTAGGTTAAAACCATAAGATTTCCTTTGCTTTACACCAAAAACAAGAGAGAACTTAAGTACAGAGGTTTTCAAACAGTTGTAGGTTGGAATGCAGCATGGGGAGCGAGCAGCATCTGAGGTTCAGAGCAGTGTCAGTGGACAAAAGCGCTATGGAAACCCAAAAAAGCATTGAGGATGCACCAACAATTTGGCTCAAACAGCAGTATTTCACTTTTTAAAATACACTTGTTTTGCTCTGACTCGTGACTCAGTGATCTTCATGGATATATTTTCACAATTTATTTATAGTAGTAATAAACCCAGACAAATTTACTTATCTCCATAAAATGTCTTAGCAAAAATAATGATTACTTTAAAAATTCTGCTATTAATTTTGATGAGGTACTTGGCCTGCTTTCTGTGAATGAGAGTTGCATTTGACTGTAAATTGTGAGACCACCTGGTATAAAGGAGAAGTTTTTGCCCAGACAGCCCATACTTAGAGCTTCATGGACAGACAAAGGTACTCAAGATTGAGTGTTTCTATGACAAAATTTTAAAGCATCTCCATATATATTTCTGAAACAAAATTTGCTCTAATACTTGTTAACATTTGCATGGATTTTCTTTACAGTTCCAGAGCTAGGTGTGCTTCTCATGAACGGGGAGAGAAAACACATCAATGGGTGTAATTTGAATTTAGAAGGCACTTAAAGAGGGGCCCGTATTCAGAATTGTTGTTGGCACATGTTTTGAGGATGTAAAGTGGAAGCCTTCTTCTGTGGGCATTAGTAAGGAGATAATTAAAACTATAGTAGGTAATTATGGTAGCTTTTATTACTGCATCTTTCATTAACTCATTATATTAATTTGGTAACATTTGAAAAATTCTTTGAAGATGAAAAGTGCTAACTATTGCTACCTTTAGTTGCAGTATTACTCTGCACTGGTCATAAATACTGAGGTCTTTTCTTGATACAGATGTACATCCACGTGTGCAGAGTTGCTGGTACAGCCAGGAAGAATTACATATGTGTGTCCAGAAAAGACTCTGCCATTACCTGCCAGAATCTGGTCATGAGGAGCAGTGACTTTTCTGCTGGTGGTTTTTGTTTCAAAGTGAAAATATGTTGGGATTTTAGATTTTTCTAGAAGATTTTCCTTTCCTTGTAAGTGTCACTTATTTATTCATCCCTGAGTACCAGAGAGGTAAATCATTGCAATCCCAGACTTGCCACTGGTGTGGTGGGAGAAGGAATCAAGCCCTGTCTACCCTCAGGAACACACCAAAAGTAGGAAATTATTTCAGGTTGAAGAAGCAAAATATCACGCCTTTGTAAATGCAGTATCTTACCAGTAATAATCAATACCAAGTAATTAAAAATAATAATTATTTCTGTTTATGTAATTCTTCCAGAACTGAATTTTTTTTTCAGGGAATCTAACACTTCTTTTTAAAAATATCCTATGGTTAACGGATAATCAAATCAGTTTTCATATATTAAAGACTAAATCCTTCATACATTCCCATTTCATACTTGTTCTTGTGATTCTTAGAACTCTTTCTCTTCCCAGCTTTCAGTTGATTTAGATTAAGCCCTGTAACTAATGCCAAAAATTTATTCCTGCCTTGAAAAGGGATTTTGTAATGCTGGCGTCGTACCTTTTTGTCTCTCTGTGGCTCCTTGTCAAAACTGTATGCTTTACAAATTGGGGGTTTTTTTAAACAAAAAAAAAGCAGCCTCAGTCTGGCACCCAGAGTCAGGCTGAATTCCTCCGGTCTCCTACCTCATCCCCACATCTCTGCGAGCCTCACAGGCCAAACTCCACACCAACTCCACGTGTGCTCCTCTCTTGTCTCCAAAGGGCTCCAAGTTACCGTGAGCAGAGTTGGGTTTGAAATAAACTTCATTAAACATTTTACTGGTGATAATCAAGCCACAAAAGAACAATTTTTAGAAAAAGTGCTTACCTGGACATGAGGTTCAGATGTTCCTTTCTCCTCTCATATCAGCCAGTTCCCAAATGTTTCGTGTATCGTAGTGACAGTGATGGATTCATCCACCAGCTCCACTTGAGGTCCCAAAATCTCACTGTAGCATCTCAGTGATGTAGTCTCAAACCCATTACTTTTCCCTTCCATCCTTCTCATGTCCCACAATGTTGTATGCGACCAAAACTTTTACAATATGATTTTATTTTAGGATCCTTGCCATTTTTATAAATAAATCAACTGAATGTTCCTTTTATACAGCTGTAATTCACCCACATTGTTGCAGTAGAGCTTATTATCTCATTTACATTTTTAAGTGCTTTTCAAAGTGTAGGATATCTGGGCTGGAAAGCAAAACATTTCATTTCTTTGTTCTCAAGCCAACACAAAGCACTTCCAAGGTCAGGTATGGTGTAGACTTTCAACAGCAAACATGTTTACATGGCACTGGAAAGCTGGTTTAACTGAAAAAAAAAAAAAGAAAAAAAAAGGAAAAAAAAAGGGAAAAAAAAAGATACTGTCTTTATAACAGTGATGTAAGTCAAAGCTGAGGGACAGGGATTAATGCTGTACCTGGAAAAAATTAACTAAATAAGTTAGACTGTTTTCCATTCGGAGAAAAAAAGCCTCTGACATTTAAAAATTGGCCTGTTTTTTATATTTTTAATCCCTTTTTCTTTTATTAAACATAAGCTACTCTTTGGGCAAAGTCTGACACTTGGAAGCTGTAGAATAAAAACTAAACAAAACCCAAAAGTTTAGTTTTACAAAAGAGATGTTCTGAGGTCTACCTGGGGTAAGTCGTTTGCTGTTTGTAAGAGTGTTCTATGTGACAAAAGCTTCTGTCAGATACGAAAAATCATCTGAGGGCACTGGTGGCTTCAGGAACAGCGATCAGCATTCAGGTTCTGGCCACTGCACTTGAAGCTTTTTTGACAATAGAGCGAATTTTCAGTGTGGTCTTTGAAAGGACACATTATTCATTACATCTGTTGGGATTCCTCCTTTTTAATTTTAATTTAGAAAATTAAAATCATGGGCCACAAACTTTTTTACTTCTAATTACTCTTTTCAGAAGTAATCTTATGCAGGAATCTGTAGCAACCATGAGATTTTGATGTGACTTTTTGTTGTTGTTGTTGGTTTTTTTGTGGTATGGCTTTGATCAACTATTGATCTTTGGGTTTTACCTTTTTGTCCTTGTGCTGCTAGGAAAGCTGAAATACCCAAATGAACATTGATTACTCATGGAATATCCTTTATACACAACACCAGGTTCTACAAAGTGACTGGTAGGAGAACTGGTGTGCAACACAGCAATAGTGCAAAAATGGTCAAGTTAGAGCTATTTGTGATTGATTAGAGGAGTTAGTCTTATTTTTTTCCATCCCTATGCAAAATGTCATGATGTAATTAAAAGAAGTCTGTAAACTCATACACTATATTTTGGTTTGGGTAATTAATGAATGGATAATTATGAGAGACCAGTTTGCTATGCTTATATGTTATAGTAAAAACACCTTATTTCTAAATTATACTTATTTAAGACACTTTTTGCTCTCATAAGACAAAATACATGTGCTCCACGCTGGCAAACACTATCTAGAGTAGGTGGACCTAAAAAAGGCTGTATGTCCTCTGAATTTACCAAATTAAATTACTTTCAGATGCATTACAAGCCCTTGGATTTAAAGGTATCTCTCATAAAATACATTTATCTGTTGTAAATTAGAAAAGTAAAAATGGAGAAATTAAGGAAGGAAACAGCAGTGCAGCAGTTCTCTCTTTTGCTGCCATGTAGCTGCTGTCTTTACCAGGAACAATTTGAGATCCTGTTTTGTATTCAGTACTTGAAGATTTTTGTGATGGAGTGTGACATAAATCTGTTCTCTGAGGTAAATGTGTACAAATATATATATATATATATACACATTCATATGTGTAGATGCTGTCTCTTGACCATCTTCAAAGTCCTGTGGAAGGGTAAAACTTGCTCTGGAGCACAAAGAGAGTGTCCAGGTAGGACAACTGATGTGTAGTGAGGTTTCCTTCCTCCTTCTTTTTCACCAGGCTAAGCTGTTTGGGATGGGAAGAGCAGGAGAAGCGGGGTCATCCTTTGTGTTTTATCCAAAATGTGCTCTGTGAGCGTTCCTGAGAGTCGTCCTGTACTGGTTAGATCTGGACACTTTGGAGTTATGGCAGGACTTTTGTCAGATTAATTGAGTTTTTGGTCATCTTTTGATACATGGAACAACCCTGCTCCTTATTACTTTTCTCCATTGCATGACCTGATCATTTTAAATCAAAGTATGCTTGTTTGTGTTTTACCTTCCAAAATTAGATGTACAGAAAGGAAACAAAACTCCTACAATTCACACATATATTTCATCATATTAATTCAGATTCCTGGTACTGCAAGACTTGTTGAGTATTGAAGAGCTGTTATATATTCAAAGCCTGGATTTCAACATTTCTCAGAAGCAGTGATAGCATAAAAGTCCCTGGGCAGATTTGAAGTTCATGCTTGGGTCTGGTTAAATTTTTTGGCATCAGAACATGTAATAGTCTTATAGCTAGAAGACTTTAAAGTTTATGCCTGGCATCACTTCAAAACAATGTGCAAGATCTATCATAAGTAGTCCTCTTATCTTATCTCAATAGCAATTTTATCCTGTAAATGATTTGAGAGTACAGTATTTCAGTGCTGTGGAAAAGAGAGAGGGGGGTTTTTTTCAGTTAAATCTTTGTACTGCGAGGACTTTTAACGATCCTGGTTTATGTACGAGTATTCTACTCGGAGGAGGCAGATGTTCACTGTACCACATGTTCTGCAAAGTGCCCTGAGAGTCCATGGACTTGTTGGTCTCTCTTTTCCAACATGCTCTGCAGAAGGTTTTTGTGCAGCTCAGCTTTTTAAAAAGCAACTTTGGAGGCACCTTCAGTGTCATTGATAGCGAATCTCCAGCGTGAGGTCCTTCCCAGGTCCAGCCCTGACTCTCCACCACGCTTTTCAACTGATGGGTAGCAATGCCCTGATTTCCTGGCATACAAAAGATAACTCCAAATATTCCCTTTCTGCTGCCACAGCCGCCTCTGTGTTGATGTCAATCTAAAATCCACATTGTGCACTTTGCTTCAAGTCAGCACTTGCAGTTAACAATGCCTTTATTCAAGCTGACAACATAACTAAGCTTTTAGTGAATGTGGAAGTAAATGTTAAGTGTGTATTCAAACATTCAACAATGACTAGGAAACTTTAAAAAAAAAAACAAAAAAGGATCTTTGAAACTTTGTATTGTTTGTTTGGTGTGTATCTGTTAGAAATAACATCGACTATCGGTTCCTTGGGGCATGACTGTTCTTTTGTTAAGCGTATAACAAAAAGATCAAGGCTCTGAGGGACTGCCGTAATAAAAATAAATATATATGAAAAACAATAACGACAAAATGAATTTGTCAGTGCATTTTATGAGCTTGATTTAGAAGTGATTATTTCTGAATTAAAGAAAGACTGGATAGTTGTGGTAAAACGACATGATCATAATATTCCTTTTGTTTATTGCCATTTATACTTCATTTGTAGATCACATGCTAGACTTTACTCCAGGGCGGGAGGGGAGCCCCGCATCTCGGCGAGCATCCCATTTCAATAATATAGAATACATTTTCACTGCAAATTCCAGACATGGTTTTCCTGAGAGAGGATTATTCTTTTGGCTTAAAGGGAAAATTATTGGTACAATGCAAAAGTGTTCTTAAGAGGCACGGGTTGTACAAATAAGATGATATCTGAGATGTTTGGAATTGCAAGTGCAATTGTTGCAAGTGCAATTATTTCCATTTCCCTTTCAATCTTTGAGGATATTTGTTGCATATTTGGTATGAATACTTGTAGCCTATGATAAGATAGAGCTACTAAGATTGAACTCCTCCTGTTCAATTGATGGTCCTACCTGTGCAGAGTAACTTTACCCATAAGGGTGGCCCAACTGGCCCTGTCTTGGCAGCTGTCACGTATGGCTGGAAGCACCAGAGCTGTAGAGCTGCGCTGATTTTGCACTGTTTTCTTAACCAGCTCATTGAATGACATTACCTATAAGTTTTTCTGCCATCTTGTGTTTCTCACGTCTGTTTTGCACCCGTTGCTGTTGTTTCAGGTCTTACAAGATGAAGTGGAAAGTTATCGCGTTCAGGCCCGGGCTGCAGAGAAGAGGCTGCACCTCAGGGAGCTGGAGATCCATGAGCAGGTACTGGGTGCTGTCCCCCTTGTCCTCTTCCCTTGGGCAAGAAGGTTCCATGTTTAAAAATAATATCTTGCTTCAAAGCAAAAGCATATATTTTCCTGCAAAATTTTCATCTAGCTTTCTTTTCTGTTTTTTTGGTAATAAAAGAGAGTTAAACTCTCTGAACCCTACAGGCAAATACTTATCTCATGCTCTCTCTTTCAGCTTGGTATTTCAACTATTCCAGCTGTTAAATGATGCATTTATTTTGAGCTGACTATACTGTTTTAATAGAGGTTTCTGAGACTATTCTAACCTGTTGTTTAATGGCTTGTATGAAGAGAATTATAATTGGACAATAACTGAGCTAAAAATAATCTTTATTCCTGATCTTACGCATTCATTGTCCTAGCATGTTGTCTGTAAACAGTTCCATATGATTAATAGTGCTGAAGTTATTCAGGATGCTTTCAGTGAAATCAGAGATTGAATGTGCTTCGAGCAAAAATAGTGTCTGTAGTTTGCAAACTAGTATTGAAATGGAAAGTCAATAATCTGCATTTAAACCAGATTAAATTGAAATATTCAGGCAAATATGCAGGTGGTGGATATCTGAATCACATAGGAATTTACAGATTTCTAATACAAATCAGTTTTTGCAGCATCTGAGATGTTTATTTGGTGCTGAGTAAACAGTATCCATAACTTATATCCTATATAAAGCCTTTCTAAATCTATACCTGCAGAAATAGTAAGTTGGGGTGGTTGTAGAAGAGTAATGATCATTAATTTCAAATATTTTTTCCTCAGTTGTTGTCATCCTACTTGCATGGGAACCCTCATTCCCCCCTGGTGTTTACATTCAGGTATTTCCTCTCAGGAGAGTTGTTGCTGAGCTATTCTGCTCTCTTCCCCCTCTGCTTCTCAAATCTGGATGTTGGGCCAGGTTCACCCTTAGCTGCAATGCTTGCATCATTGGAGGAATTTGGTGTAATGAGTGAGTTGGCCTCAAAGGGGCTTCAAAGACTCTCCTGGAAAAGAAGAAAGAAAATTAGCTACTTGGTGCATGGTTGTCCCTCCCAGGGAAAAGCATTGGCCTGCATGCTATGAGAGTTCTCCTCCAAATCTCTTATCTTTGTTATTTTCTTCTTTAATCTTTTCCATGGCCATTTTGCATTTTTTCTAACCCGTTTTGATAGAGGATCCAGAAGAAGAAACAAAAAAATTACTTATAAAATACAGAGATAGGAAGCTAGACATGCAGTTTCACAGGATGGTCCCCCCCTTTTTGCTTTCAAGGTTTTCTCTTACATGAGCAACTGGTCCAAACCAACCTACATGACTACCCTGCCCACACTAAATTAATGAAGGGAGAGCTTAGCTGGGATTGTCCTGTTCCCCAGGATAAATGGAACAGAAATGTTATGTACACTGCACCATCCAGCTTGGAGCTTTTCCTCCAAGGTGGTAATGTGTTAGCAGACTTATGGTAACACTCATATCTGTAAGTTCATCAATGGTCTTGTCTCTGCTATTCATCCCTTGGGACTTTATGAAGAAGCTGGAGCTGTTGAGGAAGTTTTTGTTTAGGTGCCTTTGGTCTATTTTGCAGACAAACATTTTGAGAGTTGTTAGTGTGTCTTCTCTGTGCTGGTTCATACATTAGTGATGCTTATCTCTCCAGAAGAAAAATGCAAAAATGACAGCTCTGACATATTTCCAGTTGTTATGTCTTGGCCAGGCTACCTGTAAACATGTTCATCAAGTATTAACAGTAGCTAATGACTCATCAGCTGCTTAGGGAGTAGAAATACTTAAGGCAGTAACTTAGAACTTGCTTTCTGCTTTTACCAAATATTGTCTGAACCAGAACTGCATGAAACATCTAAATTTGCACTGGCACTGGTACAAAGGCCACTCTTCTGAGCTTTTACATGTCTATAAATAAGGAGGAGAGAGGGTTAAACAGCTTCTGTTTTTCATTAAAAGGAAAAATCTTGTGTTTTGATTCTATAACAACAACAAACAAATGAATGAGACATGAAAAAACATTTTGTTGTGCTTTTAATTAAAAATAAAAAGCTGTTTCTCGTTATGTCTTGTTGGGTGGTATCTTGGTGCTCCATGTTTGTCCTTTTTTCAGTGTAACGTCCTTATAACTCTTCAGTCTCCAAGAATGACTGACAGATCCACAAAGCTTAAATCTCTGTTACAATAACCCTCTGGTGATCACACAGAGTTAACCTTTCTTTATTATAATTATCCAGAGAGACAGAGACAAACTATCCCATAAATAAGGGGGGAAAATGTGTTGGAAGGACTCTGATGTCAAGCCTTGAGCTGTCTAGAGGTGAGCGAGGTGCTGCAGTTGAAGATGAGCTGTTGTTTTTATGGAGCTTTTTCATTCCAATACTTCATGTTCTTGTATGAACTTGTGTTTACTCCTGTTTACTTTTTTGATCCTCTTTACGGTGTGAGAAGATGCAATCATGTTACATCTGTGTTGTTTCATCAGTGGTGCAGTACAGCAGCGTTATCTGGATGATGCATTCCAATCCAGATCAACGTCCATTTGTCCAAAGGGCCTGGGAGCTTCTCCCACTTTGACTAACCTGATAATTTAATCTTTTTCCATAAAAATTGCCTCTGCTAAGTATGGTTTTCTAGGATAATGACCCATGTGTTCGGTAATATTACTTCTAGATTTGAGTCTCAGAACTTCATCTTGAAATGCTGGATGTTTCCTTCAATAATTTGATGTCCAACTTCTTAAAACTTATGCAGCTGTATTCATGGAAAGTGGCAAACTAGCACTAAATAAAGGGTAACTCATACTTAATATATAGTTTTTTATATATAGCTTTCTTGATATATAGTCCCAAGAGAATTAAAGCAGTCTGGGAAGGTTTCCAGGAGATTTGGGTGCGTCCAAACCTTCTCCTTGCAAAGCAATGCTGAAGTTTCTTATATCTCAGTAATATGTAACTGTAGGAACTGGCTTTTTGTTGACTAATCCCATTTAGGTTACATACCTGTAGGGTATACTCTTGTTGTGTATCACTTGGTTGTCTCTGATGCATACCTAGATCTAATGTGAGACAAAATTTCTGATAGAAGGATCTTTCATTCTACTAAAAATGTTTCTCTTCTTGAGTCATATGGCTTTGTGCAGTTTTCAGTCCTAGTTAAAAAAAATCTAAATTGTTCATACAGCACACTTTACATCCTGTAAATGTGTAATTAAAAATGATGCACATCACTGAGAGCTTAGGCATGTGTCTTAGTGAATCTGAGAATTTAGGCATGTGCAACAAATTTTGCTGAATTGGGGCCTGTATAAAAGTTAATGGTAGTGGTCTTCTTGCTTTACTAGCTAGATTTCTTTAGAATACCTCACTGAATTTTGAGTTCCTTTTTGTGAGGTTAATCACCCCAACTCAGTGTACTAAAAACCTCCAATAATATCTCTTTTGAGAATTACACGCAATATTTTTTTCATAAAAAGCCCTACTCTCTTCATTCCTTGTTCTAATGTTTTTACCTATAGTGGTGGATTGAGTATGATGTAAAATTTCTAATTGGGGATCATAGAGGGAAAAAAAGTTCCTCATGTTCACAAACAACTGAAGTATCATCACTATAGATACTCAAACCATAGAAATACTCCTCCAAGCAGTCAAGTCACAAATAGAGTCTTAAAGAGAGAGATTCTCTGAAGACAGAAAATCAATTATGTTCAATTCATGAACATTACTGAGGAAATGAAGGAGAATACCAATGTAGATTTCCAGCCCTTTAATTTCTTTTTTCTCAAATAGATTATAAAAAAGGGAGAAAGGAGTTATCAGAATAAGAATGTTACAGAAGTATTTAGAATAAAATGGAGCAGCTTAGTTTGTTAAGTGGATTTCACTCATGTTCAAATGAAAACAGGAGTGATAATTGTAAAAGAGTGATGATTCAGTAGCATTCAGTGAGTTTTCATTTTTAATGTTTATTATTCTGACTTGCTCACTTTTTTTTATGGCTGCTGGATATTTACCACATTCAGCCTAACACTGTTTCCATGCCAACTAAATATGTTTGTTCTCAGATGAATGCTGTGATGCATCGGGCTGAAATTTTAGTTGCAGTGTAGCACAGAGAACTTCTAACATTTGCCACACCTTCTCCTTGGTGGGAATGGTGCTACTGCCCACAGATCTGGGGAGCTGTGAGCAAAGAATCAGTGAGATGGAGATGAGCGAGGTGTGCCTATGTCCAAGGTGTGGGTCTTAATACAACAATGCCTGGAAGACTTGAGTAATATCAATATCCCTTTAGTTTGTGGCTTTTAATCCGTATTTCTGTTCAGATTAATCTTTAATATTATCACAAAGTTTTAAATGCAATCAGATAAATTCACAGAAAATCTTTGTCCTCAGTTCCATCATGCTGCCCTGTTATAGATGCTCTGGAAAAATCATGTGGAAGCCCTGAAGTTTTCTCCATCTGGAGGTGGGTGAACCACTGCAGGAAGGTTGCTCCAAACCCAGCTTCTCTCTTCCTGTTACAGGACTTTCAGCCTAGGTGTCCCTGGTCATTGCAAAAGCTAGGCAATGCTTCTGGAGCCCCTGCAGACTTTCTCAAAGGGTTGTTCATCTCAGAACATGTTGGAGTTGTCTAAAGGGCAGGTAGTGATAGAGCAAGGGGCAATGGTTATAAACTGGATGAGAGTAGATTTATATGAGATCTGGGGTAGAAATTCTTTGCTGTGAGGATGGTGAGACACTGGCCCAGAGACACTGGCCCAGAGGTTGCCCAGAGAAGCTGTGGCTGCTTCTCCCTGGAAGTGTTGAAGGCCAGGTTGGATGAGGCTTTGAGCAACCTGATCTAGTGGAAGGTGTCCCTGCTGCTGGCAGGGGGGTTGGAACTGGATGAGCTTTAAGGTCCCTTCCAGCCCAAACCATTCTATGATTCTATGAAAATCAGGCTAATAAGCTCTAGGTTATGTATTTAAAAGAAAAGCTTTGCTTTGTGGCCAGCTGCAGGTGAGGAGGATTCCGGCACCCGCTGTTTTTCACAGCCAACGAGCACTTTGGAAACTGAGAAACAAACAGTCAGCAGGCACTGGAGGTAGTGACGAAATTCTGACATTTGCTCTGGTTGCTTCAACTCATCTCACTGAAACACTTCCAGAATTTTCCCCCAGAGACCTAGATTTGAATGATCTTAACCACAGAAGTGATTCCCAGAGAGCAGCCCTTGTGCTGTCACTGCCTGTGGACCAGGCGATTAACCCCTTGGGCTGCTGGCCCCAGGACTTCGCAGCCTCTGGTGCCACCAGGAAGAAACTGAGAATCTGAAAGACGTTTCCACTTTGACTTTCAAGAGAAGTGACACCAAATATTGTCACGTTAAAATAATTCCTGCACTTTCTCTATGTGACCAGCGTGGACCAGAGAGGCTGTCTCTGAAAAGCACTTCTTTTTCTGCAGTTCTGTGAGGCTGAGGAGGGTCCTTCCCTCCTTGCTCATTCTTTTTTCTCCATCCATTGCTCTGCCATCACCCTAAGTGCTGGGGTCTGGAGGACACTGTGTCCTTCAGCTGTTTTCCTCCCATAAAGCATTTCATATATGTATATGAAGTACTTTACTGTGAAATTCTTTACTGTGAGGGTAAAGGGCAGTTGAGATTGGATGTGAGGAAGAATTTCTTTGCTGAAAGGGCTCTCAGGCATTGGAAGGGGTTGCCCATGGCAGTGGTGGAGTCCCCATCCCTGGAGGGATTGAAGAGTTGTGTAGACACAGTGCTGAGGGACATGGGTTAGTGGGGACTGGTCAGTGTTGGGTTGGACTCAATGATCTTAAAGGGCTTTTCCAATTGAGGCAATTCTGGGATTCTGTGATTTTCTAACTACTTTTGGTGAACAAATTTCAAGTGGAAACCATTTTTATTGAAAAGAAGAAGTTGGAGAGCCACAAACAAGCAGTGAAGAGTCTGATGTAAGTGAGAGCACACTGGTCAGGCTGTTTGGAATACACAGACCAAGAGATCCATTTCTTAGTATGTTGTTCTCGTTTCAGACTTCCCAATAGAGGCTGTTGGGGAAGAATCAGACTGATTCTGGTTTTATCTTTATAAGGGACCTTTCATGGATATAGGTGCCCCTCTAGGTGGATGGCACTGTTGACAAAGGTACCATAAAATGACTAGTGACATTATTTGGAGACCAATTCTACCCCTTTTACATTGCTTAGTGTCTACCATCCATGCAATTCCATTGGTATATTCATTAATCACTTTGGTACAAAAGCACCCTCCCAGTTTTTAATTAAGACTGAGATTATTTGTTAGAATAAATCATAGCTTTGCATTTGACATATTTTATATTTTGTGTAGCATTTCCTTTAATGGCTTCCTATGAAAGAAATGTGGAATTAAACAGAATATAATAACTCATACTGTCTAGCATGAAGTTTCAGATTGGCAGAAGGAGACAGAAAAGCTGAGTTTCAAGCACAGAAAAAACAGATTTGCAGGTGGGATTTGAAAGGAGCTGGAAATCAATGGAGTTGAAAGTTCCCAGGAGCTCCATATGGCAGGAACTGCAGGAGAGAAGGCTCTCACCAACTGTGCAACTGTCAAAGGGAGAAGAGGTAGATGATGATGATGTGCGTGTGGAAGTCAATGATCAAATGTTAGCTTTGGTAATCAGCCACAACTGGAAGATACATAAATATATCCCTACTTTATAGAACAGAATTAATTATTGGAATGAAGTGGCCAGCTGGAGAAAAACAGTAAAACAGAAACTACAGAACAAATAATTAAAAGGAAAAATAATTTTTACAAAAAAAAAAAAAAGAAAAAGACTAAAAACATATACCAGCATGCAGGAATGAGAGAGTAGTTTAAAATGTCAGGTTTTTAGCTTTTCCTCTTAAACAGTAGTGAAGGAGAAGGAGATCTTTCTTTTAAGAGAGCAGTACATCATTTTAGAGTGTGGTTTGCTTGCATATTATCGATTAAGGGAACGTTGCTCTTTCAGAAGTGTTTGAAGTAGGACTACCAGGGACAATGATGCTGGTATTTAACACAGGGAATTTTTTTTTTTAAAAAAAAGGAGAAATGTCAAGGCATGGAGGAGCCAGCTGGATGACAGCAGAGAAGAGCCAAGACACCTCATCTCCCGAGCAGCCTCTCAGCGATGCGTGCTCAATCAGGAACTGTCCTGTTCATTTTTTTTCTAAGTGATGAGTTGCCTGGATGGAGCTAAAAAGGACTGAAAAAGCCCAGCTTTCTGCTGATCTTTTACCAAAATTTTAATTCTCATGTATTATTTTGTTTGCAATTTAATCAGCACAAAATGCCACCGATCAGATGTCCGCCCAGGATGCGCAGCGGTGGCTGTCCCCCCGCGCTACCTGTCCTCACCTGCGCCCAAAGCCGAGCAGACTCTTACCAACCCCAATGCTTTGTCAACCCAGCAGCTTGTTTTCCAGTTGAGATGCTGGATAGATTTTTATTCTTGAAATAGGAGAAATGATGATAGCAGAAGTAGCTTCTGATTATTATCTACAAAGATTTACTTGTTCACACAGTCGCTGTGAAAATATTGAGCCTAGTCCTGCACGCTGCTGAGCTTTGTCAGCTCTCCTGGTCCTTAGTAGATATTAGGAAGAAATTCTTCACTGTGAGGGTGGTCAGACACTGGAACAGGTTGCCCAGAGAAGCTGTGGCTGCTCCTCCCTGGAAGTGTTGAAGGCCAGGTTGGATGAGGCTTTGAGCAACCTGGTCTAGTGGAAGGTGTCCCTGCTGATGGCAGGGGGGTTGGAACTGGGTAGGCTTTAAGGTCCCTTCCAACCCAAACCAGTCTGGGATTCTATGATTAGTAAGCACTCAGCACCTCCACATATCAGCTACTGAAACCTTGACGTGCTGAACCACCCCAGGATGGAAAGCATTGTGTGGAAGGAAATGCATGCCAGAATGTAAAGCTGAAATACATACATACATTCCAGTGATGGTGTCTAAGATGCTTATAGCTTTACTTCAGACTTAATTATCTTGATAACCTATTAGGAATCAACAGAGCCAGAAATGAACACTGTGTGCTTTCAGCTTTGGCCCAGCAGTGCTGGGTTAGGTTGTGTTCCTCCAGGCCAGGGGGTGTGAGGAGTGTCTGAGCGAGGACCATCGTGGTGCAGTAAGGACCTCTCCAGCTGATGGAAGGATGGCATTGATGAGAGCTGAAGGAAATGGTGCTCAGGGACAAAGATGGCATCTGCAATGAGTCATTTGGAACGAGGAGAAAAGAAGTCGGGGATCCTCCAAGTCCCAGCTGGAACAATAGCGGAGCCCTGGAGAGGGGGAGGTTCAGAGAACAGCGTGAATTTTCTAGCCACAACATTCCTGGTTGTTCTGTGGTGTTGACAGTGAAAGCTTTTATTCCTCTCCAACTCGCCTAATCCCAAGAATGCTGTTCTTGCCATGTGCAGCCCACTGGTGTTTTGTTGTTTTCTTTTTTTTTTTAAAAAAAAGGTTTCCCTGCCTTCCCTTCCTTTGCAGCTACGAATTATACAGACTTGTACTGCTTAACTACAAACAGGATTTTCCAGGTGGGAGATCTTGGTTAAGAAAAGAAAGATATCGAAATACAAGCCACTGAAGTAATAAGACCTCTTGGATGCAGGTTGGAAAAAAAACAAAACAAAAAAACCCAAAAAACTAAAGGATTTAGAGCAGAAAGCTCAGTGTGCAGCGAGCAGCTCGGCATAGCTGGAGGTCCCCGAGGGTTAGTAAAACAACAAGGCAAAAATGTTTTGGACGCTCAGATGGTTTACTGGCTAAAGACAGAAAAACAAAGAGGACAGCTCTGCCACCAATTTGTGTTTTATTGAAACTGTCAGAACAGAGGAGGTTCTCCAGCAGTATTTTCTCCATGTGGAGAACAACATGGTGTACACTTGACAAAATAACTCGCTCAGCTGATCTCGCTCGGTTACTGTTTTCAGCGGAGCCAAATTCCTGCAATTTATAGCGTTCATTACTTTTCTTAAGAACTTGAGAACATTTGTATCAAATTGCATTCTATTTCTCTAAATCTGGAAAAAAAACCCCAACATATTTCAATGTACATTGCACAGTAAGGACAGAAGTTCCCACTGCCTGAAATAAGAGAGGATGTGGACTGCAAAGCAGCGGATATTTGAGTTTGATTATATTGTGGAAAGATAAATGTTGAGGCCTTGTTCTTCATTGAAAAAATGGATCCTTCAGTTGATTCTTCGTTAGGAAAAATTGTTGAAGATTTCAAGCTCCAGTGAAATAGTCTCTTACTACAGAACACTGAGAGATCGGAATTTTTAGGAAATTTTCAGATTTTGGTGGGTTTGGTTCCTCCAGACATTGCCCAGCGTCCCCAGGCCAGCTGATGGAGAAAGGGGCTCGTATAGACTCATGCCTGTTTTGTGGGAGTAGAGCGATGAGCACTTAGAGTTTAGGAGTGCTGAAAAGCAGAGGAGGAGTCACTGCAATTAGGGAGAACACAAATGAGCTGTGATTAATCATTACTTTGACATCTTTTGGATCAGTTTGGGTTTTTTTGTTTATTGTTGGGGTTTTTTTGTTTCAATTGTGATGGCATCATAGTAATTTGTCCTTCGCTTGCCCTTTTCAAACTGCCTTCAGAAAATTACTTCAGCAATCTTCACACCACCCGAATGAAGTTGACCTATGCAATATTATTATTATTATTATTATTATTATTATTATTATTATTATTATTATTATTATTATTATTATTATTATTATCCTCATTTAGAAGGATGAGACTTTAGTCTGAGATTAAATGATTTGCCTAAGGCTGCAGGAGTTATTTTTACCTTTTTGGTACCCCAACCTGTCTTCAGATTTATTACAGCAGATCTTTCATGTCTTCTTTCAGAGATAGGTATTGCAGAACAGATGAACAACCTTTTTAAAGAGATTTCTCTTTTAAACAGAGAATATCCATACCATTGTTCAAATAATGCAGGAAAGGCTTTGAAAGAGACAGGAAGTTACTTTTTCTCATCTTATTTGCTCTGAAACCTGGAGAAAATGTGATAATAGTTAATTGATCCTAATTATGCCTTTTGGTCACTATCCTAGTATTTCCTGGCACATGTGGAATTATTATCCTTCACAAATATTATAAACAGGTAGAAAGTGAGATACTAAAAAAAACACAACCCCTGAGTTAAGTGGACTGCCTTTTGATTCTTATCTGACGTAGACAAAATGTTGACGTCACGCACTTCAAGACAAGATTTTTATTTTTTTTTAAAAGGAACTTGAACAACTCTTCTCTGGTCCCTTCACTGGCTTTTGTGATGTATACTTCAGAGTTTCTTTTGCATTTTCTTTATGCTCCTCTGGTTCAGATCAAGTGTTTGGGAGATCTGGAGAAGATTGCATTTGGTTTTAGTTTTGATTTTTTTTTTTTTATGAGACAAGGATTTTGCACCAAGGCCAGTGTGTTCTGGATGATACATAGAAGGGCAGAGCTGGCTATCAGGAACCTGAATAAGAATGGTGTGGCTGTGGCTGGACAGCAAAGCATAGAAAAGAAGCAGAATATCCCCTGCTTTGCAGATTATTCTTAGCATGTGGACTAAAGTGCATCTGGCCATCTTGAAGATATGGAATTTCTCCTGGATGTGCTTAAATTGTTTCTTTCAAAAAGGAAGGAGAGTGACTACAGTGCAGGTAGGTGTCAATGGGGCCTGTTCTTGTTGGGTCCTGTGCTCCCTTCTCCTTCTCACCAGCCCCACAAACATCCTTCAGAAGCTTTTAGAAATAATGACTGGCTGCAAAACTCAGTCGTGCCACTTGAAGGCTCCTTGGAGTAGTAAAATTGAAACTCATCTGACTCTACTGAAAACCATTGGGCCAGGCTTAACTGCTTGGTTTAGAAAGCTCCATTTTGGATATTCCTCTTCTCAGCATCAAAACCAACTTTTGTCTCTTTTGAGAACAGTCAGTGCCCAACTATGACAAGATCTCATGGTAGTCTGTGAAATTAGAACTTTCCTGCTTTTTGCATCACATCAAATGTGTGAATGTGTATCTTTTTTCTAATTTTTTCTAATAAGCACACATGAGCTATGTGTGGCAACTTCAGCTTTCGGTTGTTTCTACTGACACCGAAGATGATTGATGGTAAAACTTTAAACCTCCTATGTTAGCCACCAACCTGAATAAACAAAGACCAGTGTGGCAGCTTAATATTAAAAGCTATAAAACCTTCCTAGGGGTTCATGGATTAAATCAACTCACCAAAATGAATTTTCAAAAAAAAAAAGCTTTCTCAGGACTGAAGAAAAACGAGCACAACAGTAAATGAAATAGAGCTATCCTCATCCAGCAGACTAAAGCCCTCCTGAGGGCTGAAGAATTGCAATTTTAAACATCTCTCAAGAGTGCAAGAGGAGACACAGTATTTGTGGATCCTAGGGAGGCAGCTTGAGGCTATAAAAGAACAAAAAAGCCTTTAAGGCGCAAAAAAAAAATAAATTTGAAAAAAGTCTATGCAGACATAGCTTTCATTGGTCAAAAATAAGTTTTAAAAAATAAAACCTTCCCCCATTAAAATTAGTATACATTAGCCCACTAGATGTTATTTTTAAATTATAAGAAGTGATTCAGATTTTTGCCATGCACTATTTTAATCTCTTGGGTCAATAAACCTTGATAGTAACTTCAGCCAAAAATACCAGCATGTTGTTTATCATAATATGACAGGAAACAGCTGGGATCTTATTTTCATCTTATTGTGATGCAATTACTAGTGAACACAGTTGAAAGTAACATATTTTGTCTTAGCAAACAAACAAATTGTAGTTGTATCCCAAAGAACAACAAAAAAAAGTGTGTCTTCTCTCTAAAGTAGAGGAAGAAATCATCCCCAAGCAATATTTCAGCTACCAGGGCTTGTTTCTCATTTTCTTTCTCCTTTTTTTCAGCTGACCCACTAATATATATCTGTACTTTAAAGCACAGTACATATTTCTTCCTGATTTTCCAAAAAACACCTTTGTCAAGAGGGAACAATCTCCTTGCTCCTTTGCAGAGCTAATAACAAATGTTAACAGCGTTATGGAAGCTTTTCTGTAGAGGACACTTGCAGATGAAACTGTTAAAACCAGTGACCTGGTTGAAAGGAGACTGTTGCACAATTAGAACGTCATTATTTCACTCACAGAGCTATATTAAATTTTTTGTTGCATCTCCCTACAATGAAATTTTCTTGACTTTCCTCTAGGAAAAATTATAATAAGGAGCTCTTGCTGTGAGCCTGGCACTGGAGAAAGCTGGTGTGAGTCCTGGATGTTCTGTAGGCACGGCTAGATCGCGGTGTAGTGAGTTATATCAAAGTCCAGGCTCAGCTCCTGACTTCTGCATCGCCTCTAAATGGGTTGTTTGAGTGCCAGTCAGGTCACTGCTACAGGGTTTCTGTGCTGGTTGGGTCACCTCAATGTATTGGCAAGGTGATCAATCATCCAGATCCTCTTAATTGTGAGATAGATCTTTATTATTCAAAATTTAGGAAATAAAAGCATTTTGCTGTGCTAGCTGCCTGCTTCTGCTCCTCTCTCACCAAGAACAAATGTAACATGTTGAATTAACTGAAATATATGTTTCTGCTCTATCAAGGTCCCCACCCAAATGAGCTGTTGGCTCAGAAAATATTTATCCTGGCAAAGCACCTATGCATGACTTTGTAAGCCTTTATAGAAATAGTAGCATAAATTTATCGGAGTCACTTTCAAAACCATAAATTTTGATCGCTGGCTTATACAAGCAGAGTTCAAACAAGGTTTCCTGTCTCACCTTTTTTTTTCATTTAGATTTGCACAGTGGCATCACTTACTTGCAGCTCACAAGGAAAGCCTCTAATTGCCTATTTGCATAGAGATTTGGAGATTTCTTCTGCCTGTTGGAATGACTCATAGAGAGAATTTCCCTAAAGTTTCATCAGATTATTTAATTCCTTTTGTATTGATAATTGTATTGTGCATAATGCATATTTTGGCATGAGCTGCTTTTTCCAAAAGATGGTAATTGGCACATCTTGCATTGAACTTTTTGTCTTTGGTTCTCACGTGTTGAAGCGTGTGAGCTCCTTGCACACTGGGAGCTGGAAGTTCTAACTCGTGGCTTCTTCAGATGTAAGACTGAGGTTATGATTTGTGGTCGCAATGGTAGGTTGGTAATTAAAACAAAATTAGCACAAAATGGCCTTGGTGTGTAAATCACTGGAAAAAAAATTTCATCTGAAAGTTTAAAGATGTTTTATAAGTTAATCTGATATTGAATTCCTTTTAGCTGTTATTTACATATTCAGTTGCTAATCCGGAAAAACACCTAAATACTTGCTTAATTTGAATTAAGCAGTTATTCCTGTTGGAAGATCAAACAAGTAATGAAGTGTGTGAGCAGTCCTGTGTGACTCGGTGGGCAGAGCTAGACCAGACTCTCTGAACTTTTCCTAGGTCGAGATTCAGCAAATACAACCCCACCAAAGAGACACGAAGCACAATCCCTCCAGCTGATCTCTCTTGATTTGACATTGCTCTGTAACTGCACTGTTTACTCAGCATCTATTGAATAAGGTTATGGACCAAAATGTCCTCTTTTAGAAGGAATCATTTTGGTGTGAACATCTGATCTCGTAACGTCTAAGACACTCGAACCTATTTGTTGAACGTCCCATAGCCTCAGTGAAGTTGAGGAAGAGACAAAGTGCAAGGAAAAATAGTTGCACAATGAATTTAAAAAAAAAAAAAAAAAAGCCTTAAAAGCATCTAGAAGTTGAGAAATTTTGTTAAAAAATCTTGGGAAATGGTAATTCACCTTGTCCAAGGGACTAAGGGGCAAATGTCTCTCTACTGACCTGGTTCAGATGCCACCAGAGATAAAAAGAAAACTTCTGACTACCAGTTTGCAAAGTCTATGTCTGTATAGTGCTTTATTGAGATAGATTTAGGAATGATTATTACTTCTTCAAACCATGTCCCAAGAAATGCCTTACTGTTTCCTTTTTATGATTTTTTCCTCCTCTCTGTATGTTCTTTGTTCTTATGTTTTCTTTTTCCTTTCTTCCTCTTTTTTACCTCTTTTGCTCCTTACAGGTCATTGCTGATCTTTCTTCTCCCTCCTTCCCTTTCGATACCACAATTCTGAGTTTACTTGGACTCCAAATTGGGTAGAAGAAACAAAAAAGTTGCTCTCCAGCTTCCAAGAGTAGCCATCTACATATAAATTTCTTTTTGTTGTGTTACAGATGACCCAGATACGACAGGAATATGAAACCACACTCAAAGGTCTGATGCCAGCTTCTTTGAGACAGGAACTTGAAGACACCATTGTCTCTCTAAAATCTCAGGTAAATTTTTGTTATTGATCTTCAACTTTTTAGACTGGATAAAAAACATCTCTTCTAGATAAGAAATTATGATTGTCAGAAATTTAGTCAAAAATACTCAAAACCAGCACTCACATGCTTGTCATTCAGTCATCTTCAACAAGGCTTTTCTCTTCCTGTTTCCTCACCTTGAGAGCTACCATACTGTATCTATTGATCCCAGATTTTGCTTCAGTTGGCAGTTGAAAGTAGAAATCATGTTGTATTCAGGATTAGGGTTTTTTTCACAACCTTTCAAATATAGCACACAGCACTCATCATCCTTCCCCGTTTCTCCTGAAGAAAGGATTATTTAATTCATATGCATTTAAAGGATGCATGTAAAGGGTGCTGAAGAGAATTAGAAATAATTTTGTTTTCTTTTCAGCCTGTATAATAAGGCAAATGGGATATTTCTTTTAAGATAATAGTCCAGATGATCTTTGTGTTATGTCTGTTTTCTTATATAAAGAGGCTCTAAGACTTCTGTAATGCTTTGTCTTCAATACTGCAAAACGCTTGCTCATCTAGAATAATGCAGAATCAGTCTTATTTATATGAAAGAGACTATTAAATTGGCTGATAGACATATCAAAATCATAGAATGATAGAATGGTCATTGTAAATAGGGAATTAGTAATGAATTGAGTGTGTTTCTTGTCCGTGGTTCCCGCAGAAGTTATTTGCTGATTTCCTATTCAGTATATTAAGAGCTGGAAGAAAACAAAATGTCATCGTTGCTTGAACTCATCTGAGGAAGGATAAATAGCAATAAAGAGGGATGATTGTAGATGTAGAATAAAGATAATCCAAAGAAAACTGCCAGTGTTTGCCCATGGCCCAGTGCAGGATTTAAATGTGTTGGGAAGGGCTGGGGTCTGTTCTGGGCTGAAGGGAAGAGATGAGAGGAAGACAGGGCGGTGCTGGTGACTCAGAGCTACCCATGAGCTCTGGGAAGAGCAAAAGCCCTGAGGACACAGCACTCAAGTTTTGGGTTGATACCAGCACATGCCTTATACCAATTTTTGGGACAGTTTTCCAAGCAATTATAGATCTACAAACTCTCCAATTCTCTTTCTTATGCAATCTCTCTTGATGGAGGTGGTTGGTAATTTAATGCATTTAGGGTTTTTTTCCCCTTTTTTTTTTTTCCTTTACAATGCATAAGGTTTATTCTGTAGCATTTTTTACTGTGCATGAGACACTTCCCCGAGCAAAATAGAAGTAGGAAATTTTCATAGAGGAAACTTTCATGTTCCTGTATGCTTGTAGTGACACGATTTCAACACTGCGATTGTAAACACTGGGCTTACATATCAAGGGATACCTAATGGAAATAATGCTCTTTCTTATTTAAATTCAAGGGATACCTAATGGAAATAATGTTCTTTCTTATTTAAATTCAAGGGATACCTAATGGAAATAATGTTCTTTCTTATTTAAATAGCTGTGGGAAATAAAGAGTTAAGGATCTCCTGGGGAAATCTATTTCCAGTTGATAGTAAAAAGCTATTTTTAAAGTGTTATCTATTAGTACTGTATGATAGGAAGTTAATAGAAGAACACCACACTTTCCAATGAGTTAAAAAGTAGTAGAATCTGAGATCCACCTGCAGGGCTTCTGTAAGCAGCAGCAGGAATTCAAAAGAGTAAAAGTAACTACACACACAAAAAATCCTGGGTGCTATCCCAGAAATCCATAGCTGCTGGCTGTATTTCCACGGTACGCTGTCGTCGCAGAGCCCTCCGTAAGCAGGGCTCTTTCTGAAGCACAGGTGTCCTGGTCTTTGAAAATTGTTGAAATTCTTGTTTGAAAACATCAGACGAGAAGGGCAGTGGAATCTCTGCACCTGTCGAGATTATTTATTGTTGGAGGAGGATGAAGAGGGGAGGCTGGGTAATAGCACTGAGGAGCGATAAAAATAAAACAAAACAAAACCCAAAAAAATGAAAATACTTGAGGCTTGGGCAGAGTTTTCTAAAAATGTTGCTAAATATAAAGTACACTGCCCAATTGTCTGCTCTTGGTGAGTCGTCCAAAAGTGGCCACAGTGTATTAATAAACATTAATTTTCCTACCCTTCAAGAACAGGTGAGTACCTTCAGCGCAAGAGCAGAAGCGCAGGGATCAGAGCACAGGCATCATATGGGAGTTGAGAGCAGAACTGGAGCTCCCAAACCTTTCCATAGCCCATATGGTACCACCAGCTGAGTTTAAACACTATTTTGACTCTGTTCCTAGAAGAGTAGATAGTGTGCAGCTGGAGCGGGGCCAGCGAGGCCATGCTCATGCTCTTCTAGCAATTATTCATTCTAGTATGCAGCTAAAGTGCTACTGCATTTTATTTGGGCACAATAGGTGGGAAAAACACCCTTTATGAAAAGAGCATTAATTGGAATTTTGCACACCATTTTCACGTGGGATGTGTTTTACAGGTAAATATTCTGGAGAAAAGAGTCTCTGTCCTCCAGGAAGAGCTGGCCGCTTACCGCGCCAGAAGGTAGGTGATTATCTTTCATCAATTTGTACCATTTCACACCTGTGGATCCCAGTTATTGAAGTTTTACGGCTTAATTAAAACACTCAAATACGGTTGCAGTTTTAAAAGATCCTTATTTTCAGTAAACAAGCGTCTGAGAATGTTCCCAGTGCTTAGTCAGGACTATTAGAGCAAGATGAGAGAACTCGCAGGTGCGTTACAAGTCTGGGCTTTGCCTTGACGTTCGTGATGAGACAGGGGCTCGGTGCACAGCTGCAGCTCTGTGGTGATGCCACCTCCTTTTAAGATAGAAAACAATGATGCAATGTGGAATATTACAAATCAAATCTTCAAAGTACCGGATCTTCATGAGCCTGGGCTTTTTTTTTTGCTTTTTGCTTTTTTTTTCCCCCCCCCAGACGTTTACACCCTCTAATGTAAATTATGGCAAGTGCTGCAGCAATAAAAAGCCTTGCTGTGCCTTTAGAGTAAGTGATTCACATGGAGAGGTGAGTAAAAGGAAACTTACTAGGAAAGCCACTCCATCTTTTTGTAGATTTATAGACTTGGATGATACTTTCTTATCTCACAGGAAGATTTCTCCAAATCAGAACGTGCGCTTGTAAAAATAGTGTGGAAAAAAAATTGTAAGATACTTAAACGCTTGTAAAAATGTTAACGGTGTGAAAGCTGTCTGAAAATATTAATCCTAAATTCTTTGTTAATGAGAATGAGATAAAGCTAATTGGAAACTGAAAATGTTATAGATTCTTGGTAATATGTCCAGCCTAGGTTACTTTGTTAGATAAATAAAAAGCTGTAATGTGGTCTCTAAATGTTCTCCAGTAGCAGCAGTAGCAATACCAAGGGATGCATTTTGTCTCAAGCTGCTTCTGAATTAGTATCTTCACAGTTAGGAAAATAGATATTAAAAATAAAAATGAACCAATCACATACCATTAGATCAGGCCAGGCCACAGATGACTGAAATGCTGGGATGGAAAGAGCCCCAGCCATGTCCTGGGGAAGGGCAGGGGCAGAGCCAGCTCCTCTCCCGGCGGGGCTGCCGCCGCGATTGTGCGTAGACTTGGAGAACCTTTTGTGCTCCTTCTCTTCAGGGAAATTTTCTTCCTGATCAGATCTTTTTTCCAAGAGTACATTGACATTAAATTTTGTGGTAGCATTTACTTGACCCTCATTCACTAAAATACTGCTCCTGGGCACCCAACACAGTAGCGGTCACAGCCGTGTCCATACCTGCTGCCAACCAGACCCAGCCCTGCCTGCAGCCTGTTCTGGTTTTATAATGAGAATAACAAGATGTAACTAATGAGAATCTCTTCATTTTCAGGTAGCTGCTGGAGCTGTTGGATTCCTTCGGTTGCCAAATGGACTGCTTTGAATAGGTTTGAAGATTTGGCTCTTGTACATTGAAATGCAAAGATCAGTGGCTGTTTTGTTAGCACATAAAATGTAATGAAGTTCACGAAAACACACCCATTGCTCATGCCAGCATGTTTTTAGTTGTATCTTCCCTCCATTATTTTTTTTATCATTATCTTATTACAGACTTATGCTTTCAATATACTGTGTGTTTGAGTCCGTGCTGAGCTTGCTTACCAAGCAAGTAGTTTCCTCTACTAATATTTTTGTTATTATTTCCCAGTACCATTCTTTTCACTTTTATATATGAAGGAAATCCCCATTTTCTATTATTATTGTCCAAGATATTTTAACATATTTTGACATTGTTTTGTGTCCATGTGTTTACATAATATTAAAATATTATTATTTTGTACTATTTTGGTTTTGACATTATTGTCCTGCTTGGGCATCTCACTCACCTAAAGTAGCCTCAGTACATATGAGAGTTGTGTATGGCTTTGTTACCTGGGGAAATATTTCATGCTGTGTTTGAAGGAAAGATCTCAGAGCAAGGATGGAAGCACCATGATGACAAATGACAAACGCAGCCACCATTGCCAGTTTTATCTGTCATTGGGGTTGTGTACCCTGGTCACAGGGAAGTCCTTTGTCATTGACTCATAACACAGTTATGGGGGGTAATTCAAAAAGAGTTGTAACCAGTGCAGCCTTGGTTCTGCGTGGGCACGTGCAGGCTCTTTTGGATGATCCTGGTAAATCTAAGCAGATTCCTGAGGGTTTTCAGGGATGAGGTTTGAGCAGTGGTGGAAAGCTGGAGGACCTGGACAGGGAGTCCTCCTCATAGCTGGCTCCCAGGCATAGGAAGGCTTCCTTCTCTCTTGGCCAACCATGAGCCAGAGTGTACATGGGTACATTGGCAATCTGTGAATTTAGAAATGCCAAATACAAGAATAGCTTTTTTTTTTTCCTCCCTAGGCACCATCCTGCCAGCAGTGCTCGTATCAAGGCATAGTTAATGGTCTGAGGCCTTGAGAGGGAGCCAGAAATTCCTGTCTTTTAAGTCCAGCTGTGGCACTGGCAGCAGCAGTGAGACCCTTTGTATCACTGCTGGTGGGGATGGCCGCCTCACCTCCCTTGACTTAGTGGCCCCAGCACTGACACGACACAATCCAGGCAGAATTTGGAGGGTCCTGACTGCTTAAGTGGATGCGGCTGGACACAGTTGTCCCACCAAGTCCCAGCTCACCAACTGTGCTCTGGTGTGGAGATCCATGAGGAGATGCTTTGTCGGGCTGGGCTCCATCCACCCCCACCTCCTGACAGCTCCAAATTCACTGGGTGCTTTGCTGATTGTCTGGGCCTGGGCAAGTTTTCCACCTTCCTTGAATCAACAAGTGATTCTTCTAATTATAGATAAGAGGTTGTCGTGGCTCTGATAAGCGAGGAGGTGCTGCAGCAGGTGCCACAAAGCCTCACCTGGGGCAATGGTGAATTTAGCAAGAGGAATTTGTTAGGATGCATTGAGTTAATTGTGGGCAGTAGAATGAAATGTATTTACTCAGAGAGCTGCACAGCAGCGAGGGTTGAGCTCTGTGGGAGAAGCACCAAGAGCTCGCAGAGCTCCAGGCTGCACATGCTGGGATTTACCTGCTGGATATTCCCCATGTCCAAACAGTGGATGCTGGGACAGTGAAATCTCTATTCTCGTGCATAAATGAATGAGGTGCTGGTGATTCTGCTGTTCTGCTTGGATTTTTGCATGGTATCTGGGTGGTTATAGTGCTTTTGAAAGCAGTAAGAGGGTACATCCATAAAGAAACACATGGACCTTCTTGTAGCTAGTTAAATTCAGGTCTCAGTTTCCTTCTTTTTCATGGAATTGGGTTTTTGATGTCATTGATGATCAAAAAGCAGTCTGAGGAAAGTAGATCTTGGTCAATGTGGGAGTTTTAAAACTCTGGGAGACTCTCTCCAGCATCAGCTACAGTGTGAGGACCATTTTGAAGGGGCTTATAGACCTGAGAAGAAATTAAATTCAAGACTGGTTGGAGTTCTCTCACAGTTGTTAATACTTCTTTGATCATTTTTGCAACAAGAGTTAGAGTCCAAATTGCAGGATTAGAAATGTTTTCCTACCTGTTCCTTGCTCTCTACCTCTCTTTGCACTGGCTAGGTAAGGAACTGCCAGCAGTTGGCTTCATTGCCAAGCTCTGGTGAAACCAGCTTGGGTATGGTTAGAGCTTTATTTGTAATTTTTACTTATTTGATTTTACTGATTTTTGCTGTGGGGGAGAAGGTCACTTCACTCTATATAAAACCCCACAATAAAAAGGCATGGTAACATTTTTCACTGGTATCAAGGGAGGTGACCCTTATCAAGGTGACACTTTATGTCAGTGCCACTCACAGTTCTTGCGTTACACGTAACAAATATGCTCATTTCTGGGGCAGCTGGAAGAAAAGGGATACAACCTCCCTCCTTCTCCCAGCCCTCAGCCCTCTTCTGCAACAGAGCTTTAATTGTCCTGCTGACAGCAGATACTCCTGTTACTTGCCCAAATCTCTCCTGACTGTGGTTTCAAACTGAGAAATGATTTTGCTGCACAGAAAAAAAGATGTTATTGTGACTAGAAGAAAATATTTGCCATCCCTAGAATATCTTGACAGCGTTTGATTGAATTTTCTGAATGCACAGCTTTGATTCTAACGACGAGCAGGCTTGATAGAGAGTGTGTATGGGATCTGATTTGATTTTTATTTTTTTTTTCATAATCTTAATGCACTGCAAGTCCTTCCAAAATCACAAAATGTACTGCAGGCACCACACTACTAAATTATCCTTGGTCTCATTCTGAGGGTACAAAGGAAAAAGTAAGATGTCAGATATTGTATGAAAAAAGTTTCAGAACACAAGGTCATTTTAATTCAGTCTTTTTTTTTTTTTTTTCCAAGGAACTATCTTTTCTAAGCTTTGATATTTTGTTCAGAAAGGTCATTTCTTTTAAGCCTTTGTCATTAAAGCAGACTTGTTCTTTAAAGCGTGCTATCAAAGAGTGCAGAAATTGCAAGTTACTGAAACTAAAATGCATGATCAATTTTAAGTCTGCCAACTAAAGCCCACTTAAAATTAGATGTGCTCTGGTACTGGTGGCTTCTTTGATAAAGCCAGTGGAAGATACGCAGTTGGCCAATTCAAACCCAAAAGATGAAGTTAATTAAATAGAACTTTTCCTCTCTAAATTATAATTTATTAATTTTTTTTTGTGAAAAACCATTGAAAGAACTGAATAAGGATCTGATCCTGCAAAAATGTGAGTGAGAAGGAGCGTGTCTGGGTGCGTGCTGCGTTTGGGAGCAGCTCGTGACACTTTTACATGGCAATTAGGCAGCTCTTCCGTGTTATCTGACATGTAATGACCTAAATAAGTCAAACCCCTGGACAAAATATAGTTTATTTGCCATTTGCTACCACGAGGTGCTCTCTCCTTCACTGACAGACACACATGGTAACAGAAAAGAGTGAAGTCCTTGTGTCACACCCTCATTTCGTGACCCTGGTCTCTGTTGATGCAGACTTTGCCTGACCGTTGGCTGCCAGCAGTTGAGTGCTGTGCTTGCTCCAAGACCTCCTTGGGACAAGACACATTTTCTTTCCCAATACTCCTAATTGTGTTGCTAGCAACGAACTTAATTTTTATTTTCACCCAGATACATCCAATATTCAAGGCAGTATTTTAGGAAGAGCCTTGGGAGGCTGGGCACGCAGCTTACCTTCACCCAAGGAAGGGTTAGAGCTGCGACCTCCTTTGAGCAGCTCTCTCAAACAATTTTATCTGCACAACTGGGTCCCAACAGCCTGTTTTGTCTGGCATGCTGCATAAACATAGAGCTTAGTGGAAAGGGAGATGTGCATTATAGATGTCAGCACATGTGTCAGACAGTCTCAGGACTGAAAACAAGGAAATGTGTGGTCATAAAACGAGCGAAGTAGGGAAAGAATACCCTTATCTCAGCTGGGCAGTTAAATATAACATAATACTTCCAACTTCATAACATCTCTTCACCCAATTTATACTTTTAGGAGTTTTGTTCTTCTCTTATTTGAAGCCTGATCCCCTAAATTTAATAACAGGCAGCTTTAGCCATCATTTCAAAAGAAGGTGGTGGGTCCTAATTCTGCGGTTGTCTTATCCCCGCCAAACCGATGCTGAAGTTAACTTTGTCCAGTTTTGCCCAAAGAAAGGCTTCAAGGAATTTCTTAAAATTCTGGATCTAGAATCCATAAGAAATCTGTCAGTGATCATGAGCTGAAATTGAGGACTTTACAGTACCACCCTTGTCTCTTCACTGAGGACCAATGCAATAGTGCTGAGAACTCCTGGAGGCTGCAGGACATGTCTAATGAGATTTAGTTGACAGTCCATATAACCTGAGAGGTAACACCTGCCCCTTATCACACAATACTGATGCAGTTGTTGACCATCTGGAACCTCCACCATTAGCTGGAGCACAGACTCAGCCATTGAACTGAAGATGTGGCTGGTCCATGTAGGGAGTTTGTCAGCGATGGCCTTTGGATTCACAGTTGACCACTCTTCTTCCAGAGCAAGCATTTTTGAGAGATTCCCCAGAAATGGCTCTTTCTCTTTAAATTCAAAGCCCTACCTAAATCTCAGCAAGTTTTTACACAGCCAGGCTCTCATTCTGCATCTCAGGGTGGTGGAAAAACAGAGCTAAGACGGCGAATGACTCCATATGGATTTCATGAACAGCCAGAGCCTGGGTGTTTGCACGACTGTGTTTAATTGTGCCCAGGAATGATGTTACGTCTTCTGAGACTTATCGACACTTGCTTGTCATCTTCTTGTTTGTGCATCGTGGTTGGATGAGGTCACTGGCTGACTCATTTCAGTATAGATTTGACTCTAGAATGAAAACTCTGAATGAAAACTCTGATTTTAATCAGCAATTCCTCCCCTCACCCTCATCTTCCCTGGGCTGTGATAGATGAAATCATAGAATCATAGAATGGTTTGGGCTGGAATTGACCTTTCAAGGTCATCTAGTCCAACCCCCCTGCAGTGAGCAGGGACATCTTCAACCAGATCAGGTTGCTCAGAGCCCCGGCCAACCTGACCTTGAATGTCTCCAGGGATGGGGCTTCTACCACCTCTCTGAGCAACCTGTGTCAGTGTTCCACCACCCTCAGTGTAAAAAATGGAATGAAAAGGTGTTTTTAATGCAGGTGTCTCATAGCTAAAGCAAGGGAGAAGCTGCAGAGAAGGCAGGGTTAGGTAGAGGCGATAGGCAGGTCACAAGGTTAACCACGGTCCAACCACCTTCTTTGCCTCTTTCTGAAGGTTTTGAGTAACACACCACAAGAGACAGTCTCCATTTTCTCCCCTGACTTCATAATAGAGACCCAGTTTTGTCACAGTGTTTGCTGTCCTCACGTTTAAACCTTTCCTGCCTTTACAGCCATGAAGCTGGGCTGAATCCAAACCCTTTAAACTCATGGAGGAACTTTCAGGAGACTGCAGCTGGCTCTGGACCAAGCCCTGTGAGTTGACTACAGAGGACCACCAATGTGGTACAGCAAGTGGGGAAATACAGAACTCCTGGGAGCTGCAGGATCCAGCTGGTGTGGGCTTGGACACTTGGAGTTGCTCTTTTGGCTTCTCCTCTCTTGGCATGTGAGCATGGAGCGGTTTTGTAAGATGTGACTGCCACATGTGTGAGGTGGACACGTCCTTCTGCTGGAGGCAGATACAGAAATGCACAGACCCATTTTGCTGCCCTGGGCATGGCTGGAAGGACACCTGTTTGTGGCTGCATCTGGACACGTGCAAAGTAATAAGACCTTCCATGAAACAGTGAAAAACAAGCCCTCTGGGTTGTTATCTGCATGTCTGGCCGGTTGGTCCAGCTCCTGGGGCTTGTGTCACACGGCCAATGCAAGCTCAGCTTCCTGTCACTGCAGGGTTTGGCACAGAGGGGATTTGAACCTCCCATGGGCACAGAGATGGTGCACGTGGGGCTTCATGTGGTGCATTTCCTCCAGCTCACTCCTGAGCAAGGAGCAGCGAGACCCACAGCTTCTCACCTAGAGCCAACTTCAATCTCCTGAAAGTTTCTCTTAGAGCGTATGGGGTTTGGATGAGACCCAGCTTTCTCCCTGTAAAGACAGGAGAAGTTAAACCTGAGGACATCACACACATGGTTCTCCCTTTCTGCAGCAGCCAACTGCAGGAGCATCTCCTGGCAACCCCATCACCACAATTCAAGGTTTGCTCCCAAAGCAGATGGTGACCCCGGTGATGCTTCCATGTCTTTTTTCAGACCTTTGACATGGTTTTTCCTGCTGGCTCTATGGGTGCCATAAACCATCAGGCTGCTACGCTCCAGTTTGAAATATAAATACTGGCTGTAGTGAAAAAGTCACCAGGCACCTGCAGACAAGCTCCAGTTACAGCAACAGGGTCCAGCTGCCACCCCACACCCTGCTCCAACACCAACAGGGCTCGAGCTCTTGCAGATCATGAACAAAAAGGAGCAGGACAAAGCAGCCAGTTCCCAGCAGGGCACTTCCCACCTGAACCTTTAGCCTGAATTCAGTAAAGCACATCTGCAAACACTTAACCTTCAGCCTGTGCTTAAGTCCAGGCCCATCCTCACACTTGGATGTTTGATGGTCCCTTGATGGTCCCTTGATGAATAGGGACCTTCTAGGGGCTTCAGACCTACAGCCAGGTTTGGTGGTTAGCCTCTGCCTTTAGTGCAACTTATACCTGAGCTGGCTTATGCTCCCAAATGTCTTCAAAGCTGAGGCAGACCTTCTGTAAACAACAATATTGTTTATATCTTTACCTTCTTCCTGCCCAAAAAATCCTTCAGCACACCATGAGCTTCATGGACAGCCCTCTGCATCAGCAGCTCCAGCTTTGCTGTTGGGTGACTGTAGAAAGGTTTCTGTGAATGTCTTGTCTTCAAAGGACAGCTGAAGGTCTAACACCGCAGTAAGCTGGTGGGGTTTCATACCGGTGGGAGCAGCTTGCCATGTGGAGTGGGTTTGGGCATCAGTAGGACTTTGATACAGTGGTAGAATCAAGTTATTGAACCTTTCTGATGGATCTAATAAGGGCTGTGGACTATTTTCTTTCACGTGTTTCTGGTGGGAGTTGATCCTTTCTGTCCAGGCAATGTTAAACCATATTTTAGGATAGATGGAAAAGCTTTATTCTCAGGAGTGAGCCCATGCTGTTGTGACGAGCAGTATGAAGTTGGCCTGTGATGCTGAGCCTTGTGCAGGATCCAGCCCGCTCGTGACTTGGCCTGATGCCACCTCGACAGATGGGCCTGAGCATCCAGAGACGCGTGTGAGCGCTGGGGCTGGACCGCCCCGGGTCCCCCGCGGGGACCCTCCCGTAGGGAGCGCGGGTGAGCCCTCCCCGGTGCTCTGCCTCACTTTCATCTTTGCAGAGGAAGAGGAGATCTTTGCTTGGGTTGAGTCTCTGCAACAGGCACGTGGGTTTTCTGTTTAAATCATGACTGCTGTTATATCAAACTGCAGGGTGGGACGTGCTTGGTGGAGGAGGGACTGATGGCCCTTCGCCCCCAAGTGCTGGTGTTACAGAGGATGCTGGGCTTTGGCCAGATAGTCATTGTGAGGAAGAAGATGAGAAATGCCAAGCTTAAACTGAAATAATATTTTGAAATTCATGTAACTACTAGAAGCTTCCTGATTGATATGTCCAGATCTCGCTGGATCTACAGACCTTCATTTCTCTTTGTTTATATGACAGCTATTTGCAAGTCAATATCTGTATATTCCTATGAGCACCAAGCTGCATGGGTGCTTAGAAACTTGTACGTGGAGATCTAAAGACCAAAAGGGATTCACGAATGGCCTAGGGAGACCATTCCTATAACTTCCCTGAATTAATGTTCTCCAAATCCAGTGGTTTTGGCTGAAATAGGGCTTCTACCCAAATATTATCAAAATCCTCTTCTACTCTCCTCCTGTGATCAGATCCCCTCTGACTAAATCTTTTTTTAAGCAGAACAGAGCAAGTTTCCTCAATGTCACAAGGGGTTGTAATTTCCTATCTTTTAATTATCATCATGTTTCTGCTCTAAAATCCCACGAAAAATAATACCAAGTTAATTTGAGAGGACGTTATTAAACAGACTGGCATTCATTATAATGCATTCTTTTAACTCTGTATTTGTTCAACTTCAGTCTTTTATCCCATTTGGAATTAAACTCAGGGCTTAGGTCAATAATAACATGGAACATCCCACATGTCTTTAAATATTGACATGACACAGGTGTCTTCTGTGGTCCCCCAGACCTTCCCCTCTGAGCAGGACATTTACAGCACATGGCACTGGCCAAGCTGTGTGACCAGCTTTTCAGAAAGTCTTGGACAGCTTTGCTGCTAGTCATGTTTTACTCTGAAATGTAGAATATTATGTTATCTTTTGCAAGAGAAAGGTTTCATCTCCATTCTAATAGCTTATCTGGCTTTTTTTCCCAATACAGAACACTTTTGTCTTTTCCCCATTAGTCTTTCATTTTGATTTAATAGTGGACACGTCTCGTGCAAATCATCTTTCATTGTCATATTTTTCTTTAAAATAAAAGTCCTTTGAACTGTCTTCAGTTCTGCTAGTTAAGAGCTTTTTATCATGCCCCTTTTCTTGAGTTGTAGTTTCTTCTCTGAATTGGGTGTATATTAATTACCTTTTTTTTAATTTGTTTTTTTTTTTAATTTCACTTTTTAAATTTTACTTTTTCCTGCTTTCACTTCCCCTTTACACACTTCACGTGCCTGCAATACTGTTCCATCAATATAAAAACATAATTATATATTCTACATTGGCTTGCTCCAGCTAAAAATATTTTTCAGGGGTTGCAATCATCAGTCACAATTTTTTTGATCAAAGTTTCTTCCTAAATTAGCTTTTCTTTATTTTCTTTAATTGTTTCCAAGCTGGTGAAGAACAATTCTGTAAAATGCATCTCTTGCAAGTGCAGGCTCAGAGCTACGTTGCATGGGCACAAAAGATGAAGCCTGGGAGAAGAGCAGAAAATACAGTAAAGGAAACATCTCCCTTTGCCTGTGGCATGGTGGCTACGTCCAGTGTTGGGGTGACAGTGGTGGTTAAAGTCTTGCTCACCCTTCATTGAGTCCCAGGACTCGCTGGAGGCTCCTGCAGATGTTTGCACCCCCGAGGTCACAGCCTTTGCCCTTGTGCTCGGTGTCTTTGTAGTGAGGAGCTTTCCAGGGTGAGTTATTTACTGGGCAGGTGGGTTCCAGCCTTTCCCCTCCATGACGTGCATTGGAAGTTGTGTTTTCAAAGCAGCTATGGGTTTTGATGCTTGCCTTCATTTGAATGCCCCAAAGGCTCTTTGATTGGGACTCTTCACTACCTGATGTTCTTCAAGACACTCGAACACTCTCAGTAATTAACGATGTGCAATTATGGATGGTTTTATTTGTATCCTGATTGCTCATCTGGGCTGTTTGTCATGTTGGAAGACTAGAGAGGAGATTGGGCTTGGGGTGGATCTGGGTCCTCCTCCAGGGATGGGATTTTCAGGGAGCTCATGAGCTTCAGGAGGGGATGGAGCAGGGGGAGAAGGTATCACCCCCCCAGCCAAATTCACATTTTGCATATGCAGTCATGTTTGGTTTTAACCTTTTCTTGCCCATGGAGAGATGAAGACTGTGTCCTGGTGGGGTCTCTTGAAGCCCTCGGCGTCTGTTATTTCTCCTCCCCAGGCAGAGGTGTCAGGATTTACCGTGAGCAGCTGTAGCTCCAGAGAAAAAAAACAGTGATGAGACAGAGCATTACAGGGAGGAGGTAACGACTGATGTATTTACAGCGAGGCTGCTTCCTCGATGTTCCTCAGACACAGATGAAAGTAAAACTGGCAGCTGCTCCCCGCGATGCAGATCGCGCGCGGCTGCAGCGACGGCCCCGCGGAGGTACTGCCGTGTTTAACCGTGGTTACGTGAGACGCCGCTGCCAAACCGTGTTTTCCTCCGTACGTGGCTTGACAGAACGTTGTGTTTAACCTCAGACTAGATGGGATAAAACACAGTTCTCTGTCAGGACTACAAATTCATGTTCCTGTCTGCACCTCAACTCTATCTTCCATTCTTTACTGTGGCTGTTTCCATCGTGGTGGAATATTTTGAAGGGGACACAGGAACCTAAAATCTTGATTGTTTTCATCTGAATTGGGTTCCTAACTCAAGTGACAGCTTTTTATTTATGCACCTAAATCATAGAATCACAGAATGGTTTGGGTTGGAAGGGACCTTAAAGCTCATCCAGTTCCAACCCCCCTGCCAGCAGCAGGGACACCTTCCACTAGACCAGGTTGCTCAAAGCCTCATCCAACCTGGCCTTGAACACTTCCAGGGAGGAGCAGCCACAGCTTCTCTGGGCAACCTGTTCCAGTGTCTCACCACCCTCACAGTGAAGAATTTGTTCCTAATGTCTAATCTAAAGCTCCCCTCTTCCAGTTTAGAGCCATTTCCCTCTGTTCTGTCATTAACTGCCCTTATGAAAAGTCTTTCCCCAGCTTTCTTGTAGGTCCTCAATTAAACACTTTTTAAAAGTCCCTTCTAGTCCCTCAAGGAAAGCTCTTGCCATGGTCTGCTCACCAGCTTGGCCCACATCTGCTCATACCCAGATGTTGCCCCAGCTAGGAGCAGACTCCATTTGCTACCAAGACTTATGTACATGTTCAAAACGTTTCGTGGGCGTTAATGTGTAACAGGGCTCTCAGCTCAGCATCTCTGAAAGATGTCCAAGGCAAGCACATCCCCAGTGCACGGCTTTGCCATATGGAGAACGGGGACCCAGCTCCATCCCATGCAGTCCATGTATGGAAAAGCTTGAGTGCTGATGGTCTCTAGTGCAGCTCCCCAATCTAACGGTGTAATAATTAACAACAGCCTCTGTGGTTCTATGGCACCTTCCATCTGAGAGTCTCCCAGCACTTCACAAGCCTGTTTCCCTCAGACATGTGACACTCAGTCTAAGAGCCCCATCTTGATAGATGATCTCCTCGGGGTGGATTTGTGGCGTGGAAGATTTGTTGCTCGAGCTTTGACACGTCTGTTTGAGAAATCAGAGCGGCGTTTCCGCTAAGTGCCAAGAGGCAGGAGCTGTTGCAGATCTTGCACTGCATGGGCCAAGGCTTGAGCAATGCTTTGTCGGTGGCTCTTTATTGTCAGCTCGAAATCTGGCCCCATTCAGCTGCTGCAGGAAAGAGCCTGTGATAGATAACGAGTTCTATCTGCTCTCAGCCTGATGAATCATCAACCATTTGTATATGGGAGCCAAACGTGATGTCTTCTTCTGGCTGCAGCCTTCTCGAGGTGGTTTGATTTCAGGGCTCCTCCAGGACAGCACAGAGCAACCCCTGAGTGTCCTAATGAGCCCCCTAACGAGCTTTGTTTGGGGGCTGCAAGCGCAGCTGCTGTGGGGACAGCTGGGAGATGCACAGAGCTCCTGGGCTCTCCATATGGATGCTCTTGACCTCTGAGGCCTTTGAAACTCCATGTGGCTGCTGAGGACACTGGAAAGGGTCAGCTCCCTCTCTACACCCCCAACAAAAGGGGGCTTTGGGTAGATGTGGTGAGGACCAAGTGGTGAAGGGGTCTTAGAAGGAGGGGGGAAAAAAAAAGTGCTGGTTTTCAAGGGGTGTAGATTTGCAGCAGAGCAAAATTAGCTTCTAAAAGAAGGTTGAAAAAAGTCAAATCCACTTTTGCAGCCCTCGCTGGGTCCCTGGTAAATGGGGCCAGACAGGTCGAGCAGAGCTGGGATCCGGCCACCACTATCCCAGGAAAAGGCTCTTGCAGCTCTCACGGGGCGTGGGGTGACTTTGAACCCCCTCCCCATCCCCAGCAGCTTTGTTATCGACGCTATTGTGGGGCCAGCAGAGCCAATCCCCGCCAGCCCCGATTCAAAGTCCAGGTGCCAACCAACTTGAACTCTCCAGCATCCCCGCCGTGAAGCAATTATTCCCTCAGACACATTCATTGTTCTCATTACACCATAAATTGTGAATGAATTAAACATGCACTTACCACTCTGCACCACAGCTGTCAAGGAAAATAACACACAAATATCGCGCGGGGCTGGATCCTGCTCCCGCTCCTCTCCCAGGAAGGTTTGCTGCTCGCAGGGAAGGAGGTGGCAGCCAAGCTCCTTGGAACTGGTATTTTCTTTATGGCGAGGCCAAATCTCTGTTCTCACTTAGAGCAGCGCAGGGCAGGACCATCTCCATTGGATTTGATGTTTTAATTGTGTTTTGGGGGATTTTTTGGCAATATTTACATCACTGTTGCGCAGGGGGGAAGATTGCCCCTGGGTTTTCCGAGATCCCAGTTTGACCGTGTCTCCCTTGGGGCATTAAATCCTCACATGGGTGTAAGAGGAGAATTCAGGTATCACTTTGGGTTGATGATAGGAAAAAAAACAGTAAAAGCCACTGTGCCACCAGCAGCAGCAGGGTGCTTGGCCCAGAGTCTTCCCAGCCCCAGTGCAGAGGTGCTGGGCTCATCCCAGCCCACCCTGGGGGGATTTCATTGTATGTGACTGACAGCTGGTGAGGAAAAGTGGAAAATAAAGGTAATTCAGAGCGGCCAACTTCATCTTACAGTGCTATATACACAGATATACCCTCCCAACAAGAAGCATTTCTTTATTCTCTAATCTCCACTCCGTGTCCATGGAGCTTATAGAGGCAGGAACGATCTCCTAGCGCGTTGGCAGATAAATTCCCCGATTGTCCCTGCTCCAAAGAGGGGACCTGGAGCTCTCAGCTACCTTGGGGTACAATGTGGGGATTCACCAGACAGGATTACAGAGGAGGCTTTTCTTTTGAGTGCAGGAGCTGGAAGTTTGTCTGCATTTCTCTTCTTGCACTGTATCTCCAAGGAGGTTTTCACTTTCTAAGAAGGATGTTACCCACTGAGCTATTCATAGGAGTTAAATGAGAAAAGGGGTTAATAAAATACATGCTAGAAAAAAAAAGAAAATAAGATTAGAGAGACTGGTGTTTTGGCTGTGAGGCCTTCTGTGGGCTGTGGAGAGCGGGGAGGGAAAAAAAGGAACAAGATTATTACTTTCTTTTCTCTAGCTCAAAGAACTTCATGGCCAGAATGGCACCACTAATCCAATTTTCTTTCTAACAAGTATTTTATCAACACCTCTTTCTTCCCCCCACCTCCCACCCCCATTCTCCTTCCCCCAGTCTCTACACTGACATATAATTAGTTGTATTAAAATTAGAATTTCAACTCCATCATGTCTCTGCTCTGCAGAAGCATTAGCAGAGCTCGCAGGAGCTGGAGACCCCCTGAGACTCCGTGCACATCTCCCCTCGCACACTTGTGCCCGTGCACACCCAGTCCTTGCACTTTTGGGCACCTGGTTTTCCCTCACCAACCACAGCAAAGTCTCTTTTGGAGCTGCTCAAGCGCCGTTTGGCAGAGGATCAGCCAGCAGCTCCGCTGGGAGCACACAGCCGCCTTCCGAGGGACTCGGTATTTCACAACGTGTTCCTTCAGTGTTATTTATTATGAACATATTTCCCCCCCTTTTTTTTGTTTTATCCTGGGATTTGCCAACTCTTTGGAGTCACAGAACCTCACCACGGCCTCACGAAGGGCGGCTGTGCCTCTCCTGCCGTTTCAGAGGGGTTTCACCCAGCCCCAGGTCACCTCTGGGAGAGGAGGATGTTCTCCAGGAGCCTGGGATCACCTCCTGCTCTTTTACAGGCAAGGGACACCTGAGAGGGGACATTGGGTTTAAGCAGTGGTGGTGGGTCATTATCAGAGTAAGGACAAGGTGTGACAGGACCAGTGTGTGCATGGGGCAGCATCTCAGAGGACTTTTGGGGTGGTATATTAGAGGAACAGGTAAAGCACAGGGAGGGGAGGTGTTTTCTCTCTCCCATTATCTGCCTCCTGATGGAGGGAGAAAAAGGGAAGATCTCATGTGATGGAAGATGCTGGAGCAGGAGTGGGTAGAGAAAACATCAAGGCAAAACCCAAGAGAGGACCATTTATCTTGGGTGGGGGGAGAAAATTAATTAAATTAATTAATTAAAGCCTTTAAAGATCCTGAATTATCTTCATTAGCTCATAACTCCTGTCTGGCTGTGAGAAACTGCTGCTGCCTTGAGCTCCTGCTTCACAGAGATGTGATGTGGCTGGGATGGTGAGAGGTCCTGCAGCTCCAGGCATTGCTCCTCTGGATGCACCATCATTTGGTAGCCCTGTTTCTCCCCTTCTCTCAAGGGTTAAGGAAGCTGATCCCCTCCTCTGCAAGGTTTGCCTGGGTCTGGGGGTGGAATGGAGAGGGGGATTGTCCCCACATGCAGCCTTTGCCTGTGCTTCTATTGGGCACTGGGTGCAGGGAGCAGAGCAGCACAGCCCCGAGTGCTCGGTCACCTCCACTGCTTTGTAGAGAGACTGGGACATTTTAGAGCAAAGTGGTCTTCTCTGTGGTGTTTGACTCCACTCTTTGATATAATGAGCTAGAAAAAAAAAAAGGATAAAATTAAGTAATAATCACAGTGCAAGAGGGTACATTGCTGCAGCCAGCCCTGTCCTGTGGGCTGGAGCTCAGCCCTTGGTGGGATGAGTCCATCCTCCCCATGACTTGCCTCACGCCTGGCTGGGGTTTCCAGTGGCTGAGGAAGCTCCCCAGGATCTGGGCTGAGCCCTGGTCATCTCTGGGCAGGCTGTGTTCTTACAGAAGCAACAAGAACTTGAAAGTGTTTCTTTCTTCCTTCATTAACTTCTTAGATTACCTCCCTCCTGCCTGAGTATCCAGGTGCTGATAATTGGCCAAACATCAGAGCAGCTGGGATGGGAGCTGGTGGCTCAGCCCCGGCCTCGGGATTTCTGCTTAGCCAGGAATTAGCTGGGATGGGAATCCCCTGGTCCTCTGAGTCCTCCTGGATTCAGGCATGAAGGATGCTGGAGGTAGAGGAGCACTGAGCCACAGTGGCTCTGGTGTAGGAGGAAGCCATCTCAAGGTGTTCCCATTTGTTTCTAATCCTTCTTGGCACTTGCCTTCACTAGAAAATTAGACCGTGTTGGAACATGACTTTGCTTCAGCATTATTAATTACTAGGATGATGAAGATAGGTCAGCAGTTAAGTGTAGACAGGCATGGTCATGCTCAACGTAACATCAGATGATGGGAGTTAATTCTGTGATTCCAAGGAGATTCTCTCAGGACCAGATGGTGTAAATAGGACCCACTGAATTATTTTTAGTCAAATTTGGATTTTAATGGGAAATTAAATTTTCTGTAAACAGAGAGGAGTTTCTAATTCATGTTTTTTCTTCCCTCCCATTGCAAAGCTGAAAGCCCAAGGCCAATTTCAGCCAAAACCCAGAATGTGTAAATTCTGAAATGCAGCAGCCACCCGTAGCAGATGTTGTTTATGGGATGCCTGATGCTGCTATTTCCCAGCCACGCGTGTGTTCCTCTGCTCCCCCACGCTCTCCTTGTCCAAGCACAAAGCCTGGCCTTCCATGGAAAATACAGTCCAGGTCTATGGAAAGGTGTAGAGCATGAGGCAGAGAGACTACAGCTCCCATGTTTATTGCAATTTAAAGAAAAAAAAATATATATATATGGTTGCAATACAGGGTTTCTCAGGAATTTTTTAAAAGTCAGCTCAGTTTTCTGTGGGAATCTCTTCCTCCCACTCCTTTTTTCAACTGGTTTGATGTACAAAGACCAGCAGGATCCCATTTAACCAGCAACCTGCAGCATCACCAACATCCTTCCCGGGCACATCATCAGCCAGCCATGCCTTCCCCCGCTCCACAAGGCTCAGTGACCACGTCTCGCTGTGCTGCTCTCAGAGGTTTCCTCATCCCAGATGTGGCATTTGATGTCCCTGGCTGGTGTCACCTCTTTCAGCAGACCTCCTGGTCTAGACCCATGGTGACACCAACCCTTTCCATGGTCACCCCTGACCGGGCAAGGCTCCTGCTGGTGAGCTCCTTTGCATGGAGGCTGTCATTAGCCTTTCTCAATCAACGCTTTCTCATTAGTGACTGGGGCCAGTGAGAGCTTTGAATGAAGGTGGAGCCAAGCCAGAAAAAGATCCTCTCCTGAAAAAAATTACAATGAAAGCAATAATGGTCAGGTCCTTGAGCAATGCCTGCCTATGACAATCGTTGTCTGGAGGCTACCTTAATTACGAAACAGTGTTCTCAGCCTCAGGCTTCGCGGTCTGGGTGCCTTTACTCTCTCTTGAGCAAGATTTTATTGCTATTGTCCTCAACCTATTTCATATTAAGTTCAGAGTGTCTGCAAGTTATATGAAATATATGTTTGCTTTCTATTCTATTTGCACAAATTTCTTGTATTGGGGTTTTTTTGTTTGTTTATTTGGTTTTTTTTATCAGTATTTGAAAGCCTAAAGCTGGGATTATCTAAGGGATTATAGGAGAATTAGGCACCCAAAGCCAATTGATTTTTTTTCACTGTGAATTAGCCAAGTGCATTTGGAGGGCTGGAGAATTTGGTCTGAGCTCATGGTTTCAGGTCCACCTCATACCTTCTCAGTAAAGAGACCTCAGCACCTCTTGGGTGGCCTTAAAAAGGTGCCGAAGCAGGAGGAGTCAGTAAGAAACTGCAGGTACGAGGAGGTAGATGTGGCCCAGAGACATTAAACTGCCTTTGAAAATTCTCCTTCTGACTCCCTTAGGCTCTTTTGAAAATGCCACTCTAAGTTACCATCAATTTTGATAATTAAGCACTGGTTTAATTTTAGAGTAACAGTAATTGTCAACATTTTCCAACCCAAGCACCTTAAATTAGACACGCAGATCCAAAGGCTGGCAGCGGATCAAAGCGACGCGCCGTGATTTCGGGAGATGCTGAGCGCACGCAGCTCTCGCTCGATGGTGGTGGAGGTTGTGCTCAGGACTTCAGAACACCAGGCCATTTGGAGCTGATCTCTTGCCAAGCTCGGTGTGCTCAACATGGGTTTCAACACCTTGCTTTAGGCACCTTGGATTAAAAAAAATCAAATAAATGGGCCAGGAGTATTACACCAATTTTCCCCCTGATGGAGTGAGAGTGGAGGTTGGCTGCCTTTCCATGGGGAAAGTGCTGGCTGGCACGCTGGAGTCCTCACGGGGTGTGATGGGATGTCACCAGCATCCTTACTGACAGCCAGCGGCCAAGACCGAGACAACAGCCAGGTTCATCCTCTGAGCTCCCTTCTCTGGGGTGCCCTCCTCCACCAAGGGACTCCTGCACCCCGTGGTGGCTTTGAGGTGGGTTTGGGAGCTGGGGGGGTGGCTGAGGACTTTGGGGCAGAGATGCTGCAAGGGCAGAGACCCTCTTGCTGGGACATCCTAGGTGGGTTGGGAAGGAATCCCCCGTACATCTCCTGGAGCCAACACTTGGCCCAGGGACCACTTGCTTTGGGGTGAGGGGTCAATGGTGGGGGCCAAGGGACCCATCTCAGTCCCTGCTGAGGTTTGGCAGGGTGAGGTGCCATGGTGGACATCAAAGCCTTGATTAAGGCAATACTTTAATCGTATCTCTGTGCCTCATTACTCGTCCCACGCCTTTGATGAGGGCTTCACCTCTCGGTGCTCTCCCCACTCCCAGCCCCACCCTGAATTAGTGCTTTTGCTTTATTTTTAGCGGTGATTTGGAAATTGCTGGGGCTCCTTTTTTCTTCCTTGCATTCCCCCCTTTTTTTCCCCCCTCTTTCTTTCCTTCTTTTTCATTTTTTTTTTGAAGGTTCATGTCAGAGCTCAGTGTCCCCCCCAGCCCCTCCAGACCCCCAGCCAGCCGTTAAGGGAACATTCACACCTATTTTCCTTGCCTTGTCTCCCCTTTATTCTTATGAAGCTCTCATTGATTATTGCCCTTAAATTCCTCAGTCCGGTCATAGATAAAAGGATAACCACTTCAAAGCAAAGTGTTAAGAGTTTAACCTCGAGCTAAAAGAGTGGACAACAAGGTAATTGAGGGTAATAACTGATCACAGACCTACTTTCAAAGGCACATGCAAGCCTCACTTTCAGATGGCTTTAATTTTATTAACATTTGTAGCAGCTCTAGATGCTTTTGAATCATTACAAACTTCAAAGCTTGAGGTAACACTCCAAATGGAGAACCTGACACCAGGTTTTTTGTTCAGACCCACATCATATTGATAGTCTCTGTTGCAAGCATGTAACATCTCTTCTCAAACTATAAAAACCTAGAGGAAAAAAATATTGCCAATAGAGAAGATCAAAGCCTGAACCTCCCTTTGAATGATCCCAAAGAAGTCAAAACAGAAAACAACATGAAAAAAAAAAAAAGTATATTATTCCAACTATCTTTATCCATATTTAAATTTGTCTGCTGAGGTAGATGGATAATTCTCCCTGAATTTCATCAAGTTATTTGGCTAATCTTCTGTTTCTCTTTGGGCATTTGGAGCTGGCCCTTTTGTTGTCCATGTATGAAGCATTTAAACCCAAGAATTTGGAAATGGCAGATAAAGGAGCAGCCCTGACTCAGCTGGGAGGGGAGCCGTGCCAGGGAAACATAAAAAATACATCTCTAAACAAAAAAAACCCCCTTGAACTAAAATCAAAATCATAAAAGCAAGCAGGAGTCCTCCCATCTCCAACCCCTGGTAGTTATAGGAAAATAAAGTCATCTGTAGATGTCAAGCTGTTTGACAGTGAAATGGGTGTTGTCCCACTGACACGGGAGGGAACATGTCCATGGTCACCGCAGGCTGGCATTGCCATGCTGCTCCTCATGCCTTGTCCCTTTGGTGAATCAGCCCCAGGAATTGATCCAGGGTATAAATAGCCTTTTTTCTTTGTCTTTTTTTTTTTGGGGGGGGGGGGTGAATTATTTTTAACTGGGTGAGTTCCCTGTCCTAATGCACGAAAAATTCACAGGGAAGGGGGTAGCCCAAGGAAACAGGCTGTCCCTGCTGCCAAAAAACCACATCCCTGCTCCCCTGCTGCTGCTTCAGGATGGTGTCAAGGCTCCATGCAAATCCAAGCAGCCAGGGAGAACTTCCCCAGCTGCTTCACCCTCTGTTAAGTTCAGCAAGAGAAGAAAAATCACTTGGATTTCTATTTTTTCCTTACTGGTTTATAGTGGTGTACAGCAGGTTTTAATCCTTTCCTCCTCATTTGCATCAGTGCAATAGCAGAGAGAGGTGTCAGGCAGGTTGTTTTTTAACTTATTTATTTATTTTATTGTACTAGTGGACTCCAGGACAAAGGGTTGGGTTTGAGTCCAGGGTATTTAACAGCATCTGAGATGTTGAGTGAGGCTGTTCCAGTGGTCCTGTCACCACAGCCCAACCCTTCCCCAAAACCCTCCACCTTGGAAATGCAAAACCAAACCATGTTCTGAAGCACAGTGGCTTTATTAAAACCGTTGAAGGCAAGGGCTTGATGCTGATTAACCCCAGGGCTCTGGCCCACAGGTTTTTGTCATTTTTACTTGCAGCCACACATGGCAGATCAACATTTCCAGCGGTGTCAGGTGTATCACATAAGAGTCTCATTATCTGTGTTCCCTTCAGATGTGAACGTGTAGAAGCTTGTGGAAACTGCATACTTTTAAATGTATTAAATAACTTGGGTTTTCAGCCTGCATTGATATGACATTCTTTATGAACTGAAATCAATTTAATACAAGCTGTTCTTGTTGTTCTCATGTGAGGTAACGTGTAATGAAAGGACAGCGGTATTTTGGTTAAATCTATGGAATTTAGGTTATTGTCTAAAGTTATGGCTTGAATAATAAGCAGTTAATTCAGCATTTCTGTTGTGCTTTTAATGAGTCCATTATCAGTTGTGCAGACGGGGTGGGTGAATGGGACCCAGCGCTAAAACACATGTTACAAATGCCCAAGGCAAGCCCTGACCTGCAGATCTGGATCTGTACAAAATGTGCTCAGAAATCGCTGCCTCCCTTTCCAGTCTGTTTGTGTCTCTGCCCACTGGAGCTGCCACCCATGCCACACCATCCTGGGAATGGACATCCCACCAGTAGGTCCTCAGAGCCTCCAAGAGCGTGGAGCAGGAGGTGCCACATTTTCTTGAGAGGTGACCACCATCCCCAACTCCCTTCCATGGGAGAGACTTGTCATGGCAGAGCTCTGGTTTAATTCAACCAACCAGCCATGTGAATGGGGATCAGAGTCACCTCCACTGTTGCCAAGGTCTGTTTCCATCATGCCATTTCTAAGCAAAACCCCTCATGTGGGATGTGGGATTAGAAGAATCATAGAATGGTTTGGGTTGGAAGGGACCTTAAAGATCATCCAGTTCCAACCGCCCTGCCATGATTTACAAGCTTCTAGGAAAGGATGAGAAAGCATAACTAGCAAAAGGAGAAAAGATTAAAATAATATTTTGATGGTCTCTCCCACAGCATGATGATTTCTACTGAAAATAAAAAAAATCATTAATGGCTCTTAATGAAACATATGTCCAAACAGCCATGTTTTGGGTCTAGTCTGGGGGGAGATTGACCTCACACTTACTGAGCTTCCCCTACATTTAATTAAAAGGAGAAACAAAGATGCCAATATTAATTGTTTAACCTTTCTTGAAAGGATTATGGTGAGGTTCCCACAGGGGAAGAAGACACCTTTTCATACAATCAATAGGCCTTTGGCAGAGGAAGATATGATATACTAAAAATAAAATTTAGATAATTTAGGAGAAAGGGCAGCAGTACATCTGATAATTGATAAAATTGTTCCAAACATGTGCAGTTTGTGCTCCTTGGGCAGAAAGGGCTTGACAGACCCAGTGCCAGAACACCCAGGCAAAACTCTCCCAAGCACCATCTGGGTATTTGCTTGAGAGCAGGATGGTCCCACGGTAATAAATATGTTTCTGGATGTTGCTGCCTCTGTAGAGGACAAGGGCTGGCAGCTGGGTGTACATTGTGTCCCAAAAACAGAATGATTTTTTTCTGGTTCTAGTTCTAGAAAATTATGTCAGGAATTGTGTAAATGCTCCTGATGTGGTGGGTCAGGTCCTACAGCACAGATCCTGATGGCTTCTTGGTTGCTGGTGTGAGCAGAGATGTACCTGAGAGGCAGCATTTAGAGCTTTTCCTTTGGTTCAAGGCAATGAGACAGAGCTTAGTCCTAAGCCTGTCCCCATCAACCTGCCAGTGGTGGCTTTTGTGAAGGAGAAATCCAACCAAAGGGCATTTGTTGTCTTCTGGAGGACTGTGCTGGGTTTATCTACATGATGGGAAGTCCCATGCCAGGTGTAGGTTCTTGGGTGGGTTTTTTGTTGTTGGGTTGGGTTTTTTTTTTAGAATTAGCTATCTACTGTTTCCTCTTTTAACTAAAAAAAATCTGCCTTCTGGTTCCTCTCTGGCTGTTGTCCCCTCTGTCTGATAGACACCAGGGATATCCTTCTTAGTGGTGTTTCCAGAACTGATGGGGCTCAGATACGCGACTCGGTTGTGACTTTGGGGGCCATCTGAGGATGAGGCTTTCTTCATGCAAAGTCTCCTCCCTCCAATCTGTATTTCACACCTGGAAACACAGGCATCCTTAAAAAAAATGGGTTTTTTGCAGCCTCAGTAGTGGTCTAACTCGTGAGAAGCATCATCCAGCTCCTGGAGTCTCATACCCTTCACTATCCTCCTTGATACTGAGAATTGAATCGACAGGCAGAAACAAACCAAAACAGGTATAATTTTAGGGTAGTCAGCTTTGACAGAGCACCTAAAAATAACTGTGCATAAAGGCTTTGGGGTTGCTTTCCCCCTCTGGAAGTGAAGAGTTTTATTTGACTTTGTGATCTAAAAGTTTTCCACTAGTCAGGAAAGCCTGTTCGCTCGTAACTGTTGTCTCTCCTCCTGCTTTTTCCATTATCATCACCCTTTAAGGGCTGTGTGGATCAGGATATTCAGGGTCCTGCTGTAAGTGTGGGATGCCCAGTCACAGGTCGGGGTCACAACGTGCTGTGCCAGCCCAGCAAGCACCCTGCTGCATAGCAAGGGTTAAATTTCATGCCGCAGCTGCAAAGCCCTATTTCTTTATTTCCTGTTAATGACATTATTGCCTACATAAAACCATTGAAACATGTTTCTTTCATTTGTTTAATTTCAAATTCTGAGCACACTGGCTGGAAACTATGTTTAATAGTCAAACTCAAAACATTTGGATTTCCTTTCCTCGCTGAGATTTGCAGGGAGTACACTTCATCCTTAGTTGAGTTTTTTAAGGAACCATTTTTACACAGCTCTAGAAGCCAGCCAGAAAACAAAAAGGATTATATTGCAGAATCAAATCACATCAGTTCAGGGTAGTAACACATCATATATTTCACTTCCTCCGCAGTCTTGCCAAGATACCATCAGACCCGACTCAGACCAAGCTGGTCATGTTCTTTTCCAGGAGCATCCAGCATTTGCAGAACCAGAGCCAGCACACCCTGCTTGCTCTGTGCATGCAGAAGGACTTCCCTAAGCAGCCATGGAAAAAATGTTCCTATTTCCATGAAAAAAATAGGATGGAATCTACTTCAGGCCTTGCTAGCACTGATGGTCCCATCACCTCCCTGTGTTTCTCCTACGTCCTCCTGCTGAACCTCCTGTGCCAGGTTCATAGAATTGTAGAATGGTTTGGGTTGGAAGGGACCTTTCAAGGTCATCTGGTCTAAACCCCCTGCAATAGCAGGGGCATCTTCAACCAGATGAGATTGCTGAGCCCTGTCCAACCTGACCTTGAATGCTTCCAGGGATGGGGCATCTACCATCTCTCTGAGCAACCTGTGCCAGTTTTTCGCCATCCTCAGTGTAAAAAACTTCTTATATCTTCTTGTATCTTCTCAATCTCCCTTATTTTAGTTTAAAACCATTACCCCTTGTCCTATCACTACAGGTCCTGCTAAAAAGTCAAACAGGTTCTTGCTGCCAAGCACTCTCTGAGCAAAGGCGAAGTGGGAGCGCAGAATAGGAAGGGTGAGTGCACATGTAGGTGGATCTGAACCACCTCGCATTTGAAGGGAAGTCCTTAAATCTGAATCCATTTGGCAGATGAAGATCCAAGCTGGCAGAGGAACATGATCTGTGGATGCTTTTAGCAAACTGCCACAAACTCTGCAAGGAGCAGGGGGGATTTATCCCTCTCGGGGTGATGGACACCTACAAGCAGTTGTGTAAAGCTCGACTGCTTGCGTGGTGGAGTGTCTCAAAGTCACTTCATAAGCACTCGTGGGATTACTGCATGGAGAACCCCAGTGGAAACTGGGCTTTAAACCTCTTCAGGTTCAGATTCTCCTTGGCACATGTAGACCATATATGAAGCAAGCTCAGAACTGATGTTGTGCCCAGCAAAATCAGCGAGCAGAGACGGAGCAAGGAGGAACATGGCCCTGAACAGGACTCTCTAAGGAGTTACCACCTGGGCCTGACAAGAGGACCACACTTAGTCCCTCTGCCATGGCATCACAGATGTCCTCAGCAGCCACAGAAGTGCTCAATTTTCCATCCAAAAATCCATATTTGACTAAAAAATGTCATTAAGACTTAAATGTTACCTTCAGGGGTGAAATTCGGGCTCTGTGCTGCCTGTGAAGAACTCAGCAGTGCCGGGGCATTTGCACCCCTTACTCCCATCGCTGTGGCACCCACCCAGGCAAGCAGTTTGCCCATCAGAGATCTTGTAGACCCGATCTGCTGTTGATGACTTAAACAAGAAGCTAGCGGAGAAATAGATGTCTTGTTTGTGCACAGTGAGGAAGGGGCTGTGGAAAAAAATAAGTCATGAGAAGTTGGACATAAATATCCTCATTGGGCTCTTCTGCCCCCACCTCTCTTTTCAATCACAATTCCGTGCAGGTGAAGGAAGCAGTTCAGAAATGTTAATAGATAGCAAAGTGCTTCTGTGTGATTTATCAGCCCTCATAGAACGGTTCATGCTGATACAGTTCCCCTTTTAAGTCTAAAAAATCTGGCCAAGCGTGTGCAGATAGCGGGGAGTGAGCTGAACAAAACATCAAGGAAAAAAAGTCTGGGGGGGTGGGGAGGGGAATGGAAATGTTCAAAGGATTATAGGAAGAGAAAATGTATCGGACTTATCTGGCAATACTCGGGAACAAAAGTGTGTCGGTTTCTGAAAATGAACTTCAAATCCCATAAAACTAACCGTGTGTTTTCTTGTCTTATTTTTGAGTATCTCTGGCAGTGCTTTTTTCCTCACTGCATGTGGATAATGCTCTCTGCTTGCAGGATCTAGAGAGCTTGCACAACGGAGCGGGTTTATCCCTCTTAAACTAATGATGTTAAACTAGTTTATAAAAAAAAAAAAAGAAAAAAAAAGGAGAAAAAAAGGAAGAACAACTTCAAAGGTTCACATGTGGGTTGCAAACCTCTCATGTCTTCTGTATACAGGGCCTTCCTCTTATTTTGATCAAGACTGTTCCCAGCACTTCTGTTGAAATGCTTGCAAGCCTTTGATCTTGTTATCAACGTGACCACCAGCGAGAGCACTGCCGCTCGCGGAGCGTATGACAGAGCCGCTGACGTCAGTCCCCCGCTCTGACCCGCGCCGCGCTGGGGTTCAGATTGTCCTCTCGCACGGGTCCTCCTTGGGCTGCGCTTGTGCAGAGGAGTCTTCTTCCTGGGAAAATCATAGAGGCATGGAATGGTTTGGGTTGGAAGGGACCTTAAAGCTCATCCAGTCCCAACCCCCCTGCCATCAGCAGGGACACCTTCCACTAGACCAGGTTGCTCAAAGCCTCATCCAACCTGGCCGAGAACACTTCCAGGGAGGAGCAGCCACAGCTTCTCTGGGCAACCTGTTCCAGTGTCTCACCACCCTCACAGTGAAGAATTTCTTCCTAACATCTGATTTAAATCTCTCCTCTTCCAGTTTAAAGCCATTAAGCCTCATCCTATATCCCAAGGCCTCAGCCCACCATGGCTGTGCATTTCGCCAAGGTGGGAAGAGGGAACAGTGCTGCTCACCCTCTTGCTTGGCCAGAGAAGGAAGGTAAAGGGATGGAGCTGGGAGCAGGAATGGGAGAGGTTTGAGGGGTCTTGGGGGACTTTGGCCCCAGGTGAGGGCCAGCAAGAGCTGTGCATGGAGAGGGGGGAGCTCAGCATGCTCATTTCATCCTTCCTCCATTATTCTCCATCAAGTCCTTGTGATCTGACCATAGTTTTAGCAGAGGAAGCACTTTTGAGATGCATTAATAAAATCAGTGTTGAGCAGCAGCAGCATACTCTGGCCTGAACATTGGGGACTGGACAGGATTTGGGTGGCATCTCTTGGCTTCATCATTTCTTTGGTGTTGTTCGTAAGGTGCTTCCCTGGCCCTTGGGGTCTCCCCGTGTGCAGTGAAGGACACTGACCTCTGGTGCAGGACTAGGACTTCATGAAAAGCACAATCTGAAATTTAGGCATTGCTATTATCTGCTGAGGCTGGTAGATTTGATGGTGCTCCTCATACCACTGCCATCTCCACAAGGCCACGTGTAGGGATGACTAGAAGAGCATTGGTGTCCTCCTCAGAGCCTGAACATTCCTGGCATTTGAGATAGTTTTCTTGCAGGAAGACAACAACCTGGAGACACCTTTTTTGGAGTAAGACACCAGTAAAATATCTGCCTTGTGGGCAGAGAAGGCAGCGATGGAGCAGGTCAGTTGGGTGCAGTCAGGACAACACGAGGTGTTGTGTTATGAGCCTGGTGAGTGTGGACTGGCACATCTAAGAGCGATGCTCTTGGACAGGCACTTGAGTCCTTAACAGCTCCCACTGCTTTTTTTCTTTCTTACTTTTTTTTTAACTATCTTCTCTAAAAAAGCTCTCCCAAAAAAACCCCCAAAAAACAACCAACCCAACAAATTTCTCTTTGTTACGTAGCTTCCCTGGGAACCAACTCTTTTCATCTAAAATTATTCCTTTTTTGGTGCCATAATCTGACTTCAAGCTTCTTTGCACTGCCTGTGAACGTGATCCACAGCAGCAGGCAGCGAGGAGAGGATGTGTCTGGCCTTTGCAGCCGCACCACGAGGACATTAGCACGGCTGGGTGATGTGACATTGCACAGCTTTTTGCAGTCATTTCTCATATATTTATTGAGTTTTTTTATTTAAAATGCAGAAGGGCTAACAAATAAAATATAAATAGCTAATTTTCCTTCTGTTCCACCTGGGAATTCAGATTCAAGTGCAGGCTGGAAAATCAGAAGGAAATTCAAAGATACTCTGCTTTCTTGATGACTGCAGCTGGTACCTGAACACAGAGATTCCCTGTAGATTTACGAACAAGGACTTCCAGAAACGGATAAAGATGAAGAAAACTCTGGAAGACCTTCTTGTACCTGCCACCGCCCGCCTAGTTCATCGGCTTACTTTCAAATCACAGGCACTACGTGACTCTTCTCCCTTGGCAGGAGGAGAAAATTGACTCCCTGAGTGGACATGAAGAAAGTGAACGAGGCCACCACAGCTCTGAGGAGGACAAACTGCTCCACAGGCACAAAGCCACATCCCCACGTGCTTGACCCTCCTTTAATTTTGTTCCCAAAGCATCTCTTTTTGGTGACTGTCATAAAGAGGATGGTGGGCTAGACAGGTTTTAGGGTGGGCTGCTCTCATGTACAGGTGATCTCAAATAACACAGGGAATTAAGTACTTGATTGCTTGGTGCACTCCCAGGGCATCCCAGTATTATCACACAACAGGACTTGGAGAAAACTAGGTGGTTAAATGATATTTTTTATGAAATATAATGAATGATATTTAATGAGATTTTCACCCAAAGTGGAAAAGTCCAATGTTTTCAGTCCCCCGTTATAACAGCTTAATTTTCTCTGCTATAGTAGTAAATGGGACTCAGAGAGATTTTTTTATGCCAACATCATTTCAAAGTAAGTTCAAGCTGTAAGTAGCAGGAGGTGATCAATTAACTTCTGGGGGTTGGAGGTCCTGGGCTGGAGGTGTTCTCACTGTCACCATCGTAAGGGATCCAGGGGACACAGGCTGTTCATCATTTTGTATGGCTCAGTAGCATCTGACATAGTGACATGTTGATACTTGGCATCAGCAGCAGCAAAAATATTAGTAACTCTAATAATTCATAACTGCTTCTTGTGCCTAGAAATGGCTTTTACTGCTTGGCTCGTGGGTTTGGCAGAAAATTTGCTTTCCATGCTCAACGGTAGCCATTCCCAGGCCTGAAAAAGGTGTAATTGGGCAGCAACAAGAAATTCACCCACATGTTATTTCATATTATTAGCCCAGGTTGTCCAGTCCAGGCACCTATTAATATGCAGGCTTAGCTCCTCGCTGCTCTGCCTGGCTCTGGGATGGATTCAGCCATCCCAGACCTGATGAAATTGTAGCTTCAAAGGACGCCGTGTCCAGGGCCACCGCCACTCATGGCCTCTTCGGTGTTTTGCTTCTCATCTTGGTGGAGACGGTGGTTTGAGCAGGGCCTAGAGGAGAGGAAGAGACGAGCTCTTCAGCACGGGGTGAAGCCAAGTGCTGTGTTTAGTGATGTTGCAAACCAGTTGCTGCTTCAACGGCGCGTGTAGAGAAGGTGGGAAGGGAGAGGAACGAGGTTACGGCCACGAGTCCAGGTTCTGTCCTCCCATTTGGGATCAGGTTAAGCCCCTGGGACCAGAGCTGAGGTTTTCCTGGTGTCCCCACTGCTGGGGTCCCGTGTGCTGCATCGTTCCCATGGGGTTTCATCACGGGGTCCCCCCTCACTGCCGAGATGTGGGGGGTTGGCAGAGCAGGGTGTAGTTTGGGGTGCTGCAGGATAAAAAGGATCTAAAGCTGCTGGAGAGTGTCCAGAGGAGGGACACTAAATTGGTGAAGGGTTTAGAGGAGAAGGTGTGTGAGGAGAGGCTGGAGTCACTTGGTTTGTTCAGCCTGGAGAAGAGGAGACTGAGAGGAGATCTCATCATGGTCTGGAACTTCCTCCCCAGGGGAAGAGGAGGGGCAGGCGCTGAGCTCTTCTCTCTGGCCACCAACGCCAGGAGCAGAGGCCATGGCAGGAAGATGTGGCAGGGGAGGGTGAGCTTGGCCATGAGGAAAAGGTTCTCGAGGCAGAGGGTGGTGGAGCACTGGCACAGGCTCCCCAGGGAGGTGCTCATGGGCCCAAGCCTGACAAGATTCCAGCAGCATTTGGCCAAGGCCCTGAGGGACATGGTGTGAATGTTGGGATTGTCCTGTGGAGGGACAGGAGTTGGACTCCGTGATGCTTGTGGGTCTCTTCCAACTCACAATGTTCTGTGATTCAGTGAAGAGCAGAGCTTGATCCCAAAGTCCTTGCTCGGGGCTATGGTAGAGAGAATCCATTTGGGGCTTCTAGAAGGACTTGTAATCTAGAAATTAATATTGATAATAATGATAAAAATAAAGCAGAGCTCAATTCCAAAGTTCATGCTCACTCTGTGCCGTTTTGAGCTCTCTGCCTGGCCGTGGAGCTCGGGTGTGTTGTCTGGGCTGCAGGACGAGGGGAATGGAGCCCAGCCCCAGCCCCAGCCCCGATCCTGCCAGGGGGGACAGGACCCTCCCAAGCCCCCAGCTCCAGGAGGTGGGACAGGGAGGAGGAGGAGGAGGAGGAGGGCAGGAGGCGCCTTGGATCTGGAGGACAGGTTTAAGGGCCAACCCCTAATTAAAACCTTTTCTATGAAGTTAAAAAAAAAAAAATCCCTCCATTCCATGTCTGTTTAATATTTAACAGATGGGGGGGAGGGAGGAGATGTGAACGCAACTGCAGACGGAGTTTTGCTGATGTGCCAGTGCCATGGCACTCAGATATTGTTTAATTACCATGTGGAGTGAAAACATGCCTTCGGATTATTTATTAAATAATATTAATAATAATAATAATAGAGAGACCCGCCCCATTTTCTTCCTGAGATGAAAACTTTTCGCGAAGTTTTTCTGTATCCTCCCGCCTTGCAGTGCTCCGGCTGGCTGAAGGAAGAGACAACGAGGTGGTGGTGCTGCAACCCGCGGAAGTGTGCGCGGGAAGGCGCGGAGCAGCGCGGAAGGCTGCGCGGAAAGGTGCGCCTGCGCCTTTAAGGCGGCGGCGGCGGCGCGGGGGGCGGCTGCCGATCGCTTCCCTTTGATAAGGTCCTGGCAACTCCGTAAGCACTCCGGGATACCGAGAAAAAGGGGGTAAAAAATAAAATAAAATAAATCCTCCCCTAAAATATAATAATTTTATTTTTCTCACGAGTGGTGAACCCTCTCCCGCCTCCCCGCGCAGAAGCTTCCCCCCGCGCAAGCCTCACACCGGGGGTACCCGGGGGCGGAAGCACCGGGCGGGGAAGAAGAGCTCCTCCTGGCTTCTTTTCTTTATTTTTAAAATATTTTTAATTTTAGGAGGTTTAGGGGGTTTTGGGTTTTTTTTTTTGATGTAGGAGCGTGACGGGCGGGCGGTGCGGATTCGCTCTACCTCCCTTACAGGACCGCTCCGCCGGCCTCCGCTTTGATGCGCGCAGCGCTGGCGGGGAGAGCCCGGAGGGGGGGGGGGGGAGGCGGAGAGGGGCGGGGGGCGGAGGCGGGGGAGGGACCAGCGCTTTTGTATTTAAAATAAATAAAATAAATAACCAGGGGAGGGAGGCGCGGATCGCAGTGGGCTCCTTCCCTCGCAGCCCCCCCTTTCCCTCATACCCCCACCCCCCTTTTCCCGATGCTCTCCGATGCGGTTGCACCGCCGGGGAGGAGGAGAGGGAGAGGAGGAGGAGGAGGAGGAAGGACAGCGAGGGGCGCGGGGGGAGTGGGGCCAGCCTGCGCGCTGCCGGCGGCGGAGAGCGACGGGGCCGCGGGCGCGCAGCGAGCTCCGGCTCCGCGGTGAGTGGCAACTTCGGGGGGCAGCGGGGCCGCGCTCCCAGCGGCGCATTTTTTATTTATTTATTTATTTTTAAAATACAGGTTTTAAAATATTTTTTAATTATTTTTTTTTAAAACATTTATTTATTTATTTAGGTGTGCGCGCTCCTTGCGGTGCCCGCGCTTCGCGGGCGCGGAGCTTCCTCCGCGGGCGCGGCCGGGCTCGGCTATTGCACAGGGGGCTCGGAGGATCTAAGTCGCTCCGGACTTTTTTTCTCCCCCCTTCTCTCCCCCTCCTTCCTTCCCCCCTCCCCAGCTCCGGCTCCGACCTCTCTCCTCCTCCCAGCCCGTCGCCATTTCGGGAGCAGGTTTTTTATTATTATTATTAATTATCATTATTAATGGTGCGGGGGGGGTGTGCGGGATTCCCCCCCTGCACCCAGGTACAGCGGCCGCGCCTTAACCCCCCCCCCCGCAATGTATATATATATTTTTTTTTTGAGGGGGGGGCTGTTCATGCTCCAGCACATTTTCCGCAGCGATTCACCCCAAAAAGCCCTTCTCCCGCGGGGGTGCACCCCGTGCGGGGGGGGCACAGGGGGCGGCGGGGGTGGGTGGGGGAGTTGCTCAGGGGAAAGAGGGTTTTTGGGGAGGTGGGGGAGAGGTGAGAAATGGAAACCAGATGCCGGGGCAGGGACAGCGTGAGCTGTGTGTGGGGGGGTTCGTGCTGCCCACCCCCCCCCCATCCCCCCCGTTCCCGGCCCCGCTTAAAGTGCGGCGGGAGTTGAGGGGAGCGGATGCGATAGTCGCGATAGAGCCGCGCTCCCTCTGCCCTGCTCTCCTCTCTCTCTCTTCCTCTCTTTTTTTACCTTTCTTTTTTTTTTGCCTGTGAAGAGTTGAAAAGCCTGTTTACTTTTTGTCTTTGATGTTGGGAGGATCTGGTTTTGATTAGATCAATACTCCTTTTTTCCTTCTTCCCCCCCACCCCTTTTTTTTTTTTTCCTTCTTTTTTTTCCCCTCCCCTCCCCTCTGCAGAGAGGAGCCTCTGAGAATCCCCTGCTGACTCCAGACAGAGGCACAGGCAGCACTGGGAGGAACTGGGAGCCCCTCTCCCCATCGTGCTGCAGAGCCATGAGCAGCGCCGTGGTCCTCACCCATCTCCCAGATCCCAGCAGCAGCTTCAGGGAAGACGCTCCCCGACCCCCTGTCCCGGGGGAGGAAGGTGAAGCACCATGTCCCCAACTCGCCACCTCGTTTCTCCCCAAAAGCCAAAGCTTCAAGGCCATGCCGGTGCCTCCTGCCCCGCGGAGGAATGAGAACGGACTCGGGGAGCCGGAAGGTAGCGCGTCCCCAGACTCCCCGTTGGCCAGATGGACCAAATCTTTGCATTCCTTGTTGGGAGATCAAGATGGTGCCTATCTTTTTCGGACCTTCTTGGAAAGGGAAAAATGTGTGGATACCTTAGACTTTTGGTTTGCCTGCAATGGCTTCAGGCAGATGGACCTTAAGGATACCAAAACTTTAAGAGTAGCCAAAGCTATATACAAAAGGTACATCGAGAACAACAGCATCGTCTCCAAGCAGCTCAAGCCTGCTACCAAGACCTACATAAGGGATAGCATCAAGAAGCAGCAGATAGATTCGATCATGTTTGATCAGGCGCAGACTGAGATTCAGACTGTGATGGAGGAAAATGCTTACCAGATGTTTTTAACTTCTGATATATACCTCGAATATGTAAGGAGTGGAGGAGAGAATCCTGCTTACATGAACGGCAACGGACTGGGGAGCTTAAAAGTTGTCTGTGGCTATCTACCAACCTTGAATGAAGAAGAGGAATGGAGCTGTGCAGACTTTAAAAACAAAATCTTGCCTTCGGTGGTTGGACTATCCAGCAAGACGTTGAGGGTTACGGCGAATGTCCGAGCTACGGAAACGATCGAGAACGGATACAGGTAGGGGAACCTCTGGAAACTTGTGCTTTGTTTTAACTTTGAGGACTTGGAGAATGCTTCTTGGAAAGCTGCTGGGGTGGTGCTGGGGAACGAGCAGGGGGTCGAGGGGCAGCTGGGCTTCCCGTGGGGCTGGGAGCATGGGTGCTTCCCCGCACCCTCAAACACTGGAATTTTTGGGGTGTTGGCTGAGTTTGGTTTGTTTTTTTTTTTTCTCTGAGTACAGAAGAAAGCAAGATACTGTGCTCTCAAGCCCTACTGGCTCTTTCAGTTCTCTTATAGATCAAAAACTTCAGAGCAACTATGTCCTCCGGACATACGTTAATTATTGGTTCAACTTTCAAACCTATTAAGAGTAGTAGTAGAGTGGATCATATAGACGCATGAATAATGTAACCTACTAGTTCCCCAAGTCCACCATCAACCAGTGTTTAACTATGTTGGTTATGTGGGAAGCAATTGTGCGGTCATGGAGGAGGAAATGTGTGCACTTATTACATCAAACTCTGCAACTTTGCACAAAATCTGCTTTTTATTTTGACCGTGCGTGTCTGTGATCTGCAGCCTCTCCCATCGCGTTGGGTGTTGGTATCGTGTCAAAGCCGTTGAGGATGGCTTTGAGCCAATGCATGCAGGAGGAAACTTATAATTGAGTAGTTAAGGTAGTAGAGATGTTCCAGGTATAGAGGAGGAGTAGTAGACTGTTGGGGCTCTGCTGCAGACTGTTGGGGCTCTCCTGTTGGTTGCCTACTCAAAGTTAAACTCGTTAGGACGTGGTTGTGTCTCATGGCAGCTCACGAGGATGCAGGGAGTGTTGTGTGGTGGCAGGGTCTTCTTGTGTCTTTGGCTTGGGGTGCCTCTGCATTGGAAATGTTGGTGGCACAGCGGTGTGAGGGTGATGAAAGTTGTGATAGTTTAACCAGGAGAAAAGTTAAGAGCCATCTCGAAATGAAGGGGAGGGGGATGGGAGAGAGACTCTGATGAGCAAATGATGAGTTGTATAATCCTCTGAAAATGTATTCTTTCCTCTCCCCACCCTTGCCATAAACGTGGATTGTTGAATCAGGGCTGAGGAGAGGGCTCTGCTGGCAGATGTGTGCTCTCCTCTGCTGGCCCAGGAGCTTGGGGTTTGGTACGGTGAGTGTTTGACATCTCCTTTACCGGAATTTTGAGAGTGTGTCTGTGATTCATGGACATCAAAGGGCATCCATCAAGCTTCTCCTAGGGAGGCTTTGCTGGAGCGTGTACTCCTTTCCTGCCCTGTCGAGAGCTTCCAGCTGTGCTGGGCTTCCTGGTGCTGAGCTGCCAGGAAGGTCCTCTCACATATGAGGGTGCTGCTGAGCTCTTTGGTCCTCTCTTGGAGGCCCTCCCTGCCGGTGGAGGGGCAGTGGGGGGATGATGGGCGTGGGTGCAGCCAGGAGGGATGTGCAGCCAGGAGGGATGTCCTTCATCCTGACGTGGCCTCTGGACCTCTCCTGCTGGTGGGGGCTGTGTGTGGGGTGGGGGACACTCGCTGGTAACTGGTCTGTGGAGGATTTGGGTTTTGGGATCCTTATCTCATGCCTGAATGTTACTGTCTGAACATCTGCTGTTCTCCAGAACCTGGTTTGAACTGCTGCCCTTCGCTTGCTTTCCAGGAGGGGGATGTTTGATGCTTTTATCTCTCAGCCTTTGTTGGTATTCAGTGCTGGAAGGGCTTGGCTGTCATGTCCTACCAGAGCTGCAGGCCCTGCTAGAAGCCCACATGTGCCTTGTCCAGGAGAGCTCTCACAGGATGGTGGCTGCTTGCCTGATTAGTGCTGGGGTGGTTTTTTTTTCCCTTTTCTTTTTTTTCTTTTCTACTTTTTTTTTTTTGTCTGGGGATTAATGCAGCTTGCTCCTCACATGTCAGATCTACCCTCCTAGGACATTAGGTGGTGCATTTTGCTTTGATCACCTTCTGTTGAATTTTCAGGAGCTTTTGCTCTCCATGGGGCCAAGAGATCTCAATGCAAAGAGAAAGGGAGGTCAAGCTGAGATGCTTCTCGGTTCCTCCCTGAGCTATCCATTTGTGAAGCCACTTGTGCATGTATGTGCTAGAAGCTGATGAGCATATGGATGGGTTATCTCTCATCACTCGGCATTTAAGATTGCGTTTAGGATTGGAGCTGAAGCTTGCACAAAGTCTTTCCTGGTGAGTGGCCAAACCACACCTCCCTCCTCGTGTGTGTGATGGAATTAAAGACTTTCTGCTCGGTGTGTTACGGTTTGAAGTGCTCTGCAGGCTCTTGCCATTCGCTTCGGTGGGTTTCTATGTGATGATACTGGTGAAAACTGGGAGCGCTGGGCTGTGCACACCTGGTGCTGGGAGCAGAGCAATTTCAGACCAGCCTGGTGTTTGGATGGGAGACCACCTGGAAATCCCAGGGCATGGAGTCACGGCCAAAAACATGGCAAAAAGGAGACCACAGAAACCGTACAAGTTGAAAGACTTTGGCCCCAGCACCAGTGATGGACAGGAACAGGAGAAGTCAAGTGAAAACACGGTGTTTGCTCCTGGCTGCAGAACAGGGACGTGCATGCGAACCGCTGGTTGTATATTTGGAGCCCTAATACAGGGAATATTTTAAATGTAGAACCTCCTCCTTGTCCTTCAAAGCGACTCCCCTCCCCTTCTTAAGTTGTGGTGTGGTTAAAACTGGCCTCTCCACGCGGCGCTGGACCTGGCCCCGTTGCTCCAGGAATTCCAGCCATTATTTATACGCGCTTCTAAATTTATCACGCACGAGTTTGTGTACACAGAGAGCGTTTCCCTTTGCAGTGCCGCCGCGGAGCGTGGTCTTGTGCCGTCCAAGGTGGACTCATCTGCCTCCTATTAAACTCTTTAAGACCAGTGGGACTGGCCTTGCTTTGGGAAGGTTGGGGCTTGCAGATGGCTTTGTGCCGGCTCCCAATGCTTCCTGGCTTTTGAAAGGACCCGCCGGTGGAGCTCCTTGTGTGTGAAGTTATTGGAACCAAGTTTGGCTTCAATTATCAAAGTAAATGATGCCATTGTAAAGCTATGCTCCAAGCAGTGTTCTACAATTAGAGCATGGAAGCAGTGATTAACAGAGTTTTGTTAAAATATACCTTTTTTTTTTTTATCCCCCCTCCAGTTTGTGCATGTGTGTGTTTTTTTTTTTTCCTTTATTTTTATCTTTAAACCCATGATTGCCCAGTGATGTTTGTCCCAAGGAAATATTTAATGAGATTCAGTTTTGCCTCAAAATGCTCCTTGGAGATTTTCTTCTCTATCTATAAATCCATAGTTTAAATTGCCAGAGTGCTTTTATTTCTAAGAACCAGAGTTTGACAATAATAAAAATAAAATAAATAATAATTAATAAATTAATAAAAAAACCCCCTTTACACTCTGAAATTGCACCCTCAAAACAGGGGACATAACCAAGAGCCCCTGAAATTTTCATGGCAGTATAATACCTCTGCTATGCCCATTGCTTAACATAGCATCTAGAGAGTTACATGCCGTGTGTCATCACATCGAGATAAGAATAGGCTTGAGGGACATCAGACATTCTCCTTGAAGCTCCAGAGCAACTGCTACCTGACAGCTGAAAACACTTTGCCTGTTGAGTTTGGAGCTGGGGTGTGTGTGTGTGTGTTTGTGTGTGCAGCATCTGTGGCAGGAGACCCACCGCTTTCTGCTGGAATTTAAAACCCTCGCAGGCAACTTGATGCATCTGGGTGTAATTACTGTAGTAAGGTGGTCAAGTTAAAGAAAAAAAATGTAAAAAAAATAAAATTAAATGTAAGAAACCAGCCCCCATTGGGTTTTGTTAAAGGATTTCTCTGGGGCAGTGTGGTGGAGGTGGAGTGTGGGGGTTTACTTGAAAAATATGCCAACTTTAGGGATTTATTTTATTTTTTTTTGGCCATGAGGTGCTGGTAGGGGAATCAATGCTGTGGTCCAGTACTAATGAGAAGATGAGTTAGTTCTGGCCACTTTCTCTAATTATATCTTCCCAAACATTGTGTTTGGACACACCTCCTCTCCCTGTTCATACAGACCTGCTGCCTCCACCCCCATCCCAGCCTCACCAGCAATCTGTCTGCTGGGAGGACATAGCAAAACAGCCCTCCTGAATGCAACCAGGGATGAGAGACACTTCCCAAGCAAGGTGGTGGTCCTGTGTTGTGGAGCATCCTCCACCCCTGAGGCTTCATGGGGCATCTTCCACCCTTGAGCCCTTGTGGAGCATCCTCCACCCCTGAGCCTTGTGGTCCTCAGATGTGCTCTCAAGACCTGAGATAGTTTCAAATCAAATAGTTATATGAGCTGCATCCCTTACACTGTTGACCCAGAAGCCCACCAAGGATCCTGGGATGGGTCACTTGGACTGCACATCCCCCCTGAATCAGAGTAGAAGAGGACATGACCTTATTGCTCTCTACAACTACCTGAAGGGAGGTTGTAGAGAGGTGGATGTTAGTTTCTTCTCCTGGGTGACAGAACAAGAGGAAATGGCTACAGGTTGCACCAGGGGAGGCTTAGGTTAGTTATTAGGAAAAAATTCTTCACAGAAAGGGTAATCAAACATTGGAACAGGCTGCCCAGGGAAGTGGTGGAGTCACCATCCCTGGTGGTATTTAAAAGATGGGTGGATGAGGTGTTTAGGGACATGGTTTAGAGGTGGGATTGGTAGTGATAGGTTAATGGTTGGACTCGGTGATCTTAAAGGTCTTTTCCAACCACTATTCTATGTTTTTTTAGAGGAAGTTTTTTGGTAGTAGGAGTAGGATAACTTAGCTTTCACCCACATGTGGAATTAATTTATCTTTGAAGATTTAACTTCTTTCCTGTGGCATTCCTTACTATCTCTTTTTTTTTCTCTCTCTCTTTTTTTCCCCCTCTCTTCCTCTCCTTTTTCCCAGATATATATATTTTTTAACATCTTGATCTCCCCATCAGAAATGCCATGGCCTCCTTCAGAAAGGAATGCGGCCCCGGCTGGGCTGAATACCTGCCTGCAGCCAGCCCCACGCCTCTCATACCACAGAGGCCTGTCTTCCCCACCATGCTTCCCCCTCCCTTTTTTTTTTCTTTTCCCTTTTTATTTAAACTTTAGGCTTTGTGGAGGCTCTTGGTTTTGGTGCTGATGGAGCAGGGTGCCTGGTTGTTGGTGAAGGATGGAGAATAGGTGGTGGGAGGATGTTGCTGCTCATTTAAACCCAGCTGGACCCCCATGGGGGCAGGGAGGTGGAAAACCCATTTTTTAAAAAAAACCCCAACCTGCTGAGCCTGCTGACACATTCCTTAGGCCCCCAAGTCCTGGGTAAGTGGCCCTAATTATTAAAATCAGCAGTCCTTATCAGATGACAAGGCTTTTGGCTTTGATATACAAAAGGCAGAAGCTTAACAACCCCATCTTGTCCTGGAAGAGGAACAAAATGTGCATCTTAACACGTGGCTTCCAAACCTCCCTGCATAATCCCCTTATCGCCTGCCCAGGATGTGTCTGTTGATCCTGGCTGGGAAGGTGGAGTAAGGGGAAGTAGTGGGCAGAGGGATACTCAGGTCCCTCTTTGAGGTGACCCTGCCATGGTGACCTCGCCACGCTCCGTCACAGCTCATGTCTCTGCCCATGAATTTTTCATGCACCCACTCTTGTGTACTCAACTCAAACATCCAGGCTGGGCTCTGGGTTTGCTTCTCCAGGTGAAGCAAAGGGTGGTGGTATCAGTAACCCACATGGCTGTTAATACAACCTGCTGCTCCTGTCCTCACACCCCCCATCCTTCTCTTCCCCACCCAGCCATCCTCCTCTTCCCCACCCAACTCTATGCACAACACCACAAGTTGAACAAATATTAGGTTCTCCTAAAAACTCGGCTTTTATATTGCATGTGTTTGTAATGCCAGGAAGGTGGCTCCCATCTTTTTTGGAGGCCAAGAGTGAGACAGCAGATTTCAGCCCTGTCCATGCCTCCTCTGATGTGTGGTGGTCCTGCTGCAGTAGTTTCAGGCAGTTCTCTTGTTTCAGGCAACACAGATACCATAACTTGTATTCCCAAAGGGGTCCTAACTTCTATCTTCAGAGTAGACTTAAGCATTTATTAGCTGATGCATCAATGGCTTTCGGTGGAACTTGAGCTATGAACTTCTTGATCTTTTGCCTGCTGATGCCAACAGCAAAACTCCTGCTGACCTCAGCAGGGCAACATCAAGCTTTAAGGACTAAGTTTTTGAAGACATCAAAGTATATAGAGGTGCTTCCTGAGATTTTCTAAAGTGTGCTTCCAATGCTAAAAGCAACATCTTTGAAGTTGGACTTTAGATGTCTTTAGATGGAGTGTGTCCAGGTTGCTGCTGGTCTGAGCAATGGGTGGTTAGTTGCTTCTACAGAGGTTGAAGTCCACGTGCATGGTGCCCATAAGGACAGAGCTACCATGAAACTTGTGTGCTCTTCTCTAGCCCGAGACTGGCTGGTAACTGGATTCCTGTTTTGCTTGTCCCTAGGTCCTTCAAGAGGAACGATCCCGTTAACCCATACCATGTGAACTCTGGTTATGTTTTTGCCCCAGCAACCAGCGCAAACGATAGTGAAATCTCCAGTGATGCCCTGACGGATGACTCCATGTCAATGACGGACAGCAGCGTGTAAGTACCTTGTGTTGGCCGGGTCCTTTTGGGTTGCACCATCAGCTGCGCCGATGCACCGTGGGGGCTTACGGGAGTGATGGGTCTGGGGGTCACCACCCTGCTTCTGCTTCTTGATTAGGGGCTGCCAAAACAGAGGTGTAGGCCTGAACCAAGAGGTGTAGCAATGCTTGGAAGCCTCACTCTTTGTGTGGTTGCTGGAGGTGTTGGATGGAGTGGAATGATGCCGTTTCAGCTGAGCAAACGTGTTTTCTCCTGTGCTCATGGTGCTGCCTGACTAACCCGAGGAGCCTATCTCCCTCAGCCTTTGTCTTAAGGCCAGGCTTCCTTAACTAGTTATCAGCCATCAAAGAGGAGGAGATTACTTCCTGTAGGAAGTACTTTCTGTAATTAAGGTTTGTCATTAATGTCAGAACATACATTAATAAGGCCAGTGACCTGAAGGGGCAAATAGCTGCTCATCTAGTGTGGCTGGGGTTGGCTTCAAAGAGCCAGTTGAATGGAGCTGCATGGATCAGGTCTGGGTGTTTCAGGAGTGTAGGGATGAGAGATGATGCTGTGGCTGAGCCAGGAATTGCAGGATCTGTTTTTTTTCTCTTGTTTCTGCTGAGAAGTGTGCAGCTGAGAGCAAGTCCTTGGACTGTTCTTCCTTGGTTTGCTTTCCGCAGAAGGAGAGAAACGGTGCTTTTGTGTCTGTAGAGGAGACAGCAAGGCTCACTTAGTGCTCTTGAGGACCATTTTCCTCAACTGGGCAGATGTTTTGGTTTGTTGTCCATGATCCTCATTCTGGAAAAGCCACCTATAAACAGTGTGTTGTGTTCCTGGTCTTCATCTCATAGGTGAAACTTCTCCGGTGTCTCTTGTCAGGCGTGTCCAATGAGTACTGTGTACTGAGCAACCTGGTCTAGTGGAAGGTGTCCCTGGTCATGGCAGGGGGGTTGGAACTGGATGAGCTTTAAGGTCCCTTCCAACCCAAACCAGTCTATGATTCTACTCCTCAAAGAGGTTTGTGTGCTGGGTTTTTAAAATCAACGTGCGTGATGATACAAAACAGAAAACAGGATTTACCAAAAATCCTTGATGTGTAAACAAAAGCTTCTTTTTTTTTTTTTTCCCTTTTTAATGCACATGTGTGTTTTGAACTGATATTACGGAAAAAAATAGTTTGTTGTCCCACCAGATTCCCTTATTGAACAATATTGGCATTAAATAAAAGAGCTGAATCATAGGGTGACTTCTTTATTTCTTCTTACTGGCTCTGGTTTGTATGTGATCATGTGTCAACAGAGCATTCATTGGGTTAGTCATTTCTGGACCAGTGTTAGGGTCACTTGGGATTCACAGGGCTAGGATTATACCCTCTCTTCACAGCAATGCCAATTGTAGGCCTTCTACAGATGAGAGCACTGAGTGAGAAATAAAGTGCATGGTGGATGAAAGGCTTAACTGAATCGCTTTCAGCCCATTGTTAGTCCAGGGGAGCTTAGCAGGGATGAGAGGGCAGCAGCCCGCTTTGAAATTTTCCTTGAACAAGTGAATAGGAGCTCCCCAGAAAGCAACGCCTGAAAGGAGCCTGCCTGGCTTGGGTTTTGTGTTGGGTTTTTTTTTTCCCCTGCTGTAACAATGACCCGAGCAGGCTGTGAGAGTTTGGGGAAAGCTTGGCTGATTAAACTGCCCACAGCTCCAAGTTGGGGTGGGATGGGATGGGATGGAGGAGTTGGGAGGAATATTTCCTACTGTAGAACTCTTGGGTATCCCCAAAGCCACGTTTCCTCCGTGGGGCCAGGGAGCAAGCAGGCACGTTGGTGTTGGTGGTTTTTTTGGGGGTGGTTTTTTGGAAGTGGGAGAGGTGAATTGGCAGTTTGGAAGGCTGGGTTTAAAGTTAAGGCTGATGTAAAAACTTCCTTTGCAGAGGCGAAAGGCTGCTGCCAAGATTATAGGGAAACCTGAGGGATTTACAGCTTTTCCTGGCACCTGGCTCTGCTGGTTGCTGAAGATGCTGGGAAGGGTTTTGGGGCATAAACCCGCTGAGCTTGCACAGGCTGAGCCCGGGTGCCCGCGAGCTTTTACCCCTCCTTGAACAGAGGACCCGAGTTTCTTCTGTTCTGTCAGTGTGAATGCAAATTAGTTCTTTTGGCTTATATTGGTATCAACTGAAGAGGAAAAACTTGTTCTGGAAAGGTCTATCAGACATAGCAGTAAAGTGGTTTTTTGGGTTTTTTTTTCTAAAATAAATCTAAATCTGAACTGTGCTGGAAGTAGGAAAGGTCTCCAAATAATGCCCAATCTTCCTTTTTTTTAAATTAATATTATTATAGATGCCAGGGATCAGTCTGTCCATATATATTTTATAATAGCCACAAAACATCATGCAAATTTATATTTCCATTTCTTGATTGGGGAGGGGGAGGAGGAGAGAAAAGGGGAATTTTTTTCTTTTCTTAATTTTTTATTTTTTTTATTTGCTTATATCTTATTTATGGATTTACTTTGGACACAGGGGAATGCTGCTGAGCAAACTTCAAATATTACCTTATCTTACAAACCAGGCTTTTGATGTTGGCAAGATCAGAGGGTTGTTTCAGAGCCGTTGCCAAATGAAGATGGGAGTGAATGCATATGCGCATGAGTCTGATATTTCAAAGCAGCAGTAAAACTACATTCAGGTTAGGTCAGGCACATCTGAGTCAAAAGGCTAAGATAATTGGCTCAGCTTAAATGGCAGCTGACTGGGTAGAAGACTTCAAACCAGTGTTTCCCCCAGAAACAGATTGGCTTCGCCCCAGCCTGGTTAGCTGAAATGTTTATAATTAAACTCTACTATTTAGCGCCTAAACTCTGTAACTCTTCAACTCCGCAGCTTTTAATAGCCAAGAAAGTGAGTGCAAATGTTTTCTTCTGGAGCAAGGGGAGAGAGGTGGCACCTGGAGAGCTGGGGTTAACCCTTGTCCTGCTCTGAGACCTCTGACCAAGCTCAGCTTTTTTATTTCGAAGGCACTTTCTCCTGGTCTGGGAGGGTCTGTTTCAGTGTCAGGGTTCCCCTTGCCCCCCTCCCCACCCCGTATCTCTTGCTGTGCTGAGCCTGGCTCCAGCTCCATCCATCTGTTCTTCCATCATTTGAGGATCACCCCTTGGGCACCCCTTCAACCCTGGCCTTGTCCATTTTCCCCTGTTTTACATGGAAGACCTGGGTTTAGGCAGCACTCATCAAAGGGGCTCTACAAGGCCTTCCCCATTCCCTAGGCTGACTTTCCTGAGCTGCTCCACAACCTTCCCATCCCAGTGAAATACCTCCTTTTTTTCTTTTTAAAAAAATATATATTTTTTGTATTCTGTACATTATTACAAGTTGTAAAACTCTTCTGACAAGGCAGAGCTGTAGAAGCAGAGGGTAGGAGGTTTGATGTGGGGCTCTCCAGTGAAGGAGCAGCTTTTGGAGCAACCTGAACGAGGGCAAATGTGAAATAAAGTGAGGAGCCATGCTGTTGGGTCAGCGTTGCTTTTCCTCCTCCTTTTCAAACCACCCTGCCTGGAAACAGTGTGAGTCCCCCCTCCTGCTCCATAACCTGTCCCACCACTGTCTCTTAGGGCAGAGATGGTCCGCACAGAGTTGGGAGCTTGAGGACACCCCAGCTCAGTGGTCACAGCAGTGGGGCTGGGAATGGCATCTCGTGCTTGCAGACCTGGAGAGAGGTGGGGAGCACAGGAGGGCTGTGTTGTCCCTTGGTTGTTGTCCTTGGGTGCCTGGTGTTGAACACACAGACCTTCATCTGCTTCCCGCTCTTCCCCATCTGGCCTCTTGGACTGCTGTTTGTGGAGGACACCTCCTCTTTAATTGAAGGTGTTAACGGGATCAGTCCTGTGTGTTCCTGTAACGTGCTTGTGCTGGCGTTTTCACTTACCTTTCAAACGCCTGTTTCACTGGTTATTCCCTCTATTGAAGCTCTTCCCTGGGACATCCTTACCTGAGTAAGCCTCAATTAACAAATACCTCTCTGAAACTGCAGATAATTTGGTTTTCACCTTAGATTTGCTTTTCCCCTATCCTCCCCCAAATGGCATGGCATGTGCCCCAAGCCCTTGTTGCCCCATGGGTTTGTGGAGCAGAAGTGCTTGGTGGCCACCAGTGGCTGAGGTCAGTGGCCATGGTGAGCTGTGGTGGCCAGTGCTTACTGGGCTGCTTCCCCAGAAAGTGCTCCAGAGCCCTGTGTTGTGCAATGGGGTCATTAAGACAATTATCTCCTTTCACTTGTAATGTAACGTTGTCTAGAGGAGGCTGATGTTCATCTTGTGGCATCAAGGACTTTCTCTGCCATCCCAGCGTGCTCTCTTTCATTATAAAGATTTTTCCAAGTTTATTAAGATGAAATTGTCCTGATCTTTCACTCCAGGCTTTGCAGCTTAATCTTACTCATTAAAACAATTTAATGGCAACTGAGCGCTTTGGCCAAGATCTTCACAAAGGCCTGTGATAACATGCTTCAAGCCTTGAGCGTGGAGTGATGGCATCTAATCACCCTCCTCAAGAGGAGGGACCTTGGTGTCTACAGAAAGGCATCCCCTTGTGCTGTGTCTCCAGCTGAATGTCCAAAACATGTCGAAGCGTGGCCACGGGAGGTGGCACGCAGGGGTGCCATCCCACGTTGGCTTTTCTGGCAGCAGTTCAGGGCCACCGCTGCCTGCTTGGCTGCTGACATAGCTCCTCCTTGGGCAGGAGCTGTTTTCTCTCCTCAGGAGATGAGTCAGGTGTGGGGGCAGGTGGATGAAAGGGACAGGAGCGGAGATCAAGGTTATTCAGCCAGTCTGAGGGAAGGGGTGAAATTAGACATTCAGGATCTCCAAGCATGCTCTTCTGGCTGTCCTCATTGTCTGTAGAAGGCCCTTTAATCCTAACCGAGGTAATTTTTTGTGTGGCCAGATGAAAACACCCCATGTTGCCTCGAGCAGGCTGTGCAGGGGGCTGGTCCCACCAGTGCTCCTCACCTGGTCTGTTCTCATGGCTTCATGGCCGTGATTCGACATGGCCCAGGGGAGCAACGTCATGCCCAGAGGGTATGGCTTGGCCTTGCTCATGGCTTGCGGTGGCCTGCCTGTGTTGGCCAGCCTCAGGGCTGGAGAAGCATCCTGGATCTTAAGTAGGGTTGGAGGTGACACTGGCACAGGTTGTCCAGAGAGGTGGTAGATGCCCCATCCCTGGAAACATTCAGGGTCAGGTTGGACGAGGCTCTGAGCAACCTGCTCCAGTGGAAGATGTCCCTGCTCATTGCAGGGTGGGCTTGGACTAGATGACCTTGTAATGTCCCTTCCAACCCAAACCATTATGTGATTCTGTGAGGAGCAGCCTTTTGGTGGCCATCCATCTTCGGCCTCTTCCTTCTTGTTTCCACAGTGCCAACACCCCATGAGTGTTTCAGAGCTTGAGGAAAGTCATGGTCCCAGAGAGTGTCATTCATTGGTGAAAAGCACCAAAATAAAGGGCAAAAGCAGAAAATAAGCATTGGAAGGGCCTTTCAGTAACAGTAAGATGCCTCAGAAGTTAAACTGATGGGCTCTTTGGGTGTCTTCCCATGTGGAGTCGCCTTCAGCTTGCTTTTCAGCTTTTGCTTAATTACTGCACATCCATGTAGATGGTGACACAGGCCCTTCCCAAGCCGCCAGATGTTTGAGGCTTCTCCTGGCTTCAGGTGATGTCCAGAGGGCTCAGCACCTCTGGGTAGGTGGACCTGTGGTGTACCTGGCTGGGTGGACCTGTGACATGCCTGGATGGTTTCAGTGGTGATGGAGAGTGTCTTGGTTAGAGCATGGGGAGAGCCTTGGCTGATGGTTGACCTCTTTTCCCTGTGCAGAGATGGGATCCCCCCGTACAGAATTGGGAGCAAGAAGCAGCTCCAGCGGGAGATGCATCGAAGTGTCAAGGCCAACGGTCAAGTTTCTCTACCTCATTTTCCGGTAAGTTCAGGTGGAAGCTGCAGGGTCTGGGTTCTGGCCATGGGAAATGCTGGGGTGGGGAATGGGCAGAGGTGGAGGGAAGGGAGAAGGGGAGGAGGGCGTTTCCATCCCTACGTGATGCCGGAGGAGAGATTCTGCTCCGCGTTGAGTGGGAACCAAAAACCTGCTTGTGCCCAGTTGTATTTGGTCCTTCCCTGAAAGCCAGGTGCTAATCAGGGCTTTTCCATAGCACTGAATTTGTCCTCCTGATCCAAATCCAAGCAGAGATGCCCCGGTTGGGTCTAGTGAGAGCCTTGGCTCCATCCACCACCTTGACATCTCCACCGGTGCTGAGCAGACTGGGGCTTGGCTTTGTGCACATCCCTGGTGGCCTTTGGAAGCAGTCCATCTGTAAGCTGGTGGGAAGCAGGATCTCCCAAAAGAGAGACATTTCCAGCAGATATGTGCCTTGCTTTGAGGGGACTCGATTGGTGACGTTACCATCCTCTCAGAAATTAACTCGCTGACTTGCTAATTCATTTGACTTGCAGACTCCCCATCCCTGCAGTGAATAAACTGTTTACACAGACAAGTATAAACTTATCTTGTCTTGAGATTAATATGCTAAAATTCCTCTTTCTGCTCTCTTAAGCAGCAAGAAATCATAGATGATATTTCTAGGAGGGGGGCAGGAATTGGTTTATATAGTTTTTCTTTTTGGTATTTTTTTTTTCCCCTTCCTCCATAAAGAAAGTTCTATAGCCTGAGCTTGTAAATTAGATTATTTTGTCCCAGGGCGTGCAAATCGACTTTCTCTGTAAGGCAGTGCTTTGATCAGGGACTGAATAGAGCCAGCTTGTGTAAGAGTGACAATTTCCAGCAGAGTGGCCTTTTTCTACCCTCACATCATTTCTGGAGCTAAGTGGTTGCCGGAGAGAGGCCCCACCTCATCTGGTGGGTAGTATGTGAAAGAGTTGGCAGTTCAGCTTTCTGCTTTCAGGGGAGGGGGGGGGGGAAACAGAGAGGGAAAGTAGGGGCGAGGAGTGGGGTGCATGGGGGTGGCAGGAGGGAGGGCACAGTTGGGTGGGTGGTTTATTTTTCCTCTTTTATTTTTTCCCTCCCCCCCCCCCTCCTCTTTTCCTGCCATGTTTGCTTCTTTTGGCAGAAATTCGCATTTTGCCTTTTTATATTCTGCACTTGATTTGGAGATGTTCCCTTTTTCCCTTGATAGATCTGCTTGAGGCAGCCAAGCTCAGCAGTGTAGCACCGCTAGCCTGCAGCAGCTTTCTTCATTTTCTGTACAAAGAGATGGAGGGGAGGGGGGGGGAAGAGATCTAGGACACTGTTGAGACAACACTACCTCAAAGGTGCCCAGTGTGTAGCCAGGAAATAAATTACCAGCACTTCTCTGATCTGCAACCGTTTGACTTCTTTTTTTTTTTTTTTCTTTTTTTTTTTTTCCTTCCTTTCCCTTTTTCTCCCCCATCTTATTTTTTTTAATTTCCAACTCCTTTCTGTTTATACTCACTTTATTCCTTGAGTTAAAGTCTCTCTCCCTCCCACCTCAGAGGTTTTTTTTTTTTTTTTTTTTTTGATGTTTGACAACACTCTTTGAAGATTTTCTACTTCAGAGTAGCTACTGATGGGCTGGTTGTACTACAGAGAGAACAAGCGGGGTTCCTCAGAGTGCGACCAACTGCTCCTGCCGAAGGCAAACGCTGGTGGGGAGGATGTCACTCCATGAGGCCACAGCACTAGCTCATAAAAATCCAGAGCAGACCATGCCTGGTTGCGGTCGTCTTTTCATCCAAACATGGAGACACAACAAGCGTAGCGGGGCCGGCGATGCCGCTCCGGCTAAGTGCCCGCATCCCGCTCCGCCCGCTAAACATGCCTTGTGCCTTCTGTCCCCGCTCCCTGTAGAGGACCCACCGTCTTCCCAAGGAGATGACCCCGGTGGAACCGGCCGCCTTCGCCGCGGAGCTCATTTCCCGGCTGGAGAAGCTGAAGCAGGAGCAGGAAACCATGGACAGTCTGGAGGAGAGGCTGCAGCAGATGAAGGAGGTAGGAGGATTAACCCTCCCGGGGCTGGGCAGAGCTCGGTGTGCTGCTTGGATTGGGGAGGGTGGGAGGGGGATGTATCCTGCCATGGGGAGGGACACGTTCCGATCGCACTGTGGCTCATGAGCGCGTCGGGGGGACATCCCAGCGCGTGCCTTGCCATCTCCCCGGCCTCTTGCATTTATTCCTCACCATCGCTTGTCCGGCAGGACGAGGAGAAGGAGGGCTTGGAGCTCCCCACCAGCCTGCAGAGCAGTCGGGAGATGGTGAACCCCCAGCACCCGCAGCACCCGCTCTCGCTCCTGCCCTCTGGCAGCTACGAGGAGGACCCCCAGGCCATCCTGGACGAGCATCTTTCCCGTGTGCTGAAGACCCCCGGCTGCCAATCGCCCGGCATGGGCCGACACAGCCCCCGCACCCGCTCCCCCGACCGCCTGCCGATGGGCAAGCTGCAGCCCGGCGCGGCCTCACCGGCGACGTGCGCCTTGGTGGGTAAGGGGTTCATCACCAAACAGACTACCAAGCACGTCCACCACCACTACATCCACCACCACACCGTGCCCAAGACGAAGGAGCAGATCGAAGCGGAGGCGGCTCAGCGAGTGCAGTGCTGCTGCCCGACGGGCAGCGACTACTACTGCTACCCCAAGTGCAAGGGTCACCCGAAAAACACGGACCCCCCTCTCCCTCCTCTGGAGCCCTTCGGGTAGGTCATGAACATCTCTCTCCATTGCACGCACCCCAAACCATCACCCACCCCAAACTGTCACCCCACCTGTCCCTGATGGGGACAGCCCCGCAGCAGGGCAGGGGGCTAACGGGGGGCTCATATCCCCTTCTCGCCATCAGCAGGACGGGGACGCTGCCGAAGAGGCCGAGCAGAGGAGCGGAGAATGTCACCATGCTGGCTGGAGATGGGGGGCTGCCTGGACCTGGTGGGGTGCAGCTACCAGGGGGTGAGGCAGATCGGGCGCAGAACGTCTGGCAGTGGATGTTGGAGAGCGAGAGACAAAATAAGCACAAGCCCCATAGGTAAATACGCAGCTGTCTACAGCAATATCGCTCCCGGTAAATATTTATATATTACATGGGCTGTCTATTTTTACAATCGCTAAAAACAAATGAGACTCTTTGCTCCTCCGGTTTAATATAAAAGCTGTTCCGCAGAACCAGAAAAACCACAAAAATGTCATGTTTTTTGGCAATAAACCTCCTTTCATGTTATGACAGACTTTTGAGAGGGAGCGAGCAGAATAGGAGCTGCTATTAAAGTCATATTTTCCAGCTTTTCTAACCCGACTTCTCTCCCTCCCCAAGCACACAAAGCACAAAGAAGGCCTACAGCTCTGACTTTGCCAAGGGGGCCCCCGGTCGCCACCACCCCTGGGGGACTGGTAGCCACCCGCGTGGGGTGCAGCCCGCTCACCCCTTCGTCCAGGACCCTGCCATGCCCCCACTCACCCCACCCAACACCCTGGCCCAGCTGGAGGAAGCGTGTCGCCGGCTCGCCGAGGTCTCCAAGCCACAGAAACAACGGTAAGGGTCGTGGGGAGGGATGGTCGTGGTCCCATGGTGGGGCTTGGGGAGCAGCAGGGGTAGGAGAGGTTGGCTGGGTGCTGCTGGGCGTGCTCCTCTTCAGCTGATGGTGGGCAAGGCGGTGGGTGAAGGTGGATGGGGTCCTCCTTGTCTAGGTAGAGGGTCAGCCATGGGGTGGGACCATGGGGACGCGTGACGGCATGGCTTGGATGAGCCCCAGTGATGATCCTCCTTATTCCAACCCCACCCTACCCCAGCGCAAATAGTTTGAATCCTAGACTATTACTTCCACTCTTTTGATGGCTGTAATTTGCCCATTTTTTTCCCTCTGGGACGGACTCCAGCTACATACCAAGTGGAGAATTGGACTGGTTGGGTATGGAAGGATAAATTAGCCCACAGCATTTTTAATTCTTCCTTTGATTGTTTACAACATGTGAGGGTTGATACAAAGAGCAAACTTAACGACCCACAGGAGACTTCAATTAAGGAGATTGTATTTCAATAATTTTTTTTTAAGTCTTTTTTTTTTTTCTCTTTATTTTTTTCTTTTCCCCCTCTTCTTCTTGCCCTCCCCCTTTCCACTTCAGATGTTCAACCTCAAATCAGCAGAGGGATCGAAACCACTCCACTGCCGTTCAGGGGGGAAACACCCCTTTCTGCAATGCAAGTCTAACGACAGAAGAGTGAGTATTGCACGTGCGTAAAAGGATTGAGAAATATATATATATAAAAAATAATTATCTTTTCATTAAATGGATTGTGCTTTGAAAAGAGAGGAAATTCTTATATCTGAAATTTCGTCTTTCAAACATTCTTCTTAAAGAAAGAACAAAACATTTTCAAATCTTGTCTCTGGCTCTTTTTAACTCGCATTCCTGTAAAGTGGACAAAGATTGGATTAGTCTAATTACAGGATGGTTCTTTTAACAAGAAATCTGCTACAGAGAGGTCTAAAATGGCCTAAATAATTAAAGTTTTCTTTCTTACCCTCTTCATCTTAAGCAATGAGTAATGTTTGAAGTCCAGACTGAGCCACCTGACTAGAGCCTTTCATTTTTAATTGGTTGACCTTAAGTCCACCAGCTGTCTTTGCTAGCAGCTTTTTTTTTTTTTTTTTTTTTCTGAAGCCACTCTACAAAGACTTAGAACAAATTAGGAAGACTAAATTACTGCGGACTAACACTTTGTGACCTTTTGACATGCCAAGTGTACATTGCCTCAGAAGCAGTTGTAGGTTTGGCTGCGTGGCATTCACTAGAGCGTTGCCATTTTGCTGGGTAATATTGTTTTAATTATCCTTTAAGAAGGGTTTCTTAGTGCAAATGGCAAGATCCAGTTAATTTTATCCTTGCTGGGGGAAGAAATAAGATGATCTGCCTACTTCAGGTGGAGAATCTGGTGGTGGTTTGGCTTTGTTAGCTGTTGGTGGTTGCAGGTGGTTTTGTGCAGGAGAAGGAAGCTTGGGAGATGGGTTGTATGAAGGCAGATGAAATGAGCCTTTTAATATCAGATCTGTGCAATACTGGGGCTGGCTTAGGTAGAGGTTTAGCCCATGGTGAGCCCTACACAAGCTCTCCTGACCTGTGGTCCTGCTTGGATGCTTCCAGCAACCATCTACCCTCCATCCCTCAGTTCTCCCATCCATAAGATGGGATGAGGTCTCTGTGGCTGGGCGCTTTGCGAGGCTGAGCCTCCCACCATCACAGTGAGCTGGAACTGTTGTGGGAGCCCAGCAAAGGGCTGTGCAAAGGCAGCGTGACAAATTCACAGCCAGCACAGGAATCTCTGAGTTTTTAGGTCACACCCAGGATATTTCTGACCAGTGTTACGTGTGGCAGAAACACTGCTGGATTGAGTGCGGTGAAACAGCTTGTTCTCACATGGAAAAAATCGAGGGTTTTGTGTGTGTTTTCTGTTTTTACAGTCACAAAGAGCCAAAGAAACTGCCAGTTATTCACACCTCTCAGTCAAGTGAGTTGGTTGTCACCTATTTTTTTTGTGGAGAAGAAATTCCCTATAGGAGGATGTTAAAGTCCCAGAGCCTGACACTTGGGCACTTTAAAGAACAGCTGAGCAAAAAGGGAAATTACAGGTAAGAATCTGTGGTGTTCTTGTTCTTTAGGATACTCAAATAAGTCAAAAGAACCAGCAGATATTTTGCAGTTCTACCCTCAATGACACATTTGCTTTGCTTTTCAAAGGCTATAGATCTTATTCTCTTCTCACTCAAACCAAGAGCCACTTGGAGATGGAGAAGGGGCCCCTGAGGTGGAGCCACCTCCTCTCCATCATCTCCCTCCCCAGCCTCCTCTCCCAGTTGCATATGGATGCAGGCAGGCTTCATGCTCCAACCCTTGTCCAAAAAACTTGAATACCAGGGAAAACTGGGATGGCCTTACAGCAGAGGAGTGGAGTTTCACTTTCCAAACCGGGGTCAGCATTCGTCTTGGTGCTGGCCACCTTCTTTGCTTACTCATTTGAGTTTTTAATTTATTTTATTTAATTTTTTTTGCAATGATGTGGTTGTAAATGGCATCAGTGAAAGGCTGGGATGTTGCATCTGAGTGGACATTTAGCTGAGATGTGGTGAGCTCGTTTTTCTCTTCATTAGGGGAAAAACATCTGTCCTACAGGGAAAGCTCAGCCAGTGCTACCGAGTTCCCCCTCAGAAACACCAACAGACCTCGCCTGTCTGGTTTCCAGGGCCCAACTCCCAGTTTAACCAGTTTGCTGCTTCCCCTGCTCTTCTAGTTCCTATGACAATACCTTCATGTTGGCTATTTTTGCTCTACTTTCCCAGTGGATCTGGGTACTGGTGGGATCATCTGTTGGGCACTTCTCCTTGCAGGTGAGCAGGAGAGGGAAGGTCCAGCTTTAAGTTTTGAATTTGTCCTGAATTTGGTGGTGCTTCAAAGTGCCTGAAGGCTTGTCCTTTAACAGGCAGCCTCTGATTTAACCTCCCCATGGTCATTTGGGTTTAGTATGAGGACTTTCCAGCTGGTGCTCCATCACTGGTATATCTTTACCTCTAGAAAGCCCACCTACACAGGTCAGAGGTGGGTCACCCATGGGTGCTCTCAGGCTGGGAGATACCACGCTGGGGTCTGTCTATGGCTGTTGCACCATTAGGATGAAATAGTGCCAAACCTTCCCCAAAACCATCTTTGCAGCCCGCCCAGCTGCCATCAGATGGCAGCAACCTGCAAATACACCCAACCTGGACAACCTGCAGGTGAGCTCCTTGGGCTTTTCCATCCTTGTGCCATTTTCCAGCCCCCTAAATCCTTTCTTGGCCTGCCAAGCTCCTCCTCCAGCTGATCCAGCCTTGTGCTTCAGTTGCAGACCAATTTCCCTGGCCTCACCACTGGTTTGCCATCGCTCCAGTGGCTGTTTAGTCCCCAAAAAACCCTTCCTTTTTTTTGTTTATTTGTTTTCCATGACATTTTTTGTGTGATGCCCAAATGTAGGAATAGGCTACTGAAACCTCTGTGGCCCAAAAGCCCCTCCAGGTGCAATTATTTGTGCCTTGTCAGACTGTAATTACTTTAGAAAATGTTTTTTAAGTGACTGACAAGGATGAAACAACATTTTGCTTAGATCTCACCCCTTTACACCTGGGTAAAGACAATACAGAAATTTATAAAAGGAACTTGGGTACGTGCCCAGTATTTTATCTTGCACAGACACAAGGTGAAACTAATTACACAAATGTGTGTACCTCCAGGGAATCATTTTGATCTAAGCTTTGACTTTTGGCTGGACTTTGAGTGAAACTGCGGGTGACCTTCAGGGAAGAGGTCCGTGGTGCCCGGAGTAGCGTGTGTGTGTGTGTGTGTTATGGGGAGGCACTAACTAAGCTGCTTTGGTCACATCTGGCATTGATTTCTTTTTAAGGCACATTTAATAAGCATGTCTTTGAAGCCCTTGCCTTTCATTTAATGCACAAAGACATGCAGAAATGCTCTGCTTTCCAAATTCTTTATTGATTGGATCAGTTTGTAAGGCGGGTACCTCGGGCTCCTGCGATGCCAGAGCTGCGCGGCCGTGGGGCAGCCGCCGGGAAATCACTGCTGTGCTTTCCTTCCCCCTCCCCACTCCCTATCCCACCTCCCCCCTAAAAAAAAAAAAAAAACCAAAAAAGAAGGAATTAAGCAGTGATTTAATACTGATGGCGTTAACAAAAAACAAACATACACGCACCAAAAAAGCTGGGTGGTGTCGGGTAATCTGGAGATGGCAGCGGTTCAAAACAGAGCTGTAAGGCCAGGCCTGCGCGCCTCGATTGGTGCCAGATGTCCCAAAAAATGATTTTTTTAAAAAAATATATAAATAAATAAAAAGAGCAGAGCTTGCCACATAAAATAAGTTTCAATGGAAAGCCCGTTTCTGAGCAAATAAGAGCAGAGTGACTTGTTTGAAGATGTTGTGGGAGAGGATTTTTTTTTCTTTTTTTTGCTTTTTCTCTCCTTTTTATTATTTTTTTTTTTTCCCCCTTTTCTCTGCAAAAATAAGGTTGTAATTATGTAAAAGGTCAGAGCTTGTTTTCTCAAATAAAAACTTTGTAAACACAGCCAGCGCTTGGGCTGGTGGAGGAAGTTACTGGGAAGAGCGGCTGTTATCTGGCGAGGGGTGGAGAAAGGGAAGGGAAAGTTCTTTGTAATTCATTCAAACTTTTCCTTGGGTTTTGTTTTTTTTTTTGGTTTTTGTTTCAAGGCTGCTGGCCTGGGGAATTGTGGCCTTGACCTGCAACATGAAAGTTAGTGGGAGTTGAGCCATTGACTTCAATGAGTGCAGGCTCTGAAGGGCTTAAATAAGATGTTTTTTCCTTGCTGAGCCATTAAAGACGCAACATGTGTCAGTTCAGCTTGGAATGACTTTACAAAAATAAATCCTAACCATACCTCGACTAAATGGAGCTGGTTTCATCTCTTTGACTAAAAAGCCAGCTTTCATCCTCCCACCAAAATAATTTTAACGTAGCCTAAAAATAAATAGATTTGCAAGTATTGTTACTAGGTATCTTAAAAAACATGGACTAGAACAGTCACTAAAAAAAAAAACCCAACAAACCTAAATAAGTTCTAAGATCCTGCTGTGGTTCTTTCAGTTTTAATAGTAAATATGAGCCGAATTTGCTAAATTTTGCCCATCCTAAAAAAAAAAGATAATAATTACAAAACCCCCACCCCTAACAAACATCAACTCTGGTTGGCTGGAGACTACATGGGAGGGGTTTATTTTATTTTATTTTATTTTATTTTATTTTATTTTATTTTATTTTATTTTATTTTATTTTATTTTATTTTATTTTATTTTGTTTTATTTTTTTATTATTATTATTTTATTTTTTTTGTTGTTGTTGTAATCCATCTGATGAAGGTTTTTTTTCCCATCCCTGGTGATCAGATGGCAAAAGCCCTTTTCCAAGGGAGCGAGCATGTCCGAGGAGGTGTGCGGCGGCAGACGGACAGGCTCCCTAAATGCTACCCCTCTGAATGAAAGCCCTTCATTTGTGCATATGCAATTAAGCAGCCTTAGAAGGAAGAAAGCTCCAAACAGGGATAAAAGGAACCTTTAATCAAGAAGCTGAACGGTCTAATTCAGGATAATAGAGGGGTCCTTACTGTTTGACACAGGAGGGGTGGGGGTGCTTTTTTGTCTCTGGGAGCTGTTGGCTTCATGATCTAACGACCCGGAGCAAAAGAGGAGGAATGCAGGACACTGCTGCTTGACCTCCCCGTGTCACCTCCCTCCGACTCTCCGAAGCATCAGGAAACAAATACAGGAGTTTCTGTCACTTAAAATGGATATGTGAGTGAGGCAGTGGGTTGTTAGGTTCCCTTTTTATTCTTGTTTTTTAATAGGACTGTCGTAGAGTTCCAGCTTGGGAAGTTGCAGGAAGCTGGGATGGGTTCCTTTTAATCCATCCATGTGCTTAAAAAGCCTCTCCTTTTAATAACAGTTGCTAATTTTAATGTTGGGCTTCAGCTTTGAAACAAGAAAACACATGAAAGAAAGAAGGTGGGGAGAGAAGGGGGAAACCTTCAGAATCCTTTGCTTTGAAATTCTTTTTATTTATTTTTTAAATAAGATATTTGACCAGAAATCACCACGCTTTCCAATTTTCTTTAAGGCTGAGGATCTGCAATGCCAACATGTATAATTTACTCACTGTAGAAGCTGTTGTCACCCCTGAGGAGTGTGCACAGCCCTGCTCCCTTGTCCCATCCCCACAGCCCCGGGGATGATTTCATGTTGCTGGACCGGAGCAACCTTGAGGTTTTCCTGGCCCCACTGGGCACTGGAAGAGCATCCTAGGAGGGAGAGATTAGAAATGTTGTGGTTAAAAAAAAGAACTGCCAAAGCTTTTACCTTTTGATTTTAAACTGTGTTTTAATTCTCCTTACCACAGATACTACTTCAAAAAGGCAAGCGACGAGTTTGACTGCGGCGCGGTGTTTGAAGAGATTTGGGAAGATGAAACCATCCTACCCATGTACGAAGGAAGGATCCTGGGCAAAGTGGAAAGGATTGATTGATGGCATCTGTGTTTCTTAAGAAAAGTTAAGCTAGAAAAAGAAAAAAAAAGTCTTTGGACACACAACAGTAGTGATGACAAAGAGGAAAAAAACAAACAACACAAAACAACAAAACAAAACACTGAAGGAAAGTTTGGAACCAATGAAGAAAAAAAAGTGAAGTCTGTGAAGACTTTGCTGAATTAGCCTTAGAGGGGAAAAAAAAAAAAAAAAAGGCATTTATTATTCATGAATTGGGTACTGAGATGATAAAAAAACCCTGAACTATTTATTAAAAACATGACCACTGTTGGCTATTGGAGATGCAGACCGTGTTTGAGAGACTTCCATACATAATATATGATTTCCTGGGGATCTGAAATCTATGGACTAAGAGAAACTGTGTATAGCTTACCTTAACAGTAATCCTTATTGATATTTATTGAACAGTCTGTTTTCCCTTAAGTCCAGTTTTTGGATATGCTGCTTTAACAATGGAGAAGAGAGGGGCTGGGAAGTGAGTTGATGGGAGGAAGGATTATTTTATTTTTTTATATTATTCCCACTATCTAAAATTTAGGAGTTTGGCTATGAGGGCATTCATGATTTAATTTTTTTTCTAAAGGGGGTGAAGGGAAGGAGTGACATCATGCCCAGTATTTCTCTGAGTGAAGAGAAAACTTTTCAAAAGAAATAATAATAATAATAATACTAAAAGGTGAAATAAAAATACTGTCCTACCATTCATCCAGAGACCGGTGCATTTTAACCTATGCTGCTCTAATTTGAAATAAAGGTCTTAAGCATTAAATACATGTGCTGCAATATAACAACAGCAACTTGTTAGTTCATCCATGGATTTCTGCAGGGTGAGGTTTTTGCTGTGCTGCTGTCGGTGGTGAGGGTGTCCAGTGTCTCTCTTTGATCAAGGCAAGGTAGAGTAAAACCCTCAGCCTGGGATTGCTGTGGGAGAAGCCATCCAGTTCCCATTTCCATACTCAGCACACCAAAAGGACACATTGCAAAAGCCAGATTAAAAAAACAAAAAACAAATAACAAAAACATATGTTTGCCACATAGCTAGCTCATTTTTTTTTAGCCATTCTACTCCAACATCAGCACAACTTGTATTTCAATGACACGTAACTGCGATGGGGCGTATTTTCAGCGTGTGTGATTGGTTGTGTGCTGGGTTTTTTTGGTTGTTTCTGGGTTGTTTTGTTGTTGCTGTTTTGTTTTTTGTTTTGTTTTTTTTTTCTCCTTACCTTCACAACACCCATGGGAGCCCATGGGAGATGTGGGTGAAGGCTCTCTGCACCCTTTGTGCAGAGCTCTGTGTGTGTGTGTGTGTGGGTGTGGGTGGGTGTTGGGACAGAGTGACCCTTTCCTAAGAAAGACTTTTGCATTTCTACAGTTGGTTTTTGTGTTGATTAAGTTAATCTGTGCATTCTGTTTGCCATTACTACTTTGTATAAGTCTGTATATATTGTAGAGAAAAAAAAAATGTATGGTGGAAAATATTAATACACTATCTCTAGTGTTTTTTAAGATTTAATCAGTACAGTACCTGTGCCTGCATGGTGTTACGAGACCATGTGTTGCCCTATATTCAGGGTTCAAGCTTTCCCTTGTTTGTTTAAGGGGTTTATGTATAAATATATTTTATGCCTTTTATTACAAGTCCTGTACTCATGACTTTTGCCATGGCATTTTGTTCTACTTATACTGTAAATTATGCATTATAAAGAGTTTCATTTAAAAAAAAAAAATTACTTGGTACAATAATTATTGTAATTAAGAGATGTAGCCTTTATTAAAATTTTATATTTTTCAAATTAATATTGTCTGACTTTTTCTTTTTTTTTCACCCTTAATGCCTTAAAAATGTTTCTTCTCATGTGTGGTGGTAGCTGGGAACTGTAGCTGAGCCTTGGCAGGAGCTATTCCTGCTGGGAAGTGGGTGCAGCTCAGGTAGGCAAGACTGGGGCTGCACTTCAGTGCCATGATTAAATCATTTACAGCTTCTGCAGGTAGCTCAGATATAAATTTAACATGGCTTTATTGCCCAGACTGCAGGGCCAAGCCTACCTGATGGAGTGAGAGCAGGCTGATAGAGGAGCAGGGACTTGCTCTTGCTCTGGGACTGGGTGGGATGTTCAAAGGGACATGGTGGTCCTGCTGCTGGAGCTCATCTGCAGGACCACAGCACCTCCAAGAGCTTCACTGTTGGGTGATGGAGGGTGGTCAGAGCCTTTCCCAGGTGCAGTTATGCTGGGACCTGCTAGAGCAAAACCCAAGTTTGTAAAGCCCTGGTTGATGTGGCTGTGTTGGCCAAGACAAACTGGGGAGAGATTGGGTGAAGATGGGTGAGCAGGAGAAACGCTGGGAAGCTCTTACCCCTGCGCCTGCCCTTTTGCCAATATCAATGGTACAAAACCTATTTTATAGCTGAAGGAGCTTAATTTGTTCTTGAGAGAAGCTGCCCACACCAGGGATGGGTTTGTCTCCCAGCTGTCACCCAGGCTTTCCCCAGCTCAAGCAAGTAACACTGGGAAAGCAAACGTGGCAACGCTTTTGCTCTGTCCTGTTGGTCACCAAAGCCAACCTCCTCCCCAGCCTCTTTTGCTAGACTGATAACACTGACTATTTTTTTTTTTTCCCTCTCTCCACCCTATTTCTTTTCTATGAGTTTTTAAATTATCTGGGTTATTTTGTGTGTATGAGAAGACTTCATTTAAAACATCAGTAAAACTTCTATCAAAGGGCTGAACTTCACACCGAGTACACAGAGCTCAGGACTGAATCCTGCAGTTCAAGGGAGCTGCAGGCAGTTTCACACATTTAAATGGATGGTGCCTTGTTTTAAAAAAAAAAAATCAAAAAAATTAAAAAAAACCCATCTGAAGTTCATGGGGTTCATCTTAATTGATAAGCTGGACATAACGGATGGGTGTAGGGAGACTTCAACAACATAAGGGAAAAAAGAACTATTTTTTTTCCCTCCTCTCTCTCTTTTTTTTAGTCTACCATCAAAGGTTGGGAACTTAGCACTACCTCGTAGTATTATTTTTCTTCTGCTATTAAAATGAATCACACTGTGCTTAATTCTTCTTGGGAAGATGAATGTGTTTGAGGCAGCTTGAAGCCATTCAGTGCCTCACAAGCCTTTGCATCTTTCTATCAATGTTCCAAAATACTCACCTCTGTTTTTTTGGATGTCTGTAGAAACAAAATATAAAATGGCTTCAAATACATGGCAGGCTGTTTAGCAGAGATGAAAGGGTATTTGAATAGTCTTTTAAAAATGAATGAAAAGTGAATACTCTCTTCTGTTTCAATTATAAGTGGGACATGGAGCTCGTTAGACACCACCCTTAATATGTGACACTCTGAAAATGTTCACCCACGTTCAGTGTTTCAGAAACAGGTTGTTTTTTGGCTTGTCTTGGGATAAAGATGGTGATTACAGGTCTGACTTGTCAGCTGCTAAATGGAGAGACAGCGTGGGAAAGTTCTACTGTTACAGCTTAAAAGGTGCAACATCCAACCAATTTATTTTCTTTTTTAAATGGTTCAGAAGATGGGGAGGGAGCAAGAACCTTATTTTGATCTAAGTAGTGGTTTTGTTTTGGGTGTTTTTTGTTGTTGTTTAGCTTAAGTTTATCAGGTAAAGCTATGTAAGCTCGTGCTGGAAAAAAAAAGTTCCCACAAAGTCACTTGCAGCGTTATGGTACCTGTGGAAATGTCCTGGTTTGGATCCTTCTAGAGGAGGGACCCCAAAATACCCCAGTTTGGGTCATTCCAGAGGAGGGACCCAAAATATCCCCGTTTGGGTCATTCCAGAGGAGGGACCCAAAATACCCCAGTTTGGATCCTTCTAGAGGAGGGACCCAAAATACCCCAGTTTGGGTCATTCCAGAGGAGGGACCCAAAAATACCCCAGTTTGGATCCTTCTAGAGGAGAGACGTCCTCAATAGCAAGAGCCCGAGCAGTGCTCCAGCGCTGCAGAAAGGATGGAGTAAGCGAGACCCAACCACTCCACACACTTAAATCACACTCACACTTCACACTTAGAGCATTTTTCATCTTCAAAGCACGCTGGAAACATTCATTAAGCCCCACAACACCCATGGAGGTAGGTGAACCTGCCCGCGTTCGACCGTCGCAGGGTGGATAATTAACGGCGTGGACGGGGCAAGCGGTGGCCGGGTGAGCTTCAAAGCTGAGTGTCTGCTCTGCAGGCTGGGGCACGGTCCAACAAAAACACCAACCTTCCTTGCTGTACAATTAAAACACCCTGATGGACCTTTAACGGTTCTTGGGAGCGTTCACCGAGAGCAGAGGGAGCAGCGGGCTGAGAATCATGGGCATGCATGGTCTAGAGGCTTTTTTGGGGAAAAAAAACCCCTATAATCCCAATTTTCCAAGTGTTTCGTAGCTGGGAATTGTTGGGGATGTGCAATGGTCTTGCTCGGTCCCAAATAAAGGCTTGAAGTGGTGGGGAGTGGGGCTGGGCTGCGGTGGGGAAGGGGCAGCTGCGGGGTCAGTTCTCTTCCCTAAGTGGGGACAAGGACTCTGGAAATGTGCATTTTGCTTCCCTCAGCAGAAAATAAGCTGTATGTGGATGCAAAAAGCACCTCAGCCCTTGCTCGCAGGCTTTGCTGGCGAGTAGGTCACACCACATCCGAGTGACATACTTTGTTCTCTCTCTACACTGGATGTTTGGCATTGCCTGGCTCAAAGGGTGCAAAACCTCTGAGTCAGCACCCAAAAAACTGCACGAGGCTGCCCTTAAAATCATCAGCTTAGAATAAAATAATATTGCAAACCCCTCCTCAAGTCGTGTCGTTGATTTTCCAGTTCCCGGTGTTTGGTTTGAGACCAGGAGGTAATTGTGGTGTCAGTGCTGGTGACTGAGGGACTCACACGCTCTGGCCTGTCCTTGTGGGACAGTTGGAAGAGGTTTGTGCTTTGGGAAGGGGTGCCCCAGCCCCGTGGCAGGGTGGACACATGTCACAGAATCATTATGGTAGGAAAAGACCTCTGAGATCATCAAGTCCAACCATCAGCTCATCACCACCATGTCCACTAAACCATACCCCTGAGTGCTACATCTACACGTTTCTTGAACACCTTCAGGGATGGGGACTCTACCACTGCCCTGGGCAGCCTGTTCAATGTCTGACTGAGTTTTTGGAGAAGAAATATTTCTAAGCCTACATCCAACAGTGGCCTCGGTTGGTAAAAACCAACTCAAACCTCCAAAATTCCCAGCAGCCTCCCTGGAAGTGAGGGGTGGAAGAGGGATGCTGGCTGCCTCCACTGAGGATGGGCAGTGCACACAGGGGCCAGGCAGCAATAATTTGATGATCCTTTCCCCAGGAAAGCAACACACACACTAAGTGACCTGCCACCATCCACAGCCCCTCTGCACCATCAGAGGGGATGGGAGGTTCCCATCCCTCACAACACACCTCTTACAGCATCCCAAGCCACACCAGCTCTGTCCATGCCTGTCCAGTGCTCTTCTGCAAACCCATTTCTCAGGTGGTAAAACAAAGACCCCAAACCAGTGACAAAATCCCCCCTCCTTTCACCAAGACAGACCATACGTTGTTTTTAACGGCGCCAGGGTTGGGGAGGGTGCTTTGTATTGCTCAAGTCCCATGAAAATTCCCTCCTTTTTCCCCACTTACCAGGATCAGCATCACTGCTGGTTCCCCCCAGCCTGTCCCAAGCCTCCCAGAGGATTTTTTTCTCCCATCCACCTCGGGAGTTTATTCCCTCTAAACCCCCGGGTCAGCCGTGCACTGGCTGGGCTGGAGCATCTGCCAGCTCACACTCTGCCTGCCTCATATTGGCAATTTTATTCCCTTCCTCTTTCACCTTCCATTAACCTCATGTTCCTCAAACACCTTCATCCAACTACTCCACTCCAGTAGCAACCTCAGATTAATTAAAAAGGGAAAAAAAAAAAGAAAGGAACGCTCACTCTTTAAACAAGGTTCCTAACCCATTGCTTTCAAATGCTCTGTTAATCACAGAGCCCAGAGAACACCCACACGGAGGAGGCTGGAGAATTATTTAAGGCAAATCATCTTCCTTCCCCTTCTGAAAACAAAAAAGAACAGACTAGTTTTGGATGGTGAAAGCAGCTCTGGTTCAAGTCCTTTCCATTCTTCCCAGTAACATTCCCAATTCCTGCCCACAGCCCTGCCCAGCCTCCTGGCACAGCCCTCCTTTCCCCCTTGCCTTCGTTAGCATATTACTAATCAGAATGAAGAGTCCCAAGGTGAATTTTTTCTAACATTTAAACCCTGGTGTGCCATCTGCTTGAGCCTCTCTCTTAAATTAAAGGAGTGTTGCGATGTGTTTAATCTTCAGGGAGCACTGGAGCCCACGTAGCGAGAGAGGAGGCTAATTTTGGACATCAGATCTAGGTGATCACATCATTTCAGACAATTTTGGCTGACCTCCCTGGGCAATGCCCTTCATCTCTTTCATAAGAAGATCTATTTTTAGGGAAGAAAGCCCATTAAGTCTTGTCTTCCTTAATTCAGCACTTCACTTGGTAAGATTTGACAGGTAGATTTTTGTTATTATTATTATTAATTTAATTTTTTAAAAAGCAAATAGAAAGACCCTCTGGGAATTTTCTAGCTTTCAACATTTGTCTCGGGGCCCTGCAGGAGTCTGGAACATCTCTGAACCCTACAGTTCCTCCTGCTTTGAAACAACCGCCTCGTCATTCCTCATGCACATCGCCAGCGCTGCCTCCTCATCTGCAGTCGCAGCACTCCCGGCTCCCTGCTCCTGCTCCCACCACCACAGCAGCTCTCCTTGGCTTCCCCTTCTTCTCACCTTCTGCTGTGCTGCCTCAAAAAGAACTCTCATCCTCCCCAAATCCTTCAAAAGCCAAAGGATAAACGGGATGCACGGCTGGGATGCTCCTACCTTGGCTCTTCCCTTTTTCCCACCCCCTCTCTCTCGCAGAGCTGCTTCTGGAGAAGTGCTGCAGCCTCAGCACCATCCCTGACCCCCTCGAGGTCTCATCCAGCCCTAAAATATGAACAACAAGATGTCCAGCAAAACCTCTTCACCCCTTCAAAGTATTTGCAGGTGGCTGCAGCAGCCTGGCAGAGCTTGAAGCAAAAGGTTTGTGCCTTTTCCAAAGCTCTTGTTTCCTAAAATCCCGACAGCTCTAAAGGTTTCTTGTAGCCCTACAAACACAACATCATCCCAACCTTTCACAGCAAGCTTCTCTCTCCTCAACAAGTAAAACCATTCAAGGATTACACGGCAGGTGAAGAGTCTTTGCCTTCAGAGACCACCCAACCAACCTCCCAACAGGATGCAGGGTCTGGGGACTGGACATCACTCCTGGGACAGACACTATAAAACCAGCCAGTACCCAGTGACAATTTGGGAATGATGAGGGGGCAGCTGATGGAGCATGGCTGGGGAGGGGTTAAATCCTGCCCTGTGTTGTTGCTGTGTAAAAAAAACCAACCCCAAAACCCAGGTGAAGCTCTGAGTTTTGCATTGAGATTCAAATGCCCAGATCAAAGCAGAGCTCCAGGAAGGAAGGGCCAATTTAGGTTGGAACCAGAGAAAACTTTCTCAGCTAACTTCTGGGAAGTGAAACAAGCAGGTTTCAGAAAGCTTCGTCCATCAAGAGGCTACCTTGAAGGGAGACGAGGTTCCAGGGGAGCAGAGGAGGTGACCCCTTCCCTCTCCTCCCAGCCAGGGAATTATTATTGGACACCATTACAATACCCCACCCCCATCTTTTGAAGCTGTCACCAAAACGCTCTCATTCCTCCACAGCCTTCCAGAAAAGAATGAGCTTGAACCAGTTCTGCCAACCAGAGCCCAGAGCTGGTGTCCCTGTGCCACCCGGCGCGGGTGGCATCCGTGTCCCGGCGTTCCCGAGCGCCGCCGCGCCGCACCGAGCCACACGCCAAAGCCTTCAGAGAGCAGCTCGTGTCCAAATCGGGCTTCATGGCCTTTGGGGATGGCCTCTGGCCCGTAATGCAACATTTGATGGAGTAGCCAAAATACCATTTCCAACTTTTTCATCCTCACTGTTTATTCCAAAGCAAACAAACAAATGAAAAAAAAGAAAAAAAAAAAGAAAAAAAAAGTTGGAGAGTTGAGCTTTGCTAATTTATGACTCTCCGCTCTGTCCTCTCTCCTTTGCTGCCCTGACCTGGGTTCAGCTGGGAAGAGGCAGGTGAGCTCTCACCTTGCCTGTGTGACAGGTTCCCAAAGTTGGGTGAAAATATCTCCTCACTTCTTCTAGTAACATGGGGTGCTTTTGTGTTTGGAGTCTTTGTAGATGTGCAATGCCTTTAAAAACCCTCACAACTGTCCAACGTGGGCTGTTTAATTACCAGGTAAAAGAAGATTTTATTTTATTCTATTTTTTTTTTTTAGACTCCATTTAATTATTTGATTGCACAGTAACCAGAGAGTGCAAGAGGGCTGTAGCCAGGAGGCACTTCAAAGCAATGCCTTGATGTTTCTTAGTGGGCATTAATGGTTTCTGAAGCTAGGAGATTGTTTAAAAAAAAATAAAATAAATAAATAAATAAATAAAAATATTAAAACCCTCCTCATGATCCCGCCAGCAATCTCAAAAAAATGCATAAACACTGGAATCCTCTGCCAGGGAGGGAAAAAAAAAAGAGTTCAAAGGGATCTGAGAGTTTTCATGTAAAGTTTAGAGTTTAAGGCGTGACTGTTGGCTACGGAGCCCCACTGTTTGAACTCTTGTTTATTAAAAACAGTTTCCCAGCGTTTCACAGGGTTCAGAAAGACAACAGTAAAGTGCAGCCTTTTCCACAGCGCACTGGTTAAAGGCTCCATTGATTTCTACCTGTATGCTTTATCTTTTCTCCTTTTTTTTTCTTTTTTCTTTTGTTTTTTTGATCAAATGCTGAAGTTTTTAGCACAATCTCCAAGAGAAGGTTGAGCTGGGGTCTGTGAAGGAAAGAATGGCTCTGGAATAAGGGTTTGATTTTTTTGTTTTAAAATACATTTATTTATTTATTTATTTATTTATTTCCCAGATGGCTGCAGACTCTGCAGTGCCCCAGAGGGCTGGATGACAGCAGCAGCAGTATTTGGAAATGACAACTTGGTTGGCCCCAAACTCCAACTGCCTTTTTTGACATTATCACCAACCCTTCAGCCTTTATCTGAGCCTGAGCTCTCCATCAACGTCCAGCTGAACAATCGACCACTGGGAAAAGAAAAGGGTTGGGTTGTTGGGGTTTTTTTTTTCCCCTCAGGGTGGGAGATAATCTTTCAGTCTCTCTTGCCTGGGCATGCATCTTTATTTTTGATGAGCCCACCACCACACCAAGAGTGGTCTCATTCTTTTCTGTGCTCAGACATCACTTTTTCCTGTGGCTTCAGCCAGCTTCACTTGCTTGAAAAATCCTACTTTTTTCGAGTCAAAGTTGTTTTTTTTTAATCCAGCAACAAAGTGAAAAGGAATCTGCAGCATGTTGCAGCCTGGTCCCCTTGGCCATGGTTGGGTAAGAGGTGGGCTTTGAAGGGGCAGCAACTGGATGGTTTGCAGCGAGGTGCAATGACTCCTGCAAGGGCGAGGAGAGGAGCAGAGACACACACAGGAGCACTGGGAAAATCCTGTGTTGTCCTGGGAAAAAAAGCTTACAGCTGAGTGTTTTAGCAAGTTCTGAAGTCTAACTGGAGAGATCTGAAGATAACCCAGCTCAGAGCCGCCCCAGCTTTGCCTTTAACAACAGAGGCATCATCCACCCAGAGCAGGTCTAGAAGTATTGCCAGAAGACATCATAAAAGGCACATTAGGAGTAGAATTAAAGTAAACATAAAACAAAACAAACAGAAACATCTGCTGAGCAGGTAGCCTGAGAATCAACTCCTTATTAAAACTGTTCTCCAGGCTGAATCCTCAGCTCCAAGTCACAGGGGTGCTGCCAGGTGACACCAGCCGAGGTTCTGACGCAGGAGAGAAAGAGCTAATAATAGTGTGGTGTCAAAGCCCGGCTTTGCCTTGCACAAACACAGCAGAGGGAAGGGAAAATAGGATGTGCAGGAGACAAACAGGGCTTTGTTTGAGCCTCTGGGATGGGTCCTGCCAGACTCCTCCACAAATGTGACTGGGAGGTAGTGAGAGACCATGGATGCACTGGAGAAGGTCTCCATGCTTGGGGGGTTGTAGGTTGGATGGGGAAGGATGGAGAGAGGATTTCTAGTATTGCCTTGAGGGAAATGGGTGTGTGCAATGGAGTAAAACAGGTTGAGGTGAGATCAGACCCTGGGCATTGAAATTATGCTCAGGATTTTGCACCAGAGGAGTCACATTCATAGAATCACAGGGAGCTGGAAAGGACCCACAAGGGTGATGGAGTCCGACTGCTGTCCCTGCACAGGACAATCCCAACATTCACACCATGTCCCTGAGGGCCTTGGCCAAATGCTGCTGGAATCTTGTCAGGCTTGGGGCCATCAGCACCTCCCTGGGGAGCCTGTGCCAGTGCTCCAGCACCCTCTGCCTCAAGAACCTTTTCCTCATGGTCAAGCTCACCCTCCCCTGCCACATCTTCCTGCCACGTCCTCTGCTCCTGGTGTTGGTGGCCAGAGAGAAGAGCTCTGCGCCTGCCCCTCCTCTTCCCCTTGGGAGGAAGTTCCAGACCATGATGAGATCTCCTCTCAGTCTCCTCTTCTCCAGGCTGAACAAGCCAAGGGACTTCAGCCTCTCCTCACACACCTTCTCCTCTAAACCCTTCACCAATTTTGTGTCCCTCCTTTGGACACTGTCCAGCAGCTTTAGATCCTTTTTATCCTGTGGCATCCAAAACTGCAACCAGTACTCGAGGTGAGTACTCAAACTTGAGGACAAAACCACTGTCCTCTTGGATGAGGAGATCCCCCCTAAGAGGGACTGTGTGTGAAAATGCCTCATGTGCTTGACAGTTATGGAGAAAAACTCGAATTTGAAATGCAGCAGGGAAAGAAACTGAAGAAAAAAAACTTACAAAAAAAAAATCTAAAAAGGAAGGGGCACCAAATCTCCTGCTCTCAGCAGCTGATGGCAGAGTGCTGCTCCAAGGATGCTCCCACCTTGCTGTGACCAACCGCCACGCACAGCAATAGTGACAGAACTGAACTTATTCTCCTGCCATCCCCACTCACAGCATCCCCTCCTCCTTCCAAACGCCACTGATCGATGGAAAATATGAACTTCATGTTGGGTTCTGTTTTCCTTAAATCGGCGCAGTTCCAGTAAAATCAGATTAAAATACCTCCAGTTCCTGATGTTTGGGGATATTTAAAGTCAGATCAAAGCACTTTTAACCAGTCCTTTTGGTAGCACGTTTGATGAGAAACACAGGTGCACTAATATATGATTTAAATCCTGCCTTGCAATTCTGCTTCTGATCCCCTTAAACATCAGCTGGGGGTGGGGGGAAGGAATGGATAGATGATGTTGTAATAGAAGACTACTTTTTTTTTTTTTCTGGATGCAATTTCAATTTTTTTTCAAAAAAATTTCAAACTTTAACAAGTTATTATTTTTTTCCTCTTTTCTTTAATAATTACAAGGAGAAAGAGACCATCAGACAACAGAGAGCCATCAAAAAGTGGAGAGTAAAGTGATTTACAGGCCATAATTTTTCAAGTGCAAGGTGTTGACCTGTGCTTGTGAGGAACCAAGCACAAGCTCCACGTCTCATGTGCAGAGACCTGAAGGTCTAACCCTGACACACAGGTGAATTTTTGACTGTTTTCTTGCACACATGCAGAATTAGCCAGCTCTGGTGGGGTTGAATCCTGCTGAGTGGGTTTGGGCAGGTGAGGAACTGGCATCAGGGTAGGCTCAGCTCCTCAGCCGCACTCCCGTGTTGGATGGGGAATGTTCTCCAAACCCCATGGAGCTTCACAGGGGAGTTTTTTGAGGGATTTCCCTAGAGGCATTTAGCTGGGAATTTTTGTTTTTGGAGATTAGAGAATAAAACAAAGCACAGCATGCTGAGCAAAATAGATAATTTAGACAATTCCCTGCAGAATTAACGCAAACCCGATGCTGGTGGTGCAGGACACAAAGCAGAGGTGGTGCAGGGGTAAGATATTTTAACATCCTGATATTTTGGGTAAGAGCATTTTCCAGCCATTTTGAGATGACACAACCCACCCAAGAACACTTGGTGCTCTCAGATCTTTCTTATCCTGTGTCCAAACAATACCTTCTCTCTTCAAAACACACCCTGTTACCCCAAAACGAAGGCGGGTTCGATTGAAGCGTTTGACGACACCAATTAAAAGTTGTTCCTGTTCAACTGCAGGAAAATCAGCGTGGTTCTCACACAGGGTTCAGCCCTGTTTGTTGACAAACGACGTGACCCCAGCAATTCATCCCCAGTGGGACAGGATGGGAAGTACTATAGGATTTTCTCTGCTGGGAGCTTTCAAGTTTTATTGTGTGCAATTAAAATGCAGATGAATAACATAGTAAAATAATAAAATGCTCCTCATAAAAGTGCCCCAGTGAAACAAAACTGTCAAAACACAAGAGGAAAAAATAAACCAACAAAAGAGCAAACATTGCTTCCTCTCAAAAAAAAAAAAAAAATCATGCAAGTTTAAACAAACTCATTGTTATCAGGAGACAGCAAAGCCCGTGGTTCAGTTACAGCTTCCCACCTGCTCATCCCCAGCTCCTCGCAGAGCTGCGTGCCCCACAGCCCTGCAAGATGGGCTGCCAGGTCTCCAGATCCACATTATCCTCAGCTCAGTTTTGTCCTGGGACATCGCAGCCCCAGCACCACCCTGGCTGCCCACCACTGTCCCCACCTTCACACCAAGGTGGGGCTGCCTGGTGTTGAAGAGGAGCACGGAGACATCATCCCACCCCACATCAAGAACCTGCTTGGACTAATTGTTTTTGCTAGTGTGCAATTACAAATAGCCCCCAAGATTCAGATTTGGGAATTTTTTGTCCTTTTTGCAGCAAAATCACATGAAAAATGCAATTGAAACCTTGCCAACACTGCACGACTCGGGAATTGCTGCATTTGTGTGAGATATATTGTTTTAAACAAGCTACTGTCAAGTTATTTAATAAGAGGCATAAAAACCCCAGACTTAGACTGTTAACTCAAGTGCTGGGAAGTCAGAAGATGCCAGATTTTATTCCAGTTTACACTAGTCACAAACCATGTCTAAACTGAATCATGGTCCTCTCCCCAGCAAACTGTCTCCTGAAGATCCATCCACCCTTTCCCCAGATTCCACATGGAATTTTAGGTGAACAGGTTTCACCCCGTGGTTTACAGCACTGTAAAACCCTAACAGAAAAGAGAAGAGTGATGTTTCTCTTGTGATAAGTTATGGGGCTGAACAGCAGATGAGGCTAATAACAGAGAAAAAAACATAAACAAGAAGCACAGGCTGGACATCTAAAAAGGAAATCAGATGTCGAAGCTGAGCGGCAGCAGCTGCTTTGCAGTGGGTTCCTGGTGGTTTTGTGTCTTCCAGCTGAGTGCTGCTCTAAGAAACATAGGTACAGTTTGGATAACATACCTGTGCTTTGTATTTAAGGTAGCTGATCCAGCAGAGAAGCAAAGAAAAACCCTGAATTGAGAGAGCTTGAAGGGGACACGCTGCTGGGAGGTGACAGATGACTCTCTCAGTAGATGCTGTGGCGTATTTTGGGTGGATATCTTTAGTAAATGAAGATAAACCCAAGTGTGTATTTCTCAGGGTTGGTCATGATGAAACACCAAAGCTGCTATTTTTGCATAGCACAGGGTTTGGGGCCTGCTGCCAAACAAGGAGACACCAAGTGATGGGGGTTGTTCCTTTTCCCTATGTCCCTCCCAAGTACTGCAAAAATATTGCAATCAGATGGAGAAATTACCTTAAGCAGGTTGTTCTGCCCCATAATAAAGTCTGTAGAGGCTCTTCCAATTATCAGGGGGGTCTCTGTGTTGCACTGACCTTGCCTGAACCTCTCAGCAACCCCAGAGGTACGTGGAGAGAGATGCTGTGACCTGACACACTCCTGAATTCAGCCCTTCCCATCTCCTCCATGCTCATCCCATGGACCACGTCCACAGCATCTTGCAGAGAACACAAATCACAGAATCACAGAATGTCAGGGATTGGAAAGGACCTCGAAAGATCATCCAGTCCAATAACAGCTGGTACCCAAATCCCACTGGGCAGCCAGTCTGGGGATGCCTGTGGGCTCCCTCGCCACTGGAAAGGCAGCTCATGTCAGGCACTGTTGAGGTCTTGGGTGACCAAGCTGGGCTCTGGATTTTGTCCAAAATGACACAGAAACAGATTTATTTTTCCTCTTTAAAAAAAAAAAAAATCTTTCTTTTATTTTCTTTTTTTAAGGCATTGAGCAATACCCAAACATGTGCAAATCAGACTTTTGCAAACCCCTGGCTCACACCAACTTTCTGGGATGGAAACAGAAGATGCTGATATATTTGGTCCCAATTTACCAGGCTTAGCAAAGCTTTTAACCCCCGGCCCCTGCCTTCCACCGAGGGCTTTCTGCAGAAGCTGCTGCACAAAAACACCAAATCAGGGACCACATGAACACACTCTGGGGAGATTTCCAGACACAACTGCTCTCTTCTTGCACAGCCCAGGGGAGATGAGACGATGCCCATCCAGGTTACTGCATTAATCTAAATCCATCCTTTCACAGCTCTAAAGCGTTTGCTTAAGGCAGAGCCTTCTCTAGGGTCCAGGATCTCTTTCTTGCATTTTATGAGTTTTTTTCCTAATTACGGAATCTCTTTCAATCTAGACCTCCTTTGATCAGGGCTGGCCCCAGAGAGAACTCGTCTTGTCTGGATCGACAGAGGAAAGAAAGAGATGATAGGCAGAAGTGACCTGCCCAGGATGACTAAGAAAATATGCAGCAAAGCAAAGATTTGAACACAGCCACATCTTTAGAGAAACCACAGGACAAACCTTCCTTCCAGCTTCTGATCAATCACCACATCCTTCCAGGTAAACCACATTGCAAATGGGAACTTGAGGTGAGCAATCAGTTAGCACTTTCTGCAGGTATTTTGCTCCCCTGGTACAGGAGAATGGACCATTTCTGGTGCAATCTGAGCATCCAAAGGGAATTTCTGAGCCAAGACATATTACTGGTGCAGCAGAAAGCCATCCTAGATAACCACCACAGAGGACACCCCACTCCAATTCAGCTGACAGATCACAAAGGGCTCCCTATAAAACTCAGTTAAATGAGATTTTTTTTTTTTTTTTTTCCCAGAAAAATGCTATTTTCAGTGCCACTCTGATTATTTGCCCTCTGTTGTCTTCCATAAAGGATACTGTGAAGTTAATGATCCAGCCATGGAATTTTAAATAGCTGCTTCATGACTAACAACATGTGCTCCGGATCAGCTCGAGCCTGTATTTACATATTTCCCATGATAAGTCAACATATGGTTCTTGTTTGTAACGTGGAGTTGCTCTCTTCATATTATTACCATATTTTTTCCCCCCCTTTTCACAATTACAGGGGAAAAACCTTTTCTTATAATTATTATTTAGAAAAAGCACTGTACAAATAAGAAGCTATTAGGGTAACTAGAAGCCTGTTAATTGCTTTATTTTGATTCCCACTTGATCCTGAGCTGGGCAGTCACGCAGGGGCTTGGGGCTGTGTTCATGAGCACTGTTGGATGCAGGAGGTCAGCCCGCTCCCCATCACACTGCAAGTTGGGGTTTCACAACCCTCCTTGATATCTTGGCAATGGCACTCTTTGGGAAACCTGCACTAGTGGTTTGAATTTGTTCCCTTTTGAATTCCCAGTTTTGTATGTAGATAATTTGTATAATTTTGGTGGGTTTTTTCCCCCCCCTCTATTTCCCTCCCCACATCAAAGCATCAGCTAATGGCTGGATATTCACATCCTAACTGCTCTCATGGCATGGCTGGAATCATAGGAATTGGCAGAACTGGCATTTTCCAAACTCCCATGTCCTTTTCTCCATGCTCTGCTCCCCCAACTCCCCTCTAACGATCCAAGTCCTGAGGCTTCAGCTGTTTCCTTTGGGAGATTATTCCACATGGAAATGGGTTCTAACCATGAAGAATTTTTTCCTTCATCCCAGTCACAAAGATTATTTCCTTTATTCAATCTTATTACTCCCACTTGAACCAGGCTAAACAATTCCCATCCTCCCTGGGTATTTACACCCCTCTCATACTTGCAGACAGACACCGTATCCCACCCTTAGTCATCATTTTGCCAAGCTAAACATATGTAACTCTTTTAATCCTTCCTCATAAATCAGTCCAGCCCTTTCATCATTTTTATTGCTCTTCTCTGAATCCTGTCCAACTTGTTGACATTGTTCTGCTCTTTAGGTGCTCAGAGGACGGATATTCCAGGTGAAATTTCACTGGTCGCACGTTACAAGGTTCATTAACACAACCTTCCTCTCCAATTACCTGCACACAGTTAACAGGACTGAGGATTGATGCTGTAACCTCTACTGATGGGGAAAAAAGGACCTACTGATACCACTCAGGCTAAGGAAGAAGTGATCCCAGGATCAAACCCCTGTAAACCTCAGTTATAACCTGTTTGAGAAGGTTTGGTGCTTGTTTCATCCAACACAGGTCAGACATGTGGAATGATGATTGGAGGGTGATCCTGCAGACGGAGCTGTGGTAGGGGATGGACTTTTCTCAGCAGTATTTGATGCCCCAGAGAGGCCAGGCAAGATGGTGCCTCCATGTGAAACCAGAGAACAGGGAAAATCAGTTCATAGCCAACAGCTCAGAGAGAGTGGGGTTGGTTTTTTAATGCTGGGTTTGGCACCAAAACTTAATTTGCTGATTAAAATTTTGCAAGGGGCTCAGACAGAGGAACATCATCAGGGATCCCCATCCCTCTGACACACCACGGGGAGATGCAATCCTGCCCGGTTTATGGTCCTGTTGCCTTTCACCCCTCTGACAGAGCCCCAAGGCTTTCTGCTGTAAAGCTTGCTGCCTTCAGTACAAAGTTAATTCTCTTTGGTTCTCAACGATGCCACCATTCATAACAAATAGTCCACGATAATAAATACCTCGGTGAGATCAAAAGGTCCTTAAACAGCCTTAATAAAAAAATAAAAATTGGAAAAAAAAAACCAGGGAAGTGCAATTTGGTTCTGTTCTTCACCACTTTTCTCCTCTTTACAGAAGGTGATGGCTACATAACTTTTACATTTCAAAGATCCACGTCTCATTGCACGTAGAGAGGCAGGCTGAGTGCTTTGTGTTTTCCATAGTTTTGTCCGGTGTTGTCCCACTAAGCAACCTCCTGCCAATGGAAAGGGATTTCTCCCTTTGCCTGCTGACAGCATGTTCACTTTGAAAGCGAGAGTTGACTGCTTCTTAATTAGTGCTGTCATGAGCTGGTCACTAAGGGCTGGGAGTCTGGTGAAGGAGCTCTGCTCTTCGCTCCTACTCGTGGCTGGTGTGTCCTGGGGATGCGAATCCAGCCCAGCCTCAGCTGTGACCACCAGCAGCTCCCGGGGATTCTCCTAATGGCCCCATTGAAAGCATGAAACACAGCTCAGAAGCCTCACAAATAAATGCAGGGCACTTTGGAAAAAGAGCAGAGACTGGTATGATATAAAGGAGAGTTTCCTTTCAGACCCCAGGTGCCTTGAGGTGCTTTGCAAAATAACGTTTTAGGGGCCTGCCAGTTTGGGTTTTGCTGTTGCAATTCTGCTTGTGAAGCCACTTGCCCAAATACTGCTCAACCATGCAGAAGAAACCAACCAAATAACAAAAAAAACAAACCCCAAACCCATTAAACTCCAAAGAATATATATCACCTATTGGCAGAAGAACGTGTGAAATTATTACTGTCACTAGTATTAGTTTTTAATACAAAAGCACCTAAAAAGAACCCTAGGCCAGGTGGTGCACTGTGGTATGTGCTCTACAAACCACAGCAAATGATGGCACTGTAAAATGACAACAGTGTCATCTCCAGCCCTGTGTTCCATCACCATCCTGTTCCATCCATGGAGTAAAATAAAGCAATTCCACCAGCCACCACGCCTTTCACAACCAGACAAGTGGATGTGTCTAATGCTTCCTAAAATTCCTACCTTATTTTTGCTTAAACAATATTTCATCTCAAAAGTATTAACAGTCAATAAAGATGGAGACTTTTTGACCAGACTCCATTGCAGTCAGCATCTCTCCATCTCCCATAGTGCAGATTCCCATCTGATTGCTGGGCTTACAGACACACAGATTTTCCTTTGTGTGTTGGTTTGAATCCACACAAAATACAGGATAAATTTCCTTTGAAGAAAGTGGGAAAGCAGTATGGCAACAAGCCTAGGTAGGTATTGAGTTACTTTCTGTAATTCATATTTTCTCTAATGAGAGGCTTGCAAGAAAGATATTCCTCTGGTTGCTCTTCAAGTTAGACAGGTAGAACAACCAGAACTCCAGGTATATGTAATCTTGAGATGGCTTTGAACCAGCTCCCAGGATATGAGCACTCCTGAACTTTAAAGGTATTTAGATCCAAATCTGCATCTATGCTTTGTGGTTGACCATTTATCCCACTCTCCCACCACATTATGTATATATATATATGTATTTTTTCCAACAACAACCCAGATGAAAACATGAGATGTTAACAACTTTTGACTTCAATGCAATTGTTGGCATCTAAGTTTACTGACTTACATTTGTAGAAAGGAGAGGATTTACACAAATGTGCCAAGCATATGACTTGCAGCATTTTCCTGACAATGTAACTCCCTCTTGCAGATTATCCCAGCTTAAAACAGTTAGAAAAATCAAATAAAATACAGGAATACAGTAGGAACACACGTAGTAGATGCAATAGCTGGTGTGATTCCTGTGCCAGAGCACTTTATGAAATCCTTTTTCTTTTGGTGTGCTAGGATCAGCATGGCAACTTCCTAGGGCTTGAGACATGCTCCAATACGAGACTGGAGACAAGGATCCTGAACCAGTATAGGATTCCTAGACATGAGGTTGACACCCTCCTGAGAAAATCAGAATTTCAATGAATTTATCAAGAGGTTTTCAGGTGAGGAGGGAGGGTAATAAAGGTACAGAGCTCAAGCCAAAGGAGCTCCCCAAATGCAGCCCAATGACTTGCAGATCTCAGATGAGAACAATTCTTTTAATCTCTTAATGGCATTTCAAATTTATTACTCTATGGAGTGATTGCAGATCCCTTGGGTAGGTTGTACCTGCATAGCTACACCTGCCTGTGCTAGCCACGTCATGGCTTTCTGCTCCCTGGCTGAATAAGTTTGCAAATATCCCGCCCTGAACCTTTCTATGAATTCAAACAATTAGTTCCCATGAATTCCTCGTGGGTGCAACTTTGAAGTTTTCCTTTTGTGAGCATCAGGGTCATTAAGAGTCATTCATGGCAGCGACTGCGGGAAAGAAGTTGGGATTCAGAGAGGCATGGACAGTCAAGGTCTAATTTGTAGACCTGATAATCACTCAGAAGAAAGTGTCCCACAGGATTTTGTGGCATCACTTGTGATGCTTTCACAGTGGTTATGTATTACAAGAGTGGACAATGGGATCTCTAAAATCTTGTAGGTCTTTTATATCTACATTTACATTTTCAATAGGCTTTAAAAAGACAAGAACTTGCACTAATTTTCTCTCTCAATGAGAGAAGCACCCATGAAACTACAAGCTAAATTTGACCCTTGAGCTAAATTTGGTGGCTCTCACAACCTGGAAAGCCTAGGCTGTGCTAACAGGGGGAAAAAAAAAATCTTGGAAGAGGAACTTTTCCTTCTTTTGAAGTCAGAATGGATTTGCAAGGGTCTTAAGTGATGAGGGGACAGTTTTAAGTAGAGGGGATATGTGTATAATTTTAACCATGTAAATAGTCCTTTGCAGCCTGGGAATCTTCAGAGTTTTCAAAGCTTTAAGAAGTTGGCACTGCATACTTGTTAAAATCAGTTTAACCACTTGCCAAGAGGTTTAAAGAAAGACGAAACCTATTTTGCATGAATAGTAATATTACTCTGATGAATTTAGTTATACTAATGGGAGAGCTTAAAGAATATGCTCCTGCCCATGATGGATTTTTTTTTTTTTTAAGGCAAATAATAAGGTTCTGGAGGGTGTAACCTAAAATAGACATTTCATAAAAGATTCATCCTTGAACAAAAATGTCATGAAAGCATGAAATGAAAAATAGACGACAATCAGAATTCCTCTTGAAGTGCTTTGTAGTAATTATTTTAAAAAATCCTCACAAAAGACTCTTTTCAATTGCAGAATAGCAAGTGAGGTCTGTATGGTTCAAGGCCAAATAATTTGTGCAGTGGAAAAAACAGCTTCAGTTCTTTAGTTCTGATGTAAGGTATTTTAAATGGGCATGTGCTTCAATTATTGCTTTCTTTTCCCCAGCTTCTGTGGGACATGAATTACCCACAGATAAACCCCCTGCTCTGCAAAGTGAAGGCCAACATCATTTACAGCTCTAATGCCCCTGATTCCACAGTGACACCAAGCATCACAGCCTTCAGATAAGGATCAGGGGGCTTGTGGTACCGTGTATGGGGCTGGAGACCCCTCTTTGCCAGTCCCCAGCTGGTCCAGTCATGCTGGTGGATGGAGCCTGCTCCTGGCTGACTTAGAGTAGACTGGGTTGGGAAAGTTGGACTCTTTCCTCTCTCCTGTCTCCTCTGTGTGCCAGTTGCACCCCACAGACCCCACAACCAGCTCTTTGCTCTTCCAGCACGCTGCTGGAGGGTCAAAGGAGGCTGTGGAGCAGGGGGAGTGCTCCACTTCCAGCCCTGGTGCTCCTTGTTGCTGCAAGAAGGAAGCCATGAAAGCAGCTTCTCCCCAGCTCTGGGAAAGGGTGTCATGGAGGGAAAGATGGGACCAGCACAGATGCTTAAGAACCAGACACAGACAGCTAGATACAATTATGGTGTCTCCCCGTCTCTATCAGGTGGGGGCATCTAATGACAACACTACTGATATCACCTTTAGATATCACTTTAACTGACTGCCATGGTGTAAACACATCATCACCATCATGGTGACAGTTCTTCTCCCGATGAGGACATTTTCCTATGATGGATTTACACCTTTAACTCATTTGAATCATAAATATAATCTGGAAAGCATCAGCAACTGAAGGACCAGCCAGGATTTGGCCCGTATCAAAGCAATACCACCATGAGGCAGATACACATCTCTTTCCTACCTCAGGCCTTAGTGGTGGCCCAAGTGGAAGCTGATGGGAGTGATAAATGTATGAGATAACCCTCAAATAGTACCAAAAGCCCAACAGTCAGCTGAACCTACTGCACTTCCCCTTGGAAACAGGCCTGTTCCTGCCTCTTTGGGGTTTTTTGTAGTGATGCCCAAGCACCACAAATGGGTGAGAATCAGTCAGTAGCCCGCTGGCACGTTGGCAAGCGCTCACCAGTGTCTCGACATGCAGGGTCCTGCTCAGCAGAGAAGGATGGTGAAGGGTAGAGCGAGCCAGGCTTGGCTGCCGACATCTCCCACCCATCCTTCCCCATCACCCAGGGCTATTTCACACTGTCTGAGCTCACCTTCCTTTCATCTCTTTATTTTCCCTTTTTGTGTCTTGTGCAGGAAAAAGACATTTCTCGAGCTGCCAAAACCCAGCCTTGTTCTACTGGTGGGTCTGGATGAGACATCTGCACCATGGGGAGCAGGCATGGACCTTGGGTACAGCTGTGATTTCCCAGCTCCTTAGCAGGGACGAGTCACTTGCACATCCAGGGCACGACTGGTTCCCATCCTAGAACGTGCCCATGTCTCTGCCGAGCACCAAGACATCCCAGCCACCACAAGTGGCCATTTCTCTCCATTTGGGGGGCTGCTGAGCAGTGCAGGATCAGTCCCCATGGAGAAGAGGAGTGGGCAGGGCAAGACAAAGGGTTGACACTGCTGGTGGTATGTCCAAATATTGATGTATTTTAATGTATGCAGCTTCTACTTGTGCCCGCCTCGCCCGGCATAGCCAGCCTCACGCCTCAGCGTCCCTGAAACGTGGGCGACAGGGACATCATTCTTCACTCAAACAATAGTGACTTGTTCACATCTCGACACCAGGCTGGTAAAACTCTGCATTTTCAAGTGTGTTTGAGTTGGGGCTTAGCTAAACAAAACTCATTTTCTAAGGCGGGCCGAGGGATTCTCACAAGCTCTACAAACCTCCACGGCCCCAGCTCAGATCTGCTCCCCGCCGTCCTTTCCCCTCTCATTCCTTGCTTATGCTGTTCACCCCTTTGGCAATTCTAATTTTGCACTGAAAATCCTCCTGGTCCTTCTTAAACCTAGGGCTGACCCACGTTTAAGATGGCAGTGTTTGAAGCAGAACATAGTCCCCACCAGAAGATTTTAATTTTAAGCTAACTGCTGCGCTTTGTTTCCAAATGCTTTATTTAAAATTGCTTCAATGTGTAGCTTTCTGAAAAAAATATTTTCCTTTTTCTGAGGTTTTTTCTGGCTTTGGATTTTTCCCTCCTGATTTTTAGGACTTTTTTTTTCTTTTTTTCCCAAGGAAATACTACACCCCGAACCAGATCTCCTCCAAACTGCCTCTGGACTTTCCCGCTGATGCATAACCTCTCTGTGCCTCAGTTTACATAGGTGTAAAAACCCAGGGAGCATCATTTCCCTGCCTCAAAGAAGTAGGGTGAAACTTAATTAAACTAACTAATGCCTACAAAGGGATCCCGTATCCTCAGGTGGACAATCTATATGGAAAAGGCACTTCTAAGAGAGCGCTATAAGCACTTTGAGATGAAGCTTATAACAACAGGAGATCACAGGGACTTGGCTGGGCTCCTCCTCCTCCAGCACTAGCACGGTCTGTGCATCTGTTTCCCTCGAGGGATTTGTTCAGAGCCTGTGGAAAGAGAGCACGGAGAGGAGCAGGTCCCTGCTCTCACCCCCTTGGATGCTCCTTGGCAGGGGACGTGGGACCAAACAAGGGTGGCAAGTGCAAGGAGGTCTGAGCTTGGCTTGGTGGAGCTCCTGGGCTGGTGCTGGACAGCTTGAGAAGCAGACTCTGAGTCTCCCTTTCCTCCAAACCCCCTTCAAAAACCTTGGAAATGAATGAAATGCAGCAGTCCTGAGATGTGACAGCAAGAGAAGCGCTTACGATCAAGGAGGAGCAAGAGCTGGTGAAAGCAGCAAGGTGCTCAGCCTGGGTTTAAGGCAACTCCTTTCCTAAGGTAGTGAGGGAAGAGATGTGAGATGGTGCAAGTCCTGGAGAGGGACTGGGGACCATGCTGGAGCCTCCAGGAAGGAAGAGGTGACCCAACCAGCCTCTGCTGGCGGGCAGGGCCATGCAACCTGGTACAAGCCCTGCCTGGGGGCTGTGCTGCACCCATACCCCAGCACCCTTGGGGAGACACCACTGCATCCTTGGACCTGAGGGAAAAACAGCCGTGCTGTCACCGGTGCCTCGGTCTGCACCAAGTATTGGTATGGTTGGACTTGATGATATTGAGGGTCTTTTCCAACCAAAGGATTCTATGATCATGGGTGGACAGTCCAGTGAAGAACAAGCCAAGGTTCTGCATCGCTGTTGAGTTTTAAAGGGTTTGCTCCTCCCCTTGCAATGGGTTTTTGGAGAAGGCTGTTGCGCTTCACTCCATGGCTCTCTGATCTGTTGGATACCACCACCACCCTCAGTCTCCTCTTCCTCCTGATGCATCAGGTAACTCTTCCCAGGGGAAGTTAACTGTGTTAATATGTATGAACACAACCCAAAAGCCAAAAAAACCCCAAAGGTTACATTCTCTGAGAGACAACAACATACCTGCCACTCTCCCTGAGCAAACCTGTGCTGCCTACGTGATAAACACAAGCCTGGGACTCTTTGCAAGTACAAGTAAATGCATATTTCATTACTGTGACATTCCAGCCACCTACGACAAAAATAATTAATGACTGCTTAATGGCCCCATTTTTTTTTTTTAAGCATATGAATAGATTAAACTTTTTTTCCCCAGTGAAAAGGAAAAGCTATAGATCATCTTGAGCTGGAACAAATAGATATTATATCATTCACTCTTATATATTTATCTCAGTCAGTAATTTCTGAATGACCAAAATAACCTTAACAAGTGCTGTATTTTCCCTCAATGTTTCCAGAGGTGATATTCTACATTCTTCAGGCAGAAGAAAACACTATTTTTGGTTTAAATCAGTTTCAGGAGATGCCAGTGGAAAAGGAAGTTAAAACAACCCCAGGTAACAGAAGCTGTCTGTGGCCATCAACATGCACCAGCTATCAGCATCCACCAGTACCTGCAGTGACCCCATTCCTGAACAGCTGGATCCATGACAAGAGTGGTTGGGCTGCCACAGGATGAAAAATGTTGTTGTAGACACAAGACACCATATTTACAGTTAGATGGGAGCATTGCACGTGCTGCACATAGTATTGCATTCTTCTCTCAATGGACATCATTGCCAAGAGAGACTTTGCCATGGCTGCTAAAGTCCATGGGTGTGAGCACTTTTTTTTTGTGCCATTGAGCTGGAAGTGGTGCAGCACATGTTCACCAAAGCTCAGCTGCCTGGGAAAGAAATTCTTTCCTGTAAGGGTGGTGAGACACTGGCCCAGGTTGGCCAGAGAAGCTGTGGCTGCTCCTCCCTGGAAGTGTTCTCGGCCAGGTTGGATGAGCCTTTGAGCAACCTGGTCTAGTGGAAGGTGTCCCTGCTGATGGCAGGGGGGTTGGGACTGGATGAGCTTTAAGGTCTCTTCCAACTCAAACCATTCTATGATAAAAACCTAAAACACTGCACAAGCAATTAGAGACTGACCAAAATGAGTGCAGGAATAGGAGCAGCCCTGCATCCAGAAACCCCTCGTGCTTTCCTCCCTTCTACAGGCCAAGTACCCACCATGAACCAGTGAGGATGCTACGCAGCAAATCCAAACAGCAGAAGCTGTGGAAGGAGGAGCAGCAGGACCACTGCCACATCTAAGCATTCAGGAAACCACTGCCATACACAAAGAATTGCTTTGTAAGAAGCCTGAAGGAGTTCAGTTTGTTTCCTGAATTCAGGAACCTCAGGTTTCCCATACTGGGGCTTTACTCTGCCTTGTCAGCTTAACACTTCCCACTGTCCTCGAGTGACAGCAAAACCCTTAGAGCCTCTGGCTTCCCTCTCTGGCCTTTTAAGAGACACATCAACTAGAGTTTTCCCACGTTCCTTGGACTCTGGTGTTTTCTTTCTTAATTTTTCAGTCCACCTCATGTGATTTAGGCAAGATCTGAGCCAGCCGTATGGAAGAGCTCAGGAAATCCCTGCATCTCTGTGCCAGGCCAGCACGTGTCTGCTGATGGAGAATCAGATCAGAAGTATCTGAGGTGCACTAGTTATTGTTAGGTGCTGCAGGTTTATTGCTGAGCGTTGCTACAATATTTATGAAGTGGTTTGCATTCCTGTGCTAGACTGACACTTTTTGAGAAGTCATAAACAAATCATCTTTTCAAGTGGAATTTAAAGCTGTTTTGCAGCGTTGTGTTCTCTAACAGCCCCATCATTTTTAAGGCAGCAACGTCCAAAGTTCAAGTCCTGCAACTGCATTTACTACTCCTTTATTACCATTAGCAGTAGTGTAACTCAGCTGGAGAACAGGTCTAGATCCCATCTCACCACCAGTACCACATCCATCCACCCTTTTCACAAGCTCTGGTTTTAAGCTAGGCTGTATTTCCCCTGACTGGCTCTATTTGGGAAGGTATTTCAGGACCTTATTTCCCTGAAGGCTACAAACACCTTCTACATTTCATTTTACACTTGCAGAGTGAATTTGTACATTTTCCCTACGGATTCCTGGAGCATTTAATGGCAAAGATAGCCAGGGCACAAGTGCCTGGGATCGGCTGTGCTCTCCAAGCACATCCTAACCTCTCCCTATCAATTTTCACACTGCCTGCTCTTTCAATCTGCATTTTCCTCAATTTACTGCTCTGCCCCCAATTCCACTCTTCCCTTCAGTTCCTACTGAGCAGGATGGAGACCTGGTGCTGCTTTGCTAATTTTCAGCCAGCTCCAAAACTGGACATAAGAAACACATGCATGAGCTCAAGCACCATTGAGCAGTCTCAGCTCTTAGCTTCAAATACAAGGTGAGCCTCACTGGAAAGTTAAAGCTGGCAAGAAGCTCTTAAAAGGCATTTAAAAAGTAAAATACAAACTTCAAACAGCCACCATGGAGATGAAATTTTCAAGTGACAGCTTAAACTGTCGAACTATTTATTGCCTTCCATTGGCCACCTTCAGCACGTCACCCATTGCACTAACGGCCCTCCTGTTATTAACCATGGATTTCATGGTCATTAACTCGAGTTCAACAAGTCACAGATGACTTTATTAGGCATGACTTTGATAATCACCATTTTAATTGCACAAGCTGTCCTCTATGCCCACCCTTGAACACAAGCTATTTTTAAATTGAAGCTGCATGAACGTTCCTTTCTATTGGACATCTCACCATCCTGTCCCGTGGGGCACTTCGCCAGCAAAAGAAACTAAATAGTTCAGGGTAAGAGCTTCTCCATTCCTGTGTTGCTTTGAGGTACAAGCCACATCTGATAAGGCAGAAGGGAGACCACAAGAACCACTTTCTGCTCAAGGTTTTAATAAAAAGTCTAACGGAGAAAGGAGGGGAGATGGGACTCAGTCGATGGACAGGATCAGGCTCATGGCCACCAAGTCCAACAGCTGGTCAACAACACAGAACAAACTTATCTGCTTCAAAAAAAATACAGGAAAAAAAGTCTTTGACAAGCAATTGTGTAGCAAGTGGCTGTGCCTACCCTACAGAGGTAGCACAAGCAGGTTGCACCAGGAGTAAACACCACATTGACATTTCTAAAGCATAAACTGTCCTGCTGCAAACTCCCCTCTCCTTACACCGTTACATAACCACAAAGTATTGTGTCCGAGATAGGCAAATCAACCCTCTTGGCTGGTAGAAGTGATCCTCTCTTCAAAGAGAACATGGTTTAAAATTAAAACTGAAGTGAGACCTATGCTAGTCATGCACTTGGCCATCAGCTTTGGCCAATGCCTCAAGTACAAAGCGTCATCTCCCTCCATGTCACCATCGTTAACAGAGCACAACCGTTCTTATTGCTCAGCCTCTCTGGGTAAGAGGTTCCCTCCCCATCACCCATCCAGCTCTTCAAACACCAACTCTTACAGACCTGGATTTCCACACAAATAGGTGACCTCATAGGGAAAGACACCCTTGTGACATCCAGCTTATTTTGGGTATCAAAGTTAGAAACCAAACAAGAATCAACCCCCAAATCCAAAATTTAAATAAACCAATCAAAAAAAACATTCTCCAAACAAAATTGAAAAAAAAAAAATAGTTCTGAGGGTTCAGATTTTTCTTACTGCACTGTGACCAACACAGAATATGATTTTTGTCAAACTTCAAATTTTTGAAGTGTAAGAAAAAGTGGATGAATATCCACCAAACTGGATCCCACACCGAGCTAGGCTGTATGACCGGCACGGACAAATTCATTTCTGCATGAACTGCGTCAAAGCACATTCACATCCTCAGGGCATGCAAATGTGAGGTTACCACGCTGCAGCTGACACAAGCCCTGATATAATCCTCAGCTTTCTCTCTCAAAAAATAAAAAATCTCCCAACAACTAAATCCCAGCTTGCCCAGGTCAACAGATCTTTCCACAGGCACAGGAAGTCTCCGTGGATATACTACAGGGCCACAGCCTTAGATCTCCCATTCGATCTCAGATGTATCACTTCTGCATTTTATATAGACCTTGCCTGATAACTTTTATTGCACAGTCTAGAAACATAATAGAGCATGTGATAAATAATTGTAATTCATACATGAATGGCTTTAACTTGCAGCTTATACTTCGTAATGAATGCCAGAGTATGTGCTAATAAAAAATTAAATCACCGTAGCGTGGTGTCAGGATACACGCTTCTGTAACCTAATGCTGTTAAGTTTTCATGTCATGTGAACTGGAATATACAGTAGCAATGCACAGACATTCCAATTCCCTTTGGATTGGACAGATGTTTTGTGCTCCCAGAGAATATTCTGAAGAGAGACGTATGCTCTTAGGATGTATCTATTATAACATTATTAGCCACACTCCTAATTAATCCTTAGGAATTCCAGGCATTTTTCATTTAGTTCTTAGCAAAGGAAAGAGGGGAAAAAAAAAAAAAAGAGGTGCCTTAACAACTATTTGCGTCGTAGAGTTCATAAATGAGCCCATCACCCTATACCAGAACTGCTATAATTTTATCGGAATGAAAACCATTCTCTTTGATCTCCTCCAGTTCTTAAATCCAGCAGTTGTGTATTCAAACATCAATGGAAATGTGGTTTCAAGCTTCCTCTTTCATTATCTTTCTCAAAGATAAAAAAGAGCAAGAGAGGAAAAAAAAAAAGAAGTTCTGAGCTTTAGAGATGAGGCAATATTTTTACAGTAATTTCTTTATCTGATTTCATCCTGTTTACAGAAGCTGCTGTTTGGAAGATTCATCCCCCCACCATCCACTACCATTTTTGAGATGGCTTTTTCTCTAAATAAACCTATATTAAAAAAATAGAACAGACAACAGAATCTGCTTCCTGCTTGTTCTTTATTGTAAGGGAGAGAAGGTTGCTAAATGCCATCTGACTTCGGTTCAGTGCGTGACCCACATGGATCAAGATGGAGATTTAATGATTAAACCTAACTCCTTTATCTTCAGCAAAAGGGGAGGAGGAAAGAGTACCCAAACAAACTACTTACATTCTGGCTTGATAGAATTACAGTTCAACACAATAATTAACTATCTGACACATTCCTGGGAGGCTGCAGATGTCATTAATGGCTCCGAAATGCCCCTTCTCTGTTGTCATAACCCAGAGCTCTTCTTAGCAGCCAAAACAAGCACGTACTCGAAAGAGGATCACAGTTGGCAAAACCCATTTCAGCCCTTCTCAGCTGATTCATACAGACCACAGGTGTGTTTTATGGTTCATATACCACTGATAGACAAATTTAGGAGCAAATTCAATTAAAACAAAACAGTTCCTTGATCTACCAAACCCACACATTTTAATCTGTTCCGTCCAAGGCTCTGGACTCCATATCCCTGTTAGCTTCTTTACAGCTCTTGGAACATATCTTCATCTCTCACACCCAGATAACACCATTCATTTCGCTGACTGTTACACATCCAGTGTCTCTGAACAAACTAGGAGAAGACATAAACCTCTAGGTGGTTCCCAGGCTGCTCCTCCTGCAACCTATTGAGCTCATTGCAAGTAGAGCCTAAAAAAATCTTGAATTCATTTGCTACAATAAAAACTTTGAGAGGTCTGGCACCTTATTTTCAATGGGTTGTAAATATGACACATATTTATGCATCCAACCCTTGTGCAAAAAAAGAAAAAATAGAAGAAAAAAATAAAATGGCAACACACCTAAAAAAACCAAGCAAACTCAAATCAAGTCTGACCTGTGTTCACTGTAGGGCCTCCTGAGTTTTGTAAGCATACAGATCAAACCGTGGACACTGGCAGTGGGGTTTTATTTTTGCATGAAAGCCACATGACATGCAGCAAGTTTAATGAAGTTTGTTCTTAACATTATTTCAAACCTCCAGGGCTGTGTCACCCACACGGATCAAAACAGCAGGATTTATTTGCATCAACTCCCACTAGAAACAAAAAAGCAGCAGCCATCAGCCCCAGCTTCTGCAACATCCAGAAAAGCAACAAGCTCCTTGTGCCTCTAATACCAAAAAGATGAGGCTTACATCAACAGCAGAACTCACTCTCCACCTTGGAGCACCAAGTTCATTAAAGAAAAGAACAAATTTAGGATCTTACCTTCCCAAAATCCCTGCAGAGCTGCAAGACCAGCTATTTCAGGTGCCAGAGGAGTTTCCCTGCCAGGAGTCCCAAGGCAGCCCCAGCAGCACTCCTTACCTGCCCAGCTGGGAGCATTTACCTTAATTAACAAACCCACATGGAGCTGAGAGAAGCATTTCTGCCCCCTCCTCCTCCTCCCAAAATCTTAGCATGCAAACCTGGCTGCCCCTAGTCAGAAGGGGTTGATCAGTTTGAAGAGCTTTGTAGGGAAACTGGTTTTGCCCTACCACCTCCTCTGTGCTGGAGTGGGCTGGGAAGAGCAGTTGTCCTTGTGCTACGCTGCTGGGTGGCCCTTCCATTTTCTGATAAGCAGGTTGGATGAAGACTGAAGTCAATTTTATCACTTCCCAGAGCACTTTTCTCCCATCTTTAATGGCCTTCATATGTTGCCCACCTCCCTTTGACCACCTAACAGTATAACATCCCAAAAGTTTGACTAGGAAACCTAATGCCAACCTAATCCTATAGACTGCATCAAGAGGAGCATGGGCAGCAGGTCGAGGGAGGGGATTCTGCCTCTCTATTCTGCTCTCATGAGACCCCACCTGCAGTGCTGCCTCCAGTTCTGGGGCCACCAACACCAGAAGGACTTGGACCTACTGGAACCAGTCCAGAGGAGGCCACAAGGATGATCCAAGGACTGGAGCAGCTCTGCTGTGAGGACAGGCTGAGAGAGTTGGGGCTGTTCAGCCTGGAGAAGAAAAGGCTCCAGGGAGATCTTATAGCGGCCTTCCAGTACCTGAAGGGGCTCCAGGAAGGCTGGGGAGGGGCTTTGGCCAAGGGCAGAGAGTGACAGAACAAGGGGTGATGGCTTGAAACTGGAAGAGAGAAGATGGAGCTGAGATGTGAGAAAGAAATTCTTTGGTGTGAGGGCGGTGAGACCCTGGCCCAGGTTGCCCAGAGAAGCTGTGGCTGCTCCTCCCTGGAAGTGTTCTCGGCCAGGTTGGATGAGGCTTTGAGCAACCTGGTCTAGTGGAAGGTGTCCCTGCTGATGGCAGAGGGGTTGGAACTGGATGTTCTATGATTCTATGACTATTCCTGGCTAAAAGTGCTGGAAGGAAGCAGCCTGCAAACACAACACTCACCCCTCATCAGAGGAGAGGAATTTCATCCTGGAATACCATGAATGTTGTCAGAGCCAGAAACAGTGCTGCTTCCAGAAGATGCTCTTTAGTGTGAGGGGAGATGCTGCAGCAGCAGCTTTCAGGCAGCTCTTCAGTTATGTTGGCCTTTGCATCACCTGGTATTAGATCATTGTCCTTCTTGTTAGCACTGGAAAGTTTGTAGCTGTGGATTCCTACAGACAACCAACACAGCTTGACATTTTAGTGTTAAGGAATCAATTAGCTAGTGATGGAAAACCAGATTTTGGTATTAAAAATAAAAGAGAGGACAGCACTCACAGATTAGCCCTGTTGCTCCCACGTCTTTCTAAAGAAGTATGGGAAGAGGAGCAGATTTAGGGGGTACCCAGGATGGAGAGATGTTTTAATGAGCTAAAGCTGTCTTGGGCTGAGGGTTGGGAAATTAACAGGATGCCCAAGTCAAACTTCAGGGACTAGTTTCAGAGTCACATATGGAGTGGTGAACGTGGGGCCGTCCGGTCTCAAAGCTGATTCAGTTTCTAAATTTGGTTATACAGCTTAAAAATTGAAGCATAAGGCATTTGGAAGGGGAGAGCCAGAACCTTCTAGCCAGAAGGTAGATTTTTCCAACCTTGTGGAAAGAAAATCAGAACTATTTCCATGCTGCCACATGAACCATGTTGCTTGTCACGCTGACAGATTAGGAAAGTTGCATGAAATAAAATAGAAAACAATTAAACAGCACGTGCCTCCGGGAGGGGGTGGCTTTACTTTGCAGGATTTGCATCAACATTTTCTTTGGCTTCGACCCAGGTGGCTCAGCACCCCTTTGAGTCACTTAAACAAACCCAACTTTGAAAGCAAAACTCTGTCAGAACTTCTGAGTCTCACCCAGCTTCACGTTCACACCAGGGTAACGGTAAATTGCACGCGAGGTGGTCACAAGGGCCACAAATCTTCTCTGAAGGTCTCTGCTCCTTGCACATGCGTGAAAAAGATTCATAGCAGGCTTCATGTGGTTTTTAAGCTCTGTGATGAAGATTCAACACAGTCCCATACAATGGAATGTCAAGTTTTCTGGACAGGCTTGTGACGGAGCAATAAAGCTCAGCTCCACCTTCAATTCCTCGCTAAATTTAAAGGAGATGGTCAGATTGGAGGTTTTGTCCAGCATGTTCCAGAAGGGTGTAGGGGGATCTAATGTTGTGTCCAGATGTGCCCCCTGATGCTGAGCAGTCAATGGCTGATCTAGGGCTTGACTTCAGACTCACCAGTGACAGAAATTTTGGTGCATGGGTAATTACCAACCCGATGCATATTAAAAAACAGGTTTAAAAAAGGTTTTTTTCCAGCAGAGAGTTACGATTTGTCCGTTCTAGGGCAAGGTTTGCAAGTGTAGAGCAAACTTTTTCTTCTGTAAAGTTCAAAGCAAGCTGCTGGCTCACACTAATAACAATATTTGGGGCCTTGAGATTATTTTATTTAGAGCTTTTTTTTGCAATTAACCTCAGCCTTAAAAGTTTTTTTTGTTTGTTTGTTTTGATGAGGTTATTTTCATATGGTGCAAGTTGAAAAGGGGCTGTGACAGTTACACATATGTATTATAATCATATTTGAACCCTTTTTGTTCTTCATCTGTTTAATGTCATCTGCTCTGCCAAAGTAGCTGAGCTCCTTCAGGGCAAAACTGCTAATGGGAACTGACTTTCTTGATTTACTGTCTCTCTGTGCAGCTCTGGAAGGGAGGCATTGCTGGATCCTTCTGTCCTTATTACTCAATTACCGTTACTTTTACAACTCAACGTTAACCTGATGATAACCATTAGCTGCTGTCAGTTGTTGCATCCATACAACAGTCTCTGTAGCTGTTTAGAAGGAACTAAGTTGGAATTTGGTTCTGAATTAAAACCTAGATTTGGGTTTACCGGGCACTCTGGAAGAGCTACAAGCAAGAAGGTTTAATCTGGTAAATAATTGGGGTGAGGAAGAGTGTGCATGAAGGCAGGTCCTTCCTCACTGTCAGACCCAGACCCTTTCTTGGGACATGGAGACAGATGCTGCTCTCATACTGCTGCTGCTCCAACCTCAAGTTTCAAGTCTGGATCCCTTTCACACATATGTGATCAAGCTGTGAATGTGGCCATAGCTCCAGCCTCCTGGAAAAGACACATGGAGGGGTGTGTGGAGGGGGAGTTTGCATTATGTGTTCTGCTTTAGACTTTTTTGCTTGTTAATTAACAAACAAATGTAAAAATCTGCCTCCAGAAGTGCCTTACACCCCAAAGTCACAAGTGATGGACAAGAAGAGGCTGGAGTTATGTTGGTCTTGCAAAAGATGGGTCTCTCCTTGCTGTCCTGCTTCATGAAGCCATGCAAAAACTTGCTTCCTCCTGAAGCTGCTTGGGGAAAAAAAAAGTCCTAGAGTGATAGAGGGGAAAGTCTAATTTTGCCCCCTGACCTGTGTGGCAGATCTGCTTTTGTCACCACTGGCACTGTGAGCTCCTCTGCATCACCTTTGCATCCCCCTCCACCTCCTTTGCTGCCAAGGGGACATTGACAATGTGCTGTCACACTTCAAAAACATGTCACAAAAATTAATTTCTTGGTCCTTCTCATTTTCCTTCCTCAGTACATGCAGTCATTTAATGACCTATAACTGTAATTGAAGCAATTACTTTAACACAGAGGTAAACACAGGTTCTAGCACCCTCCCAGAGAGGCTCTTAGTTCATTTGCTTAATGCTTTTAATTACAGTTGTTAATATGACAGATTGATAAGACTTTTGACAGCTTCTGCTTAGGTTGGGGTGTTCTGGTACTCAGCAAATGCTCCGAAGATGCTTGGAAGAAGGAGCCTGCACAGGAAGCAATGTTCCCCAGTTAAAACTATATCCCAGGGCATTGTGTCAAATTAAAATGATTTTTTTTTGCTCTTTTCAATGGGGAGTTTTCCTCCTTCACCTCCCAGTGTGAATGTGGATGTCTGAGCAATGAACAGCAATGGGAAAGGAAATGCAGAGAAACCACACAACGATTTACTGGGGCTTTAGCAAAATATTATCATTCTTAATGTTTGTCGGCATGTGGCAATTTTCTTTGAACCAGGGATAGTTCAAATTCCTTCTTGCTTTGAAGACTTAATTTTCTCCCATAAAGATTATGGAGACTGTCTTGGATCATTTTAGGACTTAGGCACACTATTTGCTGAGCTCAGGCATGTTTTGCACCATGTATATTTTATTTGCCACCTGCCAGTTAATATCTGCATTTTCCCAAAGTCGAGAGGTCAGGGACAAATCCTGAGCAAAGCCATTCGCTGTGGCCCACACCCTGTGCTGGACATGCACAGCCCGAGCACCCAGCATGCACACACACAGAGCACTATTTGTTAAATAACATTTCCAGGCATGGAGAAAGTCCTAACCTTGCACACAGTGACACTGGTGAGTAACTTTGCAGAAGGCCACATGCCAGACACATGCATGAGAAGGTGTCTCTCTTGCTGATGATGCAGAACCCCTTCAAGCTCAGTGAGTTGGGGTCGGTAGGAAAGCAAGGTATGAACCTCAAGAAATGTCTCGGTTACTCTGAATAGAGCTGGGCCAGGACTTGGCCCACTCTCTGGTTTTACCAATGCAGAATGGACAAGAAACCTTTGGAGATGCCATAAGAAATTACCATGCCCCAGCCCTAGGGACTGTTACTAAGTAGAAGATGGTGATGAGGCGTGAAGAAAGCATGTCAGTGTAAAATGTACAGCTCTTTGGTTAGGAGGGGAACGCACTGAAAAGGACTCACAGATGAAACCCGAGGCAGAGAAATTCAAAATAAAGCCTGTAGACACAGCAGTCATTGTAGAGTATTTCTGGATGACTGTTGTGCCTGTGTTAGTGTCTGTAGACAGTTAAGTAGAAAGAGATTGCTGTCTTTACTCGCACACATTCCCTCGCCCTGAGTTAACTTCCTTGGGCAGAAGAGTGCCCAGAAATAAACTGTCACAACCACTGAGCTGAACTGCCAGGGAGTGGTGAAGTGTCCAGTTCCAATGTCTTCAATTAAGACCAGTTTCCTTCTTTGAAGACATTATTTTGCCAAGCACAAGTTCTACCTCAGTCAGACACCAGCTATTGGACATGATACAGATGAAATCTAATGGCCCATGAAATAAAGGTCAGCAGAAAAAAGGTCATTGAATGTTTTCTTCTGGATTCAAGTATATGAATCCACAAAAGTTTGGCAACTCGTGCCCATCGTCACGGTGTTTTTCATGGTATCCTTTGATAACGGGATTAGGAAGTACCAATATTAGTTCAAAAAAGCTGTTAAAAACTCTCTGACATTTGGTGATTCCCAGCCTTCAGTCACTACTGATGGGTGTCTGCACCAGAGATGATAATCCATCGTGGGGAGGGACCTGCAGCAGCTGCAGAGACGTTGAAGATCGATACGGAGGCTGGCCGAAGGGATGCTGCTCGACACTGCTGTCTCTGGTGCTCGTGATGGGAGCCCAACACTTGCTGTGGATATTTTAATAAGCTAGTCCTGTTTTTTGGTTTTAGCAGATTATTTTGCCAGGCAGTTTGGTAGCATTCTCATTTCTCCAAACAGAAGAACCACCATTTCGCTTCTCCTGAAGCATTCGCTATCAAAAGTGACCGTCTGCATGGAAAAATGTTCTTGAAACATGAATATTTCATGGGACTGGTTGTGGGGAGATTACTTATGGTTGAGTTTTCATGGCCAATAACTAGATTTTTTGTGACTATCAGCACTTCTTTGGTAATTTAAAATTTACTTTAAAAGAAAAAGAAGAAAACCAAGGCTGTGTGGGTACAACCAAGGTCTTGTGCTCTTACAAATACCATGATGAAAGTATACTGGTTCATAAGAATACTTTGAAATATTTAAGAGAGCAACAGCAGGAAATATATACACATGTATATGTATAAAACTAGCATTTCGTGAAGTGTGTGGGAAGGAGAATATTTGGGAGTCAGCACATTGCTTACCAACTGTATTAAGTGCACCCAAGGGTGAATTTTTTATTTATTTGGATTTTTTTTTTTCCTTTAGAACTACCCCCTACAGTGCTTTGGATTTCTGGACATGAAAAATAACAACAAGCTTTATAAACATACAAGTCACAAAAGTGCCATTGAGATGCAGAAGGTGCTGAGCCTGCCCAGCCCCTGCCTGAGCAGTGGCCCCTGCCTTGCCAGCCCCTTCCCCTGGACACAGCTGGGGAAAGTCTGGTCCCAAAGAGCTGAGATCTTTCCTCAAAACAGTCAGATCTGCCTGGACCTGGTGGCTGAGACAGTTGGAATCTTTTCCTGCTGCTTCCAGGAGCTGTCCCACCGTACCTCTCCTGTGGTCCGACCCCAGCGAGAGATATTCACGTCTGAATTCTCAAGGCAAGAGTTCATATTTAATGGGAAGTATCATCTTGTGTGAAAGTCAGTTTGAAACATCCTTGGGCTTGGGAAGTGTAGAAAGCTTTGACAAAATATTTGAACTATGTTTAGTTCCTTGGATATATCAGTCTTACCAGAAACATAATTTTGATAAAGCTCTTTCTTGGAAAAATTTCTCAGCTCCCTCTTTTTCCCCCAAACAGAATAATTAATAAACCAGAAATACAGAAGTCTACACTGCCATCCCAAACGAGCCTTCTGCCTTGCTATGAGAGGGTCTCTCCTGTTAGGATTAATCCACTTTCAGAAATCATCAAATAGTCCTATTTTTTTTTTATTATTTTTTTTCCCAGGAACTTGGATCAGATCTGGCCTGAATCAAAGAATCAATCACAAAACAAGGGAGAAAGAGCTGCAGGTCTTGTCCTAGAGCAGGTTAGTCAAATTGCAATTTTTTCCTCTTTCTTGGTTGCACACCAACCAACAGTGCCAGTGGAGCTACTCCTGGTGGCCACAGCCGAGAAGTGTCACGAAAAGAGCTGGTTTGGCTTCTCCTACCTCACCTTGGCAACAAGCCAAGCCCCACCTACTATTTTTTCCCTTCTGTCTCTCACTTCCAGGGTATTTTACCTTCACATGAACTAGTCAATGGCCTGGCCTGATCTTGACCAGGTGTCTCTCCACTCCTTGCATCATATTTGGGATGGAAACCCCCCACCCATCCATTGTGGTCCACCAAAAGCTTGCAGAAGTGACCCCGAGATCTTCCTGACCCTTTGCTGCATTTGCTCATTTCCTTCTCAGCTCTCTTTCTATTGCTTTTCAAATTAAGGTGCACAGGAAACCAGAGCAGTTTCTGATCTCTCCTCCACCTAAAAAATTAGAACATCAAAACCAGTTTTACCAGCAATAAACGAAGCTACTTTGAAAAGTGAGGCAAAGGGATCTATCTGGAGTCAGTAAGACATTGTTAGGATCTCTTTGATCGGGAGCCTTAAATGAAAATTATCAAATGGCGCTTTAAAACATACACCCTTTTGTTTGATTAGCCTGCTGCAGATAACCTTTATTAAACCTGATCTAAAATTACAGCCATGCACTGGTGGTTCTTTGATGCCTTGGCTGTTTCATTTCCTGTTTATACTATGATACACGTTGCACTAGGAGATAAAGCACTTCTGAAGGATATTAAGACATGAAAGTCCCTTGGCTATTTGCTGGCACTGTTTTGATGTTTTCTTGCTCTCTAGAAATTAGCATATCCTTTTCAAAGACTGCCTCTGATGAGAGTAATCCTTTGCCATGATGTATTTGCTAAAAGTCATAAATGATAGTATATTGTGTAAAGAAATGACACATAAAAGGGACGATGCTAGATTATTGATAATGAGGCAACTTGTGCAACTCTGCTTTTGGCTTTTATAAAACACATTTTTGACACCATAAATACATTGAGCTTATATTAATGAGGATTTAATACTTCTGAGATTTTAGAAACTTGCTTAGAACAACTTTTCAAAAGAAGTTTTTTTTGGGGGGGAGTTTAGTGTTTTCACTAATTTTGATAAGATATAGTCTGTTAAGCACGTTTTGCTGCCTTCATAATGAGGAATGACAGAAAGGTTTTTAGCATGGCTTTGCCAGAATTAAACTGTACTAGAATATTTATTTTCTTAATTTGTATAATGTCTATTGCCATAGAAACGAGGTAGCTTAATTATAGAAATTTGCAACAAAATGTTACCTTTCAGAAAAACAAAAAAAAGAACTTTGAGACACATAAAAGCAAAACATAAGGATCTGATATCTGAAGGTGTGAATAAGTATTGCTCCACTGAAGCTTTGAAGTGACATTGATTTACATCACCAAAAGATCTGTCTCCTGTTGTCACTAACAAATGACCTGAGCATTTTCACAGAAGAGAAAGGCATGCCTGGATGACCTAGAAAATAAGGACCAGGATGTTGGGATGAGGAAGAGCAACAAGGACTTGGAGATCTTCACCAGTTATTTTTCAAAGGCACTTTTCTAGGACTTTTTAAACACGGTCTAGGTTAGACTCTGGAATTCCTGTAACTGTGTGAAAATCACGGTAATATTTGCTGAGTTTTGTTTGCACAAACACTCTTGCATCACTCTCACTAGCTGGGTGCAGGGTAGCACAAGAAGATCTGGACTGTGACGCTGGTGGGTCAGGCATGGTGGCACTGTTGGCTCCATGCAGTGTGGTGACTTGGGTGGAGTGGGTAAAGATTTACACTTTGCTTTACGTAAACTCTTTTGTGTAGACAGAAGCAGAAAGCTGAAGTTTGTGTTTTTCTGGGTGACCTGAGTTATGTACCTGAGGCTGCATGTGACACACCTGAGGGCTTGGGTACCTAAATCTGTAAACAGAATTGGCAGCCATCTGAATACCTGAACTCACCTTTCTAAAAATCCAGTTCCTTATCTATACACCTTTATGTGGAGCTGAGGCCTCACCTTAGATATCCCAGGTTGATAATCCTGCCCTCAGGAACCGAAGATCTCCTCTGATATCCACTGAAATCAATGGAACAATTGACTGTGGGTGGCTGTTCCAACGAGCCCTGAAGGGAATAAAGGTCACAGGCAGCCTTGCAAGAGGCACAGCTGGGCTGTCACCCGTCCCTTTCCCACTCTTTCCTTTCCAGCAGACACTAGCACAGACCCATTTGGAGTTGCAACCACGCTAATCAGGGCAGGGCACTATTCTTCATCTCTGGATGAAGCTGGATTTCCATTAGTTCAGGTAGACTGCAGCGGGAGATGAGAGGAAGGGAGAAAGGAGCAATTGGAAAGGCAGAGACAAATTATACCTCCAGTGATGAAAGCCACCTTGACTGCAGTGAGGCTAAGACATTGCCAAGATGATTGCCAGTTAAGCATGTATTAAGCAAATATCTCTCCTTCCTTCCAGCTAGGTCTCCAGTGGAATTGCCTTCTCCTACAATTTACTGGATTGAAAGCACAGAGAGTGACAAAATTACTTTTTTAACGGCTGCAAAAGAAAAAAAAAATCACAAACAGTTGACAATTCAAGAGAAAAAGACTTTTAAAATATTGATAGTGTTTTTTTTCTGTATCCTTATCAGAAAGTCTTTCAACTTCCCTCTTGGAAAGCAAAGACATGAAGAAGGTGCTGGGAAAAGGATTTCTGCATGGGCACCTGCTGTTCTTACTGCAAGCAGTGCCAGGGAGCAAAGCCATTTAGGATTAGTCCCTAAGAAATGGTGATTATCAAGACTTTTTTCTGCAGGACCTTTGCTCATTGCTCACCCAGTAACAGGATTTGCATGACTCCAGCCAGCTGCTTGGAGAATATGTCCCATTCTAGTGCCTTGCCATATGCCATACAGTATTCACAGTGATGAGCATGACTCATAAGATCAGCTCACGCCTATATAAGGTTTTCTGCAAATTTGGGGTGATTTAACTAAAAATAATGCATGCAAGGCTCATGCTGAGCTCATATTCCAACCCAAATAAAAAGAGGGGAAGAAAGGCAATGAGCAGAAAGCATGTGATGTCCTCAAAACCAAAGGACTCAGTCTCTCTTGGAGGTCCTTGATTGACTCCTGCAGTTGTCCTCTGAACCCTTCACAGGTCTCCATGGGTCAAAGCCAGAGGAAGAAGGCTCTGCTCTGGAATCCATCCTTGCCCAGCTCAGCTGCGAGCGGGGCCGGACACTCCCTGCAGTAACGGCTCCTTCCAAGCGCCTCTCGGCCCCGCCAGCACACGAGACACAGCCAAATGTTCTCGCCTGCCAGGATGTCACAAGACTGGTGAGTCACAGGAGGATCACAAAGTGTTGTTCTCATAATGGAGCTTAATAACAGCCAGCATCAAGGTAAAAGCACCTGTAAATGAGACGGTGCATAACCTCACAGCCCTGCAATAACACTGCTGGGCAACTCGAGCTCGCAGCTCTCTGCACTCGTTTCATCCGTGTTGGGTCTTGTTGTCTGCAGGGCCTTTGGGGCTGGTGTGTCATTGCCACAAGGATGGGTCATTTGTAGGACAGTGCTGCCTGGAGTCTGATATCCAGGTAGATAACACCCTCCCTCTTCTCCTTGAAGAGCAACCTGTGAGCTGTGTGACAGCAAAGGTTGTCAGTGAAGAAGCACAACTTCTCTGCTCAAACCACCAGCAGTGAGAACGCTGTGACCTGGACTGGTGCAGAGTGATGTGTCCTCACAACCCACCCAGCACAGCAGTGACCCATCTGAAATTCATAGTCCAAACGGAGATAAGCTGTGTGCTGGACCACAGATGGCAGCTCTGAATGAAGACTGTTCAACCCCAATGGCTGGGCAGGGAGGAGGCCTCAGTGCATCCCAGCACACTGTGTATGGCGGGGTGAGGAAGAGGATGCAGCTTGTGCTGCAGTCACTGATGGTCCCTGCTTGGCCCATCAGCCGTTAAGCTGCATGGTGACTCCAAAATGTCAAAACTCGCTTTCCACCCATGGCCTCAGAGGCTGTGGGCTTTCCTGAGTCTCCAACACTTCTGTAGCTACTCTCTCATGTGGGGTGTCCTCTGCCTAGACGTGCTTCTACATCACATAATTCTTTCCTTCCATCAGCAAATGCCCTCCTCATCCTGCTGCTTTACAACCTCAGAGAAATTCCCCTTCTCTTTCCCAACATACAAGTAATTCACCCAAATGCTGTCACTTCTACCTGGACACTGCCTGTCAGGCAGGAGGTCCATAAACACCAACAAGACCTCACCAAATAACACCATCCCTAAAACTGCCTGCTCAAGCACCTGGGGGAGGACATCTGCTCACCTGCAGATTTTCCTGCCAAATTGCTGCAGCTGAGGATGCCCCTTGCTCCTCTCCAGCATGCTCAAGGCTGCATCCCAGGCATCTGGACACTGTCCACAAGATTTGGTCCAAAAGGTGACCTTTCCCTTTGGAGTTCCTCCAGAAACACACCCAACATACACCCTCTCCCTTTGTTTGTCTCCTGAGCATCATTACGATTGGATAATGATCTCAGAGGTGCTAAGCTGATAATCATCTACCTCAGCTACTTCAGGCTTTGTCAGGCACATCAGTAATGAAAACATAAAGTGTAAAGATATCCCCTTCCCAAGGTAATGGAAAACCTGAGTGGAGATTGACATTAGAAACAAGATAGGCGGACAGAGAAGCCAAGTAAAAAGGAGGAACATCTGGTTCCGCTTTTCTTTGTGAAATTATCTCACACTGACCAAGCATTACCTTCTCTGAAGTATATAAACGTTGAAGACACACACACATGGTTGTTATCAAATGGTATTGTGCAAAATTAAATTGGCTACTTTATGGTGAAATGGAGAAGGAAAGCAGGCATTTCAAACACATGCGTGTCTCTCAGCGAGGTCTGGAAGCCATCACGATGCAAGGATGGCTACTTTAAAATATCTACAAATAGTTAGGGCCATTCTGTGAGATGAATAAGCTGGGGCTGAATTTAATAAAGTTATCAAGGCCATAATAACACAGGGGCCAGTGCCTGAAACTAATAAGCGGTTTGGTGAGCATGAGATAGTTCATATGTGCAAAGCATTCCTCCAGAGCTGACTTGCAAAGGTAAAACACCATGCCAAATTCCTCTAACTTCACCAAGATGTGCTGAACAGCTGCCCTTTGGCCAAGCTTATTGGAGGATTGGAGGGGACATTCAGCACATTTTTGTCTCAGGGATAGTCACAAGCTTGGCATGTCCTCCACTGAATATAGCTGGTAGGTCCTCTACAGCAGGCATGTGTTTGTCCTTAGCACGTGTGCTCTCCATGCTAGTTGGTAGCATGTTTGTGGTTTAGAAAGAGAATTTAAAAATCTTCACTAGAAACAACCTGTTATATCAAGTTTTTATCTGATGTTTTTCATCAGTAGCTTCAGAGCAGGATCCTCAGGGCACCAGCCTTGCCACCCATCCCTAGCCAGAGCTGAGGGACCTCGCTGGTCCTTGGAGCTGGGGAGGATATGGGGACGCCACGCCAGCAGCTGAACGTGGGTGTGGAGGAATGTCCTCCTTTGCATCCTCCAAAAATGAAATTTTCCATTTGTGGGAAATTCCACATCTCTGATTTTTTTTCTTTTTTCTTTTTTTCCAATTTAGAAGAATATTTTCGATATGAGAATTTTTCTCTGGACTGGAAATTCCTGTTACCGCACATGTCGAGAAGAAAGTGTTCAATTTTTCCAGCAGACCGGTGGCAGAGCAGGAAAGAGGGCTTGGTTTTCCTGAATTCCACTCCAGAGCTCTGTTCATCAAACCACGCAGCCTCTACAAGATTTGAGTTTTTTTTGTTTGGATAAACCTGCCTTTCCCACAGAGCTGCAACCCTGGGCAAAGGGGGAAGTAACAACTCTACTTTTTATTTCTTTTTTCTTTTTTTTTTAATTTCAGCTTCAGAAGCAGAGCCCCAAGAGCAGAGTTGGGGCTGGCTTCGGGGAACGCAATTCTCATTCCTTTGAAAATTCTCGTTCTACCGGTTGGGAGTTTTGTTCAGCATTTCCCTTCCCAGTTGGTATTGTGAGGCTGAACTTTCTCAACATGTTGACTGTGCAGAAAGAAGAAAAAAAGAAAGGCAGATTTCATCTAGCTTGGATTTACCCGGGGAGTGATTTTCTTCCAGAGATCCTAATCTGAAACTGCTTCTTCTCTCTCCCCTCCATAGTCATTTACAATCTTTGACGTATGTAGGGATGGACCATGAATCTCTTAGCACCAAGGGGGCTGCTTAAGCACTTGGGAAGAGTGGGATTGACATTTTGGCTCATGATATTAAGAATCAAGTTTATCACAGCCACAGCCATGCCTCAGCACTGTGCTGGGCATGGCACTCTAGGCAGAATTTACTCATCCATCACCAATTTTGCCAGGGTAGATGAGTCTAACTGAGCTTCTGGGTATCTGCTTGAGCTGGTTCTGTCACAATTAACCTTAAAACTCTCTGCTACAGCTTCCTGAAAAGGTAGGAGATGTGGCTGTGGATGTGTCCTTTGGAGTGAACGATTACTGAGAAGACTTTCAAATTGCCTTGGGAAACATAACTGTGAGCCCCAAGTTTCAATGGAAATGCAGTAAATAAAACCTCAAAAAGCAAACTACAAGTTCCTCTCCCAGATTTCCTTTTCCTTTCATGGTGCAAATTAGAGAATACAAACTTAGTGGAATTGCAGGCATCTAAGAATAGCTTTGATTTTCCTAAACATTTACAATTCTGTTTTATGTACATAGTCAGAAAAAGAGCAAGGAAATACGAAATGTAAATCTTTAAATGAACCTGAATACCAAGGAGACTTTACATATCTGCTTGTAACAAATGGGATGTTGCAGCGAACTCTCAAAGAGGGGAATCAGAGCGTTTCAATAGCCGTGGATGCATGGAACATAATCGGGCACGGGATGTCTTGTGTAGGGTCCTTCTTTCTCTCCCCTCCCTTGCAGGTTAGGAAAACTGTTGGGACTTGCTATAGATTTTGTCACCTTCCATTTAGTTTGGTTTCACGGCTCCCAGAGACAGAATCCAATCTCCATTTCAGAGAGCAGTGACAACGTGCTAAGCTGGATGTCAAAATCCTCCCTGGCAAAGGGGCTGAGGGATTGCCCTCACCACTCTGGGATGTGCAGTGGATGATGTCCCCATTAAATGAGTAGCATGCAAAGTCCAATGAACCCAGAAGCTTCAGATCTGAAACCATCTCCAGACATGGAAGATTTGCAGGAATTCTGGAGAGCCTGTTGGACATCTTTGATAAAAAGTCCCATTTACAACAGGGATATTGTTCTTGGTTGTACTGCAATGCTGAGAGAAAAGCTGAATTTGGGTGAAGATATTAGCCCTTTCCTCAGCAGGACAGCCCTGATAGAGCAGAAAGCATTAAGAAAGCAATTTAAAAACCATAATGCTCAGGAAGCATCTAATTTTACTACCAGCTGGGTGTTAAATTAATTGTGTGCAAGTCGAATGTGGCACGAGATGGAAAAGTCAGGCTTTAAAGTGCGTGTGCTTTTCTATGAGCAATATTGTTTCTTGGTTGAAAGCAAGGAGTGTATCTCATGGAAAGCATCAGGTGATCAGCAGAATGATATCATGATGGATTAGCCCAGCTCATAGTTGCCTGGAAATGCTCAGAGGTCAGGAGCAGGTTATAACTCTTTCCAACACTGAATTATGAGCATGTGTTACCATGGGTCTGCAAGGAGAGGTTGCTCTTTGGAGCGGGAAGGAGGCTGCTTACGGATGGGTAGAGATGATTCACTTGTCTCAGCAGACTGAGGAAACACATATTAGTGAAATCTTGGATACCACAGAGCCTGATAAGTGTTACCACTCCCATTTTCTCACTAGGTAAACTGAGGTCAGAGATGCTTTTTGACTTGCCCAAGGTCATGCATAAATTTATAGCAGAGCCAGAAACGAGACCTAAAAGACCTTGCTTCCTTTCATTGCCACAGCATTTGCAATTGCAGATGCAGAAATGTTGCAGGCCTGATGTTCAGAAAGAACCCATCACCCATCTGCAGGACTTGTGTCCTTCTCAAGGGAGATCAAATAGCCCCGTGATGAAAAGGCATCTGAGAACAGCTGCCTGCCTGCTAACTGGTTTTTAGACTGTGATTTCTTCAGTAGCATCGTTCCTGGTTCCCAGTAAACACTCTTAATTTAGATTGATGGAGCCATTCTGCAAAGCAAGAAACATTTACTTACAGATATACAACTTTTATACTTGTTCAAAACAGCCAGAAATGTTATTTATACCAAATTTACAGCTCAAAGCTAACAGCTGTTGAAGCCCCTCCCTGCCTGCTCCTTCCTTCTTTTTTCTCCTTTTTTTTTTTTTCTTAACTTTTTTTCTTCTCTTTTTTTTTACCTTTTTTTTTTTTTCTGGTCAGAATCTTGTTTTAGAAATACCCCAGACTGTAATAGTTTTACTTGTACTGTATTATTTGGCTTTGTTCATCTACTGATGAAGTGCCAGGCCTGAAGTACTGCCAGATGAAAGTAGGCATCTTACAGCACCGAAGGGAACTTTGCTGAGATTATTTATTAGTTAAGTCACCACGTGAGTGTTCTGAACAAACAGCAGGTCTCTGCCCAAACGAGCTTACAGTGGGAAGGTGTGCAGAAGGTCTGATCCACGGTATCCATCAAAACCCAGGGAGGAGGCTGCAACCTCAGCTGGACCAGCTCTGGCCACAGCTCTGGCCAAGTGGTTGAGCAAATGAGCAGCAGCAACGTTTCAGAGGAACCCAACCACTCAGTCCCCGTGGCACATTTGGGGTGATTTGGATTCTCACGCAAGTCCATCTGTCACATGGAGCAGCAACACAGCCCAGGAATGGGGGAAATCCAGTCACCATCTCCTCAGCACTTTGTCCTGCTGCAGACAACTCTTGCCTCACTGCTGATTTAAGTCCAAACTAGAGTTCGTTCAACTCTCAGGCCCAGATTCACTACAAAGATCTGAGTCTTGATGAGTCTTGATGAATGTTTTAACTAACTTGGCCCAAATTCCAAGTTCATAACAGAACACAAATCCAGGCGCTTTCATGTGGTCTGAGGTTTTGTAGAGAAAGGTTCATTTGGCTCTCAAGTTGACTTTGGGTTTGGCTGTGTCTCCTGGGTCACTCCAGCCTGTGAGGGCTGACATGGGCTGGCCCAAGCCCTGCTGTCACTGTCACAGCTGGGGAGAGATCAGCTTTGTCCCTGCAAATTGTAGAGAAGCAAGAAAATAGTGGGCTACAGATACCATTAACCCTTTGCAGGCTGCATGGCAATCTGCTGCATGTCCTTCCAGAAGTTTAATCCTGTGATGTCCTTCTACAAACAAACCACACCTCCACAACACCAGAACTTAAACAAGCAGATCATCTTGCATGCTTTCCTCAGTTTCAAGTGATTTTAACAGTTTAACTTGCATCTTGGTAAGACTATGGTCTACTGAATTATTACTTCAAAAATCCAAATGCCACTGTTTTCTCTCAGTATTTTCCCTGGCACAGATTTCGAGGTGTAGGTGCAATATCTCAGCAAAGAAGAAGGAATTTTTTTTTCCTGGGTAAATGTGATGGCCAGCAAGTAAAAGTGAGCTCCTGGTCAGGGAAGTCCTTCTGATACTTGTGCATGTCACTATACTGGGACGCCAGCTTGCTGACCAGTAACTAGTTTGGTTGAAGTCTGGCTCAGCAGATTGAACTACAAAGGGATGCATTTTTGAGGGACTTCTTTCTTTCAAGAATACATAAGAAGCCTTTCTAGGAGTGATTGCTTAAGTCCCTCCTGTGATCTCACACAGTAGACCTAAAAAGTAGATTAAGAAAAGTAATAAGCTAAAGAAAAAAAACCCATGGCGCTCTGCTGATTTATTTTATATATTAAGGGGAACGCTGACCTTTGAGATCTCCTTTTTCCCCTCATATTCATGGTGATGAATAGAATGTATTCTGACTTTAAATGAAACAGAGGGCTTTGAAAAGACAGAAAATTAGCAACATATGGGCCAAAGGACCCAAAGAGATGAGAAAAAAGGAGGGGGAAGAAAATGACTGAAAGAAAGTTTCAGATGTCGCTGTGATCCTGCAGCAGAATATTTTAATGTTACTGCTATTAGGGGAGGTCAGGCCCCCTTTGGACATCCTCCTTGCGTCACACATGATGAGGCCTTTCAGTGTGCTACACAAAGCAGAAATTACCCTTCCTTCGCTGGAACTGCTCCTGGCCCAACCAGCCACAGAGGAAAAGGACAGCAAGATTTTACACAGAAGGGTATTTTTCCTCTTCCCTATCCCCTCGCTGCTGTGAATGAGAGATGCTCTGTAATTTCAGATACAATCTTCCCTGCCAGACTCCCAGGCATCCCTGGAGTCCTTTGATTTCAGTCCCTGGTGCTCAACCTCCAACTCACCTCTGCTCTGCCTGGGGAGGACTCAGATGTGCAACAGAACATCTCATCTGCTGCCCCTGGATCTCCCTGGATGTCTGCATGGTGCAGAGCAGCCACCAGGTCACCACGAGCTTCCCCAACAAGAAGCTGTACCAGATCATACCCCACAAGTGCTATACCAGTCCCATTAGCTGGCCACCACCGTTACTCACAGTTGTTTTTTCCACAGCCAAACACCTCCTGATGTGCTTTACCTGTCCACAACACACGTGCAACCTGCACCAGAGACAGAGCTTTGCACACACCATTGCACCAACACAAACATATTCTGATTTTTACAAAATAAAATCAGTAACAACAAAAATATTAGTATTGCCTTTTACAGTCCTACCATAAATTTTCCTTCACTTGTTTTTTCAGAGGGGAATTTCCTTGGTATTCTGTAAATTATACCTGAAAATTTCCATTTCTGAAGGAGGAGGGAATGGACTCGGTAAGGGATAGATGGTTAAAAATAGTTTATGTCACAGAAGAACATTAATTACCTGAGCCTTTTTGATGGCTAGAAATCATCAAATCAGGAATTAGCTAAAGCAGGAGTTGAAGTATCAGATGGTTCACAGCTAACTTTGTGTAATCATTTAAGTACCTTATTAATTGATTCAATATTCTTAATTAAATTCCCAAATACTCCCATTTTAATGAAGGTCTGATGCAAGCCAACCAGAGCAAGGAAACTTGGGAGTTAAGACTCCCAGTTTCAGCCTTCACTCTCCTGCAGCATATGTGTTTGTAGAGAGGTCACGTGCTGATCTGAAATATCTCCCAGGGAGGGGTGATTAGAGCAGACGAGGCTGACCTGGCGTGGCTGTCAGTTCTGCAGTGACATCGGGAAGCATCACCTTTATACATCACACAGACAGCTCCAAGAGAAAGTGGTGGGGTTTTTTTTTTCCCCAAGCTAAGCCAAATCTGGGTAACATTAACATTCTACCCTGCTAGTATATTTAGTCCAGATCCAAGCCTGCTTATTTTTTCCATTCTATCTCTGTCATTTTAGCTCATTTGTCTCTCAGCGGAAAAAAAAGAAGGGGAAAAAAAGAAAGTTCTCTGCTGTGACACAAGCATGAAAACTGTTCTGTGCTCCCTACAATACCTGTAAACCTGTATATCCTCTCCACATCCTATAATATAAATTACTTGGGTATTTGCACAGACCTCCTATCACTTTGCTTTTTTCCTTTTTTATTTTTTTCTCTCGTTGAACCTGCTTTGGCAGGGGGGTTGGACTAAATGATCTCCAGAGGTCCCTTCCAACCCCCACCATGCTGTGATTCTTCCCATATTTTGGAGTGTCTAGTTAAAAAATGACTCTGGAGCTTTGCTTTTCCTCTTGACCCTTGATAGGCTTTGCTTTTGCATAGGATGCACAAATATTTCTCAAAAAGCCCTTTTTTGGGGGGCAAATGCTGCTGCTTCTTTCCAGAGCAGCACATGCTTAAATCAGCAAGAGTCTTAAAAGCAATGAAGTAAAATAGGAAGCTCAAGTCTGAAATGTTCTGTCCTACAGCTCCTTCAGTAACAGTGTAAACCCCTTTTGGCATTAACCATGGCCCAGTTTGAGGAGGGACAGGAGAAAAATTAAGCCCCTATTGGCTTTGGTGTCTCTGTTGGGTCTGGCTGCTAAAGAGCCACTTTGTGTGAAGTTGTTAATGGCTCATGGATTCTGGAGATCCTGTAGCAAAAGGGCTCTCCAAGCAGCCCCATATCTTGAGAGTTTTGCAAATAGGAAGTTAAAGTCTTAGGATGAGGTTGGAAATGATGGATTCCAAGGATCACTCAAACACAAACTCCTCCAGACTTTGGTGGGACATGGCATGATTTGAACATTGCTGGTTCTCAAAC